>CM072534.1:7182500-8382500 GCA_036898165.1 Silybum marianum
CCATTAGTAACCTATTTACAACCCATTAATAACCTGATTTTAACCCACTTAATATATTTTATTTTGTTTTTAAAATATAATTTTTTAGTTTTAGTGTTAAAGAAAGTGAACCTAAATAGGAAAACCCTAGATTCATTTAGATTTTAGAACGCCTCCATCAAAAAAGGAGAAAACCCTAGTTTGCTCTCTCTCGTCCGGCGCTGTGCTCTCGTCTTCCTCCGACGTCTCAGCTCTCGTCTTCTTCCGGCGACTGTCGTCTCTTTCTCTCGCCGACGTCATCTCTTTGCCTCGTGACTCTCTTCGGCTCGTCGTTGTGATTTATTGGACAATTTATTTGCATTTGTCGTGATTTATTGGAACTTTGAAGTTGTGGAATTTGAACAATTTATTTGTTTTGTTTTATGCATTGTGAAATTAAATACGCATTTATTTAACAGGTTGGTTTGAAATTTCGTAAACATGTCGAACACAGGTTGAACCCTTTTAAGTTGCAGGTTGGGTTGGGTTGAAAATCTCAACCCATTTAAATAAATGGGTTGGGTTGGGTTGAGATTTTCGACCTGTTTAATAAAAGGGTTGAACCCGAACCCAACCCAATGTGTGTGCGTGTAAGGTTTCTTTTATAAATCATGAGAATTTTTACATATCATACAAACCAATCTTAGTCGTCTATCTAGTCTAATAAATATTTGATTACATTTTGTTTCATAATATAAAACCATGATTATAATGAATGAACTTATCATCTTATATATATCTCAATCATAAATAATGAATATCTAAAAAAATTCTAATATAAAAATTGATTTTGATTTGTAATAATTACATGGTTTTTAAAATAAATCGTCTCTCTCTCTCTCTCTCTCTCTATATATATATATATAGGGAGGTTCAAACGAAATAAGTATTTAAGAAAACAAAAAAACCTTTTTTCATGTACAAAATCACATATGATTTTGTACTAACATGAAAAAAAGTCGGGGGAATAATCGCGGCTAATCATATATGTTTTTGTATGTGAATTATATATGCTTTTGTACATGAAAAGAGTTTTCTTGTTTTTTTAAATAGGTAGCGTTTTCGTTTGAACCTGCCCCTATATATATATATACACAGAATGTTCTAAAAAGCTCGCCGCGATAGCCACCATGGCACGCCGTGGCCTAAGGCTTGTTTCCCCCGCCACGTTATGTCTGTGGTACGTCATGGCCTAATGCGTGAATTTTGTAACACCATATTTGTTTTTTCTTACCGTTTTAGTGTCTTATTTTTCCGTTTTTAATATATAACATAATTTAAAATGTTTAATATCATTAACTCATTGACTAATAGTAAAAAACAAAGGTTAATAATAATATATGTATAATATTATATATGATATACAAATTTGTCGCCATAAGAGACACCTTGAAAAACGTCATGGCTCGCCGTGACTTCTAAGGCTTAAGGCTTGACGCCGCCGCCATGCCACACCTCACGTTATTTAGAACCTTGTATATATGTAGGGGCATGTTCAAATGAAAACTCAAATTTGTTTATGAACGCGAGGACAAAGGAGAGCGCGCCACCTGTCTCATTCAGTCTGAATATATTCAGACTGAATGCTGTGTTATTCACTCTGAATGATGTGTTATTCATTCTGAAGACTGTGTTAGTCACTCTGAATACTGTGTTATTCACTCTGAATGTGTGTTATTCATACTGAAAAATGTATGAACTTCACCATCGTTGTTTATAGCGAATGCCCTTCATTATGCAGATTGAATGAACACTTGTCGCGCTCTCCTTTGTCCTCATGTTCGCAACCAAATTTGAGTTCACATTTGGACTTTCCTATATATATATATATAGAGGAAGGTTCAAATGAGAACTTTGCATTTTTAAAGGAACAAAGGGACACTTGTGGATCACATATGATGTGGGTCCCACATAATATTAAATCATTTATGATTTAATATTAAATCAAAAATGATTTAATATTATGTGGGACCCACATCATATGTGGTCCACAATTTGTTCCTTTAAGGAGGGGTGGTTCTCATTTGATCTCTCCCTATATATATATATATATATATATAGGGGATAGATCATACGAGAACCACCCCTCCTTAAAGGAAAAGGAACACTTTGTTGACCACATATGATGTGGGTCCCATATAATATTAAATAATTTCTGATTTAATATAATATTAAATAAAATGATTTAATATTATATGGAACCCACGTCATATGTGGTACACAAAGTGTTCCTTTATTCATTTAAATTTACAAAGTTCTCATTTGAACCTTCCTCTCTCTCTCTCTCTATATATATATATATATATATGTATATGGATCATTTAAGAGAGAACTCGTTTATTTGTGATAACCATGAGATCGTATCTCAACCACACATTATTAATAATCAATGGTTATTATTAAAAATATTATTTTTGGTAATTATCCATTAATTTTGAAATTAAAAAAATAATGGATAATATTTAGGGGTAAAATAGTCTTTTTGTAAATCTCTCTCTCTCTCTCCGACGAATCTTATTTCGGTGTACACTACCGTGATACCCAATAAATTTTATGATACCCAAGGACTTTTGTAATACCCACGTGATACCCAAGAACTTATGTGATACATACTGTCTTACCGAAGAAATTCTGTGATACCACTGATACCCATTGTGGTACCCACTATGATACTAATTGGAAATCATCATTGCAATTTAATTCATCATCAAATTCAACCGATTCATTTTTTGGGAGAATCCTCATGTTGCGTTCGGAACCATCACTGTGATACCTATTGTGATACCAACTATGAAAAAACTGTTGCCATCCAAATCATCATCAAATTCAACCGAATCATTTTTTTGGGAAAATCATCGAGTTGCCTTTGGAACCACAAGTTGCATTCAGAATGAAATCCACCATCATCACCGCCTTTTGCATGGCGACCACCACCGACTGCCTTTGTAACTACCAGTTGCCTCCGTATCCACTACCTGCTGCACGACGACCACCACTATTGCCGCCTTCTGCACGACGACCACCACCATTGCCGCCTCCTGCACGACGACCACCACCACCTCCACCATCAGGGGTCGTATTACAATGGTGAGAAAGGTAGAAGTTGATTCAGGGAATCCATGAAAGTTGATTGGATTGACCATTTTTATGCATCCGGTGAAAATCGATGGTGAGGGGTGGCATATTGGAGAAAGCCAATATGGGGGGATGAGACACTAAGAGACGGAGATGAGAGAATTATTTAGAAACTGATGCCATAATTTTAGGGATTGATCCATGATTTTAGGAATCACTTGTTAAATGAATTAAATTACTTATATACCCTTTCGTATTTAATTATTAAATAAAATCAATAAAATTAAATGATTGGCTCACATTGAATCTCACGGTTATCACAAAATACCGAGCTCTCATTTGATTATACCCCTATATATAATATAGATAGATAGATAGATAGAGAGAGAGAGAGAGAGAGAGGAAAGTTCAAATGTGAACTCAAATTTGGTTGTGAATGGAAGGACAAATGAAGTGCGACATGTGTCATATTCAGACTGAATAATGAAAACAAGATCAACCCAAATATCTTGTCTTGCAAAAGAATATTTTACGCCCACTATTACAAGATAAAAGCCGAATTTAGGAATGACAACATCCTAATCTTATCTATAATAGAAAAGATTATCCTGGGGTGTCTATAATCTTCCTCAACGGTTGCTATCATCAAAGAGGGTGTCCCCAAAAAGCTAAAGGCTCTAAGCACATTGCTCCCACATCAATCAACTATTTCCAGTCAAATCGCCACTACAACCTGAAATACACAACAAAGATCATGTGTTAGGCTAACTAGCCTAGTGAGACCAAGTACATAAAGCAACAATAAACCTATACGCATAAAATCGAACATCACATAAAACTTCCCCAATTACTTTCTCTTCAACTCAATACTAGAAGGGAGTTTTACCATTGACACCCATAACACGAATTCCAAGCTTTTGTTCATTAGTATGCGCACAGGAAAGAATCGTATCCATTAAACATGATGGAATACGAAAGTAGGCCATGATGTCAATGTTATTGAGTAGCACCTCAAGGCCTCCGCCTTAGTGCCTACCGACCTCCAAAAGAGTTACTTCAAGGTCAATATTGACCTTAGTGCCTACCCCTATGGTTTACACCTCAAAGCTCAACCACCCTAGTACCTACTCTTAGGATATTCTCAACTTCACTACTAGGAATACCACATGCTTCAGATGCTAACACCAATATGCACACTTGAAAATTTAGTACCATAATATGCAATAAATCCATCATGAAGGCTACATCCACATAATAGTCCCAAAAAAGGACCCCCAACACTTCATACAAGTTTGTACATAGGATAAGTTTAGATAAGATGATATTTATCACTAAAGAGCGAAACATCACTTTTGATTACCATATACATATCCCTTACTAACAACCCATGTATCAATATATAACACTGTAACGACCCGAAATTTAAAATATGTATTTCATAGCCTTCGACTAGATCGACAATTACAATTTCCAACATATGTCTCCAATTCACACAATCTCTAGAGTTGTAGTGGAACATAAACTAAACTATTGGGATTTATTACAAAGACTAGAGATAAATTCTAGGAGACTATCTAACTAGGAGAAAGATCCCTTACTTCACTTCCCAAGCACACACATTCCCATCGTTATTACTAGAGCTCTCGACGTAGAATTTCCTGAAAATGTTTCAGTTTTATATAAAAGTGAGGGTTAAACTCAAAGGTCAAGTAAAGTTCCTTTTAATACATGAACACACAATAAATCAATTTGTTATAACATGTTAGTTTAAGAAATAACAATGCACACACCTTAAAACATAAAACACCAATACCTGTTGCAACGGTAGAACACACTTATAGTCACTCACACTTGTGACAAGTCGTTCAGGCTCACACTTGCCTATTTATATGGTTACATGAAACGAATTCATATACCTTGATCGGGTACACACTTCCCGTGAATTTAAAATGTCAATATACACAGTCACACAAAAACACGTATTTTACCATAAACAATGCTTCCAATTATTTGATGGACGAGTACTTAGTAAATAAAACCAAATAAATTTTCAACGCGATTGGTAAATATGTAGTTGTTAAAAATAATGAGAGAAACTCACCTGCGTTCCAAAGCCTTAATGCACGCTCTAAGACCAATAATCTCACATCCGAACACCTGATTTTTTCGAATTAAATAAGGTGTTAAAACTCATCCATTATCCTACTAATACCATTTTACAACCTCAAAGGAAACACTCTTAAACAACTCCCTTAATTACTTTTTAAATGAGAATCGACGAAATCGACATACGCAAAATAGTGGCTTGCACGACCAGCCACACGAGCGGCACTCCCTGTTCGTCTGAACTGTCCGAAAACTCAACTTTCAACCCAGAATTTCACATCTAAAATTCCAATATCGATTCTATAATAATTCCAACACTAACCCAACTTATTTGAACCATCCTAAAGGTTCTAAAACGCAAATACACACTTAACCAAGAAAAAATTTCATTAACTTCAACCAAAAACTCAAAATCAAACTTCCAAACATGAAAACACCCAAATCCAAGAATGTTTAACAAAGCTTCCCAAAATCCACATGAAACGATTTTAATCTATAAATCGCAAATAGATTCAAACCCAAAAATGGTTTTTCACCATAATATCCATTATTTCCTCAACCAAGTCTTTCACCAAATCAAAACCCCCAAATTAAAAATGATAAACTCTTGATTAAGGAGAGATTTAGAGTTACAAGAGGAATATAATTTTATACCTTCAAAAGAATAATCTTCTTTTCTCCTTCTTTGAAGTTCATCCATCTCCTTCTATTTTTGGGAGTCTTTCTCTCCAAGAAAACACACACACAATAGTGGAGGCGTAGGGTAGAAAATGAAGAGGAAAGGGGAGGAAACTCATTTATATACTTTTTACAGTTTGGTCCTTCAAATAAAAGATTCCCTACTTCAAGGCCCTTGAACTTTCAAAACAAATAAAGCACCCTTACCCTTCCATTAAATTACCAAACTTTGATTTGGGGTTATTACAAACACTATTACGAAAACATCACATAATGTAAGCATAACTCTTTGAATAACTTTATCAATAACTGATCAAGTATATAAGACCATATAGTTTACAATACTCTATACATTTTTACAAAATCAAAGAAGAAGGGTAATATATCATTTACTTGCATATTTATAAGAATCTTGACTGACCTTTCTAGATTTGTATGAAACCTAGGTTAAAATACCAAATTCCCAAAGAAGAAGGAAAAACTTGAAGCTCCAAGTTTCCCCTTTCAATGGTAGCCCTAAACTTCACTTGGAGAAGCCCTTGAATCTTCAATAAATGACTTCCTCAACACCAAGATTTGAAATTAATGAAGGGAGGGGCAAAGGCATGGGCGGATCTACACTATGAAGTATGGTTACTCGTTGCACCCATAAAAATGTAGGGCCTAAGTATAATTTTTTAAAGGTATATAAGTATGAAACTTTTTTGGATGAAAATGTAGGATCCCATATCTTATATTGAATCAATGATCTAAAGAAAGCATGTAACGCGGAAGAAATTTAGATCAAAACAGTTTATAAAAGGAAGAACAATTAATCAAAATGAAGAACAATATGATCATAGAATCGTAGTTATCATGATTAATCATGGTCATAGATCTTACATGTATTGGAATGATGAGGGTATAAGAAAAGTCAAATCATCCTCCAATATAGAAGCTCAATGTGTAAAGGTGGAATAACCGCTTCTGCTGAGGTGTCGGCCTATGATAGGAAGATCAAGTACTTGAAAATCTGACGAGGTTTAAACACAAAGACGAGGTACAGAAGGGACTAGAGGCTCTGCATGTATAGTGCAAAGGCTCTGTATGCGACAAGTCTCTGGTCGCGGCTCTGATTCCTCGGTAACGACTATTGGTTGCGGCTCTGGTTCCTCGGGTAACGACCTTCTGGTTACGGCTCTGGTTCCCCAGTAACGAGCTCTGCTGGCGGCTCTGGTTCCCTCTGACGAACTTTGGTCTTTTATACTTTAAGCACATGCTTTTCTTAACGCGCCACTCCATAACACTTAAGCCAACACGTGATGCTAGTACCAACCCCAATGATCGAGAATACCTGATGCACATACCGACAAAAGAAAAAGGTTAGGCTTTACGCCTAGTGAGCTCAAGAGTTTATAACATATTTATAGTTGATAGAAATCAAAAGACTGTTTAAATTAAATAATAGTATGGAGCTCAAGAGTTTATAACATATTTTCTAAAGATCTGACTTTTTGCCATAAAATGGCATGGAGCAAAATTCTCCAACAAGAATAGCATGCATTGGTTTATTTTCTCAAAACTAGCAAAATGATATATGCATGCGCTTTGGTAACACCACAAAACCAATTTGGCTTGGATTCACCTAAAATGTTGGCTACATAACATAAAGAAAGCTACAATTAAAATGTATGCAACAAACAATTCCCATAAAATCAAGATAGTAACAAGGGAAATTTTATAATTGGACGCCATCAAAATCTTCACGTCAAAATAAAATAACGCAAAATAAAATTCTCAATAAATTTTTATACACAACACCTACACTAAAGCGAATCCATAAAACTCCAAAAATCTCAAAATTGAGTCATGAATATTATACACCAAAATCTCGATGAAAATTATAAACAACCGTAGGAGGTACGGTAGTTTAATGTATTTTAAACTCGACCCATAACTCACATATATCAAATAATTTCTCCAAAATTCGTAAAACTAATATTTGCACGTTTCTCAAGAAACAAATGAAACAATTTATATTATTTTTAAATTTAAACTATCTTAAGATATGTACCTCAAAATTGTCAGTTCTAGCAAAATCGCACGAAATAAGTTATTAGTAAACATGTATGCATTTCTCATGCAACTAAAACAATTTAGCAATTTTCAAAACATGACTATACTCTTGTGTATTCCCAAAATATTTTCAAACTATTAACTTGTTAGGTACAAATTCTTTTGACAACAGAAAATAAATTTGCAATTTATTTTCTAAAATAAATGTCGTGCATGCACTCGGTCGGAACCCGAAGTCTTAGGACGATGCTCGCCAAGTCTACCAACCACAAGACCGGCATCAGAAAGCTTCATATCTTAATACCATTATCCACAACTAGATCCTTTGACTTACAATTGCATCCCAGAATAATGATGATTAACAAGCCTATGGTTCGTATCTAACCGTTATTTCTGAACCCAAAACGATCGACTTAACATATTCACCGTACTTAGTTGCCACCCAAAATGACAATAATACAAACATCAATTCTTTCAATGGTTACTCCAAGAGAACTCATTCATTACCCTATTGATCATCACAACAAGGCAATTCAAGCACACACATGTAATTGTAAATTCATATTAACACTGGCCAAGTGTAAATACTAATTGACCTCACATGGGGATCTTTGTTACCATCATTATGATCCCCAATTCTAGTGCATCCATTAACCTTAAAACATCCTATCTTAAAGTGTCTAATCGTGAAATCTCACATCCAATCACCTAGATATACACCAGTTTAAGTCTAGGCATCCAAAATCAATACCTAAGCTCTCAAACTTATGCTCTGATACCAACCCGTAACACCCTTAAATTTGGAAAGAGCGACTAATTTAAAATTTTAATCAATACAACAAACAAGGAGTAAATCCTTTTCCTATAAATCAAAACTTGAATTTCCTCGAATAAATATTCTAAATAAACCTCGACAAAAAATAGGCCAAGTCTTATACCGATATATAATTACTATCGGGTGTTACTAAACCCAATAAGAATCGCTATCTCAAAAGGCGGAAGACGTCACCAAAAGCTAGATCCTTAAGACGCCACTGCCTAGCACTCAAGCCAACACGTGACGCCAGTACCAACCCCAACGAGAATACCTGATGCACATGCCGACAAAGGAAAATGGTTAGGCTTAACGCCTAGTGAGCTCAAGAGTTTATAACATATTTATAATTGATAGAAATCAAAAGACTGTTTAAATTAAATTATAGTTTCTCAAATAGATAGACCTCGTTACAAAAAGAAACATCTTTCCAAACTCATCGTTTTCATAATAAAAGCTTTGAATCAAAATACTATAGTAATGAAAACTTTAAATAGGAATACCCGTTCAAATACGGACTCTACACCATTTACTCACTCAAAACATGAACAAGTTTAAATGGTCCAAATACCAACTTATGGACAAAGCTCCGTTTTCTAGAATACCCAAAATGCGATTAAGTTTTAATGACTGAATAATATAAATTAAGGATAACACTTCATACTCTAGAAACATCATTGAAAATATATAAGACTCTATACCCAAAATAACACATTTCGGTGACGAGGGAGACCCGTTTTACCATTTCTTGTGACGGAACACATAAGTAAGCTACAAACAAATGTTACAAGTTCATACTAAGGATCAATGGCTATTGGCAATGACCAATAATAACTCAAGGTTATGGCCTCTAATGATCCTAGTCAAACTCACACTAAGGATAAATGGCTATTGGCGACGACCAATAATAACTCATGGTTATGGCTTCCGATGATCCTAGCTAAGAACTCATGGAAAGGACCAATGGCTATTGGCACCGACCCATCAAACATCTTGATCTGCACAGTACCGATACCCTTAGTAACACACGAAGTATTGTTTCCCATATAAATACTGTTACCTTCAACTTTTTCAAAGGTAGAGAAACAATCCCGAATTGGTGTCATATGGTAAGATGCACCGGTATCTAACACCCAACGCCTGTCACCTGGCGGTGGTGTAATTGTGGCGGAGAAGCCATATTGCTCCTCTCCGGCTGCAACAGATGATGATTCAGGGTTGTCCTTGCCTTTGTTTCTAAGACTTGGGCAATCCTTCACCCAATGACCTGGCTTGTGGCAATAATTACAGTTGCTAGGTGTCTTTGATTTCCCGCGAGAACAAGGTCGACGAGACTGAGAGCGCCCACGGTCTCTTCCTCTTGAAGATTGTTGATCATCACGACCTCTATCAGCAAATAAGCTGTGGCAATGGTTGTTCTGTCTTAGGGTGTTACCGATTCTCATCTGAACTCGTTGATCTTCATAATTAATTCCTGTTTTCACATCAGACAAAGAAAAAGTTTCTCTTCCATATATAAAACTATTAGTGAATTGAGAATATTTCTCGGGAAGTGAATACAACAGAATCATAGCAAGAGCTTCTTCATCTATGGCAAGAAGGGCATCTATTGCCTTCAACTTCATTATGATGTCTTCGAATTCGGTCATATGAGCCTTCATGGTTGAACCTTCCTTCATTTTGAAGAAGAGGCACGACTGCATCAATAACAACCTTTTGGTTAGAGTTTTCATGAGATAAAGATTCTCAAGTTTACTCCAGATACCTACAACAGTCTTTTCTGAAAACGATCTCAGAAATGACATTCTCTCCCATAGCCATCTGCAAAGTAGTAAATGCCCATGCTTCCATTTCTCTAGCCTTAAGGTCAGACATATTAGGGTCTAACTTATTTTTAGCAAATACTACTGGATGGACTCCATTCTTTCTAAGTGCAGCAGATGTTGTGGACTGATATTTACCAAAGTTACCATCCCCGTTCCAAGTCTGTATACGAATCCCAACCCCCGATAAATTAAATGTACCCTCTTGGTACGGTCTTTGGGTCTGGTTTGAGGGATCGACACCAAATGGGTTTTCTACTTCAACCATAGAGACAAATATGTATGCAAACTAGTTTATGTATATTTTCTACACAAACTCCAAATCTAGATCCGAAGCTCTGATACCAATTATTAGGAAATTATGTGTCACGAAACAAATTCTACTAAGTGATTTCTAAGGTCCCAAACAAAATAGAAATCCAAAGACACATATAACCCGACAACAAATGCGGATAACAATGATCTAGATGTTGCACGATGACTCTAATGAAATCAACAACCCCAAATATGGATAATAACAATATTTGTTATTATCTACGTAAATGACAAAATTCACCAGACAATATTAGCAACACGAGAATTTAACATGGTTCCACTATCGGTATGATAGTGTACATCCACCAAAGAGAGAGAGAGAGAGCTCGATATATTACCAAGCGGGAGAGATTACAACGTGTTTACGAGATCCTTGGATCAATAGATTGCTACCTAAACTTTCCTCTAAACAAAGTTTCCTAAGCTAGAAACTAAAACTAATAACAATATATATATATATATATATATATATTGTTTGCTAAGAGAAAAGCTAGACCAAAGAAAAAGGTCTTCAAATATGGGCGTGTTATTTGACACTCTTTTCATCCCTATTTATAGTGAATTATGAACTTGCTCCCAAGCTATATCTGAAGATGATGACATGCATGCATTATTATTCATACATCATGCATACATGCAAGTTGGCAAATGAAAGAAAAGGAATATTCAATTGCTTTCCATGCAAACAATTGTATTTCTTCCAAAGAGCATCAATGTGAGCCACTTATTTGTCAACATATAAGACAAACCAAATAGCATCTTCAATATGATCCACAAGTAAATAACTTGTAACTTGTGCTTGGTAATTTGTACAACATCTAAAGAAAAACTTATTTAAAATTTTCAACACTCCACCTTGATGTGCAAATCACACGACAAAGCCAAGGCATGAACCAATCCAACACGAGCACGAACAAATAGCTGATAGAGATTGACACGAGGTAACATAATTCATTTTGACCGTGACGAGCTTTCGCTTGGCCATCACCCGTCAAAGCCAAAAGCAAAAAAATCCTCAAGTGTGCAATCTTAATAAAACGAACGAGTTAAGCAACCCAAAACACGTACGAAGCAATAACTCCCCAAAGATGTCGTTTTTGTCATCTGTGGTAATATTCTCTCTCCCTGCCAAAGTGCCCAAAGGCACTAACACAAAAGGAGCTGGATCATATTTGAGCAATGCTCAAACTTAGCTGGCGGTAGCGACTTTGTGAACATATCAGCAGCATTGTCGTCTGTCAGGATTTTCTTCAAATAGACGACCTTCGCTTCATGTAATCTAACAAGATATGCATCACGCACATTTATGTGCTTTGTCCGAGAACTGAAGGCTAAATTAGTTAACAAGTGAATGGCACTCTGATTATCACAGAAAATGCGCACGGAAGGTTGCTCGAAGCCCAAGCCATTCATCAATTCCTTCAAATGGACCGCTTCTTTTGCAGACTAAAACGCCACAACAAGTTCGGCTTCTGTAGTTGACAATGCCACAATGGACTGTAACCGTGATCTCCAACTAACGGCTGTTCCACCCAAGGTAAATACATAACCGGATGTGGATCTCCAACCTACTCGATCACCTGCATAGTCAGAATCACAAAATCCAACAATTTTACAGTCATTGTGTAAACCAAATATAAGACTATGTGTCTCGATTCCCTTCAAATATCGAAATGCCGTTTTTATGGCTATCCAATGTGATTGACCCGGATTCGCGAGAAACCGACTCACCACTCCGACATAATGTGAAAGATCGGGACGAGTGCACACCATGGCCTACATAAGACTCCCGACCGCACTAGCTTATGGAACTTTTGACATTTCTCCCTTTCTTTTGTCATCCTTTGGACAATCTTCACTTGTAACGTTGATGTGCTTCAGTAGCGGAGTGCTAGACGTCTTGGCACCATCAAGATTGAACCGCTTCAAAATTTTCTTAATATATGCTCGTTGTGTCAACCTGAGTGTCTGAGACTTTCTGTCCCGTACAATTTCCATGCCTAAAATCTTCTGCGCCGCGCCATGATCTTTCATTTCAAATTCCGACTTCAACTTATCTTTCAGTCGTTTGATCTTTGATCGGTCCTTTCAGGAAATAAGCATATCATCTACATAAAGAAGTAAGTAGGTGAAAACGCCACTGCTTTGTCTACGATTAACACAAGCATCCTTTTCACTTCGCTCAAATCCCAGAGTGAGCATAAACAAATCAAACTTCTTATACCATTGACGAGGCAACTGTTTAAGTCCATAGAGGGACTTCTTGGGTTTACATACATAATCTGGCTTGCTTTCGGAAACGAAACCATCGGGTTGCTTCATATAAATAGTTTCTTCCAAGTCTTCGTGTAGGAAGGCGGTCTTCACATCTAATTGTTCTAGCTCCAAATCATGCATACCCACGATTGCCAAAAGAACACGAATAGATGTATGCCGAACAACGGGAGTCAAGACATCATCATACCCGATACCTTTCCGTTGAGCAAAGCCTTTAGCAACGAGACGAGCCTTGTAACGATCATCTTTGACCTTGTACACCCACTTGCACCATATTTCCCGGCTACCTTTCGGTAGTGAACAAAGTTCCCAAGTCTTGTTCTTTGAAAGAGCTTCCATCTCTTCTTGGATTGCGGATAGCCATTTGGAACTGTGGGTTGAAGCCAATGCTTCCTTCAAATCAAGCGGCTCCTCTTGCCCTACATGCAAAGCATACTCCAGTTGATCTGTAAAACTCATGTTAGAAAAATCCCAATCTCCATACCTGTTAGGCGGTCGAATAGTCCTTTGACTATGCCTGGTAGGTGCAATAACTGGGTTTGTATCGCCTTGGTCTCCACCATCAATCAGAATCTCTTCTTCAGAATCACTAGTAGAAGTCACTGGCGGAATGACTTCTTCAATATTTTAGGGTGATCCTGAACTAGTATCAAAAGTAGATGAACTGGGAATATAAGGACTGCCTACTGTCTCCATATCATCGGCAGTAGGAGCAGCAGTAGTAATGACTTCCGGATCTTGAGAGGACTGAGGGTCCTGTGACTTCAATAGGACTGATTCATCAAATGTGACGTGACGAAAATGAATCACTTTACGAGTCAAGGGGTTCCAAATTTGGTAACCCTTGATACCATCTGTATAGCCGAGCAAAGATCCTTTGGTGGCTCTCGGATCTAGCTTGTCCTAACCTGAAACATGAACATAAACAGGACAACCAAATACACGTATGTATTTCAGACATATGTTTCCTTTACCTCTCCAAATCTCTTCGGGAATCTTTCCTCCCAACAACCGAACAAGGTAACCTGTTAATAATGTGCACCATGGTGTAAAGTGCTTCGGCGCAAAATGATTTAGGCAATCCCGATGTAAACGACATACATTGGAATTTTTCAAGCAAAGTCCTATTCATCCGCTCGACAACCCCATTAGACCGAGGGTCGCACGGTGTGGTGTAGTGACGGTGGATGCCTTTACGCGAACCAAAGTCTTTGAAGTTACCACTAGTAAATTCTCCACCATTGTCAGATCTAAGCACTTTCAACTTCTTTCCAGTCTCAACTTCTACTTATGCTAACCAAGTCTTGAACGTATCAAAGACATCACTTTAACTTTAACACATACACCCAAAGCTTATGTGAGAAATCATCAATAAATGAAACAAAATATTTACCTCCACTGAGGGACGAAGTATTGGATGGTCCCCAGATGTCTGTATGAACATAATCGAGGATTCCTTTAGTGTTGTGTTTTCCAACACCAAAAGAAACACACGTCTGTTTTCCCTTGACACATCCCGAACAAAAATCCAGGCTAGCAGGTACGGCGACTTTGATAAGATTTCGCTTGCGCAAAATCTCCAAATTCTTTTCGGATGTGTGGCCCAAACAAAGGTGCCATAAGCGAGCAGCATCGAGATTCTGTGAGCTATCGGCCACACACGATTCAGAAGAAATAGTCTCGTCAATCAAATGAAAAAGATTATTTTCAACCCGTTTTTCTTTCATTACAATAAAACTCCCTCTGGAGATGCACAAACTCTCGTCTACAATCTGAATCTTACAACCCAATTTAAACAGTTGTCCAAGAGAGATCAAGGAACCAACCATGGATGGAACAAATTTGACATTGTTCAATGTCCGAATACACCCATCAAACATCTTGATCTGCACTGTACCGATGCCCTTAGTAACACATGAAGTATTGTTTCCCATATAAACACTGTTATCTTCAATTTTTTCGAAGGTAGAGAAACAATCCCGAATTGGTGTCATATGGTAAGATGCACCGGTATCTAACACTCAACGCCTGTCACCTGGCGGTGGTGTAACTGTGGCGGAGAAACCATATTGCTCCTCTTCGGCTGCAACAGATGATGATTCAGGGTTGTCCTTGCCTTTGTTTTTAAGACTTGGACAATCCTTTAACAATGATCTGGCTTGTGGCAATAATTATAGTTGCCACGTGTCTTTGATTTTCCGCGAGAACCAGGTTGACGAGACGGAGAGCGCCCATGGTTTCTTCCTCTTGAAGATTGTTGATCATCACGGTCTTTATCAGCAAATAGGGCATGACAATGATTGTTCTCTCTTGGGTTGTTACCGATTCTCATTTGAACTCGCTGATCTTTAGAAATCATTCCTGTTTTCACATCAGACAAAGAAAGAGTTTCTCTTCCATATATAAAACTGTTAGCGAAATGAGAATATTTCTGGGGAAGTGAATACAACAGAATCATAGCAAGAGCTTCTTCATCTTTGGCAAGAAGCGCATCTGTTGCCTTCAACTTCATTATGATGTCATCGAATTCGGTCATATTAGCCTTAATGGTTGAATCTTCCTTCATTTTGAAGAAGAGGCACGGCCGCATCAATAACAACCTGTTGGTTAGAGTTTTCTTGAGATAAAGATTCTCAAGCTTACTCCAGATACCTGCAGCAGTCTTTTCTGAAACGATCTCAGAAATGACATTCTCTCCCATAGCCATCTGCAAAGTAGTAAATGCCCATGCTTCCATTTCTCTAGCCTTGAGGTCAAATATATTAGGGTCTAACTCATTTTTAGCAAATACTACTAGATGGACTCCATTATTTCTAAGTGCAACAGATGTTGTGAACTGATATTTACCAAAGTCACTGTCCCCGTTCCAAGTCTAGATACGAATCCCAGCCCCCGATAAATTAAATGTACCCTCTTGGTACGGTCTTTGGGTCTGGTTTGAGGGATCGACACCAAATGGGTTTTCTACTTCAGCCATAGAGACAAATATGTGTGCAAACTAGTTTATGTATATTTTCTACACAAACTCCAAAACTAGATCTGAAGCTCTAATACCAATTGTTATGAAATTATGTGTCACGAAACAGATTCTACTAAGTGATTTCTAAGGTCCCAAACAAAATAGAAACCAAAGGACACAAATAACCCTTTGTTATTATCTACGTAAATAACAAAACTCACCAAACAATATTAGCGACACGAGAATTTAACGTAGTTCTATTATCGGTGTGATATTGTACATCCATCAAAGAGAGAGAGAGAGCTCGATATATTACCAATCAGGAGAGATTACAACGTGTTTACGAGATCCTTGGGTCAACAAATCAGCTGCCCAAACTTTCCTCTAAACAAAGTTTCCTAAGCTGGAAACTAAAACTAATAACAATATATATATATATATATATATATTGTTTGCTAAGAGAAAAGATAAACCAAAGAACGAGGTCTTCAAATATGGGTGTGTTATTTGACACTCTCTTAATCCCTATTTATAGTGAATTATGAACTTGCTCCCCAAGCTATATGTCAAGATGATGACATGCATGGGTTATTATCCATACATCATGCATACCTGCAAGTTGACAAATAAAAGAAAAGGAATCTTTAATTGCTTTCCATGCAAACAATCGTATTTCTTCCAAAGAGCATCTTCAATATGAGCCACTTATTTGTCAACATATAAGATAAACCAAAGAGCATCTTCAATATGGTCCACAAGTAAATAACTTGTAACTTTGTGCTTGGTAATTTGTACAACATCTAATGAAAAACTTATTTAAAATTTTCAACATAATTTACATGACTCCAAAATGAGTGACCAACACACACAAAACATGTAAAATATCTTATAATTATGTCATCATTGCGTATAACCCCAAAAGGTAGATGCATAACGATTTACTTCGAACAAATGTTCTCAAGACTCATTTTAGTTAAAAACCGGGTTAAAGCATGATAACTCAACACTTAACTGTTTACACAAAATAAACATCGTTAGTTGAGACAAACCATTTCCCAAGTGAAATCATACTCACACATTTTCCAAATGTCTCAAAATGCAATAACATGTATTTTCCAATAGTTTATAAATCAAATACTACAAAAATGCACAATACCAAATAATCTTCATTTATAAAATAAAACATTTAAACAACTTATATTTATGTTTTGTTTATCAAAATATCTAGAACCACAAACGTGACTAATTTACATGATTTATAAACCATCTATACTAAATAATACGCATTTATCAAAACACTCACACATTTGATAAATAAGAAGTAAAACATGTTAATATATCAAAATGGACATTTTTGGCATGTACGCCGTTTTTACAAACCAACTTCAACTTACCTTACTAATTTTGGCTAAATCTAGGTTTACCCTAAACTTGAGCTTTCTTTGATGAAACTTTAGATCCACCACTTTCCATCACCAAAACATTTATCTAGATCATAAACAAACCTAAAATACACCAAAATCAAACCCAAATCATAACCATAGAACCAAACCCTAGATATAGTACCAAAACCCCAAAAATCTCACGTTTAGACTTATAGAAGCCCCATATATTTGAGGAAACTCCAAACCTCCTTGCTTCAATATTGAATAGCTTCTAAATACAGATTCATAGCAATTTGAATCACCCAAAAGGGAGCTGCAATGAAGCAGTTATGTCCACATGAAGAAATCTCTTGATTTCGGCCTTTTGTGCAGATCCAGGCTCTCCCGCAGGTATCCTGCGACTAGGCCTCAAGAAATGTCTCCAGTGTCCACAGAAACACTCAAATAAAGAGTCCCACCTAGTCGAGCGCCAGGTCGTGGGAGGTCATTTCTCGCTCTTTTTTTGTCGTTTTTCGTGTTTTTCGACCCCGATTCGAATCCAGTCTTTCCAACGTTATTTTTATATGAAAATCCTCATATATTATGAACTTAATTACCCTTAGATGAAGAAATTACGGTAATAAGAATTCCGAAATTATGGGTTTTACAATCCTCCCAACCTTAAAATGATTTCGTCATCGAAATCTAATGCCGATCCAAAATTTGAAGATCACACAACCTGGAGCACAAACTCGACAATTGACTTGCTATCCACCCATCCCAACACGATAAGAATACCACAAAAGGGAAACCTCAAAATACCATATTTTAGCAATCTAATAGTTTCATTTCCAATAGAGTGCCTCAACATAACTTGTCCTCAACTACGATACAAAATACTTCTTGGTCAAGACAGTCACTTCATTTCTCATAACGAATCATCACTAACCGGATCTCAACATTCAATACATCACATTGACACCTGATGGAACATCGAACCTTGTTGAATCAAACTTCGACTCTAAGCTCTTAGTTGCCTCCCAACCTTAGGTGGTTCATACCACTTTAAGAATAGCTTACGACGTGACTTAACCATCTCCACCGCTGCATTAATAAATTAGCTTCAACTATCAAAGTTTCTTCCATAACACGATTTGCACTTAAGGTTTCCTTGGACATTTACTCTAAATTCCTTCAAACTAATATCATGAAGGACCCATAGTCACAAAAATCTTAACCACAAGCTTGGTCTGATTCAATGCAGGCTTAAACTTATAATCCAAACTATCATAAGCACAACAGACTCTAAAGAACTCTCAAAATTCCTTAGCAATTCAATTGATCATAATCATTGATCACTATTTTACTCAAAATCTATACTCCTCAAGTTCACCACATAAAGCTTTAGAACAGTTGTATATGCTAACTTATATCACATTTTTTTGATAAAACAGTATTTTTAGCAACATTTTTATTTTAGTATATATATTACTATGAAAATGATTTGTCACACAATACCAAAAAATTTCTGTATCTACCCCTGGGAAAGGGATGAAGGTATTAAATGAAGATATTTAGGTCAAAAATGCTAAAAACCCGATCTGCATGTTGCCGCGACCTTGGCCGCAACTTAAGGTTAAGTCCAGGGACTTGGGCGGCTTTTCCACGCGGCAAGCCGTAGGAACCTTCTGGAATTTCCAAAATCCCTAATTTTGCTAGCCAAAGGATCCCAACACTTACTAAAGTAAACATATTTCCATAAACTCCAAAAGTAACCATGACAAGGAAGGCATTTAAGAAAAAAACATAATAAAGAAAAAAATCATAGACACGAGTATTGTGTAGTTCAGGAAAAGCCTCTAAAAAATGAAAAATCGAAAAACACACTATCAATTGTTAGATTAATTGATCCAATATTGGATGTGATTAAAGAGTGAGTTACAACTTTATTTTTAAATTAAAAAATCTCCAACCCCCTATTTTTAAGTAAAAAAATACGAAATAAGATCAAAATTTGAACGAAATAAATTATACCAAAAAAATAATCATATTTTTCCCGTTAATTTTGCATCCATATTCATATCTTTTTTCCTTTTTTTCGTAGTTTTTTGGTTTTTCATTTATTTAATGTTTTCTCTTAAACCTGACTATATATATATATATATAGGGGCGGGTTCAAATGACAAATCAAATTTGGTTGTGAACGTGAGGACAAATGAGAGCGCGACACGTGCCTGAATATACAAAGAAATATTCAGACTTAATATAGTATATATTCAGTCTGAATATTTCTTTGTATATTCAGGCACGTGTCGCGCTCTCATTTGTCCTCACGTTCACAACCAAATTTGAGTTCGCATTTGGACTTTCCTCTTATATATATATATATATATAGATCCCTTATTGTGTTAACCCAATTGTTTGTGTTAACCATGTTAATCAAAACCAACCAATAAGAAAATTCCGTTAATTATGGAATTAAATAAATTAATTATATTTAGCAGGGGTAATTTCGTATTTTAGTAATTTGTATATATAATTTTTGTTTAATTAATTTATTATATAATTAATACATTCCTTAAATTTAGCATAGTTAAGTATGGAAACATATCTCTAATTATCTTTACCGAAAAAATCAATCTATTAAAATTTTCGATTTCTGCAGGATTAATGAACGAATAAGGATTTCAACATAATGGTCCAGAGCAACACCGATCTTGCTAATCAACAAAGCCAAGATGAAGAAGTTTCTTATATGTTTTCGTCGTCCAATGATGTTCAGAACCCCGTCAATGGAGGCACCGATGAACAATTTAACGATGATGAAAGCCAAGAATATTTTCAAGGTAATTGACACGTGTAAAATTTTATATTATTGAACAGTTATACAATAAAGATTCGAGGATTATTTATGAAGTTTGTTCACATATGAAACTTCTTCAAATGTGTGAGAAACATGTTTTTGTATCCAGGGTTTAGGTTCTATTTGAAGTTTGTTCACCTATGAAAATTGTTTCCAATGATAGAGAAACATGATTTTGTATCTAGGTGGTATGTTTTGTTTCATTTTATTAACAACAATTGGTGAAGTTCATAAATAAATAAAATACGAATCAAATTAATATGTTGACTAGTACGATGGTTGTTTCGCTAATTAACTATGACACCAAAATAATTACTAGTTTTGTTCATTTATGAATTTTGATAGTGTATTAATTTCAGTTATGAACAATGACATAAAATAGAAACGCATGGTTTCATATGAACCTTGTTCATTGATGAAATTTATTTAAATGTAATATAAAAATGCTAATATTTGTGTTATTAATAGCCATATTAATGGTAAACCTTAAACAGAGAACAAACAAAACAATTAAATATGATGTTTTAATGTTTCATGCACAATTAAGTATGATGTTTTAATATTGATATTAATACTCACATTTTACTGTAGATGTTAACTATGAGAACGAAGTAAGTGAATCCTACGATGCATCAATGTATTTGGTACCGACAATACCAGATGATATAAAACCGAAGGTGGATGATCAGTTTTCATCTATAGAGGAGGTTGAGACAATGTACAACAATTATGCATATAATGTCGTGTTCGTAAGAGTGCGAAGAAGGAAAACAACGACGGGCAAATTCAAACACGTTGGTTTGTTTGTAGTAGGCAGGAGTTCCCAAAAAAGAAGCAATTTGACACACTTGACGTTGGTCCCGGAGATCAGAGTCATCGAAATTCTAATTTCAGGCGTTCCATTTGTCAAGCCGGTATAAAAGTTCATTTGATGAAAGATAGGGCACGATATGAGATTTTTGAGGTTGTTGAAGAGCATAATCATGTTTTGATGAACAACAACGATCGTAGGTTTTCCAAAGGTAATAGGCATATGCAATACACTGATTACAGACATGTATTGAATAGTTCTAGCTATAAACTAGGACCTACTAGAGTACACAGATTGATGTCAGGCTTGAATGGAGGGTTTGAATATGATAGGTCAACTGTTGATTTCCAGAACTTTAGGAGAGATGTTGTTGCAATTGTCAGTAACAAGGACGCAAAAATGTTGGTTGACTTGATGTCGAACAGGAGGGAGGTTGCCCCAGATTATTATTTTGAATACATTTGTAACAAACGCGAGTTGCAAGTCGTTTTTTGGGCTGGCGAAATTGCACGTATTAACTACAAAGAGTTTGGGGATTGTATATCCTTTGATGGCACATACCAAACACAGAGATGATTATTTTGTTACATTTTTTTTCAATACAATTTTATTTTTGTTTTAATAATACAAATAATTTTTTTTATAGGCACGCGATGGTTTTTGTACCCTTTTTGTCTGTTGACAACCACAAGAAATCTGTAGTTATTGGATCTGCATTGATAAGTGGAGAAAAAATATCGAGAACTACACTTGGGTTCTTAGAGCGTTTCTTCGTTGTCATGTGAAGCAACCGGTTTTGTTATTTCTAACCAGGGTTCATCGATGAAATAAGCTGTACCACTTGTGTTCACTGAATCAAAACATCGTTTATGTATTTGGCACATAATGAAAAAGGTCCCTGCTAAGGTTTGTTTGAATGAATAGTAACATCATTTTGCATATCGAACCGCTGATATTTTTTTTAATTTTTTTGTTCATATAGGTGAGTACTGCATTGAAGCTAATCCCTGAATTTAATCAAATTCTTAATAAGCTTGTGTGGAATGTTCGTATCGGTCCTGAGGAATTTGAGCGTGAATGGGAGGAGATGATAGTAAAATTTAATCTACAGGGTGATCCATGGTTCACCGAGATGTATCTTATACGAAAGTCATGGATTCCGACCTATTATAAGGACACACTCATGTCAGGACTTATGAAAACCACTTTACGGTCTGAGAGTTCTAATTCCTATTTTAACCTATATGAATCTTACAAATTTAATCTTGTTGAGTTCTTGCACAATTACGATTTTTCTATCGAGAAGCAAAGGAACAATCATAGTGCATTTGAATCTGTAACGAGGAGTACGTATACACACATGGCTAGTCCATTGAAATCGAACAACCTGCTTCAAAGGTCTACACGCGAACGATCTTTTTTGACTTTCAAAAAGAGATTTATAAGGCTGTATGGTTTTGTTGTATTGAAGCAGTCGAAGTTGATGGTGGTGTAAAGTCTTTTCTAATTTGCCAAAGGGACAAACGTGAAGTGGTGAAAACAAAGTATAAGGTTAGATTTTATTATTGTAAAAGATTTATATGATATTATAAACGTGATATCCATAACTTACGGATTTTACATTTTAATTGTAGTTTGAGTGAAACTATGAAGAGAACTCTGTTGAATGTGAGTGTTCTTATTTTGTTCAGAATGGTATATTATGTCGACACGCATTGAAGGTGTTGATAAACGACAAGGTATGTTTCATTCCTAAGAAATATATTATGCGTCGATGGACCATTGGAATTTTTCCTGTTCATGTCCAAGCTGCTCGAGTTAGATATGGAGAGGTTGACCACGGAAAAGAGAAAGCGATTCGCGATGTTTATTTAAAAGTTGACGATCTTGTTAGTCGTTTAAGGAATGACAGCATAACGTTTGCAAAATTTACTGCAGTTATTGACAACTTCAAAACAGAATATGATAAATAAGATCATGTTTCCGTTTTAACATTGTTTACTACGTTTACATATGCACATAAAGCAAAGGTTCATCAATGAACATATCTATTACTTACCAGAACAGTAATTTTGTTATCATAAAGTTCATCAATTGTGCCATCCCGAATCTCACTGTCTATTACTTCAATTGATGCTTGTTTCAGATTGAAGACTACCATGTAGTAGAACAGTGGTTCAACCACCGGGAATATGACCTTAACACGGACCAAAAAAATAGTTAATTTGAACTTAATTATCAATTGATAACTGACGTATAAAAGATTTACATGTCTTTATTACTTACAAGGTCCAAATTTTTCATTCCGATAACGTGTTTTTCTGTGTTTGCCGCAACCTCCATGTTTCCTAAGAACATATCGTATCTCATTTTTTCGTTGAATCTTGTGTCGAACGTCATATTATCATTCTGTAACAAATTCCAAACAAAGATTCAATCTATTTTTTTTACGTATCACCTTATTTAACAACAACCCCTACTTAAAATTAAAAAATACAATTATATTACCATGACCGCGGTGGGGAAGAAGAATCTTCGTGGAGAGTCCACACTTCGGTACTGTTCTTCAAAATTGAGAACAGTCGTCCAACAGTCTATAACATGCATGTTAACCTATTTCATTTCAGCCAAGCTTTGTATATCTTCCCTTGACATCGATTCAACGTTTGAAGTTAAAAAAGTAACTCCCTAATTTGAGAGAAAAAAATCAGTAAGACCAAAACCAGTTTTATTAATGTATAATACTTGCATTAAAAATTACTTGCTAACCCCGCTCCCATTAATCATCCATTCCTGAATTCTCAGTTCTTCCGGAGTTACCTCAAAACTTACCCTTCGGTCCATATAAGGTGATCGTAGTTTGTCACTAACCCTTGTATCTATTTTGACAACTGTGAGTGGTCTTACATCAAAAGGATCTTTAAAAGAAATCCTTGCAGTCGAATCAAAACTTTTATTTAAGTTTTCTCCTTCTCGTATCGGAGCACTGTCACCGTATATTTCCTTTTCCTTTCCCTTGGAACGTTTTTGTGTCTTATCCGGGCTTATGCCCAAATCGTAGCTCGGCTACGCATTGTGTTTGGAAGTTACGGGGGTTCGTTCGATTTCTCATTGTTTGTCTTCCACTGAAACGAATTCTTTGTACAATTCAATAACGTTGGATATTGGTGAATCTGTATTTAAATAACAAGCGAATGAATTCACGAGTTAAAATATTAACAGAATCAATAATTGAACTCAAATTCTCAGATCAAATATACTTGTACACAAGTATTAAATAGTGACCATATTCACATAACGAATTACTCAAGCATTTATACAATTTTCACTTGTGAACAAATATAATAATTTAAAACAGATTCACATAACAAAGTAAGTCATCCGATTATGAACAGATCCACATATCAAATTACTAATGACTTCTAAAATTTTTGACAACTGAATAGATTCAACGAATTTGAATCATACAGTCTTCACAACTGAAGTCAATATGTTTAAAACTAAACTTACTTTTTGATGTCAAAGTTGGTGTTGCACCCACATTGGTCATCTCTGTTGCACCAACCGATACATCAACACATTTTGCTGACATGTTAGCACCAGTTTCACAAACGTTCTCATGTAAATATTTCTCCCACTTGCTATTTTTGAACAACGTTGCAAGTTCTTTTTTCACCATGTCAAAGTCTTTGTCTCCGGGGAATTTTTTCAAGCATTCTTCCAATTCATTATCCGTCTCTCAGATCGAAGCAACATACTCCATGATCTTTTTGTCGAACAAAAGAAGGTATTCCTGCAAATAAATTACAAATGCAAGATGTCGAAAAAATATTTGTGTTCGTTACAAATTTATTACATCACATTGTTTTAAAAAATGTGTTAACCTCCTTTGTCATCTCCCTTGACTGTTCTTTCTTTCTTTGTTCTTCTACAGAACTGCTTGATCCCACATTATTTGTTGTTCGTAACATTACCATTCCAAGTCCTCCGTTTTGTATTGCAAGATCTTGTCGTTGTCGTAACATGTCCGACGTCCACTGTTTAATTGGGCTGGTGCTTCTTGCAACATTCATTCCCTCGCACACCGTGGACTCCACATATAGAAGCTGCAAATTTGATATAATTATACATTTGTCCCACATAAATATAGTGAACAAGTTTTAATATAATATTTTTTATCAAAATAATAATTAACTCTTTACCATAAGATAAGTGATCGGCCCACAGTAGTACGTTGTCGAACTGTCTCTTTTCCACTTACTTTTGCTTCTTCCCAAACAATCGTATATATACTTGCACCAATCAACCTTTCTTATCATATCTACGCTTTTTATCTTAGAAAGAAATCCTACGTCACAACATCCTACTTTACTGCACTCTCCCAGGGAGTTCACAACCATAACCAAAAATTTAGTTTAAACAAAACTTCATGATCTCCCCTATCCTTAATCATATGCATTATATCTTGCGGTCTCACCCTATCCTTAGTAAACTGTTTTTTCCATATATCTGTTATTACTTCCCCGTCTTATGCCGGATCAATTGTCATTAAATCTAACCCTCATGTTGGTAACCCAGTCATAGCATGAATTGACTCAACTGATGCAGATATGCTACCATTTCTAAGTTTTATTATCATATTGTTTGCGTCAAAGTTATCTACGACATAGTACCCTATCTTGGTTGGAATCCCACCCGTAGTCATACCTAGCAAGCATTCAAAATCCATATCTAACACCGAATTTCGTTGTTTTTTGTTCAATACTTTTATCGTCTCGCATAGTGTTTTAGGTGAGGTTCTTGTTTTCAAACCGGTCGGTCCTTTTTTAGCTTCCTTTCTTTCTGTTTTTGATGATTTACCGGACGACCCTTTCACCTTTTCCGGGATTTTCCTAACTTGTTGGGGCTGGAAGTCGCTGTCGAACTAATCCCTGTGTAAACCCAATAATGTTTTATAATTAGGTGTATATAAACAAATTTTATATAGTAAGTTAGAATTCTAATTCTCAAATGTACCATTATCGTCTTCAACAACTTCATTGCATGGTTCCTTAATGTTTATTACATCACTTGCTTTACCTAGTTATATACATTCAACAATTCATTTTAAAAATAACAATAATCCTTAATGAAATTTGCCTCATATTATATCACTTTTACTATGTTTTTTTTCTTATTTGTACAATACCTTTATAAGTAAAATCTATAATTATACAGATTCTTAACACGTAATAGAATATCTTAAAAAAACATGTTTGTTATAAATGTTCATATATGTAACGTACATACACACATGGACAACTTTACTTACCCCCGTCACGTTTGATGGATGGTGTCCCCCCAGTTCAATTGTCTCTTTAATCACCATTTGAATTGTATTAGCAACTGAAAACATTGTAACAGATAACCAAAGTTAAAACTTTTTCTAGTAACAAATCATTTATAAGTACCCAAAATGAAGCTACATACCTTCTTGTGTTGAAGTTACCTCAGTAGCCTTATCTACCCCCACTTCAACAACATAATGGATGGTGTTAGTTGTATCTTGCATCACTTCACATAGCGTAATGCACAAATATTAACATTGTTCAATCTTGAACTAAGTTCATATTACATTTATTGTAAACACATCACTTGTCCATTAGTGCAGTTTTTAATAACAATAACCCGTTAATTTCATCAATGAACAAATTATATATTACTTACTATAATGACAGTAATTAATCACCAATGAATGAAACACATTTTACACTCATCACAAACGCATACTTTGTTCATTAGTGAAATAAGAACATAATAAAATTTTTGTTAACACATAACTTGTTCATTAGTGCACTGTACAATAACAATAACCTATTAATTTCATAAACGAACAAATTATATATTACACTCACTATAATGACAGTAATTATTCACCAGTGAATGAAACACATTTTACACTCATCACAAACGCAGACTTTATTCATTAGTGAAATAAGAACGTAATAAACTTTTTGTTAACACATAACTTGTTCATTAGTGCACTATACAATAACAATAACCCATTAATTTCATCAACGAACAAATTATATATTACACTCACTATAATGACAATAATTATTCATCAGTGAATGAAACACATTTTACACTCATCACAAACGCAATCTTTGTTCATTAGTGAAATAAGAACTTCTATTTACCTTTTATAAACACATAACTTGTTCCTTAGTGCACTATTCAATAACAATAGCCCATTACTTTAACCAATGAACAAAGAAGATATTACACTCACTATAAATACAATAATGTTTCACTAGTGAATGAATCACATTTTACACTAATCATAAACTCATAGTTTGTTCAATATTGACATAAGAACCTTTTAGACTTTAATTATACACATAAATAGTTCATTGGTGCACTCTTCAATAACATTAACTCAATAGATTCACCAATGAACAACGCCCTTATTTCACTCAAAACAAAACTTGTTTAACATTGAACACCAATTTATCATTTTTTTCACTTGTGAAATATTCAGTTACGCTCCTCTTATTTATAAGATGAATAGAGGTAGCTTTCTGTGTTTTTTAATGTATTGACACATACTATTTCAATCAAACTAACAAATGCAAAAATACCTTCATCAGTATTGTGAATATCCTTCATTACCCCTTCTTCAACGCCACTTACATTTTCTTTCACAACTGAAACAAAATTAAAGACGTTAATTTTTTTTGCAAACACAGTCATTTAAGGGATGAACATTGAATACTTTTTTTTTCTTTTCTTTCTTGAGCTTTCTTCAGCTTGATCTTCAGTTTCAATTCTTTATCTTTTTTCGCCATTTCAACTCTATAGTTTTCGGCCTCAACATCCAAAGTCGTAGCCATCGTGTTTTTGTAGTTCGATAATGCTTTTTTCGTGATTCTCTCGCTTGGTTTACGAGCTATGACGAACACAACAGAAGCCTTATATACCAATCAATTATAACAAAAGAAACCCTAGAATTTTTTCGAAATTTCACGCCATGAATAGGATGAAAAAGCTCGAAATTTTACCTTGTTTTCTCAAATTGGCGCCGAGCATTTCACCGGTTTCATCCAAATTCGCCAAGATCAACACAACCCCCCAAAAAATCGCTTGAAGAAATTGCCTCCAAAAAAATCGCTTGATGAAATCCCGATGAAATCGCCATTCTCGCTTTTCAGTTTCGAAGTAGAAGGAAATTGAATTGTTTCTAAAAATATCTATTCATGGCAAATGACCATTTAACCCTTTGTTCACTTGTGTTGGCTGTTTTTTACTTTTTTTTCCACGTTTTATAATTTCAATTATTTACAATTATGCCACCTTCTTTATACACCGTTGATATATTGATTGGATGGTCTAGATTGGGTTAACACAAGAATGTGCCTCTCTCTCTCTCTATATATATATATATATACACACACACACACACACACAAAGAGAGAGAGAGAGAGAGAGAGAGATAGACAGAGAAAAGTTAAAATGCGAACTCAAATTTGGTTACGAACATGAGGACAAATGAGAGCGTGATACATGTCTCATTCAGTCTGAATATCGAAGGACATCCGGTATGAATAACGAAGGTGAAGTTCCTACATTATTCAGTGTGAATAACCTGAATAGGACATTCAGTCTGAATAATATCCTTTGTTATTGAGACTGAATAGGACACATGTCGCGCTCTTCTTTGTCTTCATGTTCACAACCAAATTTGAGATCGCATTTGAACCCGCCCTATATATGTGTGTGTGTGTGTGTATATATATAGATAGAGAGAGAGAAAGATCAAACAAGAATGTTAACTTTTTACGAGAGTACGAGAAACTTTTTTCATGTACAAAATCATATCTTATTTTGTACAAAATCATACATGATCGGAGCCACTTTTCCAATGCGACTTAAGTTGTCCCAAAAGTCGCCCGCTTCGGTAAGTGCAAAATCACATATAATTTTATACATGAAAAAAGTTTGTCGTATTCTCGTAAATAGTTAG
This sequence comes from Silybum marianum, assembly GCA_036898165.1. NCBI lineage: Eukaryota > Viridiplantae > Streptophyta > Magnoliopsida > Asterales > Asteraceae > Silybum > Silybum marianum. The sequence continues at coordinate 7,211,661 of CM072534.1, forward strand.
CGTTTTCGTATTAACCCGCCCCTATATTATATATATATATATATATATAAGTCAAACGAGAGCGGCCGAGAACGAATATAAGTCACATAATCCATTAATTAAAACATATTATGAATAAATAATAGAACGAATAGTTCGGATCGAGTATCCGATCCCCCAAATTTCTAAAAAACGTTTTAAAAGTTCATATTATAGGGCACCTTTTTTATAGAGCATTTCTAAGTCCCAACTAACCATTTATACAACTTAAGCCTTCAGAAAAATCTTAAGGCTTAAGCATAAAGAGGAAGGAGGAAGTCGAGGAAAAAGAAGGAAACCTCTATCCATATATATAGTAGCGTAAATAAGCTTTGTAGGGCGATGTGGGATGAGGGCACCAGCGCCTCCCTCTCCCTTTTCACTCTTGAAGCCGTCCGACATCGATTTTTAGAAGAAAACTTGAAATTCGGAAGCTACTATATAAGAAAGAGAGGGGGTAGCATGCATACGCATAACAAATATTCGTGTTTTTCGGGTATTCGGGTGTCTATTTTGGATACCCAACCCAATCCTACTTATCTGATAAAACCTTAGAAATTCGGATTTTCGGGTTTCGGGTTTTTCGGGTGGAGGTTTTTAGTGATATTTTTGGGTTCGTTCTTGGGTCAGATTTTGGGTTTTGCTCACCTCTAATATTGTGTATGTTTGCTAAAACAATTTACATTTAAAACAGTCAAATACAGTGATACACATTTGTTTACAATATAATCTCATCACCACGCAACGCGTGGTGGCACACACTAGTAATATATAAACCAAAATCCTTGCAAAAATCATAGACGGACCTACTTTGGTGTCATTGGATAGTACGTGTCATCGTATTATTCTTTGTTTGATTGATAAAGAAAAATAGATTCGTGAAAGGTGCAACTGTATTAATTTGTTGTGTGTCACCGTATGTATTAATTAGTTTTTTTTGGTAGAGTTGGTTTGCAAGACTTTCTTTCAGTACTTTAGATTGAGGTTTGAATCATGTTAGTATCATTTGCTTAGTCAAAATAGTCCCATCATTTGAATTTTTTTTTTATATTTGTTTCTTATAATAGTCTAATAGTATCACTGTCACTGTTTATAGAAAATTCTAGGACTATTTCTAATTAAAATATTAATATATTAAACATTATGTGGGTAATAAAAAGATCATTATAAATTTTATTCTACCATAAAATGAAAATGCGTTTCAAAATATTATATTTCCAAACAAAAGATTGTAAAAAAAATCGTGACTCATTTACGCGTATGCAAGGCATGAGCACACGTGCTTTTTGTTGTGAGCCGAATTTTGTCCCAATTTATTTTGTGTGAAGGGTATCTTAATTCTCGTAAATTATAACTATAATACATCAGCTTTGATAAATTCAATGACCATAATTATTATATATGTCTAGTTTAAAACACTGGATAGATGAGATAAATATAAAGGAGGGAGGCTAATGGCACCCCTAAGGTGTGCTTATGGCACCCCTAAGGATGAATGTCATCCTCATACAAATGCATTAAATTCCGTACACACACCTATAAAATGCATTATATTCCGTGTCCACCAATAGAGATGAATGTAAATGGTTGTAAATGGTTGGTTTTTATTATTATTTGTGGTGGTTGAATTGAGACAACATATTATTACCCTGTATTAAGGGTGCCATTAGCACTCCCCATATAAAGTCCTTGTTTTCATTTATCTTATTAAGTAACATTTCCGGTCATAAAAGTAAAGTGTTGGTAAGCATATTTTATTTTGAAAAGTTTTTACCCGATAAAAGTCTTTTTTCTCATTTATCGGATAAAATTCTTGGTTTTCATTATACTTTTTAATGATTAAGATTCTCGATCTTTATCATGCGAACTCAAACACCCTGCAAACACTTACCTAGTGAGCGTTTGGTCCTTAATTATCTCGGCTTTTGCGACATATTAATTTTTCCCTTTTCAATTTTATTTTTATAGTTTTGTTTGATTAATTATTAGTTTCACAGGATATTTTTTGTACGTGTTAATAAGATTGAACATTAAAGCCTTGTTTGTTTTTTCATTTTAAGTTCTTAATCACCACTTATATCTGATTTGTTTAGACGTTTCATAACCATTTTAGAACTGAAATAAGACTTCAGACTTGGCACCTCTTAAAAAACAAACGCCACCTAACTCATTCACAGGTGCTTATTATTTTTCTAAAGTTCATATGTAGAGTTATGAAAAAGTGTATATATGAATTAATAATTTATAAACTTGAATTTACGGTGAGTTTGGTTGGGGGTATTAAGCAGGAATTAATGGGAATGATAATAAAATAAACTGTTCGGTTATGTATAATATAATATGTTCATTCCTTCATAAGCCCAAATTTTCATTCCTGATTAAATTCGGGGGAATGAAAATTCATTTCCATTTTCATTATCTGTCATATTAATTCCCATTTTCATTCCCTTACTGGAACCAAACGCCCCTTAAATTAAATTAAAATATAATTAACTACTTAATAATATAGTAAATATATAAATCAAATTATTCTTGTATAACATGGAGAACATGAAAAGAAAATGAAGTAATGATTGTATGTGAAAAAAACACCTATCAAGATCTACATCTTACTACTATATATTCCATTCAAATAATACATCTTAGAAAATATTGTAACAAAAACATTTATTGTTTTTGATCTATTGCAAATCAAAATTTCTTGGTTTGGTTAGTTAATTAGGCATGCAAAAGGGGTTTAGATTCATCAACCAAAACCCCAACAATCTTGATCTTTATTTTGATCTCATCGGTTTCTGATATCATTATTTTCTTTTGTTGTTCTTCGAAATCTTTGGCTTTACCCCATAGCACCACATACAACCCGATCACGATGCCAACTGCGCCTATCACACTGAAGTTCAAAAACATGAATTGAAGCAACTTAGGTTAGAGGTGGATCCAATTTATTTTTTTCCTAATGGTATCACAAAATAATTAACATGATATATAATAAAGTAGAATAAAAACTAATTATAAAATAAAATATAATCATATTATATTATTTTATCATGTAATGAATTACAACGCAAAACACTAAAAATATCATCAATTTCATTGATTTACAGTTAGGTTTTGTGTTCCATCATTATGAACCATTAAAACCTAAATTTAAGTTTCAATATGTTTATATATATATATATATATATATGTCCAATTGTACGTAGCACAAAATGAATCAATTTGATAAGAGCTTTAAAGGGTCATAAGTTCTTAACACTAGGATGAAATATATTATGGTAAGTTGGTAACATATGCCATATGAAGGAGGTTCAAACAAAAACGCTAAATATTTTAAAAAATAAGAAAAAAAAAATTCATGTACAAAATCATATCATATATGATTTTGTACTAACATGAAAAAATGGACATGGACGACTTTTGCCGCGAGTTAAGTCGCGGTAAAAGTCGCGGCTAATCACATACGATTTTGTATGTGAATTATATATGATTTTGTACATGAAATTTTTTTTCTTAAATAGGTAGCGTTTTCGATTGAAGTTGTCCCTATGCCATATATGCCATCACTTCCTAACAAGTAGATGTGATGCTAAAAGATGTCCCTACCATTGGCTTTTTTTTGTGATGCTTATCGTTATAAAATTTGCCTTTATGGCTTTATTTAATTGCAACATGTCTCAAAAGAATGTTTTTCTATATATACTGTGAGAATAGATAGAATCTTATTAATTAGATTAATTTTTAAAACGAGAAGAGGAAGGAAGTTTCAACATATATTCAGAAATAGTTTAAATCTAGATAATGTGTGGCTCTAACATATATGATCAGAAATTACTTGCCTTCCCACGTATATTTGTTCTTGCAGAAATATACAAGCCATAATGGTGACGATGACGGTGTTTAAAGGGTTGAACATTGCTGAAAACACAGGACCCCTCCTTTCGATCACCCATGATTGCGCAAATATCGAAATTCCCGAACCAACGATACCCTGAACACGAAAACGTTGATTATAAGTTTAATTTTATCTGACAGGAACATCGACATTCAATGTAATTTGATCATCTAAACGAATGTGATTACCGCATATAAGCAAGATCCAAGTTGCAAATACGAGCTAATCTTCCAAGCTTCCAAATTTGGATCCGTAAACCATGTAACCATCGCGGATTGCACCGTTGCAGTAAAGCACATCCAAGCCGATAATGATAGGTGGTCAGGATGGCATTTATTCACCGGTACCTATATATTTGTGTGTTTTAACATGTTAGAATAGACTTGGGATCGTGTAAGACCTGACTGTTTTCATGAGACCCGCGAGACCATTTTTTTACACTTGAAACTTTACAACAAAACATTGTGAAGGTAACCTTTACAGTCTTTTTGTTGTGAAGGTTCGGATTTTTTTTTATCTTCACAGTGTTAGTGTTTTGCTGTGAAATTTCAAATGTAAAAATATGGTCTCGCGGGTCTCACGAAAACAGGTCGGTCTCACATAAACCCAACCATGTTAGAATATGTGAAACTTCTTTGAGTTTTTTCTAAAAGAGAGGTTCCTATATACACTTCGTATATACACTTGGGATCATTTGAGAATTATTTTTGGTGAGAAGCGTGAGAACTAATGAAGGTGGCCTTATATTATGTGAATGTTAGTTAGGCATGGGATCACGTGAGAAGTTAAGTTATGGTGAGAAGCATAAAAATAGATTTTGACCCTTGATCACTTTTAATCTCAAACCCACCTATGATCGTGCTTGATACGGGGATTGATCCGGTGTATCTCAGCTTGGTGCATCTCATCCTAATGTGCATCCAAGAATGGAGATCCCTAAATTCTTACCCTTCTCACCATAATTTCACTTCTCATCGGAACCCAACCCTGTAAGTTATATCTTGAACGTCTACCTTCATCGGTTTCTGTGAAGGTGGTCATCACCTCCACACGCTTTCACACAATATAAAAGGGTACTTTCATGTATGTACTATGTGAAGGTTGCATTATCTTACGTAAAGGTTACGTTCCTCACATTTCTCACGAAAATGACATTTTCTCATGGGAACCCAACTCCCCTCTCTCTATATATACATGCACAAAGATTTGATGCTCCTTGTTTAGCTAATGTACCTGAATAATTAGATAGAATGACCAGCAACAACTGCTACCAAAGAGACACAAACAACCCAGAAGCCAAAGATTATCATTGGAATTTAGTAATAGAGAGTTTGATGAAGGCAATTCTGCATTTAGAAGCTTGGGGCCTTTGATGAGTGCCATTGCAATTGCACTCGTGACGCACAAAATTGTCCCTAATATCTTTGCAATCGTTCTCAAGCTTCGTATATTTATTGGTTCATATCTGAAAAAAAAAAGATTATGATGTTGTATGCATTTATTTTTATGATTCATTTAGAGGAAATTAATTGAAGTGGGAAGCTTAATTAGTACCCAACAATGGATGCTACAACAAAGGTGATGGCAGGGACAAGGTTGAACATGGCACTTCCTGCTGATGCTGAGGCCAAGTATAAGCCTTCTAAGAATAACATTTGACTGGTTGTTATTCTGCAAAAAAAAATTATTTATTTGCTATTAAAAAAATATTGACAAAGTGTTCGATGTACATATATATAATCAATCAATTTACATATACAATACAGAGAGACATCTTCAAATACAAACTTCTTCGAAGTTACAAACTCGTAAAAGTTAATATAAAAATAAGTTTAATCATTATTTTTTCATCAACTTCTGTGATTTAGGATATTGTTTCACATATGTTTTATTGGTTATATATATATATATAGGAAAATTCAAATGAAATTTTTTTACGTTTAAAGAAACAAAGGAACAATTTCATAGTCATATATATATATATATATATATATATTTTAAGAAATTAAAAACTTAATTAATAATAATCTAATTAAGGGTATTATGAGCAAAATATTACTTTATGAATTTTACTATTCATGATTTCCATCAGATTATACAATCTACAATCTTGATTAATTTTTAACAATTTAAATATTAAATCAAGATAAATATGAAATATCTTTAAATAAATATAATATAAGAATTCAAACTTATCTATGTCTATACTATATATATAAGAGTCTTAAACGGTTAAGTTGGAATCTTTAAGAGGTACCTCTCTTTGTGCATAAAGTACAAGTTTTGAAGCTAAACCACTATCCTAAAATACCTCCACGTTTTCAAAGATATCATTAAAACCAATTGTTTTTAATTTTTATATTACACTTTATACCCTTATAATAACTTATTTAATTTACTATATATCTCTTCCTTATTTATTTTTTATTTTACACCTTAAGCATATTAACATAGATAATTGTATATTAACTAAAATATATTTAAAAAATACGTTTTTATTTTTACAAATTATATCATTATAACCGTTTCATCGATATCTTTAAAACGAGTCCAATATTGAATATCTTTGGATCAAATCATACTATCAAATACAATAAATAACATAAATACGTAATAAATTAGTTTTAAAACTTATATTTTATACTTTAGAGTTATTTGTTTAATTTATTTTATATCAATTATCTTTTCACTTTTTATTTTAAACTCTTGCTTATCTAAATCTATATATATTCTATACTCCTTTATAAAAGACCACTTATAGTTACATTTTTAATGTAGATGGACAAATTTCACTATAATTTATCTATTTCAATATGAATTGTCGTTCATGGTATAGATACATAGATGTATAATACGTGTATATTTTACTTGAACTAATATATTTTAAAACTAAAATTATATTAAAATGTCGGTATATATATATATATATATATATGGGGATCATACGAGAACACCCCTATTTAAAAGAACAAATGAATAATTTGTGGACCACGTATGATGTGGGTCCCACACATTATAAAATCAAATCTGATTTAATGGGGCCCACAATAGTGCTTATTTGGGTATTCGTATGCAAGTATGACTAATTAAAGCCCGTTAATAACCGTTAAAGGTAAATTGAACCCCATTAAGGTTCACTATATTCATTAAAGTCTACTAAGAATCGTTAAAATTCAATATGTTCATTCAATTTTATTCCAAATTTTACGAAACAAACATATCATTCCAAATCTTTCCACAAAATCAAACAATTCAAATGTGCTACTTTGTTTTTTTAAATAGGATTGTATTTGAGTTTTGTAAAAATAATGAATACTGATTTATAAGTTCATAACGATAGACAATTTGATATTTTCAAAAAGTTTGAGGCTTTTAAAGGTAACATTGATGAAATATTATTAAATCCCGCTGCATTGCAGCGAGTATGTCTTCTAGTTATCATATATGATTTTAGTAAATTGAAAGTTTATTATTTTTAAATATTGAAATATGAAATATCTTTAAAGAAAAGTTTACTATTTTTAAAACTTTTAAAATTGAAAAAATTTAATATTTTTAAAAATTGAAAGTAAGATTTTTTAAACGAGATGTGTTGATGATTATGAATGTTTACTTTCCTAAATCGTGTAAGAACAACACATGATTAAAATGTCAATTATGTCAACAAAATCAAATATGATTTTAGTATTATATATGATTTTGTACAAATGTTAATGGAAAATCATATATGATTTTGTACAGATGTAAATGTAAAATCATATATAATTTTGTACAAATGTTAATGTAAATTAATATGTGATTTTATACAAATATAAATGTAAAATCATGTATGACATAATTATAATATAATATAACATTATAATATATTATCAATTGATTTTGTAAAATTGTATATTCATAATATATTATAAAGTAATAATATATTCGAATAATATATTATTACTATTGAACCCTACAAGTTTTACCCCTAAAACAATTACCTTGGTGGAAAATATATTTCAGCATCTATTAATTACTTCAATATCATCCAATTTTTTTTACAAAATTTGTGGCCTAGAAATCATTCATTTGTTTCTTTAAACAAGGGGTATTCACGCATGATCCCTCCCCTACATATATGTATATATATATAATATGTATAGAGAGAGAGAGAGAGAGGGAGGTTCAAATGATAATTTTTCTTATTTAAAAAAACAAATGAACTCATTTGAACCTCAAATATATTTTGGTGGACCTAAAAATTAAATCAATATTAATTTGATTTATTGAAGGGTATTTTAGGAAACTATTATTTTTTGCACTACACTATTCATACATGGTTGTACTTTTAAACATAAAATATAATTTCACCAAATTAAGTATTTAATCTAATTGTACATTTTGAACACAAAATATAATTTGTACATAATTTTAAAATCATATGTAATCTTGAAAGTAATATGGATATTAGACATAAAATTAAGATTCGTTGCCAAAAGCGCAAAACAACATTACAACTAGAATCACATATGATTTATATAGCTTATATTTGTAATGCAAGCACCCATGATTTTGTTAAAATTTCAAAGTAAAAATCATGTGATCTATTTAGCTTACAAGTCATTATAATATCCATATTACTTTGAAGATCACATATGATTTTTAAAATTACGTACAAAATCATATGTGATATATAATATTATATATGATTTTGTACAAATGTTAATGTAAAATCATATTGATTTGTACAAATGTAAATGTAAAATCATATATGATTTATGCAAATGATATTCACACATGATTACAATGTCAAGTATGTCAACAAAATCACATATGATTTTAGTATCATATATTATTTTATACAAACTTTAATGTAAATTTATATGTGATTTTGTACAATGGTAAATGTAAAATCATATATGATATAATTATAATATAATATAACATTCTAATATATTATCAATTGATTTTTTACAAAATTTATATATTATAAAATAATAATATATTAGAATAGTAATAATATAATAAAATACTATATTATTACTATTAAACTCTACCAATTTTACCTTAAAAAAATAATCTTTGATGGAAAGCAAGTATAAACATCCATTAATAACTACAATGACATCCAATATAATATCAATTGGTTTTACAAATTATGTGGCTAGAAAGTGGTTCCTTTGTTTCTTTAAATGGGGGGGGGGGTTTCGTATTAATCCTGAGGTTCAAATGACAACTTTGTAAATTTAAAGGAACAAAGGAACACCTTGTGAACCACATATGATGTGGGTCCCACACATTAAAAAATCATATCTGATTCAATGATGAGCCCCATTGAATCAAATATGATTTTTTAATGTGTGGGACCCACATCATATGTAGTCCACAAAGTGTTCCTTTATTCTTTTAAATAAGAGGTGTTCTTGTATGATCCCTCTATATATATATATATATATATAAAGAGGTTCATGCGAGTACGGTAACAATTTACGAGAATGCAAGGATAATGCTCAGCCAATCATTTTGGACATGAAACTTTTCATGTACAAAATCATATATGATTCATGTACAAAATCACATATGATTCACGTACAAAATCATATATGATTAGTCGCGACTTTTTCCGCGACTTGCCCACGAAAAAAGTCGCGCGTGTCCTTTTGATGCTTACAAAATCACATATGATTTTGTACATGAAATTATATATGATTTTGTACATGAAAAATTTCATGTACAAAATGATTGGCTGAGAATTGTCTTCGTATTCTCGTAAATTGGTACCGTCCTCGTATGAACCCACCTCTCTCTCTCTCTCTCTATATATATATATATATAAATATATTGTCCCGTTCTTTTGTTAACCAAGTAAATAGTATTAACTTTGTTAACTAGAACATTTTCGTCCTTTTCATATATTGATACCACATTCATTAAATATTATATTAACTTATTTATTACATCATTTAATTATCATACTCTTTAATTATCTCGTCAACTTAATTTTTCACCTATGAAATTTTTGATTTCACCTATAAATTTGTGTAAAGTTATCTTAATTATCTCATTCACTTTCTCGTTTCATTTATAAACTTTAGATAAAAATTATTATTTCATTTTCTGGTTTCACGTATGAAATTTAAATAAAAATAATTGTTTACTTTCTGGTTTACCTATGAACTTTAAATAAAAATCATTGTTTAAAATTTTGATTTCACCTAAAAACTAAAACAAAAATCACTGTTTCAGTTTCAAGTTTCACCTATGAACTTTCTTATTTTTCCTTTAAACGAAAATATCATTTAAATATTATTATTCATTATCTTCCAAAAATAAAATATGATTTTTTTCAAAAACAAAATATTATTATTGATTATCTTCCAAAAATAAAACACGTTAATTTATTCCAAAAATGCCTTCATTTAATACTATTTAATTCGTTTTCTTTTTTATCAGATTATTATATTCATTTAACCACATATGATTGTCTAAAAGATGACATGTATAACTTGGTTAACCAAGTTAATACTATTTACTTGGTTGACACATGATTATGACTCTCTCTCTCTCTATATATATATATATATATATGTATGTGTGTATATATATATATATGTCACTTCCCAATGACATCTTGTGTTTTGATCGACTTTATGATATCTGAGCATGGACGCACAAATCAGGTTTAATTTGCTACCGTAACACAAAAAAGTAATAGAATTCTAACTAAAATCAAACAATAGATAAGAGAATAATTTACCCTATCAAAGCTGCAATAAAGATCAACGAAAAGCTTTTCCATCCGATGGAACATCTGATTGTTTTTCTTCTACGACACACGAAAGAAATATCAAAATAAAAAATATTGAATATATATATATATATATTTGGATTTCGTATGGTAACAAGTTTGCATATATAATTAAAATATCAAAGTTGATACCTTGAAAAGTAAGAGATAGGAGCAATGGATAAAGTGGCAAATGCTTGTCTATAGACAACAAAAACTCTAGGGTTCATTCCTTCCAAAAGAGAAGCTCTACTAGAAATGGAGACTGCACCATATGTAAATTGAAGCACCAACATAACCATTAATGGCTTGTTATACTCAAACCACCCCATTTCCACTTTGAAGCTTATTTAGCTTAATGGAAATATAATCCTATTAATTGCTCTACAAAATTTGAATCCTTACTATTCCCAATGGACCTTTATATACTCATACTTTCAAGAGTTGGGAATTTGACACTTGGATACCTAATCTTTGAACTTTCTCAAGTTTAGTCCATGATTGTTAAATAATAAGGCAGTACAAACTATGCAAATAAAACTAATATTATACTTGGGATTTGACTTTGTTGAATCAAATGATCAAGATGTTATCCTAGTTAATCTTGTGATACCTATATATACTAACCTTTTTTTCTTTCAACCTGTTATTTCGATTAAGATACTTTATATGCGATTAAAAAGGAGAGAGGAATTGTTGACAAACTAACACGCTCTTATGTTATTTTACTTCTATTTGAATTTTCAAGTGATCGCTTAAGTAACAAATATATTTAACCAATAAAGTATGCTAGTAAATCGAGTGGATAGACCTACAAAAAACTCTTAATTTGCATGACAACATATCTACCGTGTGTAGGTTTATATCGTTTTGCCGGCTTAACAATTTTTATTGTGACCCTTATAATTCCATGACGTATTAGAAGAAATATTGGTTAGATCAGAAGTATGTGGTAAAATTTTAGTTGAAGTCTAAGTTAAGGGGTGGTAGATGCAACTTAACTACATGATTAGGATGATATACTAAACTATTATATGCATTATATACATGGGTACATCAAAGAGCATCTTCCTTCCCACAAATCAGAAACTTGTGTTTCATAGTGTTGGTTTTAGTTTTATTAGGTGCTTGTGAACGATCAGTCACACATGGTTCAATAATAGACCAATATTTTATTTTTACTTTATTTATATATATCTCTATGAAAAGTTGGCGTTTATTTTACTTGGATAATATTGGCATTCATATACATAAATATTAGGTATGGTTTGATAAAGCAAAATCAGATAAAAGGGAGATTTTGAAAATCTGCTTAAAATTAATAATGGATATTTATTTTGATCAAAATAAATATTTATATATATATATAATGATATCAAAATAAATAAAATAAGATATTATTAAATAATTTAATTTATTTAAATTTTTTAAATATAATATAATTTTATTGTTTTATTGTAATAGTGGAAAAACATACAGTTTTAATGTAAACAAAATTTTAATTTGAACAAATCAAATCATAAAACCATATCTTATTCAAATCATAAAACCATATCTTATTTTATTTAGAGAGAATAAAAAAGGATATGATTTATTTAAATTAAAAAATAATTATGTTAAATATTATTTAATTTAATTTTAACCTTCTCTATCATAACTAAAAATAAGCTTATTATTCATATGTTAACACCAAAATAACTGAAAACCACTAAAAACTCAACTCCAATTATCATCCTAAAATTAGGATTTCCATATTTCATATTTTTAATTCAAAAATCACAATCAATTGTTTAGATTTTAACCAACTAAAAGATTCATACATACTCTAATTTGTGTAACTTAAAATAAAAAAAATTCTATATAAACTTCAGCCAAGTTTAATATTGAAATCGACAAAAATGCTAAAACAATAAAATTAAATCATATATAATATAATTAATTTTTAATTCAAACAAATCAAATTATAAAATAATATCTTTCTTTATTTAATTTATTTTGATATCATTATATATATATATGTGGATATAAAAATATGATTTTTACTTTTTATAGGAAAAATACTAAAGAATAGACAAAATGTTAAAATAACCTTTAATTTGATGGAATTGATGGAGACATTAATCAGAGGATCATGACCAAAACAAATTAAATACCATAAAAACTAAATTCACAATAAACATACTATAAAAAGTCTAGTAAAAAAACTAGTAAACCATATAGACCAAATCTACAATTCACTCAATATTAAATGAAACTCCGACCATGCTTCCCAAACCCTTCTTAAAATAGTTTATTAATCCCAAATTTTTGAGAAAACTCATCTCATTTCCAACTTAATTTCTTCTAATGGGAAGATAACAACCTAATTATTTGGTCAAAAGTTTTTCAGTGGAAACATAAATTTCTCACGCCAATTTGATATTAGTAATAAGCTGATAAAAAAATTTCATTTCAAATCTATAATATTTTAAAATAGTGGGAACGATAAGAAATAAATTTAGTTCTTATTTACCATATTCTATCTTATAGAATAACCTCTTTTTTTATTTATATATATATATGATATATAATATATATAAATATATAAAAGGGGTTATTCTATTAGATCTATATATATGGGCTTAATCTTTTAAGAATCTCATTTTTATAAGAACTTGAGAATCATTCTTAGCCAATTAATTTAATTAAATTGTTATATAATTTAATTAATATAGAAGGCTAATTTGGAAACTTTATAAAAATGACAACCAATAAAATTAATTATATTTAATATTATAATTATTCTCTCTCTCTCTCTCTCTCTCTCTCTCTTTCTCTCTCTCTCTCTCTCTCTCTCTAGATCTCTCTCTCTCTCTCTATCTCTTCATTTATATCTCCTCATATTTTCTAAACCCTAATCCCTATCATATATTTCCCGTCCATACCTCCGCCAAGCTTCCCTTCCGCTTCAAAACGTCGTTGCTTTCTCCAATATGATCTATCGGCGCCGTTAATCATCTTCAAAAAACTGAGAGTCCTCAACGTTCTCGTGTTCTTGCAACTTTGTACAAAGTAAATGTTTTTGCTTGAAGCCATCTTGCTACTAATACATCCCTTTCGCATCTTTACAACTCTAGTGTTGTTTGTGCCTATGACATGAGTAGGCAGATCTTATATATTTTTTGTTTGCAAGAGAGGATCATGGTTTTCGATGGAGGCAACAAAGGCACCAACTCCATGGATTTCTACGCTATATTTCTAGATCAATGAATCAAGTTCGAGGTTCGGGTGTTGTTCCTTGAGTTTTTAATTTTTTTAGCTTTTAGATTTATGGGTTGGGTTTTGAAGAACGGAACAGGGCTGAAGAAGATGACTGAAATTGGGTTTTGGAGAACAGTGGTTTGTTATGAAGAACAGGTGTTCACAAGGTAAACATAATCTAATATATCATTTACGAAGTGTGCACATTGTGCATAATGTATGGTGTGCACATTGTGTATAATATGTGGTGTGCACACAGTGGTGGATCCAGGATTTTTGCTTAGTGTGCACTATGTGCTCATAAAAATTGGGATGCAAATTGAACGAGTTGGGACGAATGTGTGTTTGTGCACACCGTGTTCACAAAAATTGGGTGTAGGTGTTCGAATGGTTTGGGGATAAAGAAGGAGAGGAGAGGGAAAAGGGAGGAGAGAGAAGATTTATAAATACCCATAATGCCCTTTGTTTTATTTTTCAATTAAAAATTACCAAAATTAAAAAATTCCTAATTTAATATTAATTAGTGGATGAAAATGGTTTTCAAGTCCTCAGAATAATTGTGGTTCTCAAAATAAGGCCCCCTATATATACATATACATATAAGGGAGGGTTCAATTGAGAACACCGGTTGTAAACGGGTTGGCGGGTCATAAACGGGTTGGTGGGTCAACTAGTAATACAACCAAATTTAAACATCCAAATTTAAACCAAAAGTCCAAACACAAGTTTCAAACAAATGAAAGTCCAAATACAAGCAAATTCACCTAATAATACAACCAAATCAAACATACAAGTTTCAAACAAATAAAAAGTCCAAACACAACCAAATTCAAACAAATTGACTATTTGAGACTTTTAAGTAAACTTTAAAATATATTTAATTTTTTTTTTGGTGGGTTGGTGGGTCAACCCGAACACGATCCGTTTTATTTGGCGGGTTGGCGGGTCAGAAACTTCAACCCTAAACCGTTTATTTTCGTGTCGTGTTTCATGTCATGTCGAGAATTGTCACCCCTAATTTTCCACACCATGAGAATTGAGATGGAGTACAACATTATACTATACCTTTAAGCACTATTTTTCATGTAAAGAGATTGGGCAAAAATGTTTACTATTTCCATGTATGGTGTTGTTTGATGATTGACACTTGGTAGAATTGAACTTTGATATTGAAACAATGTTGATATTTGGCAGTCTCACTTTTTATTGAAACTATAGATAAGTTTTTAACAAAGAAAAAATCAACCGATGATTCAGAGCCGATTATTGCTGATAATTTTAAACAAAGTCATGTGGAAGTCAGCTTAGCATATCTTCCCTCAGACCCTAGAATGCGGACTAGGATTTTGGATTATAATCCTAATATCAGAGATGAAGTTCAGAGTTCGTATCTCTTAAAAGGGCCTTGCCAACCTTGAAAATGAAAACTCGTCGGGGTCATTGTTGAATCGGTAAGGTTAGTGCTAAACTTTTATAATATACACATTTGTTTTTTTTGACTGGACGTAGCTATCAATACAATATCGTTTTACATTTATTTTTCTGTTTTATTAATGAGGACCACTCTAAACAAAATTCCTGGTTCCGCCCCTGTCCACAAGTGTATATGCACGAATGTATGTTACAAATTATCAGTATGCATTTGCGTATAACGTCTAGATGGAGGGCTTCCAAAGTGTTCTTCAACTTTTTTAAGGTTTCCCCTGAATTCGACCGATATATATATATATATATATGTATTGTTTGTATTTATAAGTTTGATAATTAGTTTATTTTACGCTTCTAAACATTACTAAAAAATTGAGTATTTTCAATGGAAATTAATTTTCAACGGAAAATGTCGTTGAAAATTTTCTACGAATTTTAGAGGATTATTGACAGAACATAAATTTTCTACGAATTTCCATTGAAAATCTCTCACAAACATATATGCATTTTCAACTAAAAAATTTTCAACGGAATGTCTCGTTAAAAAGTTTTTGGTTGAAAATGCATTTTGTGAGAGATTTTCAACGAAAATTCGCTGAAAATTTGTAGAAAAATTATGTTTTGTCAATAATCTCTTTAAAATTCATAGAAAATTTTCAACGACATTTTCCGTTCAAAATTTTCGTTGAAAATACTCAATTTTCTAGTAGTGAAATATTTAATCAAATGTAATATTTAATTAAAAACCATTATAATTAAATATTTTTATAATTTTGATCAATGTTTTATAAAGATAGTAAACGGATCGGTGTCACTACTAAACAAAAGACTTTTACCTACGGACTTTTACCTGGAAAATTTGTTGTTAAAGGGTGATTTCTCACAAAACCGTCCCAAAAGTTGGTTAGTGAATTGCTGATGGGTAATTCAAATTAGTGACATATTAACTAGGGATTCTCTGGATGATCCGTTGGTATTTTTTCGAAAAACATTGAGTTTTACCGAATCACTAATATTTTCTGGTTGATTCGTGGGTAATCATCAACGAAAATTTCTCCAGATAATTTTTATAAATAAAAGTTATTTGTTTTGTAGCGTTTGAAAAATAATGAATTGCTCGTCTTATTTTCAAACTTGGGCTATAATATCAATTTTTCTTGAAAGAGATCCGTATTTATAATATCATGTAATTAATGTTAATATGTGTGATTTTCTAGAGTTAAATAAATAATTTTTTTAAATATTTGTTTATAAAAGTATTTTAACATACCGTAAAGTATTGTTCACTACAAAACAAATGACTTTTACTTACAAAAATTATCCAAGGAAATTTCTGTTGGTGGTTACACGCGGATCACCCAGGACATACCAGTGGTTCGATAAAATCCGATGTTTTTGGGAAAATACCAATGGATCACCCACAGAATCCCTGGGTAATTTTTCACTGATTTGAATTACCACCAGTAATTTACACACCAAATTTCCGTTAGAGACAGATTTCTCGTGGAAAGGTCCGTAGGAAAAAGTCTTTTGTTTAGTAGTGATTGCAAGAGATATAAAAGTCAATTCCTCTTTGTGTCCGATTTGTGAAGGAGTTAAATCGGTGAATCATTTTTTTCGAGTGCCAAGTGGTGAAGGAAATTTGTAGGAATGTAGGCAGGTGGTGGAACCTTGCATGATATACATGCTCTTAAGTCTGTCTAGGATTGGACGAACTGGGTGGTGTCCCTAAGGATGAGGAAAAGGGTGATTGAATGCTTGGAAGCGGTTTCGTATACAGCGCTTAGGTCCCTATGGTATTTTCAGAAAGAAATCTAATTCATATCTATTAAACCTAAAAGGTGGCTCTTTGGGATAACATTGTAACACACACGTTTCACTGGATGCCTCATAGAAGTAGTAATTGCAAATATATTTGGTTTGATTGGTTGGCTTCAAGACCCTCCCTTGTTATTTCTATTTTGTAATTCTCGACTAGCGCCTTGCTAGTATTTTAATAAAATGTTGTTGTTTCAAAAAATAAAAACTTTTTTTAGGATACATATTATGATTTATGATTAACCAAAATAAAATAATAGGGTTAGAGGAAAACTATAAAAAAAAAATTAAAAACTGGGGAACACAATGCTAATCCTTCATTTGGAGGTATGCACACGTGCATACAAGTAATTTGTAAGCATTTTATCCGGTATACACATGTGCATAACATGCATACGTGTATAATGACGGATGTCAAGTCCACCAAATAATAGTTATCTAACTAGTCATTTGTTGATAATTAAAATTGCAACAGTAAGTCAGGTCGAATCAGATTCAGTTTAACAATCATTGTGGTCATATCAAGTACAAATACAATAATCAAAATTAAATTGTAAGGGGGTGGATGGATTAAGAACTAAACATATAATTCAAACTGATTATAAAAATGCAAGAAATTAAAAGTCCAACAATAGTCTACTTTGGTAAAGATACAAACACCTATCATCGGTCCCGGATATGTAAGTATGTAACAAACAAACAAATCTAAATTGGTTAAAATTTCCAACAAGCTCTGACAATTTGAGTTTTTCCTTAACTAAAGATTGCTCAAAATATGATCTTCAATCAAATCTTAATCACAAATAAGAGTTTAAACAAGTTGTTAAACTCCTAGGAGCAATTAGTTCTATTGGGTGACAAAAACACCAATTTGTTGAAATGTTATTGGTTTGTGATACAATCTTGACATGTTCTATTATTCTATTTTCTAACTTGAATTTATTTACTGTTGTTTGTATAGTGTTTCAGATATATCTTGTGTATGATACACAAGGGACTGCGCCTCACATGTTATAAAAGGTCAAGGGTAGCGGAGCTATTTCAGAAATATGGAAGGGTCTTTGTGTAAATATGTTAGATATATAAAGAGGTCTATGGTGTTTACGATTCATTCAATTCATTCATTTTTTACATTCTGATTTCTAAAATAGTTCTCTAGGGTTTCATTTTCAACTTTTGAATCTGAGTTGTAATCTGTAAATTTGTTGATACTCTTATACAATTTTATGTTGGTATCAGAGCATGTGGTTCGATATCTGATGCTTTCTTGTGAAACCCCGAAGTTAGATTTGGTTAGTCTTCATTTTTCATATCTCTTCTTCTTCTTCTTGGTTTCTTGTTTTTGAAACCTTGTTTTTTTTTGTTCTCGACACTCATCTGAGTTTCTTTTGTCGAGTTTCTTTACTGGTTTGGTTTTCATCAGCTTAGATTTGGTGTTCATCTCTCTTGAGAAACTTTTTCCAGATCCGAGTAAATTCTCTTCAATCTGGCTTGATTTGTTTTTTGGTCTCCTTGAAGGTCTTCATCTAATCTGTTTAGATTTGGTGATTCATCCTCATTCGAGATACATTTTCCAGATCTGTGGATCTCCTTAGATCTGGTCTATATTCGTGGTTTTTTTTGGACCTATGATTGTTTTTAGATCTGTTCCATATTATTTTTTATCCCTTGATATTGCTCACTCTTGGTTCTGATCTCGTTAGATCTTGTCCAAGAGCACGCAATTTGTACATCGTTTTTTGTTGTTGTTGTTTGTTCCAGATCTCGCAATCAGCCATGTCTGCAAACATTCGCGACTCTTAAGCTTCTGTTCAGGTATCTTTGGTCCTGTGGACTGTCTTCCGCCGTGCAAAACATTCAAGACTGTACTGTAAGTTGGTTCTTCCCTCTGTCGGTAGCAAGAGCACTGAGTCATTGCTCTTGGCCTATAGGCAGGTTTATCTCCTTATTTTTTGTTTGCTTCTTACTGTGGATCTATTTGTCTATTTTCTTGCTTCTTACTGTGGTTTTACTTGCCTTTCTGTTGCATTTGTCTGTGTTTGTGTGCCTATTTTTTGGGTGCCTGAGTGGTGGCTTGACCTAACACCATAGAGTGTTTAGGAATCCTGTCTCCTACTACTCAGGATTTTTACCTTTGTGTGTATCTGTTCTCTTGTCTTTACAATGACTGGTGCTGAATCTCCAAAACAACCAGAGCAATCTCTGATTGCAAAATTGGATTTTGGAGATCCACTCTACCTTCATCCAAGTGATACTACTGGGGTTCCTATTTTAAATCTGAAATTAAGCGGCACTGACAATTACAAAGTTTGGTCATGTGCCATGATTTTGGCATTAGAAACAAAAAATAAACTAGGTTTTGTAGATGGTTCTTGCATTCGTCCCACTGATAATATCACTTTGCAAAAGCAGTGGGATAGATGTAACTCTGTGGTATTATCTTGGATCCTTGGATCGATATCTGAGGCCTTATTTCTTAGTCAAGTGTTTTCTAAAGTTGCATCTGAGGTCTGGCAGGAACTAAAAGAAACCTATGACAAAATTGATGGCTCGGTTACTTTCAATTTACACCAAAAAATAAATTCCCTTAGCCAAAATGGTGCCCCTGTTTCTGATTATTATCACAAACTTAACGCTCTATGGAAACAATTTGATGCTCTTGTTAAACTCCCGTCTTGTTCATGCAATGCGGCTCAGGAATTTTCCAAACATAATCAACTTTTAAAACTTATGCAATTTTTAATGGGATTAGATGATGTCTATTTGCAACTAAGGAGCAACATTTTGACCACTGATCCTCTTCCCTCGGTAAAAACTGCTTTTTCCTTGGTATCAAGAGAAGAATCACACCGTGGTGTCTCTCATTCCTCCTCAAATGTTAAGGGTCAAAGTTCTGCTTTTTTTAGCAAAACTGTGGAAAATAAAAAGAGAATGGGCAAGTCTTCCCCTCTTCTTTGTAAACACTGTGGGATAACAGGACATACTATAGAAAGGTGTTTCAAATTAAATGGGTTTCCAAAAGATTTTCATTTTCAAAAAAAACCATCACCTCAGTCTTTTAAAAACCCCTCAAGCAATGCAAGTTCTACTGAATGTTCTGGCCCTAGCCAGTCCTCCCGTGTCTCTCTTACAGAAGAGCAGGTCATCAAATTACTTACTCTTCTGGACCAGAAACAACCTGCAGCTGAAAATATTTCGGTTAATATGGCAGGTATGTCTAAATTTCCTCGTTCTGGGTGGATCATTGATTCTGGAGCAACCCAACATATGACTTCCTCTATCTCACATCTTGATAATATAGTTGACATTTCCGATTTAAATCTGAAAGTTAGTCACCCAAATGGAAGTATTGCTAAAATAAATAAAATTGGCAATTTTAAACTAACAAATAATGTCACTTTATTCGATGTTTTAGTTATTCCAGACTTCAATGTTAACCTTTTATCTGTTCACAAACTTGCAAAAGATAGTAAACTCTTTGTTGGGTTTGATGAATCTAAATGTTATATTCAGGATTCTCTTCGAACGAAAATTGTGGAGACTGGTAGTGAGGAAGGAGGGCTATATTTTTTTGACAATGGTGAGTCTTCGGTCTCGAATTTGTCTGTCTTATGTTGTGCCTCTCGCCAATTATGGCATAGTCGTCTAGGTCACCCTGCGGATCAGGTTCTAGGAGTCTTGAAAGATAGACTCAATATAGGTAGTGACCATATGTCACCTTGTGACGTGTGCCATAAGGCCAAACAAACCCGGAACAAGTTTAATCTTAGTGACCATAAGTCTATAGCTCTTGGGGAGTTAGTTCACCTTGACTTGTGGGGTCCTTATCGTATTGTCAGTAAAGAGGGTTATAGATTCTTTCTTACTATTGTTGATGACTTCACGCGTTCTACTTGGGTTTATTTGTTAAAAGGCAAGGATGAAGTTTTTGACAATGTTATTGCCTTTTACAGTTTGTTGAACACGCAATTTGGTAAACATGTGAAAATTTTCAGAAGTGATAACGGATCTGAATTTGTAAATCGCAGATTAGGTGAGTTTTTTAAATCCAAAGGAATTGTGCATCAAACAACTTGTGTTTATACGCCCCAACAAAATGGGGTAGTAGAACGCAAGCATAGACACTTATTAAATGTAGCTAGAGCGTTAATGTTTCAGGGAGATATTCCATTGAACATGTGGAGTGAGTGTATTTTGACAGCTACTTATCTTATCAATAGAACTCCTTCATCTGTGTTAAATGGAAAATGCCCCTACGAGCTTGTTTACGGTTTTAAACCAGTTCTTACTCATCTTAGAAACTCTGGGTGTCTTTGTTTTGCTGTGAAACCAAATGTCTCTGACAAGTTTGCTTCAAGAGCTGAAAAATGTGTTTTACTTGGATATTCTAACTCAAAAAAGGGTTACAAACTATACAGTCCTGATACAAAGCAAATTCTGTTTTCTAGAGATGTACAATTTTACGAGAATATTTTTCCTTTTAAGATGAGTAAAGATACACAAAGTGTTTCTGATACTGGTGATATAAACTCATTAAATTTCTTTGATTCTGTTATAGTTCAAACTAATAATTTATATGATAGTCTGCCCAATAGAGCTGTGACTTTCTAAGTAACTGTGACTTTCTAAGTAGTAACCGTGACTTTCTAAGTAGTAACCGTGACATTTGTAACCGTGACTTTCTAAGTAGCCCAAATAGTAACCGTGACTTTCTAAGTAGTAACCGTGACTTTCTAAGTAACCGTGACTTTCTAAGTAGTAACCGTGACATTTGTCCTCTGATTATATTAGTAACCGTGACTTTCTAAGTAGCCCAAATAGAGCTGTCAGTTCTCCTATATCTGGTAGTACTAACATGACTGCTAGTGGTCAACATGCTGCTGACCCTACTGGTACCCAGGATTCTCTTAGCAGTCCAAATAGAGCTGCCAATTTTGAAGAATCTGGTAGTACTGACGTGGCTGCCATCGGTCATCAGGATGCTGTTTATCGTCGTTTAGACGTTACTAGAGATCAAAGTGATGCCCGTTTAGGTCCTCCTCCTGAGGGTGCAGTTTCTGAAAATATGCAACCTAGTACTTCTTCAAGTCGAAAATCTAGTAGAGTGTCAAATTTACCTCGTAGATTTGATGATTATGTCATTGAAGGAAAAGTAAAATATGGATTAGAAAAGGTTGTTAATTACTCTCATCTAAATTCTGAAAATTTATGTTTTGTGTCAACTTTAAACAAGTCTATTGAACCTAGGAGTTTTTTTTGAAGCATGTAAAGATCAAAATTGGGTTACAGCTATGAATGATGAGATGGAAGCCTTGTATCGTAACGGTACTTGGGTTCTCACAGATTTGCCTCCCGATAGGAAAGCTATAGGGTGTCGTTGGATTTACAAGATTAAGTATAAGTCATCTGGGGAGATAGAAAGGTATAAAGCTAGGCTAGTGGCCAAAGGGTATAGTCAAAGAGAAGGGTTGGATTATGAGGAAACTTTCTCTCCTGTAGTAAAAATGGTTACTGTAAGATGTGTTGTAGCCATTGCTGTTCAAAATAAATGGCCTTTATGTCAACTAGATGTTAATAATGCTTTTCTTTATGGTGATTTGTCTGAAGAAGTTTACATGAGTTTACCTCCTGGTTATTTTTCTCCAAATGATAAACGTGTTTGTAGACTTGTTAAATCCCTTTATGGGTTGAAACAAGCTCCTAGGCAATGGTATGCAAAATTATCTTCTTGTTTGTTTAATCATGGTTTTTGTCAAAGTGTAAGTGACTATTCTTTATTTACTAAAGTTACTGAATCTACATTTCTTATTCTACTTGTTTATGTGGATGATATTGTTTTAACTGGTAATGATAGTAATGAAATTAATAAAATAAAAGAGCATTTGCAAGCTAATTTTCTCATTAAAGATCTTGGAAAGTTAAAGTTTTTTTTGGGTATTGAAATATTGGACACTGGTAATGGTGTATGTATGTCACAAAGAAAATATTGTCTTGAGCTGTTAAATGACTTTGGGTATTTAGGGTGTAAACCTATTAGTACACCAATGGATATGAATTTAATTGTTACTGATTCTGCTGGCTCAGCTTCTAAAGATCCTCTATTAAGTGACTTTACTGGTTATCAAAAGTTAATAGGTAGATTGATTTATCTGTTAGCTACTCGGCCTGATATTGCTTTTGCTGTACATTGTCTTAGTCAGTTTATGCATTCACCTCGTCAATCTCATTTAAAACTTGCTCTTCGTGTTTTGAGATACTTGAAGCTGTCACCAGGTAAGGGTGTTAATTTTACTGCATCTCCTTCATCTGAATTTAAACTTAAAGCTTTTGTTGATGCTGATTGGGGTAAGTGTTTATCATCCAGACGCTCTGTTACTGGTTATTGTCTTTTCTTAGGAAATAGTTTAATTTCTTGGAGAAGTAAGAAACAATCTACTGTTTCGAGATCTTCTGCTGAATCTGAATATAGAGCCATGGCTTCTGCTCTTTGTGAAGTAATTTGGGTTCTTTGCATATTGTCAGATTTAAAACTGTTAAATTTACTACCTGTAAATTTATATTGTGATAATAAGTCTGCAATTCAAATTGCAAACAATCCTGTTTTTCATGAAAAAACTAAGCATATAGAGATAGATATACATCAAGTGCGAGAAAAAGTTTCTACAGGTGTTCTAAAAACAATAAAGATTTTGTCAACCGAACAGCCTGCTGATATTTTTACCAAGTCACTTGGTGTAAATCAGCACAATTATCTTTGTTCAAAATTGAATATGTTTGATTTGTTTAAAAGTCAAGATTGAGGGAGGGTGTTGAAATGTTATTGGTTTGTGATACAATCTTGACATGTTCTATTATTCTATTTTCTAACTTGAATTTATTTACTGTTGTTTGTATAGTGTTTCAGATATATCTTGTGTATGATACACAAGGGACTGCGCCTCACATGTTATAAAAGGTCAAGGGTTGCGGAGCTATTTCGGAAATATGGAAGGGTCTTTGTGTAAATATGTTAGATATATAAAGAGGTCTATGGTGTTTACGATTCATTCAATTCATTCATTTTTTACATTCTGATTTCTAAAATAGTTCTCTAGGGTTTCATTTTCAACTTTTGAATCTGAGTTGTAATCTGTAAATTTGTTGATACTCTTATACAATTTTATGTCAATTCGAAGTTATAAGTTCGTAAGCTCGACTTAAAATGACTTCAATTTCATGAACCCTTTTCGAAAACCTTATTGAAATCACGTAGGTTCAATTGTCACTTTGTCAAAATCTCTTAAAATTGCGTATCTAGATATTCGACTAACAAACATTCTCATGAACATCAAGAAATTGGCCAAATCAATTAAAATTCAAGTAAAATTGACATTAATCATAGAAATCCAACAAATAAACTTGTTCTAATCAATTACAATGGAATCTCAAAGCAAATGCATCCAAACCAAAAGATTAACTATTATTGAAAGAAAGAAATTAGCCACACATGGTTAAACTAGAGTTTACTAGTCAAAATCAAAGAGAAATTAGCAAAGATGAGTAAAAATTGATGTTTGATGTCTCCAATCGATCACTTTGTGTCTCCAATTTGTCCTAGAAGTCGACCCCTTAGAACGTCCGTTTCCCCCTTAAAAACCCCTAAAAATCTCTTAGAAACTAATTCCCCCACTAAATGATACGTAATTGGAAACGCATGCGTCTGACTTTCGTCATTTGGAAAGCATGTCTGGAGCCTTCCTCTTTTGAATAAATATGCCCTCTGTCTTTAAAATTTGAGTAACTATGCTCCACCTTCCAGTCATTGGAAACTATGCTCAACAGTGAGTTGGGCGACTTTTTGCACGACTTAAGTCGCTCAATAGATCGCGGGAGATTCTTTTTGGCCCAATTTTTTAAATTCAAAGCCATTTCCACTCCTATTCAACAATATATATATCTATACTACTTTATAAATTAAATCTTGTAAAAGTCTTAAAAGTCTTAAAGTCTTAAAAGCAACCAACAAAGCTTTAGGTACTATCCTTTTAACCATCACCTTTAGAAATCTTTTAAATTACAATAGGAGGAGCATATTGTACAAGTTGTCAATGCTTTAAAAGTTAGACACACCTACATCCAAAAAAAGCTTTTATTTTCCCAACGTGACTCTTCAGAACAAAAAATCGATTCCAAAAAAGCTCCCCTTCCAAGGTGACGATTCAAGCATTCTCTTATCTGCTTCTGTATAATCGATCATCAGTCATATAAGATTAGGGTTACTCATATTCTTCTTTTTCAACCTTTTATATCGATTCAAAGGTAGGGTTTTTATCAGTTTTTTTTTTCTACTTTGGTTTGTTATCAGATTTTCTCTCCTTTTGTTTGCTTTCTATCATTTTTCTGTTGATTTCTATGGAGCAAACACAGTGTATTCAGTCCATTCATTTCTACCCATCGATTTCTCACTCGGTCCATCGTCAAAGACTCTCACCTTCATGCTCGGTCCATCACTGGTGATTTAAGGTAATTTATTTTTGCTTTCCACTAGCATTTCCATCTATTCACTCTTAAATTTCTAATATATATATACACATGTGTGTGTGTTTTGACTTTTCCATCGATTAACACTTCTGATGAATTCCTGATACATATATATATATATATATATGGTTGTTGTTTTCTTTTGAATTTCTTTTGAATTTCTTTTGAACTTGTTTAAAAAAGAATTGTGCTTTTTTTTGAAGAAATGCCCCAAAGGCTTTGAATTTGACCAAATTGGTCATTTAGCTATAATCAGAAGCTATATATATGTTTACAATATAAACGGAATTGGCCAACGCATGTTCTCTTTTGAGAATTGGTGAATAAGTTTCAAAATTCACCGTTAGCTACTTTATTCAAGTATTTTTCTACTACTTGGGTAGTGTACATTTTGGGGAAAATATTTAGTCCTAATATATCTTCAGACTCCAAGTGTTAGCTACTATATTCATTAGTTGATGGAGTTTTATTCCATACAAATGTGATTTTTATACACAGAGTTTACAACATTAATCATGGGTAGGACAGTAGCCTTCACATTGCCTTTCTTTTTATTCAGCTAATCTTCTTTAGCAATTAATGCTCATCTAATTGCAAGCAAGCAGATGTACTTGCATATGAAACTCTATGATTTAAGTACTTTGTGGATGGAAGCATAGTTGGTTGTGATAATTTTTTTAAAGTTTTGAAGCTTTCTGCAGTTTTTGAAGCTTTCTGCACATCTCATCAATTCCGTTAATGTCCAAACCTATGTTATATATAACTATTTCTTACTGGTTTGTCAGTTTTAAATTGTGTAATTATTTTTGTTTGGCCATCGTTTGTTGTGATGGGCTTGATTTGTCATATATATACATACATATACATTTCTTAAGGCTAATAATCTTAGGCTCTGATGGGCATGTGTATTATGAATTCAGACATGATGTTTAATATACTTATATAATTGTTGTGATTTTATTTTGTGTGCGCTGTAAAGTGGTGAGGACATCGATTGCACAGGTGCTGGCTGATTTCACAGACTGAGAAGTCCATGCTTAGGGAGGCTTACAAGAAGAAGTACCTACTTGATCTGCGTCCCAAGAAAACTAGAGCTAATTGTAGTCGACTACCAAATGTCAGGTAATGTTGAACATTGATCATGTTATAAATCTGTAAAACTATGAATGAATATTGAATACACATCACATAGTTTAATTTAAAATCGTGTATAATGTCAGATAGAGGGATGTTTTCACACCGCTTCTATGTCTTGTGTACCTATACTGATGAATAAGTTATTGATTTATCTCCGATTTTGCTTTTCTGTCTTCATGGTGTAGGTGTCGTTGAAGACAGAGAGAGAAGAAGAAAGAGAAGTACTTTCCATTGAGGAAGTATGCATTTAAGGCGTAGGTAGAATAAATTCAGGTCAAATTTTGAATTTGTGTACAATGTTATCACCATTTAATTTAACATTGGATCTTGCTTTGAAAATACCAATTTGTGTACAATGTGTACAGCGTTTTTGTTTTTTATTTTGCATTTTGTCGTTTCATTTTGTGGTCACATATGGCTCTACTATTTCCCAACAGTCCTACGTGCTTTCATGTGAGGAGAAACATGAACTCCTCACTACATTTTGTGGTCACATATGGTTCTACTATTTAGTTAAGGCTTGGAACGACCCTTCTAAAGGGAACGTGGTGTTGTTGTCGAGCTATCTAATTCTTAAGAAGCAGCTTGAAGTTGAAAGTTTGGAACCACCCTTCTAAAGTTGTTGACCATTGATATGCTTATGGGTATAATGTTATTGAATCTCAAATTTGGAGTCAAATCACACCGTTTTATGGCTCTTGCCTTCTTGTATAGATGATCATGTGGAAATCTCATGATTTGGATTGGATGATGGGAACAAATTGCCTAAATCGTTCTTAGAATTTTGGTTAATCATAGATGGTTTTTGTAATTTACTCTTCATTTATTTATTTAAGGGTGTTATTGATACATAGGATAAGATGGATATGGGTTATGTGTATGTATCATAAATTATCTTATTTGTCTATTTCCATTAGGTTGTGTTCTACTGATAATCATTTTATTAATTTGCTATTATTGGTTTCCTCTTCAAGTCTGAAACTTTATAAAAACGGGTTTATACTTTGCATTTTTTTTATGTTTATATAAATATGGCATCCCGCCGCATTGTGCGGGTATACAACTAGTATATATATAATTATTGACTCAAGTAAACATACTTTATGGATAAACGCATAAAAATGGAGATTTTAAGTCTATTGATACATATTAAAACTTGAAAATTCATAGCTATCAAAATATCCCCATACTTAGGATTTTGACCGTCATTGGGCAAAACACTAAGATCTTAGCACGGAGTAAACCTCACAAGTTAACTTTTAAGAGTTAAAAAAGATACATAGCATTGCACAAAGACGTAGCTTAACCGGTATAATAATAATAATCAACACACACAAAACAAACCAAAGATGAATACATGCTAATTTCACAAACACCTCACAAAGGATATAAACCTACTCTAATCGCTCATTCACACAAAGGTGTTGATATTTTCACTCATAGCATCAATTCACATATAAATGCGCTACCATAGGCTTGCATCAAGTCTTAGTTCTCCATTGCTAATGGTAAACACTAAGTGTGAATCAACAGGTCTTTAGGAAGGCTTGTAACTTGGCTTAGGGTCAAGGTAAGGAAATTTTGGTAAAGTGACTAAAATTGGAATTTAGAAAAGAAACCATGAATCAAAATATTTACTCCCATACATTGCACATCAAAGTGATCATAAATCTTTAATTTTTCGAGCTCTAATTTTAGTGAGAACCTCTATGGAGACAATTGTATTTCTTATCAAGATTGCTCTCCATTTATTCATATATTTTTCTTTCTTTTTCACTTTCATACTCTTTTTTTCTTTCTTTTCTAATAATTTTTTTGGATCCTCTACTGATCATTATGTAGGCGTTTTGGATCAAGTAGAGGGTCTATAATTCGTATGTGCAAGGACTCTAACTATTAACATATAGCTTCATTCCAAGGTCCGATGAAGGATGTGTTTGTCTAGTGGTTAAGGTGTGGTGTAATAACAAAGAAACGGTCAATTAGGCTCAAAAGGGGTGTAAAAAGGACAAAAGTATAAGGGTTGACTTTTAGGCTAAATGGTTAAAAATGACATCAATAATGACCTATTTCATTTTCACACTAACAATATCAAATGCAATCTCGAATAGTCAAAATGCAAGTTCTAGAATAACATATACATAGAAGATGCAATGCACATAGAATACAAAATAAAATTTAAAACAATGTTCAGTCATGGCTCAAAAGCTCACTGGTTCATTTTAGTCCGTAAAATTAGCAAAAATCACAAAGGTTATCTCTAATGTTGCTATCACGACTACACAAGCAAACCACACAATCATTCATGCTATGGTTTTCATGGCAATTCAAGCAAAAAAAATTGTCAACTCATGCAATTTTACTCAATAATTACCCAAAAGTAGCCAAATCTTTGGAAAAACAGCCTAAATAATACCCCAACAAGCCCAAAAATGCAAACCTTGACAAATAATCCTAAATAACTCCCTCCCCACACTTAAATCATTTATTTTCCTCAATATATACATGATGTGGCACAATATAAAGACAATAAAGAACAAGAGGAACAAGAAGTCTCCCTTGATTTGATGACCTGTGCACAACACATGGCTCTTAGTAGAGGTGGATGACTCTGTGCACTTGGGAAGGGCGGGAGGGGGGGGGGGGTGGGTAGAAATCCAAACTCGAATATACCGGAACCTGGAAACTTCAAAGAAAAATAACTACACAAATAAAACAGTAAAATCCGGTTGCCTCCCAATCAACGCCTTTTTTTAAAACGTCGATGGTTTGACGTATCCAAACTAATCAATAACAGGTAATGGCTTAAGATCCATAATATCAATGTCTTTAGACTGAAAACCTTCATAAAATTTTCAATCTATTCCCATTCAATTTAAACGACTTACCCATTTTCGGGCTTTCAATATCAATTGCTCTATGAACACAAATTTTAACAACTATGAAAGGGCCAACGCACCTTGATCTAAGCTTACCGGGAAATAGTTTTAGGCATGAATGAAAAAGTAAAACCTTTTTCCCGACCACAAACTCTTTCCGGGAAATCATCTTGTCATGAAAAACTTTGGCCCACTCCTTTTAGATCTTGGAGCTCTCATATGCGTCATTTTTGATCTCTTCAAGCTCTTGCAACTGTAGCTTCCTTAGAACTCCTGCTTCATCCATCCACAAATTGGATTTCTTGATAGTCTAGTAAGCCATGTGCTCTAATTCAACAGGAAGATGCATGGTTTACCATATACTAACCGGAAAGAGGACACACCTATAGGTGTCTTGTAAGACGTGCGGTAAGCCCACAAAGCATCGTCCAGTGGCTCATTCCAATCCTTGCAGTTAATATTTACGGTCTTCTCGAGAATAGGTTTTATCTCCCTCTTAGAGACCTCGACTTACCCATTGGATTGGGGATGGTATGCGATTGAAATCTAGTGGGTTACATGATACTTCTTGAAAAATGCCTCGATCACCTTGTTAAAAAAGTGCATTCCCCGATCACTTTTAAAGGCCCTCGGAGTCTCAAATATGTCGAAAACATTAGATCAAAGAAAAGCTTAAACAGGACGAGCATTGTCAGTTTTGTTGGCTTTGGCTTCCACCCATTTCGAAATATAATCGACGCATAATAGTATGTAGGTGAAGCCGGAAGATACGAGAAATGGTCCCATAAAATTAATGCCCCACACATCAAAGATTTCACAAAACAAAATTAGGGTTAGGGGAATTTGATTACGGGGTCTTATATTCCCCATCTTTTGGCACCTATCACAACTCTTGCAAAACATGTATGCATCTTTAAAAATGGATGGCTAAAAAAGCCCACAATCTCGGACTTTATAGGTTGTACGCTTAGGCTAAAATTTCACCCACATGCATATTCATGACAAAATTGAAGTACACCTTGTACTTCGTGTTACGATATATATCATCTGATAATCTGATCAGAACAATGCTTCCAAAGGTAAGGGTCATCCCAGACATAAAACTTAGCATGACTTCTACTTCTATCCTTTTCAATTGTAGTTAACGTACCTGACAAGGTGTTTGTAACCAAATAGTTCACAATATCTGGGTACCAGGGCATGATATATTGAATGTTTAAAAGATGCTCATCGAGAAACTCGTCCTTCAAGGTAGAAGGATCCTCACGATTTAGAAATCGACTCAAGTGATCAGCCACTAAGTTTTCCACCCGATCTTGTCTCAAATCTCTAGATCAAACTCTTGTAGAAGCAACATCCAATAGATAAAGCATGGTTTAGCGTCTATCTTCTTCATTAAGTACTTGAGAGTTGCATGATCAGAAAAAAGTATCACTTTAGTACCCAATAACTATTGACAAAACTTACTAAGCCAAAGACTATAGCAAGAAGTTCCTTTTCCGTTGTGAAGTAGTTGCTTTGGGCACTATCCAAAGTACGGGAGGTATAGTAAATCACATATGGGGGAGGGGTACTTACCTGACTTCTGCCCCAAAACAATCCAGACCGCGTAATTACTTACATTACATATGATCTCGAAAGGGAGATCCCAATTTGGGGGATGAATTATCGAGATAGAATCTAGCTTATCCTTAAGCTCATCAAACGCTTTCGTACAAGGTCCATCAAAATCGAAGTCCACGTCCTTTTGTATTAAGCAACATAGGGGCCGAGTAATGTTTAAAATTTCCTTTAAGAACCTTCGATAGAAACGCGCATGACCAAGGAAATACCGGACTCCCCTAACATAAGTAGGGTAAGGTAGAGTTTTAATGACATCTATTTTATATTTATCTACCTCTATACCCTTATTTGAGACAACATGACCCAAGATAAAACCATGACTAACCATAAAGTGACATTTTTCATAATTTAAAATAAGGTTAGTCTCTATGAATCATTTTAAAATATTGGTCAAATTGCTCAAACAATCTCAAAAAATTTACCGAAACAGTCAAATCATCCATGAACACCTCAATTACACTCTTTGCTTACTCGGAAAAGATACTTATCATGCAACGATGAAATGTAGCAGGCATGTTACAAAGGCCAAAAATATACGCCTATAGGCAAACGTACCAAATGGGAAATGTAAAAGTAATCTTCTTCTGCTCCTCCGGTGCTACTACAATTTGGTGGAAACCTGAATAGCCATCAAGACAACAATAGTAAGATTTTTTGGCTAATCGCTCAAGCATTTGGTCAATAAAAGGTAGCAGAAATTGATCTTTAGACAGATTTAACCTCCTATATTCGATACATACTCTCCATCCATTTTGGACTTGAATAGACATTGGCTATTTAACCTCCTATATTCGATACATACTCTCCATCCATTTTGGACTTGAATAGGCATTGGCTCACCTTCGACGCTTTTTACCACAGTCAAACCCGTCTTTTTTGGGCACTACTTAAAACAGACTTACCCATTTGCTATTCGAAATTGAGTAGATTATACCTACGTCAAGGAGTTTAAGGATCTTGTTTTTTACTACGTCCATTAAAGGTGGGTTAAGGCGGCGTTGAGCCTCTCGAAACGGTTTGTAATCGTCCTCTAACAGAATTTTGTGCATACAAATCGAGGGACTCAATCTCGACTAATGTCCAACCAATCCTCCTTATGCTCTTCAAGCACATTCACCAAATTATGATCTTCATCTCGTGGTAGCTCGGTGGAAATAATTACTGACAAAGTGTTGTCCTTGCCTAAATATGCATACTTGAGGTGTCTTGGTAACTCCTTCAACTCAAGTTCAGGTGACTACATAATAGAGGGAAACAATTTTGTATAAGAATAAGGTAAACTAATATATGTTACCTCAAACTTCTTATGTCGGTTGGATTCCATTGCTAACACCATCTCTTTGAGGTCAGGCCCCAACTCATACTCCTTCATCAACAAATCAACGGTTCTTGAATCTAGATGTCTTGTCATTCTGACCTCCAGTAAATCATGGTTAGTCAAATGGAAAAGGTCACAAGTAATAGGAGCTAAAACATCAATGAAATTAACATACCATATATCTGTAAGGTATCTCATGGCATCATAGATATTAAACTTGATTATTCCACCATCAAATTTCATAGTTAAAGTACTAGCATGGACATAAATTTATGTGTTTGATGTTTTCAAAAAGTGTTTTCACAACAATATCAAAGGTAATTTGGAGGTATTATGCTCCTCCATATCCATGACATAGAAATCGGCCGGGAAGACCAACTTATTAACTTGAATGAATACATCCGCAAGGACTTCCTTGGGATACACATTGGACCTATTGGCGAGTTGTATAACAATACTCGTCTTTTTAAGAGGTCCCATATTCAATGACAAATAAATTGACTAAGGTGCGACATTTATGGACGCCCCTAAATCTAGCATGGCTTTATCAATCAGAACATTCCCTAACTTAGAAGAGATAGTAAACATACTTGGGTCTTTAAACTTAGGGGCATCTTGTCTCCTTCAAGAACATATGAGACATTCTCGCGCATGCTTACCTTCTGGTTCCCAATCAAATTTCTTTTACTTTATAATAGTTCCTTTAAAAACTTTGCATAATGAGGTACTCTTTTAATAGCATCTAGGAGTGGAATATTTACCTCAACACGGAGAAACGTTTCCATGATCTCATTGTCTTCTTGATCCTTCTTTGATTGCTCAAACCTCTTTGGAAATGGTGGTCGAATAACCACTCCAGGTGCTCTCCCTTTGTCCTCAATAATCTTCTACTCAACTTTTTCCTTACTTGATTTGGCACCCACAAACTCGGCCTCTTTCTCTTCTTTCCTCTTACACCCTTTCACCTTGGATTTTGAATCCGGTACCGTTTTGTTTCATAAAATAATAGCACTAACATTAGCTTTCGGGTTAGTTCAATTTAGAATGGTAACTTACCTTGATTCTCAATGTGATTAAACAAAATCGCCATTTGCCAGATTTGAGCCTCCAAATTCTTGTGTTGGGCCACTAGATTTTGATTTTGGGCCACCAAGTTTTGGATGTTTGTCCTTGTTTTATGCTGAAATTGTTGACGTTAGTAGCAAGAAGCTTGATTGTTGGGCTGAAACGGTGCTTTTTGTTGGAAGGACTGTTGGAATTGCCTTTGCTGTTATTGCTGTGGAGGTCTTTGGGCACCAAAGCTTGAGTTGTAGAATCTTTGTTGTGGTTGTTGGCAAGGAAAACCTCCAATGGAATTAATAATGTCTTCGATTGTAACCATGACATCTTCTTGCAATTGTGGATACGCGTCCATAAGATGGTTCAGCCCTTTGCAAATTCCACATGCTTTTACATGCTCTTTTCCAGCGACTAACTGTTTCACAAGGTTAGTCAAGTCATATAATCGACTTTCTACACTAGCAATATTTACCTCATTTTCCTTTTGGGGCTCTCTTCCAAATCACCACAGGAACTGAAATGTTGAGAGTTCTCAGCCATTGTGGAGATTAAAGCCCTAACATAAGTCGGCGTTTTATTGAAAATCACCCCGCCATTTCAACATCGATCATCTTGCGTTCCATCAGTAAAAGACACACATAAAAGTAATGTAAAAGCAATTGTTCGGAAATTCCATGTTGCGGGCAACTAAAAAAAAGATGCTTGAACCTCTCCCAACACTCGTGGAGAGTTTCGACATCTTTTTGTTTGATGCCAGAAATTTCTTTATGGAGGCTAGCAGCGCGGAAAAAGAGAAATTTATTATCAAAAAAATTCTTGCCATCGCATTCCACGTCACTACTGAACTAGGAGGTAGCGAGTAGAGCCAGTCCTTAGTACGATCCTTTAAAGAAAAAGATGCCAATAACTTTATCATGTCCTCAGAAACCTCGTTAGGTTTTATGCTTTAGATAAACATGGAATTCTTGCAACTTCTTATTTGGCTCTTCATTATTTAACCCATAATAAGTGGGTAAAAGATGGACCAAGTCAGTTTTAAGAATAAATTTGGTGTTTCCTGCCGGATTTCTTATGCAAATGGGCACTTAGGCGATAACCTGTGTCACCAGCTCTCGTAGAGTCCGCTCTTCTTCATCTTTACTATTAACTCTTCTTCTTTCCGCTTTTCTTCTTTTTCTTTTTCTTCGTCCGAATTGCTACATACGTCAACATCTTGCCAAATATTTACCCTGGTGACAAATTTCCCTCACCTAACTTCTTTTGAAGTTTGGCTTGTTTCCTAAGTCGTTTTGCGGGCCGTTCGATTTCTAAATCAAATGACAGAGGTGGACATGCACGAGAAGATCTTGGCATAAAAGGTTAAATGCACCGAGTCCTCGGCAGCAGGGCCAAAAATTGGACGGATGCCGAATCCACCAAATAATATTTATCTAACTAGTCCTTTGTTGACAATTAAAATTGCAACAGTGATAAGTCAGGTCTAATCCACAGGGACACATTTAACAATCAATATCGATCAATCAATTACAGTTACGATAATTAAACTTAAATTGCACCGGGGGGGGGGGGTGTGAATGGATTGAGAAGTACACATATAATTCAAAATGATCATAAAGTGTAAAGTAATTAAAATTCCAACAATAATCTACTTTAGTAGAGATACAAACACCTATCATCGATCCCGGATATGTAACAAGCGAACAAGGCTAAATTGGTTAAAATTGCCAACAAGCTATAACGATCTAAGTTTTTCCTTAACAAAACATTGATCAAAGTTAGGGTCTGTAAAACCCGACCAAACCGATGCAAAATTAACCCAAAAACCATAACCCGACTAAACCCGAAACTAAACAAAACCTCAAGTAAGTATGTGCAGGTCGAGTTTAAATATTCGGTCCCTAGCCGACCCGAAAACCAGAAAAATAAATGTATATTTTTAATTCCTAAATCCTAATTCAGATTTCAGCCGACTAAAACCTCATATGAAGACCTCGCATCCTTGCATCTAGGGCCGATAAAAAGTGACCCAAATCCAAAATTAGCAAGTTGGGTTGAGATTTTTCAACCCATTTAAGTTAAATGGGTCAACCCGTCTAACCTATTTAAATAAATGCTTGGGTTGGGTTGAAATTTTCGATATATTTTCAACCCATTTAAAATATTATTTACTTTTATTTTGTTTTTAGTTATAATGTCTAATATTATCTATGAAACATTGAAAATTTGAAACCATCTCAGTTTTGTCAAGTGTGAAACCCTAATAAGGTAATATATAACCCGCCTTCAAGTTTCCCTCTCGACTCTCTCTCTCTCTCTCTATCTCTTCCCGTCGTCCGTCTTCAAGGCTCCAACATAAATTTAATTAACTCAAGCAGATGCTTAGATATTTGAACAATTTATTTTATTTTTTGTTGTCTTTTATTCAAACTTTGAACAACTTATTTTTATTTGTTGATTGTGTTTTATTCATAAAATTAAATAGTCTAATCTTTTTTATTTTACTTAAAGATTTAAAGTTCAACCCATTTATTTGACAAGTTGGGTTGAAAAAGTCATAAACAGGGCAACCGATCAACCTATTAAGTAGTATGTTAGGTTGGGTTGAAAAATCTCAACCGATTTAATTAAATGGGTTGGGCTGGGTTGAGATTTTCGACCTGTTTAATGAATAGGTTGAACCCGAACACAATCCAACCTAGCCCATTGCCACCCTAGTTGCATCCCATCCCAAGTCATGACGTCGCATCCCCACGGCCGCCCCAGTCTCCACCAGCCACCGTCGTCACCCACCTATGACTGTCCACCTCCACCATTGTCTCCCACCCGTGGCTCTCCATTAAGTTTTCTTTTATGGTAATCTAATATAGATTCTAAATATCTAACGTTAATATATTATATGTTAGTTTATATGCATCTATGGTAGTCAATTGATTCAGTTTTTGTTGAATTTCAATTATGTTCTATTTATTGTTCTTCATTTTTGGAACTTACTCATGAACTGCAATTCGGATTTGATATGAACATTGAAATTTTGTAATCATGTATAAGGATTCACATGGAAGTCTTGATCATATACATAATATTGTTTAGTTGTCTCATTATCCCATTTCAAATCTTGAGTAATTGCCAATTGGGAGATTTGGTTATATAATTCATACATTCTTGTTGTAAATAAGTTATAGATTGTTCTTACCCTAATAAGAACTTTTTAATGTGCATTTATCTTACATTTCACATACGTCTCAATCTCAAGCTGATAGCAGTGCACCCTTTGAACTAAAGAAATGTAAAGCTATTGAAACAAGATCTCATGTATGGGATCGTTTTGAAAAAGCATGGCACATCCTTGTTAAAGAATCACTCACTTTCATGCCATAAAAACCCACAGTCCAAATAAACTAGACAATCCATGTTAGCATTCGCTTTGAAGTCTGAAAGCAATGAAAGTGTTTTGAATAATTGGGTTTTTAATCAAGAGAATATTAGGAAATCAACCGCTAAGATGATCAGCATAAATGAACTACCTTTCAAGTTTGTAGAGGGTAGGGGGTTTAGACAATGGGTGCAAGATGTGTGTCCTATGTTTAAAATACTGTCTAGAGGGACGGTTAATAGACATATTTGCTATGTATCATGAAAAGCAGAATAACATTAATTTTTTTTAAGGAACACTCACAACGACCACTAACACTTGGACATCTGTGCAACAAATCAATTATATGTGCAAAATTGCACATTATATTGATGTCCAATGGAAATTGAATAAAAAGATAATATCTTTTGTGTCAATCCAATCACACAAGGGGGATGCAATATCCAAAGCTTTAGAGGTATGCTCGGTTGAGTGGAGATAAATAACATTTCTACCATCACATTAGATAATGCATCTAGTAACGACGTTGCTATTGGGTTCTTGAAAAACAAACTAGTATCTTGGGGGTGTTCATCTGTTAGGGCTCAATACTTGCATATGAGATTCATTGCATATATTTTGAATTTGGTTGTCCAAGATGGATTGAAGTTGGCAAATTCGACGGTTAAGAAGGTTAGGGATACTGTTAGGTGGGTAAGGGGCTTTCCGGCTAGGTTGTCCAAGTTTAGAGAACTTGCTACTTTACTTGGGGTGGAAGATAAAAGTTCTCTTTGTATTGATGTTCCTACTAAATGGAGCTCAACTTACATATGCTCATGAATGCCATTCCTTATAGAAACTTGTTTGAAGCCTATGACGCACATGATGCCTCGTTCAAGATAGATTTGGGTGATTTTGTGCTTGTGGATTATGATTGGATGTATTTAGAGATCTTCGTAACCCTTGTAAAGACCTTCTATGAGATGACACATAAAGGCCATGAGGACTTGACGTCATCCCCACCTTCCTCCAGTATATCACTGGAAGTAAAATATACCCCGTGCGTAAGACTAACACCGTTAAGAATCTTAGGCTCTATCTATATCATTTCTAATTCTTACTGAATAGAGATATGTGATCTGGGGTTCTCGCTTACGGAGATGACTGCTTCTCTGAATACAACTGAACCGATACAACTATTTTTCTAATTTGACTTACTTTATTACTTTATTTATATTACATGTCTACATTGATATAGTTCTCTTGAATTTTCTATAAACAAAATATGGGTGAAAAAATGAAGGAGAAGTTTGATAAATATTGGGGGTGATCCGGAGAAGATGAATTTGATAATTTTCTTTGCCAACATTTTTGATCCAAGATATAAAGTTGAGTACATGTCATCCCAGTTCGAGCAGTTATTTGGTAAAGAAAGAGGTGAAACGTGTTTTAGGATGGTAAAGTCTCAACTCACTTCCTTGTTTGAAGATTATAAGCAAGAATATTTTGAATCTTCTCAATCTCAATCTCAATCTTAATCTGAATTCCAACCTCAATCTCAATCGGGAAAAGGTCTCCACCCTCTCGGAAGGTCACAATCTAAATTTAAAAGTTTGTTGAAGAAGCAAAAATTTGAAAGTGGGGCCTTAGGGGTTGTTTGTTTACCTCTTAACAATTTTATTAAGAGGCAACTTGTAAATCGTTAAGAGGTTAATCCTGTTTGGAAAAAAATAAGTCTGGCTCTTAATGGTTCCAAAACATTTTGAATATGTATCCTGGACCCCTTAACCATTAAGAGCCATAATTACATCCTGAACAATTAAGAAAAAAATTACATTTCACTTTGCACTATATCATAAGAGCCTCTTAATCATTATAATTACTTAATCATTCTGCACCAAACCATTCAGCAGTTGCCAAACAACCCCTTAGATAGAAAAAGAAGTGAGCTTGATGTATACCTATCTGAGACCATTGTAGATGATAATGGTAATGACTTTGATTTGCTTATGTGGTGGAAAATGAATAGCGCACGGTTTCCCATTCTTTCAGAAATTGGGAGAGATGTCCTCCCCGTA
Organism: Silybum marianum; assembly: GCA_036898165.1. Lineage (NCBI taxonomy): Eukaryota > Viridiplantae > Streptophyta > Magnoliopsida > Asterales > Asteraceae > Silybum > Silybum marianum. The sequence continues at coordinate 7,250,792 of CM072534.1, forward strand.
CCCATTTCTACCGTTACATCCAAATCGACCTTTAGTACAATTAGTAGGTTGTTGAATAATCTTAAGAGTTCTCTAACTCCTAAAATAGTTGAATCACTTATATGTACGCAAGATTGGTTAAGGGGCCTGTTGAACCACTTACGGCGGAAGAAAATTTGGAGGACCTTGAGAAGTTTGTGAAATGCACGAGTACGACATTAGTTTATGAGTTATCATTTAAAAATTATAATTAATTAATTACAACTTTAAAATTTGTTACTTTTAATTTTAAATCGTGCATAAATGGAAAATTTAAGAATTGGAACTTCTTCTACCTGTGGTGAAGATAGTCCTAGTACACAAGCTTAAAGTCATTTGGGAGAATTTGAAGTTTATTAATTCATGATTATTGAGAAATGTACTTTTAAATTTTAATTTTTAATTTGTTACTTTTACTTTTGTAGGATTCAAATGAAGTATTGGATAATGAAGATAAGTTGGAGTTAAACGTTTGGTTGGAACTTTGGATTGGTTTGGATTTGGCATTTTATAATTTAGATAATTTAATATTTGGATGAACTTTAATTTAGATGGTTTGGACTTTGGCATTTTATGCTTTGATGGTTTGATAACTATTTGAGTTAATGTTTTTGTTTGTGAAATATTAGGATTTAGTTGAAATCTAGAAAGTATCTAGGTTTGATTGAAATCTGAAAAATATTCAGATTATGCAGGAAAGAAAAAAATTTGGTTAGTATGTTGGGTTGATCTAAACCAATCTCTCACCGATTTTTATGTGAGCGTGGCATGGAAAACTATGGGAGAGTCACATCATGTGATTTCGTTGCACAAAAATGTTTGGTTCCCGGAACATATCCCAAAACATGCATTTTGCATTTAGACTGCCTGCTACATGTGGCTTCCCCCACAAGACCGTATTGCGAAGTGGATCGAGTAATGAAACAAATACCCTTCATGGCCCATTTTGTAAGTGTTAGTCCCTATTTAGAGATGGCTACGTAAATAAACGTTTGTAGAAGGAGGGGGGGGGGGTTGAATACAAACACACAATTTTTACTCTTTTAAAATTTTTAATATAAATATTAAAAATTTACACACAAAAGTTTGTTGCGGAAAAGAATAGACACACTATTCTAACAAACTTAACACATGAAACACATGAAAACAGTAATTAACTTATGCACTAAGAAAGCTAAAATGACACTATTAAAACACACAGGATTGTCGAATCAAACAAAAGATCACTCAGAGGATTTGTTGAAAGCGTGAGTTTTATGGGTAGGACTTCATCTCCTTTTATAGTGCCCATGCATGGGATGCATGAGGACATCTGTCAAGGATGTATTAGCTGGAAGTATATCTGATGGACAAAGGGACATGCCACTCCCTTTATACTAGGTTAGTGGATGAACCATTCTTTGTAGGACGCAATGTCAGATAACTTTATCTCTTTTTCTTCATGCTTTGTGAAGTCCCATCAAACCTTTTAGCTAAAGACAAACATCCCTTTTATGAGAGTAAAGGAGAATGTCCGAATTTAAGGTTTGCTACCCACGTTTTTGATGCACACGTCTCTTGCATTTATTATGTCATAAGAACTCATCTTCGAAAATGCTAAGTGATATATACAAGGATGTATCACATCCGTTAGTGCTTCCTAAGCTTTGGATCGGCAACTTGTACTAATGCTTGAATTGGCAACTGTATTAACACTTGAATCGGCAAGTGTACAAGAGCCTCAAATCGACAACAACATGTTAGCTTCTAGGATCGGCAACTGCAATCGGTGACCACACTTGCAATGTCGATGACCACATTTGCAATGTCGGTGACCACACTTGCAATGTCGGTGACCACACTTGATTTCGGAAAGTGGTCTGAATTTTTAATGTTAGTTGGTAAATCAAAAGTTCCACATTTTGATGTAAAACCCTTGATTGGATAGTCTTTGATTTTCCAATACTTGATGTATATTTCAGACTTTCAAAAGAACCTATAAAAGATCAACCATAGAAAGAGAGAAAGTTCATCACCAAATCATCGGTGACCCAATAATCTCCCTTATTTGATGATGATACCTGTATGTTAGAAAGAATACTTTGTGACCCTTTCTATTTTTCTTTTGGGTTCTTTTCACTCAGATATTTTTTTAACTAAGTATGTACAGTATAAGTATAAGTATGTGCAAAAATTTAAAATATGCACAAGTATAAAATGAAGACTAGTATGAACTTTTATTAATCAACACACATGATAGTACATCACACATAGTACATGATTAATGAAGTTCATACTATAAGTAGGAATTTAAGGATCGGTGGGTTCTCTTTTTTTTAGTTCATCGAGGATAAGTCGACTCATTCCATGATCTTCAAGAGGAGGCACACTCAGAATAGCAGTGAGAAAGGAATTGTGAGCCCTTGGAATGTCGGAAGCTCTGAAGAAACCTATGTTTCCAAACATGTCTTCAAAGAATACTCCAAGTTCGGGTTCGGTAAGCATGGTTTGCTCCGGGTAAGCAACTGGAGTCAGAATGGTGAGATTAATACCCGAAGCATTTATCTTGATTCCTTTTTCATGAAGTGCAACAAAGTGACCCTTTTTCTTGTTCCTTGGTGCTTTAATGACCTCCCCCGAAAGGGCTTGTTGAATGGGGTACATTTGTTGCCCTTCCATGCTTGAAACCGCTATACCATGTTCCGTCTGAATTTCGACCATTTTAATGAAGAACTTTCGGAGTGTGTCAAGCACAAAATCTTTGTACTTACTCCTACTCTTGGAAATATGGTTAGCGATCTCCATCCATTCGGTGATCCCCAGAACTTCCAACCATTCAATCTCATAAGTTTTATTGATAGAGTCTGCGCTTTTAATTGTGATAAGTAACTTAGGAGATTTTATGGTTGGAGCATGAATGGACGCACCAATGATCTCTGAATCATCTTTTCTATTCTTGAGTCTTCTTTTGAACCAATCCACTTCCTTGGTTTTCTTGGCTTTGGCAACCGTCTTCATTACTTCTGAATTTTTCTTTATATTTTCAAGCTCATCTTTCTGAGCTTGAAGGGCATCGGTGGCTTTGGCTCGGGTAGCCTCATCTTGAGCCAACTTGAGTACATTAGTCTGATCAAACTCAAGTTGAGCCCTTATTGCTTCTTCTCTTTCAGCTTTAGTGAGTATGACCCCAAGAGGATCAGTGAGTGTAAAGGCAGGTTGCAATCGGAGAGAGTCAGCTTCTGGACCTTTGGCTCTTTTCTTCTTCGTTTCTTCTTTACGCCGCTCTTCATACGAAAGAGGCTTCTTTCCCTTGGCTTTATCTTTTCTTTTCTTCTCCTCTTCAGATCCATCAAGGGATCAGGCACTGACACCCCCCCCCCCTCGATTATTTCTCCAGTTTCTTCTTTAGCCTCATTGTTAGATAACCTAGTGTTACCTGGTACTAGAGGTTCATTGGCAGATGTTTCGGTTACCACCTGTTCGTCGGTGACCTTGGTCTCGGTGACCAAAGGGGGAGTCACCTCGGTGACCACGTTGGTGACCAGAGGGGGAGTCACCTCGGTGACCACGTCGGTGACCAGAGGGGGAGTCACCTCGAGAACCAAAGGGGGAGTCACCTCGGTGACCGTGGTGGTGGTGTTGTTGTTGGCTTCTTGTTCTTCTCCCCCTCAGTGGTTGATTCCTTGAAACCAACTGAAGAGAGAAACCTCTTGATCTGGTCGACATCGGAGCCCAACCCATCCAACTTATTTTCAATTCGTTGAATCACAAATCTGTCTTCTCTCATGAAAAGTGCATCACCGATATCGAGTTCAATGGTTGGAGGAGAAGTTGGTACCTTATCAACTTTTGTATGAAGGGAAGCAAGTGACTCCAAGATTGTTTTTTGATTTTGAAGAATAGAAGCAATATTGGAGGCTTGCTTCTCTGAATCACTTTGAAGTCCCTTGATAGTAGTCGCCACCGATTCATGACTTGCAATTAACCTATTCTGAAGACCAAGGATATCCAGATGAAGGAGATCCAGACATGTCATAAGAGTTGGGTGAGTCACCGACAACTCTCCAATGTTGGACCTGAGAGTGGTAGAAAGATTACTTGTTGTATTTACAAGGGAAGCCAATCTTTCCATTTCTTTATTCGCATGGTCTTCCAAGACCTCCACCCGACGGATAGTGTCACTTGAAAAATTATTGAAAGCCTTGAGAAGATCATCTCCCTGTTGAGATGTCATAGGGTCGGTTGGTTGAGGCTTTGGTGGTTGATCATTGTCATCACTGGAAGAAAAGTAGTCCACCAAACCTGTAGTTTTAGTTGGGGGGGGGGGGGGGACTTCGGGGGGTCCGAAGTTTGTTTGGGAGAAAATTGAGATTTTGGGGGGAGACACTATGAGGAGACTGTCTATGAGGGGAGTCCTCAACAAGGGGTTCCTCAACAACCTTGTCATGTATGGGAGACATACGTATCCAAGGTGTAGTATCGGAAAATAGAAAATCGGTAAAATGGGAAGCTCCATCGAATACACCTGGTTGTGATGCTTGAAGTTTGGAAAAGGAGCTGTGAGAGCTCAAGGGGTGGTGAAGATGCGCCTTGGATGGGAGAGTCCAAGTCATCTTCATCAACGAAGGAAAAACTTGATGAAGGCTGTAATTGGGTAACCCTTGTTACAACCATGTCCTTTTGGGAAGGCATGGAGGAGCTAGGATGGGTTGAGTGTTCCTCGGGTCTGGTAAGGATTTTTTCAACACTCACCGACTTTTGGGAGTCGATGCGTGGTTTTTTTGTTAGGACACTTTTGGTTCCCTTGGACTTTTTTGAGGAAGTCCTGGGGGGCTTTTCGAGTGTCTTCGCTTTTGGGTTTTTGATGCCTAGGTAGAAGCCAAAGGATCTTTTGAGTTCATGGCATCGGTGGGTGCGGAGGTCGATGTGCCCGACGCTTTGGATATCTTGCGAGATTTGAGCACATCGGTAACTCTTGGTTGGGTTTGGTGACTGTGGGATGATGCAGAGATGGATTTGGTGACTGAGGGTCCCCGAATCCTGGGTTCATTTTCACCCCAAGCTAGAGTTGCATTTCTTGCAAACTCAATCATACCAGGTCTAAGGGAATTATCGGTGGCTAAGGGTCCCTTTGTCATTAGCTACCTGCCGACTTGATGAAGTGAGAGATCATATTTAATATCATCCCTCTTTTCAAGCTTCTTTTCAAGCTTGGCATTAATAATAAGGGAGAAGAGACATTGGAATGGTACCTGAGGTCGCCGGAAAGTGGAGAAGTATGAGATCATTTCATTAAAAAAAATAAGCCGCAAAGTCTATTTTTCTTCGAAAGATCAAGGCATGAGCCAGCTCGGTGACCTGAGATAGAGCTTGATCCGGACCACTCGTTTTCTTGCTTAGACAGAAGATAAGATGAGCAAAGAAGAAGTTCCATATGTTACCCATGTTTTTCCTTACCAAGTTACCTGGACCCTTGGATTTTGGACCCCTTTTATCTTCAAGATAGTTCAGAACTGACACCTCCTGTTGGTGTTCATTCCCAAGAGGAAAGGTTTCATATGAGTCATATTTAGGAAGGTGAAGAATGGTACAAACATCTTCAACATCAAAAATCACATCAGGTTTAACATCACTAAGTACAGAAAAGAGTATTTGATCCGATGAAGCATCAAATGTGCATGTGAGCCAGAAGTTACCAAGGAGAAACTTACTCATCTTGGTTTTAACAGTAAGAGCATATTGGAGAAGGACATCTTTGAAAAAACTAACAAATATCATTGTATTATGGATGAGCTTCATCGATGCCAATGCGACCAAAATAGTTGCATGTAGGGAAGGTAAGAGATTCAAGGGTGAGAGTTTGTTCCTCAGAGGCCTTGGGTGATTTCGTTTGAGTATTAGTGGAGGACGCCATTGATGAACTTGAGAGTTGCAGGTGTGTTCTTCGAATCGATATGAGAGAGAGAAGATGGAGATGATGGATACGATAAAGAAGGAGAAGGAATTGGGGGGAACGGTTATTTATATAAGAGAGGGAATTTCGATTTTCAAAAACAATGATGGAAGATGTGATTGAAAGGTCAGAATTCTAAGGGTTTTCAGGTGTAAATCGGCGCATGCTCTGACATTTATGACGTTGATGATGTCATTATGGATAGATCCAAAGAATACTTAGTCACCAAGATTGGTAACCTAAGAGTTATCTTTTAAAAGATAAAGAATATGAAGGGGTTTAGAGGTGACGTCGGTGAGTATGATGTCGGTGACTCTAGTGATTAGGGTCACGTCGGTAAGTCTAGGGTTTAGGGTTGACGTCGGTGAGTGTGTGTATCTGGGGTTTCATCGGTGAGTGGGGAGAGAAAGCAGTGGTGAGTGGTTAAGTAGAGGAACCGTCGGTGAGTCTAGGGTGGTGACGTCGGTGAGTGCAAATCTCAGGTAGTGTATGGTAGAAGAATACGTCGGTGAGTGTATATAGAGATAGAAACGTCGGTGACTACAGACATCGGGTAGTGGTGGTTTTTGGGGTTGATCGTTGGTGAATGGTTTATATTTGAAGAAGGAATGTCAGTGAGTGACTCACCGACTATATATATATATATTTTTTTTTTTATTTACATATATATATTAGTCTATATTTATCATACCTGATTCACCGATGAGGAACTTGAACCTTGCTTCATCAATGGGCTTTGTGAACAGATCAGCTAATTGATAATCAGTGGGAATAAAGTGTAGTTCCACATCACCTTTAGAGACATGATCTCTTATAAAGTGATACCTGATATCAATGTGCTTAGATCTTGAATGAAGCACTGGATTGTTTGCAATGGCTATCACACTTGAGTTGTCACACAATATTGGGATTTTTGAGAAAATCTTATTGTAATCTTGTAACTGATTTTTCATCCACAATATCTGAGCACAACAACTTCCAGCAGCCACATATTCTGCTTCAGCGGTAGAAGTAGACACCGAGTGTTGTTTCTTGCTTGACCAACTCACAAGCTTTCCACCAAGAAGTTGGCAACTTCCTGTTGTACTTTTTCTATCTATTTTTGATCCTGCAAAATCAGAATCAGAGTACCCGATGAGATCGAAACCTGAGTCGTTTGGGATACCAAAGACCCAGGTTTATGGTACCTTTCAGAAACCGAAAAATCCTTTTCACAGCAGCAAGATGTGATTCATTAGGATTAGCTTGATATCGAGCACACAGACAAGTAGCAAACATTATATCAGGTCTACTTGCAGTAAGATAAAGAATAGATTCTATCATGCCTCTATAATTTGTGATATTGACAGACACACCATCAGGATCAGAATAAAGTCTAAGAGGAGGAGCCATAGGAGTTTTTATGGTAGAGAAAGTATCAAGTTGAAATTTTTTCAGAAGGTCTTTAATGTATTTACTTTGGTTAATGAAAATACCTTCTGGAGATTGTTTTACTTGCAAACCAAGAAAGAAGGTTAACTCCCCCATCATGCTCATTTCATACTCTTTTTGCATGAGGGAGCTAAATTCATCACACAGGGATTCATCGGTGGCTCCAAAAATAATATCATCAACATAGATTTGTACAAGAATGATATTACCTTTTGATTTCTTGAAAAAAAGAGTGTTGTCAACTTTTCCTCCTATATACTCATTTTTAAGAAGATAGTCTGAGAGAGTATCATACCAGGCACGAGGAGTTTGCTTCACTCCATACAGAGCTTTATCTAGCCGATATAATGATATGGATGGACTAGATCTTCAAACCCAGGTGGTTGCTTCACATACACTTCTTCAACTAGCTTACCATTTAGGAAGCCACTTTTGACATCCATTTGGAATACCCGAAAATTTTTGTAAGCTGCATGGGCAAGAAATATTCGGATAGCTTCCAGTCTGGCAACAGGAGCAAAAGTTTCATCATAGTCAATTCATTCCTCTTGCCGATATCCTTGAGCAACCAACCTTGCTTTATTTCTTATGACAGTTCCTTCTTCATCCATCTTGTTTCGGAACACCCACTTTGTTACAATAATAGTTTTGTTAGATGGACAAGGAACTAACTTCCAGACTTTGTTTCTCTCAAATTGTGAGAGTTCTTCTTGCATGGCAGTTACCCAGCTAGGATCAGCTAGGGCTTCATTAATCATCTTACGCTCAACAATAGAAACAAAGTTGACATATATAAGCACATGTTGCTAATGCCTCTTCTTGTTTTTACACCAACTTGAGGATCACCGATGATTTGTTCTATTTGGTGATCCATGGTCCATTTTAATGCCGGAGGCAAGGGAGGAGGTATAGAAGAAGATGAAGTAGGAATTTAAGATGGTGAGGGTATGTTAGTGGAAGATATGGTGTTTAGATGAGAATGTTCTCCTGAAGAGTCAATTTCAGGAGATGGGGAAGAAAGAATGGGTTCAGAAGATATGGTGGTATTATTTGGAGGCTGAGAAGGGTTGTTATCTTCTTGACTTGGTTGAGAAGGTTGTTGAGTAAAATGAGATGGAATTTCCCCAACACATGAGTTTATCCATTGATTTAGTTCTTCTTCATTACAAGATAATGAAGATGTTTCAAAATCATCAAACTTCACATGCATAGTTTCGTCTATGCATTGTCTTCTGAGGTTGTAGATTTTGAAGACTCTTGAGGAGAGAGAGTAGCCCATGAAAATTCCATCATCAGACTTTGGATCAAATTTTCCAAGTTGTTCCCTGTCATTTAGCATGTGACATGCACAGCCAAATACATGGAATAAGTCGCCTGCAGGTTTCCGACCATGGAAAGCTTCATAAGCAGTCTTGTCATGCCTTTTGACTATGATAGACCGATTTTGCGTAAAGCATGCAGTGTTGACTGCTTCAGCCCAAAAATAGGTTGGCAACTTGGATTCACTCAGCATTGATCTTGCAGCTTCACACAACGTCCAATTCTTTTTTTCAACAACACCATTTTGCTGAGGAGTGCGTACGGCAGAGAAGTTTTGAGAGATTCCTTTTAAGTCAAAGAAATCTTCCAGAACATCTTTTTTGAATTCAGTGCCATTGTCACTTCTAATAGACTTCACCAGTTGACCATTCATATTTTCAATCTTTCTAATAAACCTGATGATTTCTTCAGCAGCATCACTTTTGTGTTTTAGAAAGAACACCCAGGTATATCTAGAGAATTCATCAACAATTACTAGCATATACTTTTTACCCCCTAAACTAGGGGGGCTCACTGGTCCACACAGATCCATGTGAAGCATTTGAAGAGGTTGAGAGATAGATGAGCACTGTTTTGTTTTAAAGGGAGTTTTAGTAAGCTTTCCTTTTTCACATGCTCCACATAACTTTTCTTTTTCAAAAACTATTTTTGGCATGCCAACAACTAGATCTTTGCTGGAAAGTTTATTCAAGGTTTTAAAATTTACATGAGAAAACCTTTTATGCCATAGCCAACTTTGTTTGGCTAGTTCTTGAGAGAGGAGACACATAGCTTCTCCAATAGCACTTTCCTTTATGTTGATTATATATAGATCGTTCATTCGGGTACCTGCCAGTACAACTTTATTCTGCACATCAAGGACCAAGCAAACACACAGTTGAAACATGACCTTATATCCCAAATCACATATTTGGCTGATGCTCAGTAAGTTGTACATTAGCCCCTCAACATGAGCTACTTTAGAAAAAGTGATGGTTCCATTTGATGTGGTACCATAACCTTTGGTAACACCTTTCCCATTTCCTCCAAAGGAATCAATGGGTCCTTTTTCTTTTGAGAAGTTAGATAGAAGAAATTTGTTTCCGGTCATGTGCCTTGAACAACCGCTGTCCATGTACCATATATGATCTTTGTTTGGTACCTGCACCCATAAACAAATTTAGACTCTTGGTACCCATTTTGAGGTGGGTCCTTTGGGATTAGAAGGCATTTTGTTTCTACGGAGATCAATATTTTTCGGGCAATCTTTAGCAAGATGGAGAGTGTTGCCATAATTGTAGCATTTCTTTATGGTAAAGGCCCTTTTGAAATCCATATTATCAAAACTTTGAGCAGAAGTCGGTGACTGAGAAGAGGAGGGGTGACCGACACCTGGTCTTGGTCCAAGAATACCTTTACCAGGATTTTTAGATTTCTTCAAGTTCACTGAGCGAGGAATAAAATCAGTAAGTATTTGAGATTTCCTTTTGGATGAGAGATTTGTTTTAGAAATATTTTTCTTTTGAAAGGGAGAAAATCTTTTTGTAGCAAGGTACTCAGGAACAACCAGTGACTCATGAGAGTGCCTTGACTTATGAAAACATAGAGAATTTAGAAGTCTTTGAATGGGTTTGGGAGAAGAAGAGGAAGAGCTTGGAATTTTTAAAGGATCAGGAGAGGTTTCTTTGGCTTTTACAAAAACTCCAAACTTTTTGGGACTAGACTCTACTTTGAGCATGTCTAACAAGTCTATAGAATGGACAGAAGTGGAATCCTCAGATGAGTAATCTAAAAGATCATCATCATCATCGGAGAAAAAGCCAGCCGGAAAGCCTTGACATTCAGAAGATGGAAGTTGGGGGACAGAAGTTTGAGGATCATCTTTTCCATATCCAAGTCCAGACTTATCACTGCAAAAGATTTGATCTTGAAGAATGTTTTCAAGATTTTTGGAAGATTTAGTCCATTTTGAAAGAACTTCTTGTTCCTTTTCAAGAGTATTAGAGATCTTTGTTTTCTCTTCAGAAAGACTGTCGTTTAAATACCTTAGGTTTTCTAGACCAACTTTCATTTTATCAAAATCTTTAAGTTTAGAAAAGCAAGATAGAAGTTTATCATTTAAACATTTTATATGCATATCAGCCTTTTTTCTTTATCCTTTAAGTTACAGAAGTCAACTGTTAAAGAGTCAAAGGCATCAACTTTTTGATCATCAGAAAGAAAGGTAAAGGGATGTACCTGGGGCTCCGTTCCCGAAGTTGATCCCTCAGTAGAGACGAGAGCAGTGTAGAGTGACCTCTCCATATCTTCCAACTCATCAATTTTGGCCATAAGGCACTTTATGACATATTCACTCTCACTTTTGGAAGTTTGCTCATCTTCCCAGCAATGGGTCTCAGCAACCAAAGTTTTTCCTTTACTCTGGTTCTTTTTCTTTACTCTCTTATACTTAGCTTTATATTTCTTGTATCCAAAGATTTCTTTTGAGTTAGAGGATTCAGGAATTTCCTTAGAAAAACGGCTATTTCTCTCTTCAGACTTCCTAGAAGCTGATTTGGAGAAGCCATGGCCAGAAGAAGAAGATTTAAGTTTAGAGAAAACTTTGGATCTGCACTCAGAGGCAAAGTGAGCATTCTTTCCAAAACTGAAGCATTCTTCATTTGCTTTGTCAGAAGAAGGTTTTTGAGAAAAAGGTTTTCTTTGAAATTTAGAACAGTTAGAAGAAAATCTTTTATTTTTAAGGTTTCCTGCAATCATTGCCATACTATCAGACAGTATGTCAGTGGCAGATTCTTCACCTTCATCATCGGCTGCACTATAGTAAGCATCTGATAGATGAGATGATTCTTCCTTAATTTCATTTTCAGATTCAGAAGAGGGATAAGTGATTCTAGGAACCCAAGAAAAAGATTTAGAATCACCTATTAAAGCAACAGAAGAAGACTTAATGTCTTTTATGAGATATTTTCTTTAGTTCTTGGTTTGTTCATAATGAAGAAGAGTCCCATAAAGAGCAGTTAAAGTCATGAGTTCAAGATCCTTGGTTTGCTTAAAGCAAGTGCATATAGTTTACCAGAAGTCTGGGAAGCAGTCCATAAACTTGCACAAAACATCTTCATTATCATAAACCTTTCCTAGAACATTGAGGTCATTTAGAAGACAATTAAAGCGATTAAAATACACAGAGAGGGATTCTCATTTTTCATGAGAAAATAGTTCATACTTTCTAACAAGACATATCTTGTTAGATTTCTTAACTTCTTTAGTGCCTTCATATAAAACACTCAGAGTGTTCCACATCTCTTTTGCAGTAGAAAGATTTAGAAGAGAATGATATACTTCGTTAGGAAGAGATATGGCTAGAGCTGATTTTACTTTGGTGTCTAATGCAACCAGACGTTTATCATCTTCATTATATTTGTTTGGTTGTTTGATGATATATCTGCTGATTGCATCACTCCTATCGTCATCAGATTCTATATCTTTTCCTTTAGTATCCTTTTGTGGGCCAAAGCGAGCCCATATCTTTGGATTGATAGGTCCCTCACACAGAATTTTAGGATACCTACAATCAATCCCTTCCAAGAACAGTAACATACGACTTTTCCATAACCCAAAGTTATTTGGATTAAACCTTGGGGGTTTGGCTAAAGAGCGTAAATCGTATGTACCAGCGAAAGGATTTTGTAGAGTACCTTCAATAGTTGGAGGAGTAGTAGCCATCACAGATTTAGTTTATTGATTTAAACTAACTGCTCTGATACCACTCGTTGGTCCCTATTTAAAGATGGCTACGTAAGTAAAGGTTTGTAGAAGGGGGGGGGGTGTTGAATACAAACATACCATTGTAACTCTTTTAAATTTTTTAATATAAATATTAAAATTTACACACATAAGTTTGTTGCGGAAAAGAATAGACACACTATTCTAATAAACTTAACACATGAAACACATGAAAACAGTAATTAACTTATGCACTAAGAAAGCTAAAATGACACTATTAAAAACATAAAGGATTGTCGAATCAAACAAAAGATCACCCAGAGGATTTGTTGAAAGCGTGAGGTTTATGGTAGGACTTCATCTCCTTTTATAGTGCCCATGCATAGGATGCATGAGGACAGCTGTCAAGGATGTATTAGCTGGAAGTATATCTGATGGACAAAGGGAGATGCCACTCCCTTTGTACTAGGTTAATGGATGAGCCATTCTTTGTAGCACGCAATGTCAGATAACTTTATCTCTTTTTCTTCATGCTTTGTGAAGTCCCATCAAACCTTTTAGCTAAAGACAAACATCCCTTTTATGAGAGTAAAGGAGAATGTCCGAATTTAAGGTTTGCTACCCACGTTCTTAATGCACACGTATCTTGCATTTATGATGTCATAAGAACTCATATCCGAAAATGCTAAGTAATATATAAAAGGATGTCGGTGACCACATTTGCAATGTCGTGACCACACTTGATTTCGGCAAGTGGTCTGAATTTTAATGTTATATGGTACATAAAAAATTCCACATTTTGATGTACAATCGTTGATTGGATAGTCTTTGATTTTCCAATACTTGAAGTATATTTCAGACCTTCAAAAGAACCTATAAAAGATCAACCATAGAAAGAGAGAAGGTTCATCACCAAATCATCGGTGACCCAAGGGTAAGGAATGTATGGATTCTCGTAACCATCTTTTCTTTCAATGTGGTTTTACTGGTGAGGTATGGGGTAGAGTCAAACAATATGCAAATTTGCAAAGCTGGTCGGACAGTTGTGAAGATATCATAGGTTTTATGATGGATATCGGTCAACATACTACTAATTTCACTCAAAAGTTGTCCCTTGGGGCTAAGGTATACATCATTTGGCGGAAAAAGAATGGCAGGATTTTCAAAAACCTTGAAAGACCAGCAATGTCTCTTGTCAATCAGCTCTTATTGTTGGTGGTGGTTAGGGTTCGGAGCTGCTACAAATGGTATCATCTTACCGCACTTTCCCCTTGGGTTACCCTCAAGGAATGGAGCTATATTTTTTATTAGGGATTACAATTCAGAATATAATAAGGATAATGTATTTGCAAGAATGTTACAACATAAAGAAGCTATCATATCTCATTTAAGTAGGGGCAACCTCTTTTTGGGTTTCCATACCTTGGGATTTCTCTTTTACTTATAGGGGTCTATTTTCTCTGACTTGACTCACGAGTCGCCATAGCTTCGCATACGCCACTTGTTGGCCTGTGTACGTCTTTCCCCTCTATTTGGCCTGTCTACGTCTTTCCCCTCTATTTGGCCTGTGTACGTCTTTCCCCTGTTGTTTTAACGAATTTTCCTTTGAAAAAAAAGGAAAAAAATTGTCCAGACCCGAATAAACCCAAAACTCGACCCTAATAGATGTGAAACTCGATATACCCAAACTTTATGGGTTTTCCAGTTTTTTCGGGGTTTGAGGTCTGAATCCCTCACTCGATAACCAATCGGGTTTGTCCTTTTGGGTCGCGACCCGATCTGACCCGACCGATGCACACTCCTGATTAAAATAAGCTTTTCAAGCAAATCTTAATCACAAATAAGAGTTTAAATAAGCTGTTAAACTCATAAGTGTAATTAGCTTTATCGAGTGAGAAAAACACCAATCTGAAGTTATAAGTTCGTAAGCTCGACTCAAAATGACTTCAATTTCAAGTCGGTTCAATTGTGTCTTTGTCAAAATCTCTAAACAATTACGTATCTAGTATTCGACTAACAAACATTCACATGAACATCAAGAAAATTGGCCAAATCAATCAACATTCAAGTAAAATTGACATTAATCATAAAAATCCAACAAATAAACTTGTCCTAATTAATTGCAATGGAATCTCAAAGTAAATGCATCCAAACCAAAAGATTAACTATTGTTGAAAGGAAGAAATTAGCCACACTTGGCTAAACTAGAGTTTACTAGTTAAAATCAAAGATAAATTATCACAGATGAGAAATTGATGTTTGATGCCTCCAATCGCTCACTTCGTGTCTCCAAATTGTTCCTAGAAGTCCACCAGTTAGAATGTTCATTTCCTCCCTTAAAACCCCGTAAAGAACTCTTAAAACGGATCCCCACTAAATAATACATCATTGGAAACGTATGTCTCTAACTTACGTCATTTGGAAAGTATGCCTGAAACCTTCCTCTTTTGAATAAAAGTGCCTAGTCATCATTTGTAAAAATATGCCCGCTCTCTTTAAAATTAGAGAAACTATGCACCACCTTCCAGTCATTTGAAAATTATGCTCAACAATGAGTCGGGCAACTATTTGCACGACTTAACTCAGCTCAATAGGTCGGGAAGTTCTTTTTGGCCCAATCTTCAATAATAAGCCCTTTTCACTCCTATTCAACAATATATATATATATATATATATATATTTAATACAGGACTTAAGTAAACATAATTTAGGGATAAAACGACATAAAAATGGGGATTTTGAACCTATTAATATATATTTAAAATTTAAAATTTAAATTTTAAAATTCATAGCTAAAAACCAAAAAACAACTTCAATTACTTGTATGCACATGTGAATACCGTCCAGATGTACGGTGATCTGAATGTTCCTCACTTTTTTCATTTTTGGGAATTTTCCCCTAAACCTCCTTCTAATATAATAATAAAGTAAGTATGTTACTTTTATTAGATATTTTTTTGTATTTTTTCTAATGTGAAGTTCAAGTGAAAAAACACATGATATCACAAAAATCACGATTTTTGTGTTAGTTGAAACTATTTTCAAAATCTATTTTCATCCCAAATACCCAATGAAACCTATCTACCCCACCCAGTTTTCGTATTTTGTCAATGAAGTGCATCTAAATGGCGAGGAACGGAGAGCCTTTTTAGGCTTGACGAGGATGGCAAGAAAGGAAAAGCGGATGATTATAGGCAATCGTAACCTCCTTCTAATTGAGGTGATATTAAGAGGATATGGAGTGCGGGTAGTGGTGTTCTTGGTGATGAAAGTAGTGATGGTGGTTGTGAAGACGGTGGAAGGGAAGTTGAGTAATACAAAGCAGTGGTGGTGGTATAAATGGCGTCGATGTTGTTGGCATGAACAAAGCAGCATATGAAGAACCGAAAAAATGATAAACTAAGAAGCGGACGCATGTGAACAAACATGAAAGAAAAATGGTAAAATGGAACAGTGACATCAACTAAATCAAAAGGAGAGATCATTTAGGGTCGTTTGATTTGTAGGAATGGAATGGGATTAGGGAGATTTGGATTTGAAATCCATTCCGATACTGCTTTTGGTTTGAGGGATGGTCATGATTTCAAATCCAAGGATTCCTTTAAAATCACATTAATGATGGATATGAAAAGAGTTGGTATCTGAAATCTAAACCACATCGGATTTCAGAAATATCTTCTAATCCCAACCCCTCCATGCATCCATGATCCATCTTTTGCATTCTCCTATATTTGTTTATTTCATTTAATACCTATCTTTATTTAGTTTTAAATATATAAATTATTTATTAAACATAAAAAAATAAGTATGGATTAACTTAACATGTTTTAATTCAAATAGCCTATCCTAATTAAGTCAAGTCATATATGTCATCCATGCTAAGAGATCGTTTACTAAATGGTTACCCATTAGGTGCTTATCGGGTCATTTATCTTATCGGATGAAGATGATAATGATTGAGAATTTTACCCGAACTCGTCTAAGGGTGTAAACGATTCGAGCTTTAAAAGAGCTATTCGAGCTCCTTTATCTTGCGCTTAACAAATCTTGAGCCCAAGTCGATCTCGAACACAAAATAGAACTCGTTTAACTTAACAAGCGAGCTTTATAACACTAATGTTCGACTCGACTCGTTTGATATCTCGATTAGATTTTTCGAGTCGAGCCGAGCCATTCGAGCTTACATTTTTTTTAGCCAAACATGCTCATATATTTATCAATCATACAATAAAAATATAAAAATTATCGAGCTCAAGCTCATAAACGAGTTAATCGATCGTGAGTTCGAACTCATAAACGAGCACCGAGCTCGAGCTATATAACTCAAAAAATATTCGAGCTCGAGCTTAGTGTAAATTTTTCGAGCCCGACTGATTAACCTTTTACTTGACTCGACTCGACTTGTTTACATCCTTATCCGAAAAGAACGATGACAAGCACTGAGAATCTTAGCAGGCAAGTGGGACTAATATATGATTTTTAACAAGTAAGCGTTTATCGTATAAATTTTTGCGTACAATGCAGTTTTAATGACCGTTATCTTAGCAATTAAAACAAATTTTTTATAAACAAACAAAGAATTAAGAAATAAAAAAAATCACATTTCAAAATCTACAAACAACACATGATTTTAAAAGAATAAATTCAAATTAATTTATTCCAAATTCAACAAACCAAACACATAAATGAATTTCAATTCATTCAAATTGAAATCCTTAAGGTAGCTTTTGGTACGTAAACATGACTGGACAGGGAAGAACTGGACAGGACAAGAGGGTAGGACTGAACAGAATTGGACAAAACAAGTGTACGTCTAGTGTTTGGAACGACTAGGACAGGATATGACAGAACTAGACAAATGTCCCCCAAAAGTTATTTAACGATATGATATGTCATATAATAGTTATAATTAACACAAATAAAGCAAAAAAAATTAAATAATTTAATTATAAAAAATTTTACTCAACTTTTATATACATAAATACATACATATATAATAGTACAAAGTTTGAATGAAAAATTTGTTATAATTGATGATAGTTTAAGAAAATTCGATTCACACGAATGAGAAATTATGCTTTATTCGGTTTGGAAGATCCATATCAATTGGCGGAGGCACGGTGAAGATTGTTACAACCACAATGGTTGTGGAAATAGAGACATTGGTGGATGATGGTGGTTGTTGAGGACGTGAAAATGGTGGATAATAGTGGTGGTGGTGGTCGACAAGGGTGGAGGAAGGGGTAGAGGATATGGACTGTGGTAGTCTGTGGTCAACGATGGTTGTGGAGGTGGTGGTGGTGACGATAGAGGGTGGTTATAAACGAGGTGAAGATGGTAGATAGCGATGATGGTGGCAGTCGATAGTGGTAGTGGTTATGAGGAGGTAAGGTGCCCATGGTGGTGGTGGCAGTAGCGATGAACGGTGGTGGTCGGTGGCCAACGGTTGCCATGGTGGTGGCAGTGGCGGTGGCGATGGACGATGGTGGTTGGTGGCCGAGGTGGCTACCGGCGACCATCATTAGTGATGATGACCGTTAAAACAAATATCATCTTAAGGTTATATATATCAAACAAGGGTATAGAGGAAAGTTCAAATGTGAACTCATTTTTGGTTGTGAACGTGAGGACGAATCTCAGCCACTTATCCGGTCAATAAAAGCGGCTTTGACCCGGTTCCCCTCCTTTAATAATCTCCACCCTCCCATGAATCGCGTCAATCCTCCGTGATCGCGTCCACCATAACCGAAGATGTGTGGCTGAGATTCGTCCTCACGTTCACAACTAAAAATGAGTTCACATTAATTTGAACCTAACCCTAAGGGTATATTAGTGATATTTTAGTTTCTTTCTCGTTCTTGTCCAATCTTGTTCCACCTACTTTGGTGGAACAAGAAAAAAATCCTTTTTGTTCTACTCTGTCCCACCTTGTCCTAGTTTCAGTCCATGTCCTTGTTGCGCCAAACGTGGGACAGTGAATTACTGTCATGTCCCGTTAGTGCCAAACCTGGGACAATGAATTTTGTTCCGTCCTGTCCTGTTTTGTCCCATATACCAAACACACCCTATGTAAAAAACAATCCTCACCTTTACTTATAATTTAGCGGCATTACCAACATTTTACCAAACGAGATCCTAATCTAATTAACTAAACCAGAACAACCTTTGAGTCAGTCGAATCAAATGTTATTAAACAAAACCATACTTTTCTCTAAATAAATCATTTATTTAATGCAGAAAATATGGAAAATATAAAACAATCAATTTGGGGATGTGGCATTGAGGTGGAGGAAGTTTGACTCGTTGACCGATAAGGATTGAGTTGGAGTTGTCATTTGCCACTTGAATTGTGATCGTAAATAATGTAGATTTAATGAATAGATTATACAACCATTCTTTGTCATTTTTGTTCCTCTTGCCATATGCATCTAAACAACCTAATTGTGTCAATTTGGTACACTCTTCTCTATGATTAAACTTATCTTTTTCTTGGAAATGTACAATAAAATAAAATATATGCATGATCATGTAATGAGAATTATGGTTAAAAATGAAAGTATAAAGAATGAGTTTTGGCAACGGTTTGAAAAAGAATTAAATCACGATATATGATCAGATGATTCATTTATCTTGGATATAAATATAGTAAATGTGTTAACAAGAATGATTAACAAAAGATATAAAATATTTGTCGAAGTAATAAAGTATAAAAAACTAATACTTTAAATTAAAGTGGACTTTTAGTTTGAAGTATCAGTTTTTTATACTTTAGTTTGAAAATGATGTCATTTTCTAAAAACAAATTTATCGTTTGAATTATCCTAATTTTATTAACGATAGTAGCAAAACCAATGAAGAAATATCAATCAATTTTAAGCCTATAAATATTAAGGTTGTGTTTGTTTTTTAAGAGGTGTTGAAGTCTGAAATCTGATTTCATTTTTGATTTATAAGAGGTGGTGTTGAAGTCTGAAATTTGAATCAATTATACTGTTTGTTCTTACGTCTGAAATCTGAATCGGTCATTGATTTAAAAAATCCCTTACAATGATGGTGTCCGCGAATAAAAGGAATTAATTGGTAAGGTTATCACTTTTTTTCTAGATGATTTTCAGACTTAAGAGAGTCTAAAAAAAGAAATAAAAAGAAATGGTTTAAAATTAAAAATGTCTGAACAAACAAATGATAAGTGGTCATTAAGAAATAAATTTGAAAAAACAAACAAGACCTAGGTTTCTATCTAATTACGTTGGTATTTAAGATTTTTTGGACACAAATATGGATGAACAATAAATCTATTTGCACACAAGTAGATAAGTTGGTATTGATAAGCAAAGTTTTCAGTCTATTTTTATGCACTATTGATATATTTTTATAGGTGCAAAAAGATTGAGATGATCATTATAGTGATCTCATATTTGACCACCCAATGACTTATGTTGGTGGAGCACCTTAGTGTACGTATCAAGTGAAATTTACAATGTCATTCAAGAATCATATTTATTCATAGGAAATTTAAAAAAATCCAATAAAATTATCTTTTTTATTTTGAGGCGTTTAAGATTGCTTATTTAAAATGTTAATTAACTTATTCTCAATTTGGTACAGATAACAAGGAGTTTTTAGTTTTTAAAAATTAAAAAATATTTATACCGGTTTGGTACTAGTAATAAGAAGTTTTTAATAAGTTATTATCTTCTAATTTATTTGAAGCAACTTACCAACTTTGAAAATTAAATTACTTTTTTACTGTTTTCTTTAATCCTAAAAACCTATTTGTTAACGACATCCTCAACAATTTCATTCACCTCCGTCATGGATGATGACAATGATCGGAACCCTGAAGCAACTCAATTGGAAAATTTGACAACTGTCGAAAAAATGCACGCTCACCTCGATCTTGCTGAAGATTCTGACACCGTAGACGAGGATGTATATGATGATGATGACGATGCCACTGATGATCAAAGAGAGATTAGTGATCGAATTAGAGAGTGTCCCATATCAATAATTTAATAGATAAAAGAAGTTAAAAATAATGAATAATATAAAGGTGGTCAACATCAAATTGTCAAGTCTATCCGCATCCTCTCAAAGAAGGTGTGAATAGCAATATCCTTATTTCATGTGTAAACTAGACTATATAGTGCATGTATTTATTAATATAAAATATTGACGGTATAAAAAAAATTATGATTTATTTCAAATTTATCTTTGTTCATAAATGTTTATTTATGTCTATAATGTATCTTATTCTAATTTATTATAAGAATGTCATACTAAATAATAAATGTAAACCATAATTTTTAAGAATGAAAGCTAAAATTGGTTCACAAAGTTAACACTATTTATTAAGTTAACAAAAGAATGGACCTCTATATACATATACATATCTATATCTATATATATAATTTAAAAGTCAATATATTTATTAATAACCAATCACGCGAGTTTCAATCATGTTTTTGATGTACCATCTACTATTTTCAATTACAGTTAAATATCTAAATTTTAAATTAATATATAAAATTTTAGTTATTATAAAATCAATTTCTTTATTAATTATTTATATTCTTATTAAAATCAATAAATAAATAAAAATTAAATTACAATCAATATATAAATAAAATTATAACAATTTATAATTAACTACTTACTATTGACCCTCCCAAAGATAATATTACATTTAATACCATTAGTTAGAATTAATACATAAAATAATAAATTACTACAATCAACATTAATAAAACATTATTAATATATATATATATATAAGAGAATGATCGAAGCTATATGAAAACTAAATTCATAAAGATTCTTGTAGAATCGAGAATGAAGCTTTTTCATTCTGTACATACCAGATCATGAATTAGTAACTGCATCCAATTTCTAAAAAAATCCCAAATGTTTCCAAAAATGACTCTCGACAAGAGAATACATGCTATTCAGGAAGAATCACACCAATTCCTCAATCCTAACGAAATAGTTCCTTCGGAATCCAATGAACAACAACGATTACTTAGGATTAGAATAATCAAACTTGTGATATTAGAAATAATAATTTACTATAATCATTAAAATATAAAAATTATTTCAATTTCATTTTTTAATTGAAATTTAAACTCAATATATATATATATATATATTAAAACACACACACACACACAGAGAGGAGAGAGAGAGAGGCGGGTTCAAATATGAAGTTAAATTTGGTTGTGAACATAAACAGAAAGAAGAACGCGACATGTTTCATATTCAGACTGGATAATGAAGAGAAATATTCAGACTGAATGTAGTGTTAATCAATCTGAATATGGTATTATTCATTTTGAATAATCTATGAACTTCACATTCATTATTAACTCTGAAGGTTCTTCATTATTCAGTCTGAATATGACACATGTTGCGGTCTCCTTTGTCGTTATGTTCGCAACAAAATTTGAGTTCGCAGTTGAACTTTCTTCTCTCTCTCTCTCTCTCTCTCTATATATATATATATATATACATATATATAGGCAATAATCAAATAAAAACCACAAAAATGTTCTACACTCATGAAAACTTATATAAAAATAATTTTTTATATGATTTTTTTTCATGAAAACCTATATATTAAGATAGTGTTTCACATATTTTAACACCCGGAAAATTCAAGGAAAAAAGAATTTAATTTTGCTTGTAAGGCTCTTTCGGTTGGAACAATTATTTATCAGAATTAAACCAGTGTTCAAGCTTTTTGGTGTTTCAAAAGTGTGTTTTAGTGATTCAATGGTTGGGTTATGAAACGTTTCAGTCCAGGCGCATTTTAGGCACGTTCCGGATGAGGTCAGGCAGCTGGGCGGGTGACCAGGCGGCCACACCTGCCTTCCCAGCTGAGAAGGGGAGTCGGACGACATTGTGAGGCGCCTTACGGCGCAAGGAAAGGCGCCCGGGTTTGTTCAGGCGGCACATAGAAGCAGGCGACATTCGAGGCTACTTATAGGCGCACGGCTTGACGCGGCGTGGCATTAGACGGCCTTGGGAGGCCGGGCGACTTGGGCTTAGGCGGCTTAGGGCGCCTGGAAGGTGGCCCGAGACCATATATGATGTTGGTGGCATATTTAAGCGGGTTTTAGCTTATTTCTATGAAGGACACTTCTCAGTACACGATTTTCACCCAGAGAAAACCCTCTCCGCATTTATTACGGTTTAGGTGCATTAAACCACTGTTTCAGCCATCTTGGGAGCATTTATTAAGCATCAAGCCTAGGGATTTCAATTTGGAGCTTCAAGTGTTCAAGTTCTTCACCCACTTCATCATCTTCATCAAATTTTAGAGATTTCTAGGGTTTACCTAACCTTAGCCTCGTGAGTTCATTTCTAAAACTTTTACAAACTTAATACTTGTATTAAATGTTGTTTTACTTCATACGATTTCGTTATTTAAGCATTTGATTAAGTTTGGAGATTTTTAGATCAAAATGAGGATTCTGGGGATTTTGATCTTGGTTATGAAATGAGTAATTTAAATGGTTTGATGTTACTTGGAAATGTCTCTAGATGAGAAAATCTTTGATTATTGAACTAAAGCTATTTGACCTAATTTTCGGTAAAGTTCATATTTCAAAGAGAAACATTTATATAAGGGTTTTTCGGAAAATGGAAAACTATCACTACGTCTGGTTTGATGTATTTGATTTATACACTAGAATGTAATGGATCCATAGGCATATAAGTCGGTCTTTAATCGGGATTGTTGTCCCCTTTCGATCAACGTATAGGGTCATCGAGATCCGTACATAAATTGTATTATTGGTTGAACTTTGTTGACAATTACATATTTTTTGTTTGGTCAGAAGAGTCCTCCGAATATTTTGGTCTTGGATTAATGATTCCTTTTGATATTTTGATTTCATAACACCAATAACCTTTGATCCTTATGTGGGTGCTAACCTTGATCATCAAGAGCCGTAGAGTATTGTATTATTGGTCGCCACCAATAGCCTTTGATCTTTAGCACGAGCTCTAAGACTGGAATCATCAAGAGCCGTACATTAATTGTATTATTGGTCGTTACCAATAGCCTTTGATTCCTAGGGAAAACTCTTAACATGAATAGTGACTTATTTTATATCCGTCACTAAGAATGGTATTATCGGGTCTCCCCATATTACTTTTAAAAGAACCTTACTCACCAAAAGTAAGCTTTCAAGTTGAGTTAATTGGGATAAAGTCTTTCACTCGTTTAATTAAATATTTTAGTGCTTTATCCATTTAAATGTTTGTTCTCAGTAGGCGTAAGCCTAACACTTGTTCTTAAATGCCATGTTTAATAGGTGATCGGACTAATGGGGCTTCTTAGTGAGGAGCGGAGTGGCGTGCCGGTGAAGGCACTGTTTTTGGGATCACACTTTAGAGTGTGATTATTGGAGACATTAGAACAGTTATTTTGAAGAATATTAGCGACACCTAAACCTAATCTATGTATTGTACCATGTAGTTTAATCGGTTGTTGATATAGTATTCCATCTTTAGATGTAACTCCTATACTCTTTCCCCATAAATTTGGTGAATTTATATATTTCCGCATTTACTTTTTGGTTTATATTTGCTCTAATTTTTAGGGTATTACACATATGTTAGGATTCCTCTTATGAAATAATTACATGTAGATTGTTTTTTGGATTCACTAGAATATGGGTAAAAAATATTCATATGGTGAAACAAATACATGTAAAAGTTTCATATTATGAAACAAATATATGTTAAAATAATATCTTAAATTCTAGTATTTGATGAAAATAAATCATGAAAAAATTACTTTTATGTCGGTTTTCACGAGTTTGTAAACTTTTTGTGGTTTTTATTTGATTATTACCCTATATATATATATACTAGTTGTGAACCCGCGCGATGCTGCGGGTGGCGTGAATGTAAACGATTTTGAAGCTTTGGTCTCCAGTATCACATCATCGATCATAGTTCACCGGTGACGGAGAATTCATAGGAAGAGAAAGAGAGAGTTGTAGAGAGTAAGCTGAGAAAATGGTGATGGAAGAAGAAAGTCGGACTCCGAGGAGTCCGGAGGCGAACCTTGGGAAGGAGGTGGAGGACCTGTGGGACATGCACGAGTCATAGCTTAGCCCTACTGAGAAGCTGAACCCTTCTTTCGAGAGTATTCTTGTTTCCGAAATCCGTTGTTTTTAGGATGGATCAATATATCAAGAGCATATAGTTACAACAATGAGTGTGTGATCGGCCTCGTATTACGAATTTTGATGTATAATTCTATTGCATATATAATTGATTGACATAATTTTTGTAGTCGTTTACTTGATCGGTTTCATAATTATGAAATTTAATTAGCCAAGTGTAGTTGTGTGCTGATGGTTCTTAATATTGACAATTTGGCATTATAATGACTATGGATTATTGTATGAGATATTAATTGATCGACCCTTGTTTAGTTGTTTTCCAACTTTTTATTGTCTCATACAAGCTTAAAATGAAACAAATGTACAAAATAATCACATTCACAAATGTAAAGCATATCAATTTTGTGATAACATCCACTCTCCATCAGTAGTAGTTTTTGGCCTTGATTTCTTTAGCTTGCTAGCTGGAAAGTATAGTTTGCCATTAGCGAGGGTTGTGTTGCTGTACGATGCAACAAGATGTAAAATTTAATTGTAAAAATGAACTAAAATAAAAACGATAGCACAAAGGGATGATTATTAGTCCATAGACTTCTACATATACTTGTTCACTTAAGTGCTGAATGTAACATATTTTAAGAGTTCTATACAATAAGTTGATATTTTACTTCTAATTAGCAATTAGTATATCGAGTAACCCATTTACCACATATGTGATTTATAAAACACATACCAACGTAGGAATTCCAACCACAAATTCAGATGAACATTCTTGAGAGGCTTTCAGTTCGGTCATTACATACAATAAACATAACGAATTCAAATAAGCACAAAAACTGAACAAAAATAAGGATTGCAAAAGTAGATCCGGTGATCGGATCCCAAGCATCTCAATTAGATCACAAAGATAACCAATTAGCATCTCAATTAGATCACAAAGATAACCAATTAGCATCTCAATTAGATCACAAAGATAACCAATTAGCATCTCAATTAGATCACAAAGATAACCAATTAACTCTGCAGCTAATCATCTCAATTAGATCATAAAGATAACCAATTAATTCTGCAAGCTACACATATAACCAGAAACCATGAAATCGAGAAATCGAAACCAGAAACCAGCTAGTCGAATAATATGTGTCACATTAACCTCATTAAGGGGCCGTTTACCAAACGCTTACCCAGGTAAGTGCTTACCAAGCCATATTACCTTATCAGAGGAATATAACAAGTACCAAAAATCTTACCCGGTAAGAGCGAAGACAAGAAAAACAATGACCAAGAGTCTTACCCGGGTAAGTGATTGCAACGACTCTTACCACGGTAAGAGCTTGCCGGGTAAATTGTTACATACGATGCTGTTTTGGTGGACTAAAATCTTACCCGGTAAGTAAGTGATAGTGTTGAATTTTGCCAGTAAGCACTTACCCTGGTAAGATTTGGTAAACGGCCACTAAGTTGCTAACTAACAGGCCCTAAGGTGGCACCAAAAGAAACAATCCTCAACACATTCCAACGCCAATTAACCACAAAAGTCGGGTTTTTGTCGATTTTACGTAATAAAGGTTCTCAAGGAGTCAAGAACACTTACCGGCCAGAGCTCCAATCCATCTTATCGAATTTCAAAATGGTTCCAACATACTTAAGTGAACCAGCCAGCGACCCAACCAGCGACCGGCTCTGCAGAACCAGATACGGAACTCCATAGTACTCAACTGCGCAATTGCAATCAGCGATTTTAAACCCCAAAAAACCTCTGTATTTCGTGATCTGTCTACAATTCACTTCGTATATGGAAGATTTGTTAGTAACAACAGTAAATAACAAACACAAGAGCGATTCCCATTGATTTTTCTCATTTCAATTGCCAATGAACACTAACCTACGGTTTCATAGTTTTTTCAACATCGTTTCTGCATCAGATCTACATCCAAAAACACGATCAAAATCAGAACTCAAAATAAGCTTTTCATTTATAATCATAGAATCAACAAAAATACATGAAATCTCTGGGAATAAATGTTAAAAATCATTGATCTTTAGCAAGCCCATGAACTTCAAGCAAGTGCCCATATAAAATATGTTTCTTAATGGAGTCGTTCTCTTTTATGAAAAGCAACCAAGCTGCTGCAAAATCAAGTAAAAATTAGTTAGGTAAAAATGAGCGTCGAAATGGAAACAAATAAATCAACAAAAGAAATTAAGGAAATCTTAATCAAGAAACCCACCGTGTGAAGCCAGGTATGAACTGCTATTCCATTATCTTTGGTGCTTGGTGGTCATTCATGTCTGCTATTACATAAGGATTTATCTAAACTTTCTCTTCATGTTAGTTAAGGTAAAAACAATCAGATATGGCTTTGATTTGGATTCTAGGGTTTCGATTCTTACCTTCATTTGACGCACTAAAAAATGGAATATGAAGGAGCCCGGTCTAAATTGCCGAGTAAAGTGGAAATCGTCATGTGAAATTTTAAAAGCAGTCATGACTTTCACTTTTTTTCGATTCAAGGGAAGTAGAGTTGAAAGAGAGAAGAAATCATCGGTTCAAGAATAAGATAGGAGCGGAATCAAAAAAATGAAACCCCTCTTCTCTCTCTAGATGATACTTGCCCTGGTTTCAAACTTAGAAATTTTGAATTTCAATTTTTTGATCTGTAGAGTAAGTAGAGGGAATTGCCGCCCAAAAAATTATCATTGCAGAAATAGGAAGAACTCTATTCTGACAAAGAAAGAGAGGTCTGAAACAATTAGTGTGGGTGGGTGAAAATTTCAAATGGAGTTCAGAGAGTCCCTTTTTGTGACATTGTAAATCAATGCATTACAAGTTGTACATCATGCATACAACTTTCTAATTAAGATATTTTTGACTTTTATGCTTTAAAAGCTTGTACCTTATGCATAAAGACTTGTAATTAAGACATTTGATCCAAACCAATATTAAGGTAGTAATAGATATATATATATATATATATATATATGAAACTAAAATCGAAATAATACCCTCCATTTTACATAAAATGATAATAACCTCTTGTTTGTCCCTAATGGTGCGTTTGGTACATAGGACAGAACGGGACAAAACTGTTTGTCCCATGTTTGGCGTGACATAGGACAAGAGAAGAACTCTATGTCTCACGTTTGGTGCGACATGGTACAGAGACAAGAACTGGGACATGCTGGGACAAGATGGGACAAAAAAGGCTTTTTTTTGTTCCACCAAGAATGAGTCAAAAACTAAAATATTAACAATTAACTCTCGTTTGATATATAATCTTAATATGATATTTGTTTTAGTGGTGACTACCGCTAGTCGCAACCGTCGTCGCCACCGGTAGCCACCATCAGCCACCGGTAGCCATCGTCTATCACCACCTCCACAACCACCATCAGCCACCGACCATCACCACCACCACCACCACTGTTAGCCACATCCACCTCCTTTTCCACTACAACAACCTCCTCCACCATCGACCAACATCGTCCATTTACACCTCCACAACCACTGTTGACTACCGTCCATCTCTACCACCATTATCATCGTTAGCCACCTCCACCTTTTCCTCTACTACAACAATCTCCAGCACCTTCACAACCACCGCCATCCACCGAACGCCATCGT
The DNA here is from genome assembly GCA_036898165.1 of Silybum marianum. Taxonomy (NCBI): domain Eukaryota; kingdom Viridiplantae; phylum Streptophyta; class Magnoliopsida; order Asterales; family Asteraceae; genus Silybum; species Silybum marianum. The sequence goes on from CM072534.1 coordinate 7,278,954, forward strand.
TCACCGCTGGCCACCACCACCATTGACTACCATTACTACTTCCCACCACCACCATTGATTACCACTACGTTTGTCTACCACAACCACCACCTCTACTACATCGGTCATAACTACCTCATCCACCTTTATCGACTACCACCATCTTTACGTCATCCACAACCACCTCCTCCACTATCCACCCCCACCATTACTATCTACCATCATCACGTCCTCCACAACCACCATCTTCCACGGACTACCACCGTTCATTACCAGCACCACTAGTACCATTGCCCACCACCACTACCATAACCAACACCACCTCCACCTCTACCTCCACCTCCACCATGACCGCCAACACCATTATTATATGTATTTATGTATATGAAAAATGTGTAAAAATGTTTATAAATTAAATTATTAAATTATTTATTTTATTTGTGTTAAATATAACTATTATATGATACATAAATTATCAAATCACTTTTGAGTGCAACTTGTTTAGTTCTGTACTGTACAGTCCTAGTCTTACCAAACACTATACATACATTTGTTCTGTCCTATCCGTCCAGTTCAGTCCTACCCTCTTGTCCTGTCCAGTCTTGTCCCGTTTTGTTCTATCCAGTCTAGTCTTGTCCAATCATGTCTGCGTACCAAATGCTACCTAAAGAGCCTACAAAAGTGTAAAATTATAGATATAGTTTGTAGAAGGGGGAGGGGATGAATACAAACTCAACCTTTTAAGTTTAAATGAGTTTATTGGAATAAAAAAGTTTACAAATTGTAAGCGGAATAAGAACAAGTATGCATACCTATTCTATTACGATCTAAGAATCACTAAGTAGTTTGACGCACAAAATATGCAAGAGAAATAATCAGAGGTTCAAGGAGAGATAAAGCATGCATGAAGATGAAGATGGGGTTTTTCATTTATTTATACCCAATACATTAAATGTAAGTCAGAGGATACATGCCACCTGTCAAGCATTCATTGGAGGCTTGTCCTTTCTCATAAAGCAACCATGCTTTTAGAAGAATATGAACAGTGACCCTATCAGAGATGGTATGCACGTGGAAGGCAATAAAGTAACTCCATACGTACTATCTGACATAGGTATGGGGAGGTTGGCATTTTTGCATCAAGGATAAGATGACCTTCAATCTTGTTGAGTACGGTTCATTTGATCGCTGATACTGAAGGGTTCAAGGAGGATCCCTTCAAGTATCACATAGGCATACACAAGATCTCACACTTTTATGTAGACGATCGTTACTACCACTAAACCGCTTCAGATCACTAGCTGACTGTCTCTATCTTCAGCTAGGTCTTCGACTATTGCTGAAGGTTCCTTTGTTGTGAACAGGTCTTCCAACTTTAGATGGTGTTCCTGATGGTTTCAACGGTCACTTAGTGCAATCAGTATTTGCTCTTGCTGAATCTAAACATTAACTAAAACTAAGTTTTTCACTAAGTATAAGAGGAATCATAATTAAATCACTGAAGGAGCTGGGATCAACAATCTCCCCTTATTTGATTATCATTAAGCAACATGGGAAGTTTGCTTGAAATGGTTAGTAAGGCAATTAAGATTTATAAAGTATAAATCCTTAAGACTAATCTGTGAGATCTTTTTCAGATTTAATACTATCTGAATTCAGTTTCATTTATAAGAGTATGAAAACACAATTTATTACAAGTGTTGTAAACTAAGAAAGCGTATTCACTGATAAATGTAAGAAGCAAGGTTATCAGTGAATGTAAAAGTTTTATATGATCAAGACTCATAAGTTTCTTGTCTCTTATTAGTGTTTTAGGAATCTTTTCAACACTAGATGGAGTAAATTTGAAGAATTACATCGAAAATGAAATAGAACATAAGTAAAGTACATTACACTGAATATTACAAAGGTAAATTTTTTTTAGGATCTATATCCCTAAGAGGCAGCTATCAGATCCTTTGTTCTTTGTATCTTCTCTTGATTTTTCTTCTCTGAAGTCTGAGACCATCATTTTCATTAGTGCAGTAGCAGCAGCAGCAGCAACAGCAGTAGTAGTAGTAGAGAATCTTGAGAAGTTTGGCTGGAGCAAGAGTGATCTCCTTATTTTTGAAGAACCTTCTCTCTCCATTATTATCTAGAAAGGTCATCCCTGGCTCTGGATGACTAATTATTTCATCATCTTCATATTTTATATCTTCAAGCAGGGATGTGTTTAGCATGGAGATGTTAGGAACTTCAAGATGAGCAACGAGGCTGGCGAAGTCAAATTTGGTTTCATGTTCCTTCCTAACGAGGGACCTTCTTCAGCATCGGACTTTCCTTTCTTATTTTTGGATTTTTTTGGGTAGAGGATGTACGGTTACGTACTGAGAGATCCTTTCCAAGAGCTGATTCAGGTGTTCCTCAATTACTCCTTTGAACTGAGAATTTGACTTCTGAATGCAGTCTCTGATCTCCAACCATTCTGAGAATCCAAAAAACTTGAGAAAACGAGGTTGTTCAAATATCTGAATGCAGTCTCTTTCTGCATGCAGTATCTTTCTGCACCATTCAAGATCGTCGTTTTTCATAGCTATTGTATTCTGAAGGTCTTTGTTCACATCGAGGAGAAGTTGTTCCTGAGCTCTTAGAGGATTCGTTATTCTAGAGTTAGATTTTGCTAACTCTTTCTTCGATATTGCCTCAACGACCTTGAGGCTTTCTTGTGCTTCTTTTACTTGCTCGTCTCTCATCACTGATATTTCAGGGCATCTTCTCTTTCTGATGGAGAAAGGAAGGAGAATTCATCTTCTACTTCATTATATACAGGTGTGGTAGCTTTAGGACCAGAGGTACGAAGAGGAATTTTTACTCTAGTCATCTTGAGCTCCTTTATTAGTTGATCCCTCCTAGCTTCTTCTTCGGGTTCAAGAATTGTTCTTTATGTACACACCTAGGAGTTAGGGTTTCTTCTTCCACGTCACTGAGATTTCAGGGCATCTTCACTTTCTGATGGCGAAAGGAAGGAGAATTCATCTTCTACTTCATTAGGTACAAGTGTGTTAGCTTCAGGAACAGAGGTACGAAGAGGAATTTTTACTCTAGTCATCTTGAGCTCCTTTATTAGTTGATCCTTCCAAGCTTCTTCCTCGGGTTCAGGAATTGTTTCTTTATGTACAAGCCTAGGAGTTAGGCCTTCTTCTTCCACGTCCGATTCAGATATGTACAGGAAAATGCCAACTTTAGAAGGTTCACTAGTGAATGGAATCACCTTTGGGGGACAGGGTGAGCTGAGAATGAGAGAAGATGTAGAAGGTTCAAGGTTAGTGATATCTTCAATATTCCGAATAGTATTGGCAGGAATTATGAGAAGTGGTAGATAAGAGATAGGTTGGGGTTCAGAGATGGGACGGTATAAATTAAGCAAGTGGAAGACTTACCTTTGTATTTTCAGGCTCCCCTCTCTGTCTAGCAAAATCCGTAGGTTGTTGTTTGAGGTATCTTAGGAGACTTGCTTGTTCTTCCCTAAAGGATTAGGATCTTGAATAGGAAGGCGCCTATCCCCCAAGGGTGTCTTGAAAACCATGCCAGCTGAAGCACTTGGTCTTAAAGTTGAGAAGAAGGAAGCAGGATCAGAAAAATCATCATCATCGTCATCATCATCCTCATCCCTGAGGTTGTATGAGGGATATTCTTCTTCGTCCTCTTCTTCTTCATCCTCATCATTTCCAATGAGGGAGTCATCTCCATCATCCTTTGCCTCCGTGATGAGCTCATAGTTGAGTTCAACATTCCTTCGTTCAAGCTCCTGAGCATGAGCAATGATGTGCTCTTTCACCTCTTTGGCGACTTTCTTCCCCTCTTTGTTACCGTCAGGGAGAGTATGCATCATCAGGATGTGCACTTTCTCCCGGATGGCCTTTAAACACTCAAAATGTCTCTTCTGAATCAACGGAAGTTGATTCAGGGATTCACGATCAGCATTCGTGAAGGAGGGAGTGGAGACAACATGGGTCTTCAGAAGTTGGAAATTTCAGATAATGTCTCCCCCTGTTTGTCTATCTTGCCACCCAGGAAGTGATGGCGAAGGTATTCGGCGCAATGGCGTTCTTAAGAGATTTCACCTCATCTTGAAGATCAGGTACCCAGATACCTAATTGTACATTAACTCTGCTGATATCTGAAGGTTGTCGGCCTTTTTATTTATAAGGGAGGCTTCACCAACCAGATGATCTAGCGCGGGAAACTGAAAGATGGCAGAAAGAGCTTCCAGAGAGACTTTTGGGATGTCAGTCTTCATTTTCGGCATCGTCTTCTTCTTGATCTTCTCCATCTTCAGTGATGGATTCTTCTGAAGAGGTGCATCAGAAACACATGTAGGTAACAAAGATAAATGAGCCCAAAACAACTCAAGGTTAGAAGAAAGATGTTGGTTGGGTGAGTGTTTGTTGGAACCTAGATCCCTTTCTAAACAGTTAATTGAAGGATTTGAGAATCAAAGTATAAGCGGAAGCAATTCAAATCAATTAACCATAGTATTTAAGTAACAAACAGATAGTAAGTAATGAAGATGAAGAACAGATCGAGTTTATATTGATAACCTTGAAGATCGATTACAATACTGAAATTAGACGCACAATATGTTCTCCGTACGTATGTTATTGATCGACAACTTTTACATTCAAAGGACTGATCTATTTATACTGTTACAATGAATTTAAAGTCAAAATTATAACCAGTTACAGACTGACACATCAGCAGGTAGGAGCGTATAACAAACTTCAGTTGTAAAAGTACACACATAAAGTAAGAGTATGCCACGTCATCATACTTCCATCTTATGGTTCATACTTCTTAGGTCTAACAATCTCCCCCTAAGTATGAAACCAGAGATTTGGAATATGATCTTTGTTTTGTCTGTCTTAAAATGGATCAACTGTTGAATTGATCTTTGAGATACTGTCGATAATTCCTCTCGGCTTTAAGAGACCATCGAGTCTTTTTATCATCCTCTCAGTTACTTCAGGATCATGATTGTTGACATCAACAGAGATATAACATTTTGCAATGTATACAACCTCTGATGAATATTTATTTGTTTCTTTGATTATGAAGAAACTCCTTCTGTCTGGCCTTTTAAAGATAACCACTTCCTCTGGTTTAATCAATACTCTGCCAATCTTTAGAGTATTGATACCTTCTAAATCTTCATTAGGAGTAGAGATTGCTAGGTTATCAACATTTTGATTGATCCCAATTTGAAAATCTACTTGTCTCTTGTATCTGATGAGGGACTTCATGCATTGAATGATCCGAGAGTAGGCAATTTGATCTTGGTTATCACTTCTTTTGGTCATTTGAATCTTCATAAAATTTTCTAGAAAGATGAGATCAGAAGGAAAGATGGACAGCAAATCATTATCACAGAAGTAATAAGTCTTACTATCTTCTCTGATTACTTCATATATTGTATACCAAATCTCTGTCTGTTCAAATGGTGCATGCTTGATGGCAGAAACTCTCTTGATTGGCACAGTAGTGTAGACATCCTTTCTGGCTTGCCTATGACTCATAAATTTATCTTTTTCAGCATCACTAACATTATAGCCATTTGAGAAATTAGGCAGCATAAGATAGATCTTTTGATCTGTAGGAGCATATATGTATCTTTTTATTACTTCCAGAATTGGGAGATCAAGTTTTCCAAGTCTCTGTAGTTTTTCTTTATATTCAGCTTTTCAACTTGATGATTCTTCAGCATTTGCTTTTTCAGCTTTTTCTCTTTCCATTTTTTTTGTGCTCTTGCCTTTTCTGCATAGTCTTTTTCTGCTCCAGCTCTTGCATGGAGTTCAACTTCTATTCTTTCTTCTTCTTTTCTTTTGTTTAAGGCCTCGAATTTAGCTTTTGAGGCTTCAACTTTAGCCTTGGCGACTTTAGCTTTGATAATTTCTGCTTCAACATCTGGAGGATAGGGAACACTTCTGTTATTGCCAATGACATCCAAAAGAAATTGAGAGCCTTCTGGATCCTTAGGAACGGTGCCAGAATGTGTGGCTAGAGGTCTTGGAGTCAAAGGTGTTTGTTTTGAAGATGGTGGTGCAGACAGAGAAGAGGCAGAAGCTTTGCCTTTATCTTGAGAAGCTTTGTCTTTATCTTGAGAATGAGTATCAGCACCCATAACAGTCTTAGACTTCTTGGTTTCTGGCATTTTCTCCCCCTTCTGAGAATCAGGATCCTGATCCTCAGATCTTTTCCTTTTAAGTTCAGACTTTTTGCACGCCCTTTCTTCCTTAGCCTTTTGTTTAGCGGTAAATGTAGCAGAGAGAGAGAGAGCTTACCAGAGAAGATTATTGAGAAATAGAGGTCTCGAGAGAGGTGAGCTTTTGATCCACATTTGACGTGCTAGCAGTGGTTTTCGAGACATATTTTGAAGTCAGAGCGTTGATTCTGTCGAGCATGGCTTTCTGAAAGATTTCCATGTCGGACTTTTCACTAAGGATGAGCCAGAAGTGTCTTCAAAGGGTTGTAGTGCTTTAATGATCTTCTTAAGATCTGCCACTAAAGAACCATATTCATCAACAGAGATTGTAACCTCCGGAGTTGGAATTTCATCAGGGATAAAGAAAATGGCATCAGAGTTGGCCTTGATGCCTTCGTTTAGAGAGTTAAAATGATCAGAAGCTGTCGACCGTTGAGCTTCTGCATTTGTAGTGATAAAAGTTCTGAGCGCCTCCAGACCTTGAGTATGCTGAGTTTGTTCATTTTGGATGGCAAGAAGAATAGTATTTTGAGAATCCAGGGATATTTTTAGATCCTCCACAGATCTCTGAAGTTTATCACCAAATACATGAAACGTTGCATTGGTGATAAACTCAGAATGTGTAACCGGTGCATCTCCAACACATGGAGCCCCTTTTCTCTCGCGTTCAGAGAGGCCCTCTTTCACACCTGTCTTGACGTTGAGTGTGGAGGGACTTCCAACCTGTCTTCGAGGGCTATTATTAACAAACACCCCTTCGGTTGTTCTGATTGTCTCAACAGGGTCCACATCATCATAGGATGAGGTGCTGAGGACAATGTGCTTACCTTGATGAAGTGTAAACACTCCGGTAAGTGGTGCGTCCTGTTGCTGTAACCCCTCTGATGGGATTTCCTCAGCCTCTAAACTATCAAAAGATATGGACTTATCATCTGAGATTCCTATGACATTGTTGGTCACAGAGACAACAAAATTTGGTGTTGGTAGTGGCGAGTTCTGGGGCGAAAGAACTCTTATATTATCATCATCATTCTTTTGAGGGAATGATGAAGAGGATGTGGTTTCCCCAGTAGTGATTGATGCAGAGGATTGAGAATTATCCTCTGATCAGATGGTTTATGGGTGGTTTGGACTGGGTGGTCCTTGGTCAATGAGAGTAGATGTGTTAGCATCTACCTCAACAGATGTGGTGACCCTTTGGAAAGAAGGAGAGATGCGCTCAAATGTGTCTCTATGGACATCTTCAGTACCCTCTTGCATTAAGAGGTCAGCATGGGTAGAAACACTCGGTTGTGCACTCTGATTCTTTTCAAGCTCAGCCTCACGAGACCCCTCACATCCTACATGTGGCTCTAAGTGCTCTGGGGTAGGTATTCTCTGTTCTGAGAATACCATAGAGCGGTTATAAGATAATAGATATAGAGAGGATGAGGGAATAAGGTTTAGCATATACCTGGAGAGTTCCCTTAGAGATGAGTAGCCTTTGCAGTCTATAGTTGGTTTGTGGGAGCTCATAGATGCTATTTTGCAAAATGATTGAATCAGAGGAGCTTTGAGAGCACCAATCGCTGGGTAGGTGAACAGGGACAGAAATCTGGGAAACATCAAAGCAGGTAGAGCTTTCCCTTGGTTCTGGAAGGATACTTTAGTGTGAACAGCAGCTTTGATCTCTTGAAAGATGAGGGTAGCATAGTCCAGGGGTCGGTTAAAGTACATTCCATACATGACTGTAAGGATGTTTTTGCTGGCTTGGTCTAAGGATCCAATTTTGCATGTAAGGATTTTGTTGAGAATGGAGATAAGCATGTTCCACATTGGGGGCAGTTTCTTGCGTTTAAATTCAGAAAGTTTAGATAGATGCTCATTATACCCCAAGAATTAAATAAAAGAGAGAAGGGCTTCAGATGTTGGATTTTGGGCTAGGGCAGGGTTTGGCACAATCTCTCCGTTATTTTCAAGTGTTGGTGAAGGCAAGTGAAAATACCTAGCAATCTTCTTCTTTGTGATGGGTATTTCCACAGCAATTTCAGGTTCATTGGGATGACTGAAATTCCCACGCAGTGTATCTTCATCGGCGATGTGCATAGACTACCACACTTCTTGGACATACAGTTCAGGAACATTTGGATTTGTCAAGGTTAGGGCTCGGTTTAGTTGATGTTGTTGAAGAAATTCGACCATGATCCTGAATTCGGCCAGATATGTGTTGGGATCAAGGAGAACCTGCACATTGTTTGCCTTCAAAGGCAATTTGACGATTGGAGCACTATCAGCCGTGGAATCAACAAGACGACCTTCGTCATCATTGAGAGTTGGGTTACCAAGGTGGGAAGCCATTGATGGAAGATTAGGAATTCTTGAGAAAGTTTGAAAGTATGGAAGCAAGTACAGTAAAGATTGCGAGGAAGACGATGAAGAACTGTGTTTGGGGTTTATATATGAGAGGAAGTTTGAATGTAATTTGGAATGAGAAGGGTTTTGAATTTGGGGAAAATAAAAAAAAATTCAGTTATGCAGGTGTGTAGTCATGCAGTCACACGATGAAGGACGCGTGTAAAGCATAAAATCGTGCAAATGATGACTTAGCACAAGGATTGATGAGTCACTGAAAGGTTTATCTTCGTTAAGCCGTTTGATTATCCACGAGAAAAAAAATTAAAAAGAAAAATTAGTAATTAATCAATACAAATATCATTTTTAATTGATTAAAACAATTTTTGAGATTAATAAATCTTTTTAATGAAGTTAATATCAGACATATGGTGAAATAAAACAGTTTTGATCCAAATGAAAGTTTAATATTTATTGACAGATGTTTCTTAAGAAATTAAAAAATAATAAGAAAATTTTAAAGTAACCTTGAAGGCAAGAGTTATTTAAAATAGACGTATTGATGTTAAAATTTCAGAAGAAAAATAAGTCAACAAATAGTAGGGAAAAAAAAATTGACCCAAAAATGTCAAAGGAACAATTTTTCAAGAAAAGATTAAATTAAATCTGAAAATTCTGAATAACCTTGACGGCAAGAGTTAATCAGAGAAGCAGATGTAAAACAATCTTTTAAAGAAAGAAAGATCAGAAGACTGCTAACAGAAGTTAGACTTAGTTTTTCTCCCCTTGGAAACAAACTCGGAGCTCCCCCTCAGAAGTTGTAGCATTCTCCCCTTTGCTTTTCAAGTAATGCTTCCTTGCTGTTATCACTTGGATATAAAAGAATAAAAATGCTCAACAAGAAATAGAGGTTGTCAGAGACTTCTGGCTACTTCTGGATGAATTTATCAGAAGTGATCAGAGACTTCTGGATGCTTCTGAATGAAATCATCAAAAGTAATCAGAAGCTTCTTAACAGCTTTGAGACATAAAAAAAAAAAGATAAAAGCACACAGAAATAGAGAAAAATTACTTACATGTTTATCATCCCCAACTTGCTGATTAAAAAATTAAAACGCTTCTCATCCAGAGCTTTTTTGTAAAAATATCAGCAAGTTGATAATCAGTAGAGACAAAATACATTTCTATTGTGCCCTTCTATACGTGATCTTTGATAAATGATACCTGACATCAATGTGCTTTGTTTTGGAGTGCTGAACTGGGTTTTCAGTGATGGTAATGGCACTCTTTGAATCACATAGGATGGGAATCTTATCATATATCAGACCATAGTCTCTGAGTTGAGTTTTCATCCAAATAACTTGTGAACAGCAACTAGCAGCAACAACATATTCAGCCTCTGTAGTAGATGTTGAGACACAATTTTGTTTCTTGGATGTCCAGCTGATAAGTCTATGTCCCAAAAGTTGACAGCTACCAGAGGTACTTTTTCTGTCCAGCTTACATCCTGCATGATCAGAATCTGTATATGCCATTAAATCAGACCCAGAGTTTTTAGGATACCAGAGACCCAATGAAGGAGTTCCCTTTAAATATCTAAAAATTCTTTTGACAGCAGCCAAATGAGATTCTTTTGAGTTTGCTTGATATCAAGCACGGAGGCAGGTGGCAAACATAATATCAGGTCTACTAGCAGTTAAATACAGAAGAGAACCTATCATACCTCTGTATCCCGTAACATCTACTGGTTTCCCAGAAGAATCAGGACCTAGTTTCATACTAGGAGAGATAGGTGTTTTCATAGGTGATGAATTGTGAAAATGAAATTTCTTTAGCATGTCAGAAACATACTTTGCTTGGTTAATAAAAATACCATCGGTATTTTGTTTGACCTGGAGTCTGAGAAACAAAGTTAGTTCTCCCATCATACTCATTTCAAATTCCTTTTCCATCAATGCAGAAAACAAATCTACTTCAGTTTGATGAGTAGAGCCAAAAATTATGTCATCCACATAAATTTGAACAATAGTTAACATACCTTTGCCTCTTTTGATGAATAGTGTGGTATCAATCTTACCTTTCTCATCACCTTTGCTGATCAGAAACTTAGATAAGCGTTCGTACCAGGCTCTGGGTGCTTGCTTTAAACCATATAACGCTTTGTCAAGAAGATAAATGTATTCTGGATGTCTTGCATCTTTAAAACCAGCAGGTTGTTCAACGTACACCTCTTCTTTGAGATAACCATTGAGAAATGCACATTTAACATCCATTTAATATACTTTAAAGTTTTTGTATGCAGAGAAAGCCAGAAATAGTCGTATTCTTCAAGTCTTGCAACAGGGGCGAATGTCTCGTCATAGTCAATGCCTTCTTTTTGACAATACCCCTTAGCCACCAGACGAGCCTTATTTCTGATCACTATCCCGTCTTCATCTTTTTTATTTCTAAAGACCCACTTAGTACCAATAGCAATTTTTCCTTTTGGTAAAGGTACTAAGTTCCACACCTTGTTACGTTCAAATTGAAGTAATTCCTCTTGCATAGCTTCCACCCAGCTTGGTTCTATCAAGGCTTCATGAACGTCCTTTGGTTCGATCATACTAAGAAAGTTGACATAGAATGCTTCATTAGCAGTAGCTGATCTTGTTTTAATACCCTCAGATGGACTACCAATGATGAGATCTGGAGTGTGTGATTTAGTCCATCTTGTCATCCTTGTTTGTGGTACGTGTTAAGCCTGAACTTCTGTTTCAGAAGATTGAATAACTTCATCTGGAATTGTTGAATCTGAATTATTAGTACCTGATATATCCCCCTCAGATGAAGGTACAGAAGTAGCTTCTGAACTGTCATGTGATGAGAGTGGAAGAGCAGAAGTGACAGGGGAACTTGCTTTAGAAACAGTAGGACCAGAGAGAGTTATGCCAGAGGTGTGAAGAACTTCAGGAATACTTAAGGATGGAGAATTGGGTATTTGTTCTGGAAATATCTCTTCGCCCAGAAAGTCTTGAAAAATGGATCTCGGATTCTCTGGAGCCTGAAAGATAATCAGAAGTCACTGTATTAAGTTTGAGTTCTGAAGTAGAATACTCAGAAGTCAGTTGGGTTTGATCATCAAAATCAATGTTAGTGCTTTCCATAACAGTCTTAGTACGTAAGTTAAAAACTCGAAAAGCTCTAGAGTTTAACGAATATCCTAAGAATTTAGCTTCATCTGATTTTGGATCAAATTTACCAAGGTTGTCTCTGTCATTTAAGATAAAACACCTGCAACCAAAAATATGAAAAAATTTGACAGATGGTTTTCTTTTGTTGATAAGCTCATAAGAGGTTTTGAGATGCCTCTTGACAATTATGGAACGATTCTGAGTGAAACAAGCAGTGGCTACAGCTTCTGCCCAGAAATGGATGGGAAGACCAGAAGCTGCAAGCATCGTTCTGGCTGCTTCTACCAAGGTTGGTTGCGATGTTCAACGACACCATTCTGTTGAGGAGTACGTACAACACAGAAATTTTGTGTGATTCCATTTTCAACAAAGTATGCTTCAAGCTTGACATTCTTGATTCAGTACCGTTGTCACTTCTGAGTTGTTGAATCTTCTGGTATAGAAGAACTTGGATTCTGGTCATCATATTCTGTAAAACGATCGGCACCTCTGATTTTTGTCTTACAAATGCGAGCCAAGTATACCTGGAAAATTCGTCAATAAGTACCAGGATATATTTTTTACCAGAGAGACTCTGAATTGCAATGGGACCACAGAGACCAACATGTAACAATTGCAGAGGTCGAGTGCAAGAATGATCATTTTTTGTTTTATGAGATGCTCGTTTAATTTTTCCCATTTCACATGCAGGGCAGAGGTGATCTTTTTGAAAATGGACATTTGGAAGACCAGTTACTAGATTTTGTTTGACAAGCATTTCAAGATTATCAAAGTTTAAGTGAGACATTTTATGATGCCATAACCATGCAATTTCACTCTTTTTGGAGATAAGACAGAGAGTTTCTTTACCATCTTTGGATGTGAAATTCATCATATATAGATTACCTTTTCTGTCAGCTCTCCATAGTTCCTTACCTGCCTTAAAAAATAGGTAACAATGTTTTTCATCAAATACAACAAGTATTTTAGAATCACAAAGTTGACTTACACTCAACAAGTTATGTTTCAATCCAGAAACATGAGCTACTTTAGATAATGTGATATTACCTTCTTGTAAAGTACCGTAGCCCTTTATTTAACCCTTACCATTATCATCAAACGTTACAGCTCCACCACATTTATCTTTGAATTGGGAGAGTAAGTTTTTTGATCCAGTCATGTGTCTCGAGCATCCAGAGTCAAAATACCAGATGTGCACATGCTGCTTCTGCAATTATAATCAGAGCTTTTTAGGTACCCATCTCATTATGGGTCATTTAATGTTAGTTTTGGGTTTGTCAAGCCTTTTAACTTGCTCTTGATTTGAGTTAGCAGGAGGTAGAGGGTTCTTCTTTGCAGTTTTAATCTTATTGTTCTTCTTTGGTTTATTTTTGAAGTACGAGAAGTTTGCATTTGACTGATCAGAGGTCCGCAAGAAAAATTGTTTTAATTTTAAGAACAGAGAAAAACATTCAGAATTTTGAGACAGAAAAGATTGCATTGAATTTTCATTAAGATAATGATAACTACAATTTTTCTTAATACTGCCTTTTCTAGTATCAGCAGTTCTATAAAACTTCCTATCTAGACTAGACTTATTTTCAGAATCTAAAATGTTTTTCAGCGGAGGCTTCCTCTGATTTACCTTCTTAGGAGCTTTCAAAGTTACTGAAACAGGAGCAGAGAGATTAGATTTCCATTTTCCTTTTTGAACATAAGTAAACTTTGGAAGATTGGGTTTTGGAGATTGTTTAGCTTTCAATTTTTTTTTGAGATTTTCTTCTTTCTCAAGTTCAAGACAGGATTTGGCTTTAATACACATCCCTATGAATAGATAAAAAATTTCTCTGTCCTATTGAGGAAGCAGAGAGTATCGGTATGCCACTGAAATGTTTTTCAACATTTTTATCAGAGGCTCTGATTTCCAGAGGTTCATTAGTATATATGAAAGGAGCATCCTTATTTTTAACGACCTCTGGAGACTTAGTGTAAATGGGTGGAGATTGATTTTCTAAATTAGAAAAGTACTTTTCAGAATTATCAAAGAAATCTTCACCTTGATCATCAGTCTCCCAAGGATATGTGATTACTTCCAAATTGTCTTGCGATTCAGAAAGATGTAAGTCTATTACAGAACAAGGAAATATCTCTGGATTGTTTTCTGAAGACATTTGCAGAACATTTTCATGTTCCTGTTTAAAGCATTTATCCAGAGTTGAGAGAATATCATTTTCAAAACTAAGTTGTAACTCTTCTTCTACTTGTGTAGGAATAAATGCATCAGCTTCTGGATTCAAAGTTATATGAGCATTCAAGCCAAATTTGAGAACGTCATCCTTCTTCTGAATTTTACTTAGATCAACGTTTGTATTTCTAGATGAATTTACAATATTTTTGAACTTGAGTTTTCGTTGATGATGACAATTTTCATGTTTTGACCGTTTGAAGATTGATTGTGCATATAAAGCTGAAAACACTGGCTTCTGTTCTTGTCCCATACAGAAAACAGAATCTAAGGTAGACCTTTTTTTCACACGTGTAGGGATCTAAATCCTCAAAACCAAGTCCAGATCTCCCTACTTGTGTATTAATTTTGTCATGAACTTTTTGAGCATCCAAATATGTTTTGATCTGTAGCTTTTTGGTTTTAAGTTCAATATGCAAAAATTCTCTCCTTTTGAAAATAATTTTTAAGTGCTACAGAATTTAATCTGTCACTTTCCTTAGCTTGAATCTCCTTATCTTTTTCTTCCAAAAGTTTTTTAAACTTTAAGTTCTCCTTATCCTTAGAATAATGTCCTGGCTTGCCACATTTGTAGCATACATCCTTCTTCTTCATCTCATCTTCTTTCTTCTTTGTTTCAGATTTCTCAGTTCTCTGAATCTCTTGTTTGGGAGAATTAGTAGATCGATCAGATCTTCTGTTTCCCTGGAATGATCTATTCCCAAACCTATTAGTGAATTGTTTGGTAATAAGAGCAAAAGAATCAGCAAAGGCTTTGATTTCACTGTCAGAATCAAAATCACTTTCTGGAATAGCCTCTGATATGAATGCCTTGCTTTTTCTTCTTTCTTCATTTCTTTTTCTGGTCGTTCCCTTAGATTCAGAGATCAAAGCCAGAGGTCCACCTATAGTTGTTTTCTTCTGAACAACCTCTTTCTCATGGGCTTGCAATGTACCAAAAACATCATGCAGAGACCATTGCTCAAGGTCTTGATTTGCTTGAAGGGACATAGAAAGATTTGACCACTCTGGATTCAATCTTTTAAGAAATAGAACGTTGTTGTCTTCCTTTGATCGAATAATATCACATCTTTTACATAGATTAATTAAGGAATTAAGTCTATGATAGGTCTGTTCCAAAGACTCTTCAGGATTGGCTTGAAAGCTATTATACTCATTTAGAGCTTGAGCTCTTCTGTTTTTCTTCATTTTCGCCCCACCTTCCAGTATGTTCTCTAATTGATCCCATAGTTCCTTGGCACTATCACAGGAATCCAGAGATTGAAATATATCATTTGGAATAGCCATGATCAACAGACTTTTAGCTTTTCTGGACAATTCAACCTTAGCTTTATCTGGATCTGTCCAATTATCCCTTAATTTTGGAATACTCCTAGCAGGAACTTCATCAGACACTGCTGTAGCAGGTACCCTTGGGATAATTGTTATTGGAACGAATGGGCCATTTTGAACAATAGGATATAGATCAGTATCTAATCCTTTAAAAAAGTTGATCATCCGAATTTTCCATTGTGGATAATCACGAATTAGAGTGGGAGGTTTAGTCAGAGAACCAGATGTGTATACAACGTTCAGATTTGAATTCGCCATATTGTCAGAAACAAAGATTTTGAAATTGATTGAAGATTATTTGAAATTTGAACCAAATTAATTTCAAAACGATCGAAATGAGACAAGGTACTTGCTAAACTCAATTTTAAGCAGGAATTACCACAAATTTAGGGAGAATTGTAATGAATTTTACAAAATCTCGTAAAACAGGGCTGAGTGAAGACCAAATGCTTAAAATTGAAAAATACTCTCGAATAGAAAAGAGATTTCTCCAAAAGTAAGAGATCTAATAATCAATAGATTGATTATCAGGCTCTGATACCAATTGTTGGAACCCAGATCCCTTTCTAAACAGTTATTAGAAGGATTTGAGAATCAAAGTATAAGCGGAAGCAATTCAAATCAATTAACCACAGTGTTTAAGTAACAAACAAAATAGTAAGTAATGAAGATGAAGAACAGATCGAGTTTATATTGATAACCTTGAAGATCGATTACAAATACTGAAATTAGACGCGCAATATGTTCTCCATACGTATGCTATTGATCGACAACTTTTACATTCAAAGGACTGATCTATTTATACTATTACAATGAATTTAAAGTCAACATTCTAACCAGTTACAGACTGACACATCAGCAGGTAAGAATACACATAAAGTAAGAGTATGCCACGTCATCATACTTCCATTTTATGGTTCATACTTCTTAGGTCTAACAGTGTTTATGCACGGGTTCCTTGAGAGTATCTGAAGGATTACTCTCAGAGTTAGAGCTTTCGACGGATGAGTCAAGAGGATGTTTCTGAGAAACATTTTCAGGTCCTGTGCACGTTGCTTTCCAATTTTTCAGATTGTCGAAACAATGCTGATAACTGAATAGCATGTTTCTCAACCTCTTCAGATATGGGGACTACCATATCTGAATCATTGGTCAATGTGTGGACCAAAGAAGAATAGATGGAAGGAGAAGAGAAAGCAGTAAAAGTAATACCTATACCAGCTTCAGCAGAGCTGGTTATTATTGGCGCAGGGACCTTGGTCACCTGAGGTGTGGTAGAGTTGATAAAATGGCAACAATATCAGATACTTTTTTTGCGGTTGAGATAGGAGGAGGCATTGGTAGCACGCCAAAATCAGAGATTAACGTTTGTGGTGATACGGTTCTCTTTGGCTTCTTCAGAAGGGGTTTATTTGTTGTGCACTTGTTGCGTCCATCAGCGGTTGGGTTCTTGCTTTTTAGGGTTGAGGAAGGAGAGGTATGGAGGTTAATCACTGATGGTTGTCTAGTTATTTAGATACCTTATCAGCAACAAAGATAGGGGCCTATGGGCCGATGAAGTACTGAGGGGTGTGGGACCCCTGATGATCTCTAAAATGTCAGGGAAGAGAGGGGCATCTCCCTCTCTGAGATCATGTTCAAGGGATTTCTTCCCTATTTGAGAAAAACGTTGGGTGCCCTTCTTTGGGTAGTCTTTGAAGATAATTCAAATACCATGCTAATGAAGTGTGGGTAAGGGGTGCTATTCTCTCTTTGCTTCTTGTTGACTCGCTTCTTTTGATCATCGAAGATGATCTTGGCATAATTCAGGTTGCGACCATGACAGAGAGAACACGCTATGTCGAGGAACTTCCTGCTTGCCTGTTCCTGACCTCCAGTCTTGGTGCCTAAGCACTAAGTTATGTGTGAGAATAGGTAGTGCCACATAGCGGGAATTCAAGTTTTGTCGATCTTAGTTAGGGCTTTGTTGAGTTCATCGTTGTTCTCCTTTGTAGGCCAATCATAGCCTATCCGGTCCAAGAAGTCCAGATCTCTCCCTCAGTGGGCTCAGATGCCCATTTCTGGCCCTTTTCCCTATTGGGAAACCTCAGGGCTGTCCTGATTGCGCCTATAGTGATGGCTAAAGAGCCTATACGAATCGAAAATGCGATGGCAGGGATCTATTGTCCATTATCAGTGGTCCTTGTGGTTGAGTAAGCAGTGAACCAGTTCTGCTGCAGGTACTCAGTGACACACACCGGCTTGTAACAAAAGGAATAGCTGAGAGGGCACTTCTGTAAGAACGTAGCATCTTCCCTAAAGTAGGATCGATAATCAGGGATGTCCGAAAGAGCAATATGATTGCATGGCTTCACTGCTCCTTGTTCAAGTTTGAAGTTGGTGTTGCTGGAAGCCTTGAACTCAGTGACTAATGGAGTGTTCTCGTATAGAGAGTCTTCGGCGTTGGTGTTGGCCATTTTTGTTATAAAGATAGGAGAACCAAAGAGAAAGAACATGTTTTATTACAAATTTGTTTTAACCCATAATATTTTTGGTACAAAGAATACCAAAATTTAAAAGAAAAACAAGTGTTTTGATGAACAATATAAAAGTACTTGTTATTTGGCAGATTTTAGCAAAAATGTTTAAGAAAAAGTTCAAGTATAAAAGCACCAAACTTTTTATTTGGTACAAAAATGTATCATAAATAGATTTGGAAGAGAATTTTAGAGTATTTTGGATCAAAATGACCAAAATGTTTTTCTGTTTTAAGAAGGAACCTTACAACAGGTTTTATGGTTTTTTAATTTCTGAAGCTAAATCACAAAATCATAAAAGCAAAATCACTTTAACAAGAAGTTAAATGTGATGGGTAGGAGTACTTAACAATATTGAAGCTATTGTTAAACGTCAAAATGGATTAAAACCAACCTTTTTAGTTAAAAAAAAAACAGAAAAGTACACTAGTACGTGTTCTTGAAGAATGCATAGAGAAATCAAATTGCTTTTATTGCTTTGTAAGATACGAACTCGTAAAGAATCAAATGAACTTGAATTTAGCTTTTATAGATAGATGAGATAGAAAAGAGGAGAGAGGAGGCTAAACGACCAGAATACTTTTTGACAAAAAGGTAATTATGACCTTTGCTGTCCCAAGGGTATGAGTGGATAGGGAAACATTATTGCCGACGTGTGTCATAAATATTCTGGCACGTCCTTTTTCAAAATTAATAGCAATATGATTTAAATTAATAAATGTCAATAATTATCCTTAAAATCCTCTTATCTATGAGAATAAATGCATTCTTAGTGAACAAATTTTCTTTTCAACAGACATCCTCTGAATAAGAAGACATTTAGGGGCTGTTTGGCAGAAATTGAATGATTTAGTGCCGAATGATTAAGTGATCAGAATGATTAAGAGACTCTGTATGGTTTAGTGTCAGGTAGAAAATGATTGTTTGGAAACTGTCTGAATCAATAGTCTGAATGACATAAAATTACCATTTTACCCCCAGTTATGTGTTTAATGAAACTTTACCTTTGATAAAAGTTTTGAATTAAATTTCTAAATGAAAAACATAAAATAATTAATGGTTCAACCTAAGATATCATATCAATCAGAAAAAGCATAATAAAGTGTTAAGGTTTTTATCCACTTAATTCAATTTCAAACCTACTCCATTTGGGTCTATAGTTGCTTCAAAAGAAAAGAAAAAAACATTACTTTCCTACTGCATCATCACCATCACCCATCAGCAGTCGTGCTTTCTCAAATTCATGGATTCAAATCCATGGCTTTTATACAGAGTGGATTATAAGGGTTCAAATTATTTCAACTCGAAAATAACAAAATTATTTAGCCCTAAGAATGGATGCAGTACTTGATTAAGATAAAATGTAGAGGAATTCCATCAAAGAAATTGTTGGAACTTCAGTAGGTGAAGAACAATAGAACATCCATCTCCCAGGTTATATTCCAAACTAATATCTGCGTTTCTAACAGTAGATCGAGAGGAGAGAGAAGAGGATTTACATCAATCGATCAATAAAAGGGAGTAGGGATCTATGCATTTGCATTTGTGGATCGACAGGAATGAGAGTGTAGTCTGGTAGGGACGATTGGGAAATGAAGAGGCAAGGGTAAATCATAGGAATATGCACGTCTGAATCACATAGGGAGGGTAAGGGAGAAGGAGCGATTCAAATTTAATGGAACCATTCAGACCCATATTAAAATCCATCCAAACAGAAAGATGTCTGAATGAATTAGACATTTACCTCTTAATGGTATCATCAAGAGGTAAACAAACAGCCCCTTAGAGAGTGTAAAAAAATTCATTCCTTAGCTAGATTTCCATATCATATACGTGAAATTAGGGTATGATTTGATAATTTTGAACAAATATTTTAATATTACTGAAAGGTGTTGGTCACTGAGAATTTTCACTCTTCAACGTTCAACATTCCAAGTTCGCTGATTAAAAGATTAAATCTTGATTCTTCAAGAGGTTTTATGAAAATATCAACTAGTTGATATTCAGTATGCTTGGTTTTAGAGTGAAGAACAAAATTATTTGTTATTGCAATGGCACTAGTACTATCACAATATATAGGGATTTTAGATAACTGAATGCCATGGTCACAGAGTTGATTTCTCATCCAAAGAATTTGAGCACAACAACTCCCAGCGGCAACATATTCAGCTTCAGCGGTTGAAGTGGACACTGAATTTTGCTTTTTGTTTGTTTAACTTACCAACTTTCCACCTAGAAGCTGACAGCCTCTAGTGGTGCTCTTCTTATCAATTTTGCATCCTGCAAAATCACTATATGAATAAACAGTTAGATCAAACCCTAAGTCTTTAGGATACTAAAGACGAAGACTAGGAGTACCTTTTTGTTTGTTTCACTTACCAACTTTCCACCTAGAAGCTGACAGCCTCTAGTGGTGCTCTTCCTATCAATTTTGCATCCTTCAAAATCACTATATGAATAAACAGTTAGATCAAACCCTAAGTCTTTAGGATACTAAAGACCAAGACTAGGAGTACCTTTTTAGATATCTGAAAATTCACTTTATAGCGACCAGATAGGATTCCTTGTGTTCAGATTGATATCTAGCACATAAGCAAGTTGCGTACATGAT
This sequence comes from Silybum marianum, assembly GCA_036898165.1. Lineage (NCBI taxonomy): Eukaryota > Viridiplantae > Streptophyta > Magnoliopsida > Asterales > Asteraceae > Silybum > Silybum marianum. The sequence goes on from CM072534.1 coordinate 7,299,355, forward strand.
ATCTGGGCGACTTGATGTAAGGTACAGCAGTGATCCAATCATTCCTCTATAGGCAATGACATTAACAGGTTTCCCATCAGGATCCTTGTTCACTATCAGAGGAGGTGCCATAGGAGTTTTCATTGAGGAACTTTGAGTGAGATCAAGTTTCTTCAGCATATCCTTAACATACTTACTTCTGGCAAATGAAGATTCCTTTCTCGAATTACTTTATCTGAAGTCCAAGAAAATATGTTAGTTCACCCATCATAGTTATTTATATTCCTTTTTCATACGATTTGAAAAGCGAGTACAAAGCTTAATTTTTGTGGAACCAAATATTATGTCGTTGACAAATATCTGAGCAAGAAGGATGTGACCCTTATGTTTTCTGAAAAATAGGGTTTGATCAATCATTCCACGAATGAATTTCTCATTTAAGAGATACTTAGATAGGTATCATACCAAGCCCTGGGAGCTTGTTTTAACCCATAAAGAGCCTTTTTCAGTTTATATACATAACCTGGATGCTTAGGATCAGAGAAGCCTAAAGGTTGTTCAACATAAATTTCCTCATTAAGTGTGCCATTCAGGAAAGCACTCTTATCATCCATCTGGAAGACTTTGAAGTTCTTTATTGATTCATAGGCTAGGAAAAATCTAATTGCTTCTAACGTAGCAACAAAAGCAAAGGTTTCATCATAATCGATACGTTCTTCCAGTCTATATCCCTGAGCAGCAAGTCGAGCCTTATTTTGGGTAACAATGCCATTTGCATCTAACTTATTACGAAACACCCACTTGGTGCCAATAACAGTTTTTCCAGATGGACGAGGGACAAGATTCTAGACTTTATTTCTCTGAAACTCAGTAAGTTCTTGTATAACACTGATCCAATCTGGGTCAGTGATAGCTTCATCGATTTTCTAAGGTTCTAAGACAGAAATAAAGTTAACAAAGAGAAAGATATTACCCATAACCCATCAGGTTTTAATACCTGTACCTAGATCACATATTATCTGATCGATGGGATGATCTCTAGTCCATCACTGAGCAGGTAGTTGAGGAGATTGATCAACAATGTATTCAGCGACATGTTCAAGGGTTAAGTAAGATGCTTCAGCAACGGCTTCTTCAGCATTTCCTAACATCCCTGGTGGAGATCCAGAAGGGTTATCATTCTCTTGAGGAGAGTTTGATACTTGATTATTCACTGATGAGTCGTTGTTTGATGTTTCGGAAGGAGGTATATGATTAATAGGAGTAACACTAATTCCTGAGGAGGAAGCATTGTTATTGTTAATCATAGTGGGAATGATATGAGGTTCATCATCATCATATTTGGTTTCTGTGCAAGGAGGAGGAATGAAAAATGATTTTGTTTCCCCATAGTGAGACTTCATCTAATTGTTCAACTCTTCATAGTCTTTATTGTAACATTATATAAAGTTTAGAAAGTTTTATAAAGAAGGAAATGATTTAATGTAACATTATATATTGTGTTTTAGATCTTATGGGCTTGGGCTTACATTGTAATAGACGCCTCTATATAATGGAGTCTACGGTTAGAGGATTCGTTAAAGAGAGTGCCATGATCACTTCTCAGAGAGCGAACAGTGAGATTTTTCAGGACTTCCATCTTCTTGATGAAGGAAATGATTTCTTTAGGAGTGTCACTCTTGGATTTCATAGGTACCCATAGAACTATGGGTCATGCAGTATTAGTGGAAATGTTAGAAGCAACATCTTTCTCGTTCTCTGAAAATTTTACTTCAGTGGAATTTGTCACCTTAGTTGTTTTACCAACTTTGGTGGATTTCACCTTAACTGATTTCTCAGTCTTGGCTACTTTCTTTCCATGAGAAATCTTTTCAGCCTCGGTGGCATTTGGGCACTTGCTTGCAATGCGAGTAGTTTCCCCACAATGATAGCACTTCCTATATCTGAAAGAAGGTTTAGTACCAGAAGCATGAAACATAAAAGGCTTAAGATTTTCTGGACCAGGGCCAAGAATTCCTTTCTCCATAGACCTCGGAGGAACCACAAGTCTCTTAGGTTTAGAGGGAGTGAGATCTATCTTCATTCGAGGAGTTGATCTCTAAACAAATCCAGGGATCTTCTTCCCAGAAATCGAAGGATGACTCACTGAAGGAGTAGAAGAACTCTTATTCAGTTTAGGAGATTTCTTGACCTTAGGGGCATGAGTAATAGACTTGCAGTTAATCACATTCCTTGAGTACTTGGAGAGAGGTTCAGAAAGTTTTGACTCAGGTGTAAAGGAACACTGTATAGAAGTGTCAGGGATAGAGGATACAAAAGTTCCAAAATTAAGCATGGAACAATCCTTAGAAGGTTCTTCCTAATCAGAAGAAATGCTAGACCACTCTTAACCATTATAGGGATCTGAGCATTATGATCTCATTTGCCTTCACAGAGGCTTTGCACCATCCTTCAATGGTGGCTTTTTCGGCTTTGAGATCAGCAATGGCTTTTTCACGTTCAATGATAGCTTGTTGTTTCTCAATGCTAATAGTTTGATTTACAAAGACTTGGTGTTTAAGATATTCTTCGACCTTAGTTAATTCTTTGATTTCAAATGGCAATTTTTAAGCTGTTCAGTTAAGTCAGAATTAAGATGTTCAGCTTTGGTTTTACCATTTAGAGCATTGTAGAGATCAACGATTAAAGTGTCGAGAGCCGACAAGCTATCTACTTCAGGGATAGAAGAGTCTTTCAGATTTGATACTTGAGTGGAAGAAGATGATGAGGAATTTTTAGTTGAAGATGTTCCAGAGACTTCTTCAGTTTCCTCAATTATTTCCATAAGGCAAATGAGAGCCATATCTTTTTCATCTGAGCCTGACTCGACAGTGTTGTCTGTCCAGTCTACTTCTTCAGCGACAAAGCCTTTGACTTGTCATCTTTAGATACTTATCTTTTAACTTTGAGATATTTGTCATCTCTGGGTTTAACGGATATCTAAGAGGTTGATGGGGCAACAACTTTCTTGGATTTGCATTCACTAGCAAAGTGACCTTTGCGTTGATAGTTAAAACAGATAGCATAATCTTTATCAATAGAAGGGATCTTTGACTTGTCAGGGTCAGTGATAGAAGGATTTCTTCTAAAGTTTTTCTTTCTGGAAAACCTTCTAAAAGTATTAGTTAGAAGGGCTAGAGAATCATCAAATTCTGACAAATCAGCATCAATAATGTCCTCAAACTTAGACCGGTCTAACTCAGTGATGGAGGTTATGGAGGAAGAGAATGTTCTAGTGGGATCAGTCTCTGATGACACTAAAGCCAAAGAAGAACTTTTGGTGTCTTTTAACAAATTTCTTTTTTACATCAGAGATTTCTCATGATTGAGGAATATTCCATATAATGCACTTAAAGAAAAAGAGTTAGTGTTCTTTGATAATTTAAGACAAGTAGTAAATGTGTCCCATTATTCAGGAAGAGATTCTATGAACTTTGTCAATACTTCAGAGTTAGAATATTCCCAACCAACTATTTTCAAATCTATGATCAGACAGTTGAATCTCCGATGAACTTGAGAAAGTGTTTCATTCTTTCCACAAATAGAACTTTCAGACTGTCTCACCAGAGGTATTTTTCGAGATTCTTGTACCTAATTGGTTCCTTCATATTGGACACAAAGTGTGTCCCACATGGATTTTGAGGTTCCCATTTTCATGACAGAATGATACACATCATCTGGCAGAGACATAGCAATAATAGATCTAGCTTTTGTATCAAGGGCTAGTTCTTTCTTGTCTTACTCACTCCATTGATGTGGAGTTTTGGGAATACGTCTCTCAAGAATAGCAGGAGAGGTTGCAGTCTCAGGGACTGCAGGGAATATAGTTGTTGGAACAAATAGTCGATTTTCTATATAGTATGAGATCTTAGGATCTGAACCTTCTAGAAATAGAGTCATGCTTTCATTACAGACAAGGAAGTTATCTTTGCTAAATATAGAAGGTTTTCCAAGTGATCAATCGTCATTGTAGTTTGTATTAGGGTTAACTAGAGCCATTATAGAAACAAGATATTAGTTTTTAAAGTTAGAAAGCAGTAAACACTGCTCTGGTACCACTTGTTGGTCCCTAAGGAGTCTACAAGAGTATAAAATTATATATACATTTTGTAGAAGGGGGGTATGAATATAAATGCAACTTTTTAAGTTTTAAATGAGTTTATTGGAATAATAAAATTTACAAATTGTAAGAGGAATAAGAACAAGTATGAATACCTATCCTATTAAAATCTAAGAATTACTAAGTAGTTTGTGTTTGGGCAAAAATCTCAAATCCGCGACCGTTGGCTGAAACGCCCGACCAAAGACTTTTCATGACCTCCGAATACTAGCCAAAAACCCAAAGAGCAGTGGTCGAGTAAATCGCTCGACGACAGATGCAAACGTTCGACCAACAACACTTTACGTCGATTAAAACATTACGAATCAATGGTCGGCTAAAAGCTCCAAGCGAAATCTACGACGCACGACAGACCTGTAAGCGCTCGACGCAGGCCGTTACTTTCGGGTTTATTGTGAGTTAAACGTTATCTTCTTAGCAGGACCGTTGGACGGTTATGATCAGACGTCATCAAGAGAATTTATGAAGGAAATCAATATCGATCAAACGTTACAAAGCAACGACAACTATATATACAACGTAAATATCACCGAAGAAGACACATGAAGTGATCTCCGCCCTCTCGAAACAAATGAATACACAACAGCTTCCTAAGTTTCATACACTAGTCTAGCTTTTACATCTTTTTTCACTTGTAATCGTACGACCATATTTCTAAAGGACGACGCCCCTGTTTGGTGCCATTTTCCATAGAGCATCGATGATACCTCGTCCAAGAGTTTTTCAGCGTCAACAAATCTTTTGTCTTTGTTTTTCTTTTCATTTTGCTTACGTTCGTTGGGAGAATCCTTCCTTTGATCGATCAGGTCCACAAGCACCTCAAGTTGACTTTTGTTAAGTTAATTTTTGGTATCAACAGTTTGGTGCCATCCGTGGGACCCAATTAGAGGAATTCTCCAAACGAACCCCGTATTACTAACGATTTTCTTTTGTTTATGTCAATGGCATACCACCGAGCTGACCACACTGAAGAAAATGTAAGAGATAAGCTAAATGCAACAAACCTGTGAATTCAGCAACTGGAAGCCTAAAGGTTCGGCCACAGGAACCCGGGTCAGATACCCCTTCCTCCACCACCGCCCGGTCAACCTCCACAAGGAGCGCAATACGCCGGATTCCGGCCCCGGATCAACAACTTTCAGCATCAAAATACCAACTCGCAATTCCAGTTTCAGCACGTCGGGCCCTGGACGCAGCATAATCACCAAAATCAGCACCCGATCAACCTGAATAGCGGCTACAATCAAGGGACTCAGCCACCACTAAAGGGACATCAACCGTACGTCCAACCACAGAATACCTTTTCGGGCAATACAAAAGACCAGGGGCTCGAACGCAAACGAAACAGTACGTTCGGCACTCCTGTCGTGGAACCCGTTGCATGGCGATAAAATTCCTGGAAGAACAGAGCAAAAAGGTTTTAACTCTATTGTCCAAATAACCAGGAGCGGCCGTACCAGTCGATATCGAACCTCCCACTGGATTCCCGACGTCCCCGTTTTCTGACGCGATCTTCCTAGTCGAAGTCCACAAGAAATACAATATCCCAGCGTTTACGCCGAAGTATTACGGACTGACGGATCCCAAAGAACACATCGCTCAATATAAGCAAATGATGTGGACAATGTCAATACCTCTACAGTATCAGGAAGTTTGCATGTGCAAGAGCTTCAAAGGAACGCTCACCCGAGCCGCCCTGCAGTGCCTAATAAATCTGAAGCCGAAATCAATTAATTCTTTCGCAGATCCTGCTAACCAGTTCTTCAAGCAGTTTGCCAGCAGCCGCAAGATGGAGAAACAAACAGGAGATTTATATTACGTCATTCAAAAATCTGGTGAATCCATTTGAAGTTACTTTAACCGTTTTAATTATGAAATGATAGGTAAACGGAATTGCGACATCCTGGCGGCGATCGAGGCATATAAAAGAGGGTTGGACAGTATGTCGGACTTGTATTTGGATCTCACCAAATATCCTGCGGAAACATTCGAAGACGTGCGAGCCAGGACGCTAGCTTATATGAGAGTCGAGGATGATGCCTCCTTTCGACGAAAGCACTCGGACGACAAGCATCCCCTAGGCATTAAGAAGCCGGACTTCAAAGTTAGGTCAACGTCCAGATCGGAGCCCCCGAAGCAGATATCGAACGTTCGGTTCGATAAAAGTAAGGAAACATCGACCTCTCGCCACGTCCAGCATTCTAAGATTTCATCCTATGATTTCAAGGGAATGACCGACGACCTGATCAGAGCCTTAAAAGATGTGCCGACAACCGTACGATGGCCTAAGATAAGAGATCGACCGGACGAAAAAAAGGACACGACGAAATGGTGCGACTTCCATGACGATCATGGTCATACGGCGGATGATTGCGTCGCACTAAGAAAAGAAGTCGCTTGGGTCCTATCCAAAGGACATCCACAAGACCTCCTGTCCAGCGTCAGCTCAGGTATGATCCCTAAACCCTCATCTCCGAACACCACTAAGACGGTGAATTGTATTACAGGTGGGTCAGACGTATGTGGACTCACTTACTCGGCCGCCAAACGACACACCGCACAGCGGACGGACAACCCTGCGATTCTGCGAGCACACCGGCCAAAAGCAGAAGTTGATTTGGAGAACATGCCAATCACTTTCGACGATCACGACCTGGACGGTCTATACCCTGAGCACCACAACAGTCTTATAATCCGGTTGACGATCGGGAACTGCTCTATGAAAAGGATGTCAATCGACGAGGGCAGTTCAGCCGACGTGATCTTTCTGAGCACCCTGAAAGCAATGGGGATAAGTGGAACGGAAATTATACGACGCTCGATAGTCTTGATAGGCTTCAACGAAGACGCAGCCCACACCGTCGGGAAAATCAGCCTTCCCATCTATGCCAAGGGAATCAACAAGTCAACTAGGTTCAACGTTGTGGATTGCTCCTCCGCATACAACATTATCCTTGGACGTCCATGGATCCACAAGATGAAAGTTGTTCCCTCGACGTACCACCAGGTGCTCAAATTCCCGACGCCATGGAGATTCCAGGAGATCAGAAGCGAACAAAGGACAACACATGATTGCTACAAAGCCGCAATGAAACCCCGGAAAGGGTACGCCTAGCGGCCGCTAGACCAATCTAAACCTTGGTCGCGGGACCCGCGATTGAAGCGATTACTGAGGGGTAAGACACCAGGACCCTGTCGTTATCGCAATAAGGTACTTACCCAACAATACGACCAATCGCCTGTCGAACGGTAACACGTTTCTAAACTCATTTAAACTATTTACACACGAATTCCATTTTTTGCATACACGCGAATGTTGCTTTCTTCTTCGAACCCATACTAACTTACGCATCGGAGGGTCGTTGGTCAAACAAACGACCACCCCTAATGATTTCTATTGCAGGTACGCACAATCAAAGGGTCCACGACCCCACTAAGACGCACGGCTTGCTGATTGAGACTCAATCACCTCAAAATTCTAAACTTGATCTTTCAAGTTTTAGACTAATCACTTAGATGGCTTGACCTCCAGGAGTGAAACTATTTCTTCCCCCCCCCCCCCCCCGCAATTATATTTATGTCATATAGTCACGTTTCGTGTTGTTTTTGTTTTCGACCGATACATCCAACAAATAAACACGTGTGAAATAAAAACGTTCCATGAAATCAAACAGAAAAAGAATACAAAAAAAGGGCACGATCATAACAGATCGCCCCAAGGAAAAAAGCCCTAAGTGTCTAGAAGATACTAGGACGCAGAAGAACGCTAAGTTGATTAGCCCTCTCTGACGCCTTCGCCTCCTTGGCCAAAGCGGTATCCTCACGATCCAAAGCTCTCTTCTCGCTTGCCTGATCCATCTTCACCACCTGAGTGGCTTGGTCAATCTTGAGTTGCGTACTAAGAGACGCCTGGAAGGCCTGTTACAAAAAACATATGTACGTCAGTATGACTAATGGCATAAAATCGCACGATCGCTCGAACGCATGTATACGCACGATGCACGATCGCCAGAATATAAAATCGCACGATCACATGGTCGCATGAATACGCCTGACGCACGAAAAATCATACAACGCACGATAAGATGCTAAAACATACAATTATAATACCCAAAGACTCACCTGGAAAAGGTGCTCAGTCAGCATGGTATGGGCGTCAGCCAAAAGTACACCATCGAAACGATCCTTGAAAAATTAAAGTTTTCTAGAACGCCGAAAAGGCTCTTACGATCCGTAGGCCCATCCTTTAAAAAATTCGGAGGAACCCTAGGTCGGGAAGAAAGGACCTCCGTGACTTTCTTCCCTTTCTCCTGGTAGCCCGTTGCGGCCGGCGACACCATCGGTATTGGTTTCGACGCTGACGCCTTCGCCCTCTTGGGATCGCTAACCCCAAAAGGCGGTTATCTCGAATCTGCCCCCCCTGGCCTCTTCCTCCCAGATCGAGCTTCGGCCTTCTTCCTCCGTAACTCTAAGCCCCGACGCGCCAGGAGCACTTGTCGATCCAACCCGGGGGCAGATGGATCAATCCTCTTTAAAGACGGGGAAGACCCCACCACGCCTACAGGCGCCGCCCCTCTGGGAGGGCCTGAAGACACAACACCCTTCGAGGGTGTAACGGCCAACGGAACATCCCCGGAATGGGACTCCCCAACTCTAGTTTGACCAGCAGTCTCGCCTGAACAAATATTAATCGATCAGAATAAGGAAAATGCACGAGTCAGACGTACGATGGAGATGCTTACCGGTCATCTCCTCTCCTCCTCCTTCCTTACTCGCCTCCGAGCCCTGAGGAGTTTCTGTGATGTCTCGCGCAACAACGACCTCAAACTCGACCTCGCCCTCGTCCTCGTCCAAGGCTTGATAGACGATCGCCCTAAAAGTAGGGTCCAGGATCTACAGAAAACGGGTGATCTTGGCCACCGAATCCTAACTAGAACCAATCTTGTTGAAATCAACGACTGCAAAAGAATGGGGGCACAAATAAGATCGATAGACAAAAAACGTGAAAAGCATAACATCGCGAAATACCGCTTACCATGGGTAGGCCAACCCAAAATTAACCAGTGATCATCATCTTCGAAAGACAACGCACGTCCAAAAACGTAGCGTTCCTTCCAGCCACAGTCGTTCACCGCAGTCCCTTAGATCAGGATTCGCTCCTTACGGAAGCGACTGAAATGACTGTATCGATGATTTAACTCCGCCTTTACCGAATATGCCAGTATAAATTTATGAATGGTAAAGGCCGACTACCAGTCAAACTTCAGTCGTTCGATTGTTGGTATAATCCTCCAGAATTAGGGCATCATTTGCCCCGATGACAGCTCGTAATGTTCTAAAAACTCTCTGGCAAGTCGGGAGTAAGGCCATTGGAGTCCTATCCTAAAAGGGTACTCATACAGGACGAAATTCCCCGCAGGACACTCGTACGACCTTAATTCTCCGGGACTCTCAAGATGAAAGCGGTCCGGCAAGGCGGCAAGCTCTCTAAAGGTCGGGAAATCTGCATCAGCAATAGTACTCTTCGGATCTAGCATTTCCCTACAGTCCCCTAAATTGTTTAACGCTTCAAAGAACGAGAACTCTTCCCAACGTTTAACCGGTTTCTTAGCTACGGTCTTTTTACGCATAAAAGAAGAAGAATTGTACCTTAAGAAGGCCTAAAAACCTCGAAAACGGAAAGAACGGAATCACGGGGACTGGAGAAATTCGCTCGCTTAAAAATCGGGAGTGGCCGGGGAGGAGAAAGTAAAAGCAAAGGTATCACTGAGGCATACACAAGATCTCACACTTTTATGTAGACGATCGTTGTTGTCACTGAACCACTTCAGATCACGAGTTGATTTTCTCTATCTTCAGCTAGGTCTTCGACTATAGCTGAAGGTTCCTTTGGTGTCAATATTGTCTTCAAGTCTTCAAGCTTTAGATGGTGTTCTAATGGTTTCAGGGATCACTGAGTACAATCAGTGTTTGTTGTCGCTGAATCTAAACATTAACAAAACTAAGTTTTTCACTAAGTATAAGAGAAATCATAATTAAATCACTGAAGGAGCTTAGATCAACACCTCTTTTTCAGAATTCTGTACTAAGAAACCAAACTATGAAGTTGTAAATAAATTAACAATTTAATCCAACTCGCTTATAGTCGAAGTGGTCACAATACTGGAACTATTGTTCCTCTTCGTGCAATCATAGGTTGGGAAAGAGGGGGTTTTAACGAGTTTTTGACGAAAGACGCAAACGATGACATTACAACAAATGACAATGTTGGGTTTTAATGTGATTTTGAAACCTTAAACGCATCAGAAAGTAAATAATTTTGGTTACAACCAAAATCAGAAAAGTTTTCTAATACATAAAACACATAGTCGGATTCAATGAGACATTTAAATTAAACCACACACCATAGGGTGTATGGAATTGTACCTTTATAGACTGGGAGGAGGTATCGTCTAAGCACGCATAAACCAAAACAGGTTTTCTTTACAAGTGATCCACACACAAACACGTTGACAAGTTCCACTAGGTGCTAGGCTGCTAGCCCAAGAACCCGAAATCTATATGTGCATTATAGAAAACAAAAGGTTTATTTTCTGTATTTTCTGAAAGGTTAATTCTAAAAATTTCAATCAGTTGGAATTGAATTAGCCTAACTCCTTATTCATATAATCAGAATTATAGATGGACTATAACTTAAATAAGGTTTAGTAATATAAATATAATTATCTTAAACTTTAATATAATTACACATATTTACAAATAGCACCATGTAATTATCATAATTACGTTTCAACGCATATTTTCGTAATTATTCTCTAAGAATAATTATGTACATTATCAACTTGATTTGATCACAGTTTTAACAAATGGAAGTTAATGTATTCTTTATGTGCGACCCTATAAGTTTACATACTCTCTGGTAGTATCTTGTGTGACACACATCGTATGCATATAGTAACTTACAGTAAACAAATTACAAAATATCCCCATGTTATATAAAACTAGGTAGTAGTACCATGTTTGCCCATCCAATATAAATATGTTATGGGAATATATATATATATATAGCGGCTAAATCGATATATTATGGCAAAACAATTCTAACTATACACCTCATTGTTATAATCAATAGTCTCGTACATTTTTTTAATCATTTTTAGTTAATTAAAAAATTAAAAGGAACAACCGAGGATGATGATGTGACGTTATATCAAGAGTAATATCGATTAGTATTTGTTTATATCTGAGACGTGATCATCAACCCCTTTAACTTTAACATTTTCTAAAAGATTTATTGTCACTGCATAATACGCAATGTTGAAGACTAGTTTTTAGAGTAAACTACGATTTCCGTCCCTGTGGTATGTTGTTTATAACGGATTTCGTCCCTGCTCCTTAAAAATTGTTTTTTTGGTCATCGTGGTTTGTAGTTTATTTCGTCTTTCGTCCCTCTAACCAGCTGCATTAAAATATCTGTTAAAATCAAGGGAAATTTGGTATTTTTATCCTGTTAACTCGTTTTCTTTTAAAAATTAATTATAATATATTATATATTTTACTATTTATAGTTTATATTATATATATATATATATAGAGAGAGAGAGAGAGAGAGATATCCCTGACAACCTCCCCGCTCCCTTTTGCAATCCACCAGCGATGAAATCCATATCGATAAAGACCCAAATCTTTTTGACGAACAGAAACCAATTTTTTCTGTAAACTTAAAAACCAAATCCTAATTCAAATTGGGTTTCAGCAATTTGCAAATTATATTAACTTGGATGCCGATAAAAAGAGCTTTGATGCTTCCGCTAAAAAAAGAGACCAAATCCACCGGTACAAACGAACCTCACCTTCCCCCCCCCCCCCCCCCCCATGTTTTCTGCCCCTACTCTATCTCTGAACGTGGACGCCCTCTTCTTCATCAAAGCAGCATTGATCTAGGTTTTTGGTTTGGGTTTTTTATTAATTTGGTGAATCCACAAACGAAAAAGGAAGGTTGATTCATCACCTTTTTTTGGATTCAGTATACAAGTAATCACCGAAGATGAAGGGGTCTGGGAAAGGGAGGGGTCAAGGGATGGAACCATTAATTTCCAAGTTTTATATGTAAATCTTTGTCATAAATTTCCACAATTTCCAAGAAAAGAAAAACATCCTCACGAGGAAGAAGAAAAGCATCAATGGAGAATGAGAGTTGGGTTGTAGGAGATGGGTTATATATTGATATATATCATATAAATTATTATATAATGATAACTATAATACATATACACATAATATAAAACAACATATAATATAATCTAAGAAAAAGGTTGAGTTTGGCCAGCGATTAGGAATTCACAGGTAAGGAATGGGAAGGGAAGGGAAGAAGATGATGTGTGGGAGATGGCATGTCACATGGGTGGGGGTTAGGTTATATTATGTCTTGTTTTTATTATAAATGTTTTATTTTGTAAAAATAAAAGAAAATGTGGAAAGACCCAATTTACCCTTAATTTGACATTACTTTTATAACAAATGAGGTACTAGGGACGAAAAATGAAAGGAATTGCAAACCACAAGGACCAAAATAGCAAGTTATAAAGATGAGGAACGAAAGTAGTTATACACAACAAACCACAAGGACGAAAATCGTAGTTTACTCTTTTTTTAAAAGGAGACAACAGCCACAACATTATTGGCAAATCACAAGAAATAGAACAAAAAGTAAATTACACCTAAAAGGTGAGAGACTCCCTTCCAAATATTATATATTATGTAGTATAGTCATTTGAGTCAATTTTCCTTAAGGTAAATCCCAAAAGAAGTGTGAATTACATTTGTTTTATATAAATATTATATATTTTAAAAGAAGAGCGTTAAATACATGAAATAGAAACCTGCTTTCAAAAAATTTATTATTGTAAAATTGCACATTCATTTTGTTTCCTAATTAAAGACTTTAAAATAGTTTTTATTTAAGACATTGTAGTTTAAAATTTTTATCAATCATAGCAATTGGTAATACTTTGATTTGAATTAAGATGACTTCACACAGGTTGACAATTTCAATGTCATATCATTGTCCATGTGAGATGTCCATATATAGCATATTGGTGACATATCATTTTCTTATTATAACATTGTACTTTCACAAAATTTAACTTTACATATCATTCATTAATATAACAATATTAGAAATACTTATAAATCACAATCTATCTTGCTAATTTTATAAATATACTTTTTGAAGGATGAACATGAGAGTTTTTACATTTTTTACAAAGAAAATATTTATTTTAAAAATAATATATCATATTAATTTGTTTTAAAGAATATAATTTTACATATTATTTAATAAATATACAAAATTATTTAGAAATGTTTTAAATTATTAATTGATGTAACAATATTAGTTAAGAAGATTTCCTGAAACACAATTTGTATCGCTAACAAGAATGAAAAGAACAAATAGAGTTTTCAAAGAAATGGATGAAAAATATACTCTAGGTGGACCATGAGAACATATTTAACTAGTGTCTCCAACCGTACGTTGCATGCGGTGATCATATATCATGTTAATTTATTTATTTTGTAAAAAAGGTAAATGATTATTTTCTATATTCATTAAATGTGATATACTTAAAAATTGTTGTTCCCAATTTAACTTATAAGAATTGCTTTCAAGCTTATGTTGGCACTAGATGTATATTATTTTTTTAGCTTAGATGGAGTATTAATAGATTTGTAGAAAATGTTTTATGAAATGAATAGTGTATTTGAATTGATATAAGATGAAAAAAGAATTTCGATTCCGTGTTTCTTATTTGGTATTAGAGTTCAAAGATAAAAATTGTTCGACAGGTAATGCTAGTTTATTTATTTATTTTGTGAGTATCAATCGAATAATGAAAATATTTTATAAAATCATTGACAAACAGATAGGGATAAACCAAGAAAATAAGGATATATAAAATTATAATATAAAACATATATCCAAATTTATACAAAATCATAATGTTGTGCTTGGTTTTTATTTCCGTAATTCAATTGAATTACATTTGGTTATAACAAAGGTCCTTCAAAACCTTTACTTTAAAAAATATCATGAATGGTCAATGTAGGTTGAGGACGACAAATTAATAAAATCTTCAAAAATAAATCCACACATAAAGTGATACAAGTATACAAATCAATCAAAATAAAATTCACCTTTGTGGTTGAAGTTACGATTTTAGAATGCTTATAATTACTTATTAGGAAAACAATAATTGACTGCTACAAATCATTTGCACAATTTTATAGAAATTATTGTCGTTGCATAATTCATAAGAAAAAAGACTATCACCGGTAACAAACAATGTTTCCCCACCCATCCCTTAACTTTAAAAATTGTTAATCTAAGATTGAAAAAAACTAATGCATTTTTTAAGGAAAAACTTGCATAGTGTGTTTTTCCATCATTTTGGTGTCAACCGAAAGGTTTTAGTAAAAACTACTACCACATGATATAGGCAACAGAAACATATTTAAGATTATCATCCATGGAAATACTAACAACCTATAAGGAAACATACGTTCTAGATATTTAACTACAAAAAGATGAACAAAAAATACTTACTTGGATATTATGATTGCCGAAAACCACAATTATGAGTCAAGCCTTTTTGATCTCGCTTCTTGGATGATGAGGACCAATAATATGAATCTCTCTAGTGGCTCACACTTAAGAACACCAAAATCTAACAATCAAGAAGAGGCTTAAATCTTGAACCCTTATTAGGGATCTCGATTTTGGGAGAGAGGGAGAGGGGATATTGATCCAAGAGAGAGAGAGAGAGAGAGAGAGAGAAAAGACTCAAAAAACTGTTTTATAACCCTCTTCTGCTTCTTTATTTTACACTTTGCCCCTTTGAACCGATAATCTTGATTAAACTATTTTAATCAATTATCATTATCCCTATACTTTATATAATTAATTTAATTAATTATATATTTTATCTTCTAATTAATTTATCATCAAATGACAAATTAACAAATTACCCCCTTTATCTTCTGATTGTTTATTTCGGTGTTAAGGGCAATCCAAAAGGACCCTGCTATTATAAGAAATGTTACCACCAGTTAATAACTATGGACACTATATCCAACACCAACATCCCATTAAATATAAGATTTAGTACAAACTATAAATAACAAAGTATTTTGCACCATCAATTAACAATATCGATTCTAATCATGTGCAATTGAACTGCACCTTCAGCCACCAAATCTTACACCCTCAAGAACTCTAAACTTTCAAATTTTCTACAAAAAAAAAATTGAGACGGTTACTTGCAAATCATAACAATAAAACTAAATGCAATGATGTTGATTGATATGACAAACAAAATGACCAAATTGATACACAATAAAACAAACCAAAAACAAAATGAAAAGAATTAAGTGATGGAGAAGAGAAACAACCCTGAATCAAAATGCAGAAATTGAGGGATGGAGAAAGTAAAGGGTTATATGTTGTGGATGGATTAAGAGATGAGAAAAGTAAAAAGTCTTAAAAAAATTAAAGGGTTTGGAGATTAAAGGTTAATTAAAAAGGTTGTAAAATGACCAAACTCATTTATATAAGTTGATTAAAAAAATATAATTATGTAAAATGAAGATAATGATTATATAATAGCTTATGTTCATTAATTGTCATTTATATTATTTACACAATACTCTTTATATATGTGTATGTATATATATATATAATTTAAAAAATAATATATTTAAAAAATGACAATACACGAGTTTCAACCATTTTTTTAGTACAACATATATATTGGTTTGTGATTTTTAAGTAAAATTTGAATCAATGTATAAAATTTAAAAGAAGTATCATTTAAAATATTATTAAAATCAGTATATAAACTAATATAAATGAAATTAAAACTAATATATGAAAATAAATTTAGAAATAATATATAATTAAATATTTATTATTAACCTTCTCACTAATAAATAAAATATTTATTACATTTAATGTTACTAATTACAATCTATACATAATTAAATACTTATTATTAACCTTTTCATTAATAAATAAAAAAATTATTACATTTAATATTACTAATTAAAATCAATACATAAAACTAAAAAAGAATTCTAGAATCAATATATATAATTAAAATTATAATAAAAATAAAACTTATTTGAATCAATATAGCAATATGTATATATAAAAAGACAAAAGAATGAAGCAATATGTAAAAACTAAATTAGAAGAATCAAATATATAAAACTAGAAAGAATAACTTACTGCAATAATTAATATATAAATTATTTTAGTTTTATTTTTTAATTTAAATTGAAATCAAACAATATAAAATCATAATCGAATAACATCTTTCATTTCACATGAAATGATTAAAACCTCTTTTTAAGACTTTTTTAATTATTGAGAAACCAACTATGAAGAAATCGTCTCAAGTAGATCAAAAAAACTTGAACAAATGAAATAAAAATTTATTCAATTGGACTTGTCTAAAGTAGAAGTGGTCACAATACTTACAACTATTGTTACCCTTCGTTCAATCATAGTTTTGGGATGGAAGGGTTTAAAGGAGGGGTTTTGGGCAAATTTGCAAACGAGTACATTACGGTATAAGCGAATTATTAAAGGATATTAAATGAATGGAATTGGGATATGGATGGAATATAATGAAATAGAGCCACTAAATTTCTCGCAATTATACAAAACTAGGTAACACCACCGCATTTGCATAGTGAATCTAAATACTTTATTATTTTAAGCCAATTAGAAAGTTTGATAATATAAAACTGAATTAATTATATATATCAAAAGAAACAACTAATGATATGATGAAGCAACTTCATATCAGTGTAATATTGATTTATATCAATTTAAATCAAATATGTAGTCATCAACCCTTTTAAATTGAATATTTTAAAAAAAAATTATCGCTACCGCGCAACGCTCGGTACCGAACACTAGTTGTTCTATAAAATAGGTAATACCGCATTTTAGTTTAAATTGCCGTCTTTAAAAAAATACAACATTTTAGTTTAAAGAAATCCTTAAAACTTGTTAGAATGTCCAAAGACATACTACAAACATATTGTAACACTTTTAGATCTCAATTGTAATAAAAAGTACATTGTTCCATATAGAGACATAAAAGTATTTAACATAATTAACATTAAAAAAGAAAAAAAAAAAAAAACAAAAGATGCCCTCCCAAATATTTCTGTTTTATATAGATATATAAATAGATACTCACGTTCTTTGCCATCTCATCACCATAAAAATCGATCCAATTTTATTGCTGATATGGAACTATAGAAGGAAAAGATCTGTGTAAATGGACCGATCCATTTCTCCATTTATGGGCCCTTCATCTCTATATCTCCATTTTTCTTTTATTTTTTTCTGAGTAAACTACATACTTGGTCCCTAGGGTTTATTGGTTTTAACAGTCTGGGTTCCTAAAATAAAATATCTATGGCTTCCATCCTCATGGTTTCCATTTCATAACGTATTAGGTCCCTAAAACTAACTTTGTTAGACTTTTCCTGTTAAGTAGGTTGAGTAAGAGGGGCATTTTGGTCATTTTAAGTATAGGGACCAAACACGTAATAAGAATCACAGGGACCAAACATGTAATAAGAACCATAGGGACCAAACATGTAATTTACTCTCTATATAATTTATATATACTTAATAATTAATAATTCATAACATATATATTGTGGGTGTATATATATATATATTATATATTTTATCAAATACTTTCACATTTTTCTTATTATAACATTTTCTTCGTTTTTTCTTATTAAAATAATATATTTTTAAATTGTATTTTTGTTATGGCATTATAGTTACATTTTTTTATCATAGTAATATACTATCATTTCTTTTTTTACACATTGTATTTTTAATTTTTCTTATTAAATTGTATGAAATTAAATATTTTAATGTAACATATTTTTTAAGCAGACACATTTTTTTTTCCTTAAAAAAACACATACTTTTTAACATTTTTTAAACGTTAGCAATGGAAAATGTGTTTTACAAATTTTCTAAATATTGTTATATTAATGAATAATTTTGTTTTATTTTTGAATAACTTCATCGTTTTCTCTCCCGATTATTCATATACCACCTATATTATGTTTTTCATCTATTTTTTAAGAATTCCTTTAAAATGTATGAATAATCGGAAGGTAAAGTGAGGAAACTATCTAAAAATTTGATGTTCCACTTTATCTATGCCACGTAATTTATTTAAAAAAATATATGTTTTTTAAGGAAAAAACATTCATATATGTTACATTAAAATATATAATTTTCATATAATTTAATAAAAAAGTTTAAAAGTACAATGCCTAAATACAAAACAATTTGAAAGTATATTGTTATAATAAAGAAAAATATGTAAATATAATGACATAATAAAAAAATAGTTTGAATATATATTGCTATAATTAAAAAAATGTAACTATAATACCATAATAAAAAAATAATTTAAAAATATGTTTCTATAATAAATAAAAATGTAACTATAATGCCATAATAAAAAAATAATTTAAATATATATTGCTATAATAAAGAAAAATTTAACTATCATGCCATAATAAAAATACAAAATAAAAAATATATTGTTGTAATAAAAAAACAATGTTATAAAAAATTGTGAAAATTATGGTGATAAATTATATACAATATATATTATTAATTATTAATTATTAAGTATATATAAAATATATAGAGAGTAAGTTACATGTTTGGTCCCTGTGGTTTTTATAACATGTTTGGTCCCTAAACTTAAAATGACCAAAATGACCCTCTTACTTAACCTACTTAACAGAAAAAGTCTAACAAAGTTAGTTTTAGGGACCCAATACGTTATGAAATGGAAACCACGAGGATGCAAGTCATAGATATTTCATTTTAGGGACCCAAACTGTTAAAACCAATAAACCCTAGGGACCAAGTATGTAGTTTACTCTTTTTTTTTTTCAATTCAACCTTTTTATATATTAAACAATAGTACATCAAATTGTTGATGTGTAAAATATATTTAACATAATGTAAAAATGTTTTATTTTACTTGGTATTTACTATTGTTAATTTATGTATTATAATATTTACTTTTTATGTTTTTTATTAATGCAACATTTATATTTGTAATTTTTAATAATTATAACTTTATTATTGTAAATCTTTAATTATTGTTTTGTAATTATAGTAATTAGTTTTTATTATTGTAGTTTTTAATTATCATAAGTCGGTCCCAGAGTAAAAACTTTATAAAATATATAAGAAAAATAAAAATAACGTGGCAGGGATAGAAACATGATGTGACAAAGATGCTCTGAATTATCAAAGGAGAAAGTGAGGAAAATATTATAAAAAAATTGGAAAAAGTTTTTTTATGTCATATAATCAAAATTACTTGTTATCGATATCATCTCATTTAAGTCATGTAAGTAAAAAAAGGATTGTTAACTGATCTAAAAGTTAATAGATTACCTATTACTATAATTGGTAGATTTTTCAAAGTATTATTTACTAAAAAGAATTGAAAATATATATTGTTATAATAAGAAAAAATGAAAATACAATACTAATAAAGAAATTTATAAAAATAGGTTGTTATTTCAAGCATTTACCTTAAGAATCCAGATCTTACTATTCCATACTAAGGGGCCGTTTAGCAAACGCTTACCTGGGTAAGACTTACCAAGTCATATTACCTTACCGGAGGAATATGACAAATACCAAAAATTTTACCCGGTAAGAGCAAAGACAAGAAAAAACAAGGACCAAGAGTCTTACCCCGGTAAGTGATTGCGACAACTCTTACCACGGTAAGCACTTACTAGGTAAATTGTTGCATACGATGCCGTTTTGATGGACTAAAATCTTACCCGGTAAGTAAATGATAGTGTTGAAGTTTGCCGGTAAGCACTTAACCGAGTAAAATTTAGTAAACGACCCCTATGTATCAAAACATATGTTGTTTGTCATCATCTTAATGCAAATGATATCAGAATTTATTGATTGTTAGGCAAAAGGGGTTCGGATTCATCGACTACAACTTGAACAATCTTGATTTGATCGATTCGTGATATCATCGTTTTCTCCTCTTGTTCTTCGAGATCTTTGGCTTTTCCCTATAGCACCACATAGAATCCCATCACAATTCCAACTGCACCTATCATGCTAAAGTTCGAAAAAAGAATATGTTAGGTTTATCATATATTTTCTCATCTTGTTAGCTAAAAATGTATAAAAAAGCCATTCTAACGTTAAAAAGTATAAATCCTTGCCATTGGCATTTTTGGAACACGACGCTTGTCATTATATATAAATTTGTGTTTATGGCTTAGCGACATATCTCAAGAGTATGTTTTCTCCACATACACATATTATATATAGAGAGACTTGAGATAATGTGAGAAAAAAATAATTTTGGTGAGAAGCATGAGAATTGAAGTGGTGAATGTAAGCTTATATCATGTGAACTTACGTTATATTTTGTGAAGTTGGTAAAGGTTATAAGATATGAATGTGCACCTGCAACGGTTTCTGTGAAAGTGGTCTGTTTACCTGTACACACGCTTTTGCACAAGATACAAGTACTTTCACATATATTATGTTAATATTACGTTTTTTCTTAGGTGTAGGGTCGGACTCACTAGCTATTGTGTATACGATGACACTGGCCATTGTTTCATTCCTCTTTCGTAGTTTAAAAGGTGTCACCGTATATTTATTGAAAGTACAATAAATACATAAGTTTATGTTGGTAGACTTGGTTTGTACGATCTTTTCTCCCTTCTAGGTGTAGGTTTGAATCTCATTAATTTGTATCATTTTCTTAGTTTGTAGTTTTTGTTTTCAGATTTATTATGTTTCTGGAAAAATTTGGGATAAAAGACTTGAACCGGACTTCACATACAAAAAGTAAGGAATTAACTAACAAACCAATGTTGCTTTTGTTAAAAAAAATTCTCTACCTTCATTTTTTACAGTCAAATGATGCCACTATTTGAAAACATTTCTAGGTTCCACCTCTGACCAGGGCCGTTCCTGGGGAGGGCGGGCTGGCCGTACGCCCAGGACCCACAGAAAATAGGGTCCATATTTTCCGTATATAAAATATAATATTAGTTCAAAAAAGTAAGTAAATAAAATATATACAAATATTTTTAGTGTCTAATATGACCCAACAAGAATTTAGCATATATTAAAGGTCCAAAGATGTATTAATTAACTCCATTGGCAAGAAAGTATGTAAAGAGTGAATTGGTTGTTCATTGTGTAGTATTGCTTATTGCTTATATTTATCATACTTCTCACAAAAAATGACATTTCTCTTGAGAATCCAACCCTATATATATATATATATAGAGAGAGAGAGAGAGAGGAAAGTTCAAATGCTAACTCAAATTTGGTTGCGAACTTGAGGATAAATTAGAGCGCGACACTTATCGCATTCAGTCTGCATAATAAAGCGCATTCAGTATGAATAATGAAGGTGAAATTCATTCCTTATTTAGTATGAATAAAAGTTCATTCCTTATTTAGTATGAATAAAAGGCATTCAGAGTGAATGACACAACATTTAGTCTGAATATATTTATACTGAAAATGACACATGTCGCGCTCTCCTTTGTTCTCATATTCACAACCAAATTTGAGTTCGCATTGGAACCCACCCCTATATATATATATATATATATATATAGGGGAGGGATCATATGAGAACACTACCAATTTAAAGGAATAAATGAACTCATTTGGGACCACATATAATGTGGGTCCCACATAATATTAAATCATTTATGATTTAATATTAATCATATTAAATCATAAATGATTTAATATTATGTCGGACCCACATCATATGTGATCCACAATTATTCTTTTGTTCCTTTAAAAATGCAAGGTTCTCATTTGAACCTTCCTCTCTCTCTCTCTCTCTCTATATATATATATATATATAGGGAGAGGTTCAAATGAGAACATTGGGTTTTTAAAAGAACAAAGGACCCATTTTGGACCACATATGATGTGGGGCCCACAAATAAAAAATCATTTATGATTTTTTGGAAATCAATCATAAATGATTTTTTATTTGTGGGCCCCACATCATATGTGGTCCCAAATTAGTTCATTTGTTCCTTTAGATTGATATTGTTCTTGCATGATCCCTCCCCTATATATATATTGGGTTGGGTTCACATCAGAGCAACATGTTTTCGTGAGACCACATTTTTACACTTGAAGGTTACTTCACAGTGTTTTGCTGTGACGTTTCAAATGTAAAAAAGTGGTTTCACGAAAACAGGTTGGTCTCACGTGATCACAAATTTCTCTCACGAAAACAGGTTGGCCTTTCGTTTAGTAGTGGATATATATATATATATATATATATTATATATACATAGAGAGAGAGAAAGGGGAAGAATAGAGAGAGATTTTAACTTGCCTTCCCATGTATATTTGTTCTTGTAGAAATATTATATACAAGCCAAAATGGTGACAATAATTGTGTTTAAAGGGCCGAACATCGCTGTAAACACAGGACCCCTCCTTTCGATGACCCATGATTGTGCAAATACTGCAATTCCCGAACCAACGATACCCTGAACACGAAAAGCATTTATAAAGTTTAATTTTAGACATGAGCACAACAAAGACATTCGATGTATAACATCTAACCAATGTAGATGATTAACGCAAATAAGCAAGATCCAAGTTGAAAATACGAGCTAATCTTCCAAGCTTCCAAATTTGGGTCCGTAAACAATGTAACCATCGCGGATTGAACCGTCCCAGTAAAACACATCCAAGAGTGTTCAATGGGTCCACTATTGAATCAGATATGATTTTATATTGTGTGGGACCCACATCATATGTGATTCTTAGAGTGTTCCTTTGTTTCTTTAAAATTCAAAGGTTCTCATTTGAACCTACCTCTAAATTTACAAATGAGTCCATTTGTTCCTTTAAATTTACAAAGTTCTCATTTGAACCTCTTCCTCTATATATATATATATATATATATATAGAGAGAGAGAGAGAGAGAGAGAGAGGAAAGTTCAAATGAGAACTCAAATTTGGTTGTGAACGTGAGGACAAATGAGAGCGCGATACGTGTCTGAATGTAGATTATTCAGACTGAATAATCAAATAAATATTCAGACCGAATAAAACTGAATATAGTGTTTATTCAGTATGAATAAATACTATATTCAATTTTATTCGTCTGAATATTTCTTTGATTATTCAGTCGTCTGAATATGACACGTGTAGCACTCTTATTTGTCCTCACGTTCACAACCAAATTTGAGTTCTCATTTGAACCCGCCCCTATATATATTGTTGGTTCATTTACAAACTGGATGAATCCTACAAACTCGTACTTGCCATATATAAAAATAATTTTTTCATGATTTTTTTTTTCATCAAATGCTATGGTTTAAGATGTTATTTCACATATGTTTGTTTCACCTTGTAAAAAAAAATATGTGAAACTTTTACATTATGAAATAAATACATGTACTTATGAAAACAAATACATGTGAATTTTTTACATTATGAAACAAACATATATGTAATAGCATCTTAAATTATAGCATTTAATGAGAAAAAATCATAAAAAAATAATTTTTATATATGGTTTATACGAGTTTGTAGGATTCATCAAGTTTGTAAATGAACCAACCCCTCTCTCTCTTTCTCTCTCTCTCTCTCTATATATATATATATATTTCGATATAAGGTGATGTACCTGAATAGTTAGATAAAATGACAAGCAACAACTGCTACCAAAGAGACACAAACAACCCAGAAGATAAAGATTATCACTCCTAATACTGGAATTTAGTAATAGAGAGTTTGATGAAGGCAACTGTGAATTTAGAAGCTTGGGGCCTTTGATGAGTACCATTGCAGCAGCACTTGTGACGCACAAAACCGTCCCTAATATCTTTGCGATCATTCTCAAGCTTCGGATATTTATTAGTTCATATCTAAAAAAATAAAAATAAAAATTGTGATTATGTACGCATTTTAATTAGTAGGATTCATTCAGATGATACTGAAGTCGGCATGAGATCATGTTAGAAGTTAAGTTATGGTGAGAATCGTAAGAAAGGATCTTGACCCTTGATCACTTTCAATCTTAAACCCATCAATGAGTTGCACTTGACACACAAGATGGATCCGTTGCATCACCATGTATCTTAGCTCGGTGCATCTCATCCTAAGGTGCATCCAAGGGTGAAGATCTTTTCTTACCCTTTTCACCAGGACGGACCCAACTCTTCTTACCCTTTTCACCAGGACCCAACTGTTGAATTTCATAATTCATATCTATAGAAAATTCACGCAATATAATTTTCCATAAAACTCAAACTCACGAATTTTCTTAAGAGTATAGTTTTCTCAACTTTATATGCATTAAAACCTCATGAATTAAATGATATTCAATCAACAAAGTTAAAAGAGGCTGCTATCCACCGTGAGTTGACGCATGAAATAAAAAAATATGCATACATAATTGTTGATTAATAAGAACCAATTGTTAATCATTTAATGAGACTAGATACAAAGATAAAAAGTTTCAATATAAAGCTTTACACCATATAGAAAACATATTTAATATATAATCCACAACACTCGATTTATCCTTCGCGATAAAATCGATATACAGAAAGGGGTAGAAGCAGACTTGTTCACTTAGTGAACATAAAATAAATTACGGTACACAAAATTAAAACCAACCTGGTAATCCATCACGATATGAAATAAACTGCACGGATAAGATCCTGTCCTTAAAGGTTTTATACGACCACTCTATAAGCTGTGAGTCACAAGTCGCAAAGCCCCAGGATTTGATACAGTATCGAATTCCGTTTATCAACAGCTTTTGATAACGCAATTATAAGCAAAGTCGATGCAGAAAACGCAGTTAGGAAGAACTTCAGACGCATAAAGAGAGAGCTATGAGAATCAGATATTTAGTGGTTGTAAGTCACAAAGCCTTAATCTTTGATTTATATTAGAAAAAAGAACAACCCCAAAATAGGTGCTTACTCCCCAAGTTTAGGAGCCATATAATGGAGTTGGAGACTAAGTCTCCAACTAATTTTTCATTAAATAAATTGTTTATTCTAAAATTAAAATTTATAAATATTTAATTACATATATCTCCACGATTTAACTTCCAAAATATTAAATATTCAAAAACTGAAAATTAATTAACAACTTTTTATTAAGCAATAATAATCTTACTCTCTCTACAAAATAATGCGTCGTGCGAAGCACGCCTCCTCGCGTCACACCGCAAATTATTAGACCTTCCACTCATGACCCCCACCATGAGTCCACTAACTTGTTCAAAGCCCTCTTTTGAAAGAAAAACTTATAAGGTCATTTAATAATTTTATTCCTACCAATGTGGGATGGAAGAAAACTTCCACCCTCACTATAATTTCCAACAATCCCCCACCAGGTTGGAAAGTTTTCTGACATTCATAGTAGACAATGCCACAATGGTGTCACTAAGATTAAACCATGTTTAATATAAGTATGCAAGAAGGAATCAATTCAGTGGTATCCTTAGGATTTAAACCTTGAACCTTGTGATCACTTCGACTTACTTACATACATCATCTATCATCCTTGCTTTCTCACTGAGCGCGAATATGGCCATGCGCTAAACCCTGTTTCATGACCTTCTAGAAGAAGAACCACTATTCTTCATTTGAGGCGGCACCACCTCTCAGTCATATAGGCAAAGTTTTGTAACATCTTCGTTGCTAAGATGCCTCTAAATTTCGTTAAAAGTTTTAACTCAACCTCATTCTCGGCAACGCCGTACTATCTTTTATCTTACATGGATCTATCTGTTGATAGTACCTTCTATCAATTAGTGACTTGTTGTTACCCTTTAAACTTGAAAGACAGGAGCACTAAATTCAAGTTGGGTTTCCATCACTAATTGATTCTACGTGGTTTCAAACCCATGTCTCTGGTAATTGATCCTATCAAGTCTCTCGTCAGAGACTTGGTTAATGGATCCGTCAAGTTCCACAAAAACTTAACGAACACAATACTAATGGTACCATTCTCATTAAATGTCTCCCTTAATTATGTTGGAGACGTATGTGAAGATTTCACATTCTACACTGTATTGTCAAATTTTGACAGTGTGGCCACACTGTCACAATACATAGAAATTAAATTATTTAGAGAATGTAAATGAACATTCATCTACAATCCATCAGGCCTCTTCGCCTGTGGGAGTTTATGCCAGTGAATTTGGCTCTCATAGTCAAATGGGATATATACATTTATTTCTTGCTTCTCTAAGAAACCATCACACAAGTTAGAGTATAAATCCACCAACTTGTTGTGGATTTAAAATCACTTGGGTGATCTATGCAATTGGTATAAGATATTCCTCTCGAAATCAAGGATATGTTGTGTATGTAAACTCGAGTTTCATACTTCAAACAAGTGTTGTATGTAACTAATTTATCCCAAGAATGATGACTATTGGTCCAAGGGCTTTCACCTTAAAGTTTAAGGACAAGTTGTTTCTTGTATCACAAATACTAGTTCAAATGATCAGCGTATCATGTATTAAAGGATAGACAAATGCACCAATCATCAACATGGTGCTGAATTGAAGAAATGTTTGTTGTATCAAATCTTTCATATCACTATTGAAAATAGTCTTCTTTTAACAAGTCTACACATCTCTTGTTCTTGTTCAGAATTTTCAAATCTCCCAGTTTTCTATATATAAACCTTCTCGTTTATATTTCCATAGAAAACTGTCTTTCTATCCCTTTTAACAAATATGCAATCCTTCATGACTGACAATGTCATAATAGTTCATATAAAGTAAATTATCAAATTTAATCGACTCCTTTCGTTTGGGTGTGTGAAAGAATAATCATTTTCTATAAATTTTCTTTCCACACTTTTGAACTTCTTTTGTTCCAAAACAACTTTTGAAAACTAGTTATCAAAGAACTCCATTTCTTTGAATTTAATACTCACACCTGATTCCTTGCTATTATTTTCACAACTTACTTATGATGATAAAGACACTGACTTTTGACTCTAAAATGAGGAAACAAGAATACAATAATACATAAAATTGATTTAACATGATCAAGATTAGGTTACTAGTCTTCACAACTGATAGTGACTAAAGAGAACCACACAACCAGTAATTCGGTTGTGAACGTAAGATACGAGAGTTTCACTCTATTTAACTAGTAAGCTCGACCGGTTCAACTGACCATTTCAACGAGTTTAAACCCATCCTCAATTGAAAAAAAAATAAGTAATATCATTCTCTTCACATAATGTATCTAATCTGTACTGAGATATTCTTCACCTCTCGACTATTTAAACAATGTAGATTCGCTTTTAGAGTTGATTTTCTATTTCAACATTACTGAATTAAATGCATCAAAGCTTCAACCTTTGAGCGTAATAAATTACAATTGTAAAAAAAATTGTAACACCTTCTAGTGTCACTGTAAAAAGAATGTAACACCTTCTAGTGTCACAAGTGTTTTCAATCACCACATATATAAGGTAAAAATTTGAACATATTGAAATTAATCAACTTTTATATTGATGTAATTTTATACTCTAAAAAGAAAAAACTTTATAACTGTAGATTTGCCCATAATTTACGATTTCCAAATCTTTGTCAACAAATTAATTCTTTATTTTGCAATTCAAAACTTTAACCATTAATATTTATGTAAAATTCACATAACAGAGAATATTGAAATGCAAAAATACCATAGAATTAACTTAGCAAACACGTTTGGAAGTTACATCAATTGTTTAAAAAATAGAATCTAAATTATCACTGCCATTGTTTAATCACTATCTTTAGAGATGGAATAGTTGATGAGAAAAGAGACTCAATGCTCATAGTCATCATCCGGGTCAAGGCGATATATCCCTCCTTGGATATATCCTTTCCCTTTACATTTATTTATTTCATAAATGATTACCTTTTGACCCTTAAATGACACTTGATAATCAGATATAGCCAACTTGCTCAACGATACATAACACTTGCGGAGGGAAGGCACATGTAGCACATTGTGTAGGGTGATATCATCCCAGTGGTGAAAATCAAGTTCATCGTACCGATAACGACAACTTCGACTCTTTTGCCCATTTGGCATGACTACTCTCATGTTTTGAACTGTTTCATACGTCACAAACCTCTCTCGAGAGTCACAGGTATGAATAGATGCTCCAGAGCTGAGAAACCATCCTCTGGCTGCTACTTGTCTAGTCTCCTCAATGATCATATTGACCGAGCCAAGCTGCGTACTGACCGTAAGGTCAACAAAGTGTCTTGTCTCTCCACAGACTCGACGTTTCCTTGGACTCGATCGTAGACTAAATTTCTTAGGACCTCTCTATTGTGCACCCAAGAAACGATTGATCTTCACAAAGTTCATTACAGGTGAGTTTCCGGATCTCATTTGTTTTTCTGGTTGTAAAGACGATAACGAAAATCAAAAGATACGTTTAAAAGGTTTTATTTTTTATTTTATAAAAGTTTACGTAACTTTTATGGAATAGAAAATAAACTTTTAACAAAATTACAAATAAAGTTGAAACTTATTTCAATCTCGTTTAAAGCTTTAATTGTTAAGATGCAAAACTTCTTCATAACACAAGTTTCTTTATCAAAGTTAGAAACTTTCTTAACAAAATTAAATCTTTAATAATCCAGAAAATAAGTGTCAATCAATCACAATCCACACTACATTGTGCTCGATCTATCCTCCGCGATAGATCCAAAAAAACTCGAATTTTGGGGTCAATTAGTATGTCTTGTTCAAATTTTTTGAACAGATGTTATTCCTTTTGGAATAATATTTAAACCGAAATAAAAACAACATTTTATGATCCCATTAACAACGTCGTTTATCATGGCTATTATACATCGTATAAATCACGGAAAACTTTTAGAAAAGTATGTTTTTCTATAGATTCTATCATCTCATCCAAACGTGACTAGATAAACGAATAAGAGGCTTCATCCTCTTTTTCTAAATATGGATATATAGATTATAGTCGCAGATTTAGAGATAATAAATATTTGTTTAATAAAAAATGTTTATCTGTATTAAATAAAGATTAATTGTAACAACAAAGATTCAATTTTTATCCGTAAGCAACAAAACCTTTATATCCCGGATAGAACTATAAAACCTTTAAGATTGTTGAATTTTATAATTCATATCTATAGAAAATTCAGTCAATATAATTTTCCATAAAACTCAAACTCACGAATTTTCTTAAGAGTATAGTTTTCTCAACTTTATATGGATTAAAACCTCATGAATTAAATGATATTCAATCAACAAAGTTAAAAGAGACTGCCATCCACCGTGAGTTGATGCATGAAATAAAAAAATATGCATACATAATTGTTGATTAATAAGAACCAATTGTTAATCATTTAATGAGACTAAATACAAAGATAAAAAATTTCAATATAAAGTTTTACACCATATAGAAAACATATTTAATATATAATCTACAACACTCGATTTTATCCTTCGCGATAAAATCGATATACAGAAAGGGGTAGAAGCAGACTTGTCCACTTAGTGAACATAAAATAAATTACGGTACACAAAATTAAAACCAACCTGGTAATCCATCACGATATGAAATAAACTGCACGAATTAGATCCTGTCCTTAAAGGTTTTATACGACCACTCTATAAGCTGTGAGTCACAAGTCGCAAAGCCCCAGGATTTGATACAATATCGAATTCCGTTTATCAATAGCTTTTGATAACGGAATTATAAGCAAAGTTGATGCAGAAAACGCAGGTAGGCAGAACTTCAGACGCATAAAGAGAGAGAGCTATGAGAATCAAATATTTAGTGGTTGTAAGTTACAAAGCCTTAATCTTTGATTTATATTAGAAAAAGAACAACCCCAAAATAGATGTTTACTCCCCAAGTTTAGGAGCCGTATAATGGAGTTGGGGACTAAGTCTCCAACTAATTTTTCATTAAATAAATTGTTGATTCTAAAATTAAAATTTATAAATATTTAATTACATATATCTCCACGATTTAACTTCCAAAATATTAAATATTCAAAAACTGTAAATTAATTAACAACTTTTAATTAAGCAATAATTATCTTACTCTCTCTACAAAATAATGCGCTGTACGAAGTACGCCTCCTCGCGTCACACCGCAAATTATTAGACCTTCCACTCATGACCCCCACCATGAGTCCACTAACTTGTTCAAAGCCCTCTTTGAAAGAAAAACTTATAAGGTCATTTAATAATTTTATTCCTACCAATATGGGATGGAAGAAAACTTCCACCTCACTATAATTTCCAACACCAACCCTATTAACAGGGGCGGACCTGTAATGGTGGCAACGGTGGCATGGGCCACCGTGTTATTTGTCCTGTGATGGGTAATTTTTTTGAGGTTTGTGAACGATGCAACCGTATCGTTTTGGAAACTTCAAAAAGGGTGCAACTAAAGTGTTGAAATCAACCAAAACAGTCTTAAATACAAAAAAGCCTAAAAAAAACTCTTGAAATCGATCAAAAAAAAAGGGGAAAAAAACTCTTGAAATTAACCAATAAAACTATTGAAATGAATCAAAAAAACCAATAAGAAACTCTTGAAATTAATCGAAAAAACAGAAAAAAAAAACTTTTGAAAATCAACCAAAAAAACTGAAAAAAGAAAACTTTTGAAATCTACTGAAACACAGAAAAAGTCTTTCGAAATTAATAAAAAGAACCCGAAAAATTCCCTCGAAATCAAACAATTTTTTGTTAAAATCAGTCGAAACGGTGGAATTAGACTAAAAAAAATCGAACAATATTGATTGTTAGTAAAAACATGAAGACAGATCGGTAAAAACTATGTTTTTATAATTATTTTTTGTCTAAATCATATGGTGTCACCGTAATAAAAAAAATCTAAGTCGTTGCTACTTTTTGAAATGAGAAGCTTAGTACCCAACAATGGATGCTACAACAAAGGTAATGTCAGGGACAAGGTTGAACATCGCACTCCCTACTGATGATGAAGCCAAGTATAAGCCTTCTAAGAAAAGCATCTGGCAAGTTGTTAGTCTGAAAAAAAAAAGAATATAAGAAAAAGAGAAAAATTTCACCATTTGTCCTTATTTCGTATTTCAGAGCCCAAAAGCGTCCCACTAGTTAACACTTAACACCGGTCGCCTAGGGTCCATTAACTCGTTAAGTAAGGGCCTGTTTGTTTAGGGCCTAAAAAGCTTAATAGGCTATATATCTTATTCCCACAGTTATATTTTGTTGTTTGTTTGGGGCTTACTATGTAAGCCCATGACTTATTCGCTAAGCAATCATGGATTCGCTAAATAATTCATACAACCAACTTTATCTATACAGTCAACTTTATCCATTCAGGACTAAAAACCAACCAAACAACCCTTAAGTCATGTGTCTTTCATATGAGGGATACTTTGGTTTATTTGACCCCGTTTTCTTCAAAGAGAAACCAAATTGTCCCAAATTAAGGGGTTGTTCACCAAACGCTTATCAGGGCAAATGTTTACCACGTCATATTACCTTACCGGATGAATATGGCAAGGAACAAAAATTTCACCTGATAAGAGCGGTAAGAGCAAATGCAATTATATACTAAGAGTCTTACCCTGGAAGCGAGAGCGGCGACTTTTACCATAGTTAACTCTTACCGGGTAAATTTTTACATACATTGTCATTTTGGTAGATGAAAGTCTTACGCAGTAAGTAAGTGATAGTATTGAATTTTGCCCGTAAACACTTACCTGGGTAAGTTTTGGTAATTAAACGAACCCTAAGTGTCCACATTAACTACTACTTTAGTTTGTCCCAACTGCCAAGATAAATGTACAGTTTCAAAATTAATTTTTCAATTTCTAATTTCCGAAATGACCTTTAATTATAAACTTATGAGATAAAGAAAGTTTATCTAGTCAGAGATATAAGTGTTATTTAGTTATTTAAAAAGTGTAATAATTACATATGTATTTGAAAATACTACAAGTTGTAATAACTTAAAAACATTATAAAAATAACTTTTTTTTGAAAGGGTATCCTAGGCATTTGCCTGGACTAATTCCTGACAATTTTAAGACTGCTAAAGCATGTAGCCCTGAGATAATTCCCCAGTGGCCACAAGTTGTTTGCACCCGTATTCGAACCTGGGGTAGATAGGTTATCTAGCCTCATCCTCCTCAACGTTAATCTTGTATGAGAAGCTTCACTTGATCGTTGAGACTGAATCTTCAAGGATGAACTTTCAGTATCGCTGAGGCTTCATAAGACTTCACACTTTGGATAGATAATCTTTGCTATCGCTGAATCGCTTCAGGTCACGTAGCTGATTATCTCTTTCTTCAGCTTGGTCTTTGACTTTCGCTGAATGGTCATTTGGTGTGATCGCTGATCTTCAGATCTTCAGAGTTAAGCTTAAGGTTCCTTGATCTTCAGCAATCACTGATGGCAGTCAGCGTATGCTTATCGCTGAATTTGAACTTAAACTTAAACAAGGAATTTCACTAAGTGTAAAGAGGAATCATATTCAAATCACTGAGAGGAGTTATGATCAACAATCTCCCCCTATTTGATTATGATTAAGTAATATGAGAAAGTTACTTGAAGGGATTAGTAAGGACTTAAGAAATAATTAAGAAAAATTTCTAAGTACTAATCTTTGAGATCTTTTTCAGCTAATCTATTATATCTATTGAGTTTCATTTATAAGGATATGAAAACACAATTTTTACAAGTAGATGCCTTAAGTACATTCACTGATTTTAAATTTCAGAGAGAAATATCAGTGAGTAAGGAGATGAGTAAAGAAGTTAGAACTCTTATGTTCATTGTCCCATTTACTATTTTCAGGGATCTTTTCAGTACACAGTTGGAGTAGAGTACTTCATTTGAAATTTCATTAATAATCTGAAGATATTACATGAAAAATGAAATTACAAATTTGCAAGTAAAGGGAAGTACAATACACTGAAGAGAAATACAAAGGAAAAAATATCAGTCAGAGAGCTTTTCATGTCTTCTTCGCATTTCATTTTCATAGAGTCTCTTCTGTCGATTCATCAGCGGTTCATCTGACCAGCAGTAGTGATGCATGATTTTGATGAAGGCTGGTGGAGCTTTGCTGATCTCGCTGTCTCTTAAGAGCCCTAGGAAACCATCATTATCCAAGAAGACCATGCCGGGTTCAGGGAAGGTGATGATTTCATTTTCTTCATATTTTCTATCTTGAGGGAGAGAGACTCTGAGCATTGAGATGTTAGGGATTTCCAGATGACCGAGAATGCTTTCATAGTTGAATTTGGTTTCATGATCACTTTTGGAAGATGAACCTCCTTCAGCATTTGATCTTTTCTTTCGAGTAGGCTCAGGGAGAGGTGGAACTTGTACGTGTTGTGCCATCCTCTGAAGAAGGTGATCCAGTGCTCTTTCCACCACATCTTTAAACTTTGATTTGGAACCCTGAATGGAATCTCTGATTTCTAGCCATTCAGAGTATCCATAGAACTTTAAGAACTTGGCTTCTTCTTTTTTAACTCTTGTATGCCTGTACATACGAACAAATACCTTCAGTCCATACCTTTTGGAAGGACGTCCTTCGATCGTTGCTCGAATGTTTTTGAATCATACCTTCGAAAGTTGAATCTTTAGTGCACCAACGTAGTTCTTTTTCTCTATGGCTTGGTTCTTCATTTGTTTTGGTCAGAGCATTCAGGATCTTTTCTTGAGCCAGGATGGGATTCACTTGGATATTTTCTTCAACTAGTTCCTTTTGTGCCAAAGCTTCAGCGACCCTTTGGCTTTTGTCGATCATTGCTTTCTTCGCTTTGTCTTTAGCAGCATCCTCCCTGAGAATTCTTCTTGCAAACTCTAGATCATTCTCTATTTGTTTCATCTTTTCATCCTTTATTCTTTGAGCTTCAAGTGCTTGAGCTCTCTCCTCCTTCGATAGGAAATAGAAGTCATCTACCATGCTGATAGGAGTTGGACACTCTATTTCAGCAGAGGGCAGCTTTATTTTCTTGGCTTCGAGTTCATTCAAAAAGTTTATTCGCCTTTCTTCCTCTTCAGACTCGCTTATTAGTGGTCTCTGAGCGCGGCGTCTAGGAATGAGGCCTTCTTCATCTTCTGAGTCAGAGTCAGATATGTACATAAACTACTCTTCAGATGAAGGTTCCTTCCGAAAAGGGGAGTCCTTTGGGGGACTGGGCTCACTGAGAGAAGGAGTGGTAGAAGGAGTTTTATCAGAGCGAAAATTTGGTGGAGAGTAAGAGGGATATGTGGGAGGTTCAGAGATTGGAGCAGAAAAGAGAATGAGAGGAAGAGATACCTCGACAGTGGTCTCCCCCTCGGTTAAAGAGATGGTGGCATCAACTTCTGCCACATTATTTTCTTTGCCTGAGGGACCGGACTGTCCCTGAGAGGGATGTTGTCCGTCCCCCGAAGGCTCCTGATGAGAGACTTCTGGCCTTGACATGTTGAAATGCTCCAAAGCACTTCCTATATCATCGTATTCATCATCGTCATTGCCTCCCCCATAGTGAGGGACGGCTTCTTCATACTCTTCATCATCATCATCATCATCATCTTCTTCCTGTTCTTCTTCCACTACACCTTCAGTGAGGGATGGTCCTACCTGCTTGATGTAGGGAGAAATGACATCATCAGGGAAGGTCTCATTGTGATCCGCAATGATGTCGTCAGCGAATTCTTTGGCACATCTCTCCCCCTCGATGTTGTCAGCAGGGAGACAGTGCACCATCAGCAAACGTACATTCCCCTGAATTTCCTTCAGCTTACCTTCATGGCGCTCTTGGTGCTCAAGAACCGAATTCAGGGATGTTCGATCAGCAGTGGAGAAAGAGAAGCCACTCTCAGAGAGCTTTGTCAGCATCTGCATCATGTCGGATTCAGTCTTTTGAATAGACTCGAGCACCAGATTCTGGTCATCCATCTTTTTCTCCAGACGGGCAATGGACTGACCATGTGTCCGATTTTCTTCCTTCAGGGACTCAATGTTAGTGAGGATGTTGCTGACTGAGATCTTGATTCCTGGAGTTCCAACCACGGTCCGGAAGATGAACTCAGCAGACTTCTGTAAATGCTCAACCTTAGCCCTGGTGTGAGCACATTCCTTAACTAAAAGTCAATTGCAGGGAATGTA
This sequence comes from Silybum marianum, assembly GCA_036898165.1. NCBI lineage: Eukaryota > Viridiplantae > Streptophyta > Magnoliopsida > Asterales > Asteraceae > Silybum > Silybum marianum. Next base: position 7,334,775 of record CM072534.1, read on the forward strand.
GGGCTAGGAAGAACAATGGGGGGAAGTTCAGCTAGGAAGGGAGTAAGCTTGGGAGCAGCCTTCTCTGTCTTAACCTCCATGAGCTTGCAGAGGACCTTGGTTGCTGAGGAGATTTCCCTATGTCCTTGCTGAGAGGAGGAGCAGCAGCCTTGGTGGTAGTTGTTGTTGTTGCTGAGGTGAAGAGAGGAGAGGCACCTGTTGATAACATAGACAAAGCAGCCAAAAAGAGCTCTGGGTTAGATGACGGATTAGAAGGCATGTTATAACCCTTGAGAGCATCATGAGGATTACTCTCAGGGACCACTGGTGCAGAGGTAGTGTCATGAGGATCACTAGCCAGTGTCTTAGAATGCCTGTGAGAGACATTTTGAGGTCCTGTGTTACTGGCTTTCCAAAACTCAGAGTGCCTAAACAACACTGAGGCTTGGACAGCGTGTGTTTCAACATCATCAGAGATAGGGACAACTATTGTTGGTCCCTAAAGGGTCTACAAGAGTTCAATCAAGAGAGAACAGTTTGTAAAAGGCGCGGGGGGGGGGGGGGGGTTGAATACAAACACACACAGATTTTGGTTTTTAAATGAGTTTATTAAAAATAAACAAATTTACAGTTACAAGCGGAAGTAGAACAAGTTTAAAACCTATTCTATTGTAACTAAGAAACACGAAGTGTGATGCACAAGAAGATGAAAGAAAGAATAAAGAGGGTATAGGTTAGATAGAAGCATGCATTAAGATGAAGAAGATATCTCCATCTTATTTATACCCGTTTGCCTTTAATGCAAGACAAAAGGTACATGCCACATGTCAAGCTTAGATAGGAAGCTTGTCCTTGTTAATAAGACAACCATGTTTTTGGCCGAATACGAACAGTACCATATCAGATATGATGGGGACATAAGAGACAAGTCGTACGTCCTTTTCTAACATGGTTCTAGGTTTGAATTTTGTGCATCGAGGATAAGATCAATCTTTAATCTTGCAAGGGAAGCTTCATTTGATCGCTGATACTGAATCTTCAAGGATGAACTTCAGTATCGCTGAGGCTTCACAAGACTTCACACTTTGAGTAAACAATCGCTGCTATCGCTGAACCGCTTCAGTTAACTTAGCTGATTATCTCTTTCTTCAGCTAGAGTCTTCGACTTTCGCTGAATGGTCTTCTGGTGTGATAACTGATCTTCAGGTCTTCAGAGATAAGCTTGTAGTTTCTTGACCTTCAACGATCGCTGATAGCAATCAGCGTGTGCTATCGCTGAACTTGAACAGAAGCTTAACTACGGAATTTCACTAACTATATTAAATGAATCATATTCAAATCACTGAGAGGAGTTATGATCAACAATCTCCCCCTATTTGATTATGATTAAGCAACATAGGAAAACTGCTTTAAAAGACTAGTAAAGGACTTAGGAAACATTTAAAGAAAAAATTTCTAAGTGCTAATCTGTAGTCTATTTCAGCTAATCTACTATCTGAATTGAGTTTCATTTATAAGGATATGAAAGCACAATTTTTACATGTAAGTAAGCTTAAAGTACATTCACTGATTGATTTTTCAGAGTGAAAGATCAGTGAGTTAAGATAGTGTAACGAAAATAGAACTCTTATGTTCATTGTCCCTTTTACTATTTTCAGGGATCTTTTCAGTACTAGGATGGAGTAAAGTACTTTGAATTTCATTAATTATAATCTGAAGAATTACAGCAAAATGAAATTACAATGATAAAGGTAAAGTACTTGTACACTGAAGAAATATTACAAAGGAAATAGAAAACTATGACTAGTCAGAGATATTCTCGTTTCTTCTTTGTAGCTCATTCTCATAAAGCGTCTTCTGTCGATTCATCAGAGGAGGAGTATCGACCCGGCAGCGCCAAAGCATAATCTTTATGAGAGAGGATGGGGCCTTGTGAATTTCTTGGTTTCTGAAGAGTCCTAAGAATCCTTCATTATCCAAGAATATCATACCAGGTTCAGGCAGTGAGATGATTTCATCTTCTTCATATCTTCGATCTTGAGGGAGAGAGATACAAAGCATTGATATATCAGGGATCTCAAGATGACCAAGAATGCTTTGATAATCAAACTTAGTTTCATGCTCATTCTTAGCACTTGAACTTCCTTCAGCGTTTGATCTTTTCTTCTTGGATGATTCAGGGGGAGGGGGAACTTGCACATGTTGTGATATTCTTTGCAGCAACTGATCCAGCACACTGTCCACCACGTCCTTGAATTTTGATTTGGAACCCTGAATGGCGTCTCTGATTTCTAGCCATTCAGTGTATCCATAAATTCCTAAGAATTTGGCTTCTTCTCTCTCTGTTCTGTTCGTCCTTGTCATTCTTACATATACCTTTGGACCACCTCTGTTAAAGTGTCGCCCTTGGATAGTTGCATGAATGATTTTGGCTTCAGATCTTCGAAATTTCAGTCTGTCAGTGCACCAGTCAAGCTCTTTATCTTTCTGCTTAGTGGCTTCAGCGGTCAGTGCACTTAGGATCTTCTGTTGAGCGAGAATTGGATCTACATTAATGTGCTCTTGTGCAAGTTCTTTCTGTACGAGAGCTTCAGCAACCCTTTCACTCTTTTTCAATTGTTCTCGAGTCGCCTTTCTCTTGCAGAGTCTTCCCTGAGTAATTTTCTTGCTAAGGCAAGATCATTCTCAGTTTGCTTTATTTCCTCATCCCTGATTCTTTGTGCTTCTAATGCATGTTCTCTCTCTTCGCTGGACAAAAAGTAGAATTCATCTACCATCCTTATTGGTACGGCTTCAATGGGTTCAGCTTCAGGCACCCTTATTCTTCTTGCTTCGAATTCCCTAAGGAATTTTATTCGCCTTTCTTCTTCTTCAGGCTCGCTTATGATCGGCTTTTGAACGCGATGCCTGGAAATAAGGCCTTCTTCTTCTTCTTCAAAGTCAGTTTCAATTATGTACATAAACTGCTCTTCAGAGGAAGGTTCCTTCCATGAAGTTGAGTCCTTTGGGGGACGGGTGTCACTGAGGGAAGGAGAGGAGGAAATAGTATTGTCAGAGAGAGATTTTGTGGGTGAAGAAGGGAGTATGGGGGTTTCAGAGAGAGGTGAAGAGAAAGGGATAAGAGGAAGAGATACCTCGAGAGTGGTCTCCCCCTCAGATATAGGGATAGTGGTATCCAGATCTACCACTTCTTTTCCTTTGCCTGAGGGACCGGATTGTCCCTGAGAGGGTTGTGGTCCGTCCCCCAAGGGCTCTTGATGAGCGACACCAGGCCTTGACAATCTGAAGTGCTCTAAGGCACTTCCAATGTCATCGTCGTCTTCATCATCATCCATCCCCCCATAGTGAGGGATAGGTTCTTCATCATCTTCTTCTTCTTCTTCTTCTTCTTCATCAGCTTCAGCTTCAGGCCACTGGATGTAAGGAGAGATTCTCTCTTCAGGGAACCTCTTGTTATGCTCCGAGATGTGTTCGTCAGCGAACTCTTTGGCACATCTCTCCCCCTCAATATTATTAGGAGGTAGACAATGCACCATTAGAGTGCGAACGTTTGTCTGAACGTCCTTCAGCTTCTCCTCAGCTTCTTGAAGCGTGGTCCGATCAGCAGCGTTGAAAGACGAGGAACTTGCCTTAGAGAGCTTCGTGAGCATCTGCATCATATCGGATTGAGTCTTTTGAATAGACTCAAGGACGTTTGCTTGAGCAGCAACCTTCTGCTCCAAGTTTGTCAGGGTCTGATGGAAGGCCTTGTTATCTTCCTTCAGGCCGAAAACGTCAGATATCAGGTTGTTGACGTTAGTCTTGATCGCTGGAGTACCAACGATCCTTCTGAAGATAAGCTCGGCAGACGTCTGAGGTTGTCCGCCCTGGCCCTTGTGAGAGCACATTCCTTGACCAGATAGTCAATTACAGGGAATGTAGGGTTGGGAAGGACAATGGGAGGTAGCTCAGTGACTAGAGTGGGAAGTTTGGGAGCAGCCATCTCTGTCTTCACATCTCTGAGCTTTGCGGCAGAGGGATGGCCCTGAGGAGACTTTCCCATATCCTTGCTGATGGGAGGAGCGCTGGTGGTGGTAGTTGTCGTCGCTGAAGTAGAAAGAGAAGCGACACCTGATGATGACATAGATAAAGATGCCAAAAACACATCCGGTTTAGAAGATGGATGAAAAATCTTATTTGTCTCCCTGAGAGTATCTTGAGGATTACTCTTAGGGACTACGTTTGCAAAGGTTGTGTCTAAAGGATCACTGACCAGTGTCTTAGAGTATCTGAGAGAGATACTCTGAGGTCCTTTTAATTTGGCCTTCCAAAACTCAGATTGCTGAACAATAATGAGGTTTGGACTGCGTGCATTTCAGCATTATCAGGGATAGGGACAACTATCGCTGAGTCATTTGCTGAGGTGAGGACTAAAGAAGAGGAGATAGAAGTAGAAGAGAAATCTGTGGAAGTAGTACCTGATCCAGCTTCAGCAGAGCTGGCTAAGACACCCTCAGTGACCGTAGTCGCTGTTGATGTAGGTAGTGCTGAAGGAGCAACAACGGATGTAAAGACCGTTGAAGTGGTTGTGGCTGCAGTTGGTGTTGGTAGAACACCGAAATCAGAGAGGGTGGTCTTTTGAGAGACCAACTTCTTTGGCTTCTTTGTTTTGGTTGCGATGGTCTTTTTATGACCATCAGTTGGTTGTTTCCTCTTAATACCAGCAGTGTCTGGGTTGCTCGCTGTTGGGTTGGACAACGAGGTGGACACTGGAAGAGGTGCTCCAATCACCTGCAGCATGTAGGGTGTGAAAGGAGCATCACCTGGACGTTCCTCAATGTCCAGGGACTTCTTCCCTACTACAAAGAAGGAGTGATCGCCGACCTCCGGGTATTCTTCCCCGAAGGCAACTTCCATTATGGTCGCGAAGAAGCGAGGATAAGGGATGACAGGATGTCTGGTGGCGGCGTTGATGCGACTGACCATGTCGCTGAAGATGTAATCAGCGTAATTCAGGTTGTGGCCGGTGCAGAGGGAGTAAGCGAGGTCTTGAAAGTGCTTGTTCGCTTGATCATGCGAGCCGATCTTCGACCCCAGGCACTGGATTACCTGAGTGAAGATATACTGCCAGCGAGCAGGTAGCCTTTTCTTCTCTACCTTAGAACCCACCGTCTTCAGAGAGGGACTCTCCCAAGAATATCCAATGGAGTCCAAGAATGCATCGATTTGCATCTTGGTGGGTTCAACGCCCCATTGTTGATTCTTAGCACGTATAGGGAGACGCAGAGCCTTCCTGAGAAATCCAGCAGTGAAGGAGAAAAAGCCAAGTTCTGGAATCTTGAACCTAATAACAGGTAGTTGGGTTCCCTTGTCAGTTGTCAACATGGTACAGTGAGCCTTATACCATAAGGCTTGGAGATGAGAAGAGATGCCCACCGGGTTGTGAACGAACGCATACATCAGAGGGCATGCCTTGATGAAGGTAGCTCCTTCAGTGAATTGAGGGCGGTCTGCAGGGATCTCCACCAAAGCGATGTAGTTGTAGGACTTGAAGACGGCTCTTTCCAAAGGGAAATGACAGGTTGGTGCAGCGACCAGAGTATTGTCTTCAGCAGCAGAGGAGGTTGCAGCAGTCTTACTTGCAGATGCCATTGCTGTGGGAAAGATAGGAAGACCAAAGAGGTAAATCATGGTTTTATACATAAATATATAAACCAGAGTTTGGTATAAAGAATACCAAGTTTAAGATCAAAGAGAACAAATATTTTGATGAACAATATCAAAATGCTTGTTATAAACAATAATAAAAAGCTTAGGTAAATGGATTAAAGTTAAAAAAAATAGTCTTCTGTTCTAAGGAAAGAACTTAGAACAGGGTTTTTATAAAGGAAAAACTTCTTAATTTTGATCCAGATTATCTTTATTTTTATTTTTAGAGTTTTAAGGAGAAGAAGAGGTGAAACAAGATGTTTCTAGTCATAATACAAGGTTTAGATCAAACCTTAGTTGAGTTCGAGAAGAAAAACACACACAAGCGTGTTCTTGGTGTTCTTGAGAAAACCTTGAAGATTCGAAGATTTCTTTTGCCTTGATGATTGTTATGAAAGCGGAAGGAATAAAGTAAGGCAAAAAGAATGCTTAAATAGCAAGAGGAGAGAGAAAAAGAAAGGAGTGCTAAACGACGGTTTTAGCTTTTTGAAAAAGAAATGATGACCTGGCGCACGTTCCAAGAAGAGAGTTGGAATGGAAACGTCGTGGTCCGTCGTGTGTCAGAAAAAGGTCTGACGTGTCCTTTTCTTTATTTTTAAAAGATTATAATGATGATTATCCACAAGGAAGGTTTATCATTATTAATTTTAGAAAAATCTTCATCACTAATAATAAAGGATTGTCAGTGAGGAGTTTTAATTTTAAGAGAGAGACATTCTTTGATGAGGAAAGATATCAAAGAGTGTTAAAGATTAGAAGATAATACCTGAGGAGATGGCCTAGATATCGCTGAATCAGAGTTCAGAGAATGGAAAGTTTGAAAGCTTTATTTGTATTCCTTGTTGGTCACTGAATAATAAATTATTCAGCGTTCAACATACCAAGTTCGCTGATGAGTAGATTGAATCTAGTTTCATCAAGAGGCTTGGTGAAAAGATCAGCGAACTGATATTCAATAGGTACAAAATGGAGCTCAACTTCACCATTCATCACATGATCTCTGATAAAGTGATATCGGATCTCAATGTGCTTGGTTTTCGAGTAAAGTACAGGGTTGTTGGCAATTGCAATAGCACTAGTACTATCACAATAGATAGGAATTTTAGAAAGCTTGAGATTGTAGTCTCTTAGTTGATTTCTCATCCAAAGGATTTGAGCACATCAATTACCAGCGGTTACATACTCAGCTTCAGCGGTGGAAGTGGATACTGAGTTTTGCTTTTTACTTGTCCAACTTATTAACTTTCCACCTAGTAGCTGACACCCTCCAGTGGTGCTCTTTCTGTCTATCTTACAACCTGCAAAGTCACTGTCAGAGTAACCAATAAGATCAAATCCTGAGCCTTTGGGATACCAGAGACCAAGATTTGGAGTTCCTTTCAGGTATCTTAAGATTCGCTTTACAGCGATTAGATGGGATTCCTTCGGTTCAGCTTGATACCGAGCACAGAGACAGGTAGCGTACATGATGTCTGGTTTACTTGCTGTAAGATACAGCAGAGACCCAATCATTCCTCGATAGGCAGTGACATTGACTGGTTTTCCATTGGGATCCTTGTTTAATGTCAGAGGAGGCGCCATAGGTGTTTTCATCGCTGAGCATTGATTCATGTCGAATTTATTCAGCATGTCTTTAACATATTTGCTTTGACAAATAAAAATTCCTTTGTCAGATTGCTTAATCTGCAAGCCTAGAAAATATGCTAGTTCACCCATCATACTCATTTTATATTGTTTTTGCATTCTTGCAGCGAAACGAGTGCAGAGTTTGGGTCTTGTGGAACCAAAAATAATGTCATCAACATATATCTGAGCGAGAATAGTATGACCTTTATATTTTCTTAAAAACAGAGTTTGGTCAATTTTTCCACGAACAAAATTTTCTTTAAGAAGAAATTTAGAAAGGATATCATACCAAGCTCTAGGAGCTTGTTTTAACCCGTAAAGAGTTTTTTCAAGTTTAAAAACATAACCAGGATGGTTAGGGTCTGAGAAACCAGGGGGTTGTTCAACATAAACTTCCTCGCTGAGTTTTCCATTTAGAAAAGCACTTTTAACATCCATTTGAAAAACTTTGAAGTCTTTATGGGCAGCATAAGCTAAAAAGAGTGTTATGGCTTCTAAACGAGCAACAGGTGCAAAGGTTTCATCATAGTCAATTCCTTCTTCCTGTCTATAATCTTGAGCAACAAGTCTAGCCTTATTGCGAATTATAGTCCCGTTTTCATCTAGCTTATTTCTGAAAACCCATTTGGTTCCTATGACGGTTTTATCAGAGGGTCTAGGAACAAGATTCCAAACTTTATTTCTACGAAATTCAGTTAGTTCTTCTTGCATAGCTGAAACTCAGCTAGGATCAGAGATAGCTTGATCTATCTTCTTAGGTTCAGAGAAGGAAATAAAGTTAACATAAAGACAGATATTACCTGTTCCTCTACTTGTTTTGATACCTGCAGTGGGATCACCAATAATTTGATTTATTGGATGTTTTGCAGTCCATCGCTGAGCTGGTGGTTGAGGAGAGAGATCAACAGCAGATTCAGCGACCTGTTCTTCAGTTTCTGGAATAGGACTTGTTTCAGCAACAGGTACTTCATTTAGAATCAATTCAAGGGATTGATTTTCAGATATAGTTTGGTTATTCACTGAGTAATTTCCAAGCGAGGAATCAGCAACAGGAATCTGATTAAGAGGAGTAACATTCATCCCTGAAGATGGATGATCATTACTTGTTGGGTTACAGGGATTTCATCATCACTTGCTTCAGCTGGAGTTTGATTGCTGAAGTATGTTTCAGGTTCCCCATAATGAGATCTCATCTAGGCATTCAATTCTTCATCATCATCATGAGAGTGAGAAGCATGAATGGGGCGAGATTCATCAAAGTTAACGTGCATGGATTCTTCAACATGTTGTCTTCTTTTGTTGAAGACTCTGAAGGATTTAGATATAGAGGAGTATCCAAGAAATATACCATCGTCAGCTTTTGGATCAAATTTACCTAAATGATCTCTGTCATTCAGAATGTAACATCTACATCCAAAAATGTGGAAATATTTTAGAGTAGGTCTTCTCCCATGAAATAATTCATAGGGGGTCTTCTTAAATCGTTAACTATCAGGAATCGATTTTGAGTGAAGCATGCTGTATTAATTGCTTCAGCCCAGAACTGAGTTGGTAGTTGCGATTCGCTGAGCATTGATCGAGCCGCTTCAATGATAGTACGATTTCTTCTTTCAGCAACACCATTTTGCTGAGGGGTTCTTACTGAGGAGAAGTTGTGAGACATGTCTCTTTCTTCAAAGAAGTTAACCAGAGTACTGTTTTTGAATTCAGTGCCATGATCACTTCTTATGGAACGAACAATTAGATTGTTCAAAACTTCCATCTTTTTGATAAAAGAGATTATCATTTCAGGGGTATCACTTTTGGATCGAAGGAAGAACACCCATGTGTATCTGGAGTATTCATCAACAATCACTAAAGTGTATTTCTTTCCAGAGATCGATTGGACATTGACAGGTCCAAATAGATCCATGTGGAGTAGTTGAAGAGGAGTGGTCACTGAAGAAACTTGCTTTGACCTGAAGGAGGCTTTAGTCAGCTTTCCCTTCTCACACGCTGAACAAAGAGATTCATTTGTAAAGGTATGATTTGGGAGGTCTCTGTCTAAGTCTTTTTGAGACAATCATTTATCGTCTTAAAGTTGAGATGAGAGAGTCTTTTATGCCATAACCAGTTTATGTCAGTGGATGCTTTAGAGATAAAGCACATGTTCTCTGAGTGAGAACTATTCATATTTATGACATATACATTTTCCACTCTTTTGCCTGTAAGGGCAAGCTTATCATTTCCGTCAGTGACAGCACATCTATTCTTTAAGAATAGAACTTTGAAGTCTTTGTCACATAACCGACTAACGCTCAAAAGATTGTGCTTTAGTCCCTCAACGTAAGCAACACGAGAAAACGATGTGGCTCCATTGGATAGAATTCCATAACCTTTTGTGTATCCTTTGCCATTTCCACCAAAGGTCACTGATGGACCAGCTTCTTCTTTGTAGTCAGAGAGCAGAGATTTTCTGCCAGTCATGTGCCTTGAGCATCCACTATCAAGATACCAGATACCTTTGGCACTCTGCATACAACAAAAGATTAATTGTTTAAAGGTACCCATACTACTATGAGTCCAGCTTGGTTAGACAAAGGATTGGTGGAGGAGCTACTAGCTGAAGAACTCTCTTCAGTGGATATCTTCACCTTTGATGGTTTTGCAGCCTTGGTGGATTTCACTCTCGCTGATTTATCATCTTGAGCTACTTTCTTTCCATGAGCTAGTTTATCAGCTCTAGTAGCATTAGGACATTTGCTTGCAATGTGGGTAGTTTCACCACAGTGATAGCATTTCCTATATTTAAAGGGTTTGGAAATCAGAGAGGGAGCAGGAAATTTCTCAGGGATAGGTCCAAGAATTCCTTTATCCATGGTCCTTGGAGGTATAACAACCTTTTCAGGAGTAGGAGTGAGATCGATTTTAATTCTGGGGGTTGGTCTCTGAGAAAAGTCAGGGACCTTCTTCCCAGTTTTAGAAACTTTTTCTGAGGATGTTGGTTCCAGATTCTCTTCTTCACAGATTAATCGATTGATTTATAAACAGAGTATAAGCGGAACAAATTTATATCGATTAATCAACAGTAATAAGATTCGATCAAAGATTGAGGAACAGATTAACAATGTATTATAACCTGAATGATGATTACAGTTACATGGAATGACGCACAGTAAGTTCTTCAATATCACGATTTCAATCGACTCCTTTTACAATAGAGAAAAGATCTATTTATACAAATAAAATAAAGTAAAAGTCAACATCTTAACCTATTACAAACTGACACGTGTGAGAGATGGGAGCGTGTAACAAACTAGTCGGTTGCAAAAGGTAGACATCCTTGATGTATGTGCCACGTCATATTCTTCATCTTGTGATTCATACTTTCAAAAGTGTAACAATCTCCCCCTAAGTATGCAACCAGAAGAATGAAGTCTGTTCAGAAAGGAGCGACCTCAGATACAATCTTTCCAATCTTATTTATGATCTCTCTGATTGATAATAAAGTTGAAAGCCTTTTGATCATCTTCTCGATAACCTCTGGATTGTGATTGTTAACATCAACAGAGATGAAGCTTTTTGCAATGTAAACGACCTCTGATGAGTATTTGTGTGCTTCTTTGATTCTGAAGAATCTCTTTCTGTCTGGCCTTCTGAAGATCACCCCTTCCTCTGGGTCTATTAGCACTTTGCCGATTCTCATGTTGTTGATGCCTTCTAGATCTTCATTGGGTGCAGAGATAGCTAGGTTATCAACATTGTAATTGATTCCTATTTGAAAATCTACCTGTCTCTTGTACCTAATGTAGGACTTCATGCATTGAATAATTCGGGAATAAGCAATTTGATCTTGATCATCACTTCTTCTATTCATTTGAGCCTTCATGAAATTCTCCAGAAAAATGAGATCAGAGGGAAAGATGGACAATATATCATTATCATAGAAGTAATAAGTCTTATTGTCTTCTCTGATAACCTCATAGATTGTGTACCATATTTCCGTATCCTCAAATGGTGAATTCTTTATTGCAGAGATTCGTTTGATAGGTACAGAGGAATGAACGTCCTTTCTCGCTTGTCTGTGTGCCATGAATTTGTCCTTAATAGCATCACTTACATTGTAGGCGTTTGAGAAGTTGGGCAACATGAGATAGATCTTCTGATCTATAGGAGCATACATGTACCTTTTTGTGATTTCCAGAATTGGTAGATCAATTCTTCCAAGTCTCTGCATTTTTTGTCTATTCTCTGTTTCTACTTGATGATCCTTCGCATTTACTCTTGCGGTACCGCAACTCTTTCTCTTTCCATTTCTCGCTTGAGCTTTTGATGCTTCTGCAGAGGCTCTTTCTGCTTCAGCTTTTGCTCTGATTTCTGCTTCAATTTGAGAAGCAGAGGCTTTTTCTGCGTCAGCTTTTGCTCTTATTTCAGCCTCAATTCGTTCTTCTTCTCTTTGTTTGTTCAAGGCTTCAACTTTAGCCTTTGATGCCTCAGCTCTGGCTTTGGCTTCCTTTTCTTTGGCTATTGCAGCTTGAGTTGAGGAGGAATATGGTGTTTGTTTTGTGTTGCCTACAACCTCAAGAATGAATTTAGCTATTTCAGGATCTTTTGGAAGAGGCCCAGAGTGAGTGGCTAATGGAGTTGGAGTCGGAGGGGTTTGTGTATGAGAAGTTTGAGCCGGAGTTTGCTGCTTGGAGATTGATTGGTGTTTGGCTGAAGTAGATGGAGATGGCATTGGATTTGGATCTGAGCTTTTAGTGTTGGTTGTGGGTTTGACTTTCTTTGATTCTGGTGCTCTCTCCCCCTTCTGAGAATCAGGGTCCTGATCCTCAGACCTTTTACGCTTAAGTTCTGCTTTTCTACAAGCACGCTCCTCCTTGGCCTTTTTCTTTTCATTAAAAGAATTAGAAAGAGAACTTACCAGACCTGTAAGCTGACACAGAGAGGTTTCCATAGATGATAGCTTTAAATCCACATTAGAAGTGCAGGCAGTTGTTTTGGAAACATACTTGGAGGAGAGAGAATTAATGCGTTCAAGCATAGCCTTCTGGAAGACACCATATCAGATTTCTTGACCAGAGAAGACTCAGAAGTGTCTGCAGAGGGATGAATAGCCTTGATAATTTTGTGAAGATCGGCCACTAAGGAACTGTATTCATCAACAGAGATTGTGACTTCTGGAGTTGGAATTGCCTCAGGTATGCAGAAAATAGCCTCAGAAATAGCCTGGATTCTTTTATTCAGAGAAGAATAATGATCAGAAGCTTGGCTCTGATGTGTTGCAGCAGTTGTAGAAATGAGTTCTTTGAGGGCTTCCAGAGTTTGAGCTTGCTGTTTTTGTTCATCTTGAATAGCCAGAAGAATGGCATTGTGAGAGTCCAGAGAGAGTTTTAGATCCTCCACAGATCCCTAAATTTTATCACCAAATGCCTGCAACGCTGCATTGGTGACATATTCAGAATGGTTAACCGGTGCATCTCCAACACATGGATCCCCTTTACTCTCGCGTGCAGAGAGGCCCTCATTCACACCTGTTTTGACGTTGAGTGTGGAGGGACTTCCAACCTGTCGTTGATGACTGTTATTAACAGGCACCTCTTCGGTTGTTCTGATTGTCTCAACAGAATCCTCATCATCAGAGGATGAGGTGTTGAAGACAATGTGCTTACCTTGATGGAGTGTAAACACTCCGGTAAGTGGTTCATCCTGTGGCTGTAACCCCTCTGATGGGATTTCATGAGCCTCTAAACTATCAGAAGATATGGACTTATCTTCAGAGACGCCTAAATCTTTGTTGGTCACAGAGACATCAACATTGTGTGGGGATAGTGTCGAGTTCTGGGGCAAACAAACGCTTATATGTTCATCATCATTCTGTTGAGAGAATGATGAAGAGGTTTCCCCGGTTGTGCTTGATGCAGAGGATGAAGAAGTATCCTCTGATCGGATGGTTTCTGGGTGGTTTGGACTGGGTTGTCCTTGGTCAATGAAAGTAGATGGGTTGGCATCTACCTCAGATAATGAAGTTACCCTCTGGGATGTAGGTGAGATTCGCTCAATTGTGTCACGATGGACATCTTCAGTACCTTCTTTTAACAATAGGTCAGCATGGGTAGAACCACTCGGATGTTCACTCAAATTATTTTCAGCCTCATTCTCACATTGGGGGTAACTGTTTTCTCTTGAATTCAGAAAGTTTGCTTATGGGTTCATTGTAACCAAGAAAGAGGATGAAAGATAACAATGCTTCAGCGGATGGGTTCGATTCTAGGGCTGGATTTGGCACTAATTCACCATCAAGGAGTACCTGGGAAGGGGATAAATGAAAATACCTGGCTAATTTCTTCTTTGTAATGGGTATTTCCACAGCAATATCAGGTTGATCAGGGTGACTGAAATTTCCAAGCCGAGTCTCATCATCTTGAATGTACATCGATTGCCATACTTCTTGAACATAAATTTCAGGAACGTTTGGGTTTGTCAGATTTAGGGCTCGATTAAGTACATGCTGTTGAAGAAATTCAACCATTATTCTGAATTCGGACTGGTAGGTATTTGGATCAAGAAGAACCTGCACATTGTTTGCTTCCAATGGCAGTTTGATGAACGGAGCACTATCGGCAGTGGAATCAACGAGACGTCCTTCATCATCGTTAAGAGCTGGATTTGCAAGGTGAGAAGCCATTGAAGAAAGTTGGTGAGAATTGCAAGCAAGTTCGTAAGAGTGAGAGCAGTAATAGTGGAGAGGAAGAAGATGGGTATCTGAAATTTGGGGATTTTATATGAGACCAATTTGGAATTGGAAGGGGTTTGTGTATTGCGAGTAGAAAAAAACGGTTCACAAAAGATGATGTAAGCACGCAGGCGTGGATACATGCAGTCACACAATGAATGACACGTGGAAAGTAGGAGTGATGAGTAAGACACGATTTTTGAAACGAAGACTGAAGGGTTATTGACTTAAAATCGGTTGATTATCCCAAAAGTAAATAAAAAGAAAATATAAAGCAATTTGTTGATTAATTAAAGAAAATTAATTAAAAAACAAATTGAAATATATAAATCTGTTTATTTAGATTTAAAATCAGTCAGTCATTTGAGAATTTTTTTTTTATTCAAATGAAAGTTTGATTTTTCATGAGAAAAAATAATACGAAAAATTTTAAAATTGAATATAGAAATTTTTAAATAACCTTGATGGCAAGAGTTAATAAAAATGTAGAGATTCAATAAAATTTTTGGAATATTTTGATTCATAAAAAATTGAAAAACATGGCTATATTGAATCATCATCTAGTATAAGTTTGAAATGAATCATAGGCATTCTGAGAGACCTTGACGGCAAGAGAAACACAGAATAAGAAGATTCAGAAGAAACTTAGATGGATGAAAAAAATTCATAAAACAGCTAACTTAGTGTTAGACTTTGAACAGTTTAAGCGAGAAACTCCCCTCAGAATGATATGCTTCCCTTAGCATAAGGCTCCCCCTTGAATGATAAGCTCCCCCTTGAATAATAAGCTCCCCCTTGATTGATAAGCTCTCTCTTTGCTTCCGGGATTGGCGCCTTTTTGATATAACTTGGATAGAAAGGAATAAAATACAACAAAATAAAACCTAAACCAGAAGCGATCAGAGGTCTCTGAGTGCTTCTGGATGAAGTTCAGAAGACGATCAGAGATCTCTAATAACTTCTAAGAATAAAGATTACATGTTTAACATTCCCAACTTGCTGATTAAAAAATTAAAACGTTTCTCATCCATAGCTTTTGTAAAAATGTCAGCCAGTTGGTAATCAGTAGAAATAAAATACATTTCTATGGTACCTTTTTCTACATGATCCTTGATAAAGTGATACCTAACATCAATATGCTTCGTTTTTGAGTGCTGAACAGGGTTTTCTGTAATGGCAATTGCACTTTCAGAATAACAGAGAATGGGAATCTTATCATAGATTAGACCGTAGTCTTTGAGTTGGGTTTTCATCCAAATGACTTGGGAACAACAGCTAGCAGCAGCAACATACTCAGCTTCTGCAGTAGATGTTGAAACACAATTTTGTTTCTTGGATCTCCAGCTGATAAGTCGATTACCCAGAAGTTGACAGCTACCAAAGGTGTTTTTTCTGTCCAACTTACAACCTGCATGATCAGAATCTGTGTATGCCATTAAATCAAACCCAGAATTTTTAGGATACCAGAGACCCAATGAAGGACTTCCCTTTAAGTATCTAAAAATTCTTTTGACAGCAGCCAAATGAGATTCTTTAGGATTAGCTTGATAACGAGCACAAAGACAAGTGGCAAACATAATATCAGGTCTACTTGCTGTCAAATATAGAAGAGAACCTATCATACCTCTGTATCCTGTGATATCTACAGGTTTTCCAGAGGGATCAGGACCTAGTTTCATACTAGGAAAGATAGGTGTTTTCATAGTTGATGAGTTCTGAAAATGAAATTTCTTTAACATGTCAGAGACATATTTTGCTTGATTAATAAAAATACCAGAGGTACTTTGTTTAACCTGAAGTCCAAGAAAGAAAGTTAATTCTCCCATCATACTCATTTCAAATTCGGTTTCCATCAACTTAGAAAACAACTCAACTTCTGTTTGATGAGTAGAGCCAAAAATTATGTCGTCCACATAAATTAGAACAATAGTTAACATACCTTTGCCTCTTTTGATGAAAAGTGTGGTATCAATTTTACCTTTCTCATATCCTTTGCTGATCAGAATTTTGGATAAACGTTCATACCAGGCTCTGGGTGCTTGCTTTAACCCATACAGTGCTTTGTCAGGAAGAAAAACATATTCTGGATGTCTTGAATCTTTAAAGCCAGCTGGTTGTTCAACATACACTTCCTCTTTAAGATTTCCATTTAGAAATGCACATTTAACGTCCATTTGATAGACCTTAAAGTTCTTGTAAGCGGAGAATGCCAGAAAAAGTCTTATCGCCTCCAGTCTTGCAACAGGAGCAAAGGTTTCATCATAATCAATACCTTCTTCTTGACAATATCCTTTTGCCACCAGACGAGCCTTGTTTCTGATCACAATACCATCCTCATCCTTTTTATTTCTGAAAACCCACTTAGTACCAATGGCAACTTTCCCTTTTGGTAATGGTACTAAGTTCCAAACTTTGTTACGCTCAAATTGAAATAATTCTTCCTGCATTGCTTCTACCCAACTAGGTTCGGCTAAGGCTTCATGAACTTTCTTTGGTTCAATTAAACTTAGAAAGTTAACATAGAAAGATTCATTTGCTGTGGCGGATCGTGTTTTGACACCCTCAGAAGGATCACCAATTATGAGATCTGGAGTATGGGATTTAGTCCATTTCGTCATCCTTGTTTGTGATATTGGTTGAGCTTGAACTTCGGTGTCATAAGATGAGATAATTTCATCCGGAAATATTGATTCTGAACCTCTTGATTCTAAAGTCTCACCCTCAGATGATGGAACAGAAGAAGCTTCTGGACAATCAGATGAAACAGGAACAGAAGGAATTGAAGAGCTAGGTTCAGAAGAGGTAGGACCAGATAAAGTTATGCCGGAGCCATGAAGAACTGCAGGTATGCTGAAAGAAGGATTAGTAGGTTCTGACATTATTTCTTCGCCCAGAAAGTCTTGAAAAGGGGCATCAATCGCTGATTCTCTGGATCCTGAAAGAAAGTCAGAAGTAACAGTATTAATTTTGAGTTCTGAAGAAGAATATTCAGAAGTCAGTTGAGTTTGATCATCAAAATCAACGTTAATGCTCTCCATAACTGTTTTAGTTCTTAGATTAAAAACACGGAAGGCTCTGGAATTTGATCAAACTTGCCAAGTTTGTCTCTGTCATTTAAGATAAAACACCTGCAGCCAAAAATATGAAAGAAGTTGACAGATGGTTTTCTTTTGTTAATAAGCTCATAAGAGGTTTTGAGATGCCTCTTGACAATTATGGAACGATTTTGAGTGAAACAAGCAGTGGCGACAGCTTCAGCCCAGAAGTGAATTGGGAGTCCAGAAGCTGCTAGCATTGTTCTGGCTGCTTCGACCAAGGTTCTGTTGCGACGTTCAATGACACCATTCTGTTGGGGAGTACGTACAACAGAGAAGTTCTGAGAAATTCCATTGGCAACAATGTATGTTTCAAGTTTGGCATTCTTGAATTCAGTACCATTATCGCTTCTCAGCTGTTAAATCTTTTGGTGTAAAAGAACTTGGATTCTGGTCATCATATTTTGAAGGACAATAGGAACTTCTGACTTTTGTCGAACAAAAGCAAGCCAAGTATACCTGGAAAATTCATCAATAAGTACCAGAATATACTTTTTACCAGAAAGACTCGGAATTGCAATTGGACCACAGAGATCGACGTGTAGCAATTGCAGAGGTCTTATGCAAGAGTGATCACTTTTTGTTTTATGAGATGCTCGTTTGATTTTTCCCATTTCACATGCAGGACAGAGGTGATTTTTTTGAAAATGAACTTCTGGAAGTCCAGATACCAAATTATGTTTTACAAGCATCTCAAGATTATCAAAGTTTAAGTGAGACATTTTATGATGCCAGAGCCATGCAACTTCACTCTTTTTGGAAATAAGGCATAAGGTTTCCTTACCATCCTTGGAGGTAAAATTCATCATGTATAGATTACCTTTTCTGTCTGCTCTCCAAAGTTCTTCACCTGCCTTAGAAAATAAGTAACAATGTTTTTCATCAAAGACGACAAGTGTCTTAGAATCACATAGTTGACATACACTTAGGAGGTTATGTTTCAAACCAGAAACATGAGCTACTTTAGATAAGGTAATATTACCTTCTTGTAAAGTACCATAGCCCTTAATTTGACCCTTACCATTATCACCAAACGTTACAGCTCCTCCACTTTTGTCTTTAAATTGGGAGAGTAAGTTTCGTGAACCAGTCATGTGCCTCGAGCATCCAGAGTCAAGATACCAGATATGCACACGCTGTTTCTGCAATCAAGATCAGAGTTTCTGAGGTACCCATACCATTATGGGTCCTTTAACGTTAGTTTTAGGCTTATCAGCCTTTTGCTTTTGATTTGATTTGACAGAAGGTAAAGATGTATTCTTTGGATTTTTTGTTTTTCTATTTTTCTTTGTTTTATTTTTATTGAAGTACGAATGATTTGCAGTGAAAGAATTTGAAGTTCGTGAGAAAAATTTCTGTAATTTCAAGAATAGAGAAAAACATTCAGAATTCTGAAACATAGAAGATTTTATTGAATTTTCATTGTGACAATCATAATTACAATTATTCTTAGATCTGTCTTTTCTAGTATCAGTTGTTCTAAAGAACTTCCTATCTAGACTAGACGTATGTTTAGAATCTAAAGTATTTTCAACGGAGATTTCCTCGGATTTACCTTCTCAGAAGCTTTTGAATTTACTGAAACAGGAACAGATAGATTAGATTTCCATTTACCTTTTTGAACATAAGAAAGTTTTGGAGGATAAGAGTTAGGAAGTTGGATAAGAATTTTCTTTTTAAGTTTTTCTTCCTTTTCAAGATCAAGACAAGATTTAGATTTCAGACACATTCCTATAAAATCTGGATGTATAAAAACAGGTTTTCGTTGTTTAGAGGGAACAGAGAAAATCGGAATGTCACTTGAATTGTTTTTAGCATCCATTCCAGAAGCTCTTATCTCCAGAGATTCATTTATAAAGAGAAAAGGAGCGTCTTTGTTTTTTATGATCTCTGGAGTTTTAGCATAATTGGAAGATTGATGTTCAAGATGAGAGAGATATGTGTCAGAATTGTCAAAGAAATCTTCACTTTGATCATCATTCTCCCATTGATATGTGATTTCTTCTAAATCGTCTTGAGTTTCAGAAAAATTTAAATCAACAAATGAACAAGGAAATATCTCTGGATTATTCTCTAACTTTTGTTTGTCATTCTCAAGTTTAAAACAATTATCCAGAGTCAAGAGAAGATCTTTTTCAAAACTCAGTCTTAATTCCCCCTCTGCTTGAATAGGAATAAACGCATCAGCCTCTGGATTCAATTTTGTAATAACACTTGAACCAAACTTGAAAATATCATCATTTTTCTGAATTTGATTTAGATTAATATTGGTCTTTTCAGAAGAATATTTAATGTTTTTAAACTTGAGTTTCCGTTGATGATGACTATTTTCAATTTTAGATCTTTTAAAACATGATTGTTCAAAAATAATTGGAAACACAGGCTTCTGTTTTTGTCCTATACAAAAGATAGAGTTTAAACCAGACTTCTTTTCACACGTATAGGGATCTAAATCTTCAAAGCCGATTCCAGATCTTCCTACTTGTGTACTAATTTTCTCATGAACTGTTTGAGCATCCAGATATGTTTTAATCTGGTGCGTTTTGTTTTGAAGTTCAATGTACAGAAATTCTCTTTTTTTTGAAAATAGTTTTTAAGTGCTACAGAATTTAATCTGTCACTTTCCTTAACTTGAATTTCCTTATCCTTTTCTTCCAGAAGTTTCGTATAACTCAATTTCTCATTTTTTACCAAAACTTCTGTGTCTTTCAAGGTTTTAGAAATTTTTTCTTTTTCTATGTCAAGTTCCAGTTTTTCTTCTGTTAAGATATCCATCTCTCTTTTGTAAATATCTCTTTCCCTTTATGTTGTGGAAAGAGTTTTCTCAATATTTTTCCGTAACTTCTTTTCAATTAAAAGCACAATTGTATTCTCAAGTTCAGAAGATTCAGAAAGATTACTAACCGGAGATTCAGAAGGCTGTTCTTCTGACTCATTTGTACTTGCCATTCCACAGAACATGGCCTCATCACCACTGGATTCATCTCCAATCCAGTTTTCTTTCTCAGCATAGTGGGCTCTTTTTAGTAGCATTATACTTGTATTTATTTTTGTAATATGTTTTGTCTTTCTCCAGAGCCCCTCTGCAATCCTTCGAGTAATGACCCGGTTTGCCACATCTGTAACATACATCTTTCTTTTTCTTCATTTCCTCTTCCTTCTTTTCTGCCTCAGTCTTCTCAGGTCTCTGAACCTCTTGTTTGGGAGAATAGTTAGAGCGATCAGACCTTCTGTTTCCTTGAAATGCTCTATTTCCAAAACGGTTTGTAAACTGTTTGGTAATAAGAGCCAAGGAAGCACAACCTCCTTTTCATGAGCTTGAAGAGTTCCAAATACATCGTGTAGAGACCATTGCTCAAGATCTTGATTAGCTTGTAGTGACATGGACAGATTTGACCATTATGGATTTAATCTCTTTAAGAATAAGACATTATTGTCTTCTTTTGATCGGACAATATCACATCGTTTACATAGATTTATCAGATTATTAAATCTATGAAAAGTCTGTTCCAGAGATTCATCTGAAATGGCCTGGAGGCTGTTGTATTCGTTCAGTGCTTGAGCCCTTCGAATTTTCTTCATTTTAGCACCACCTTCCAGAAGATTTTCTAATTGATCCCATAATTCCTTAGCAGTATCACAGGAATCCAGAAATTGAAAAATCTCATTTGGAATAGCCATGATAAGAAGAGTTTTTGCCTTTTTAGCAAGTTCAACTTTGGCCTTTTCCTCATCATTCCAATTTTCCCTTAGCTTTGGAACTTTACGTGCAGGTATTTCAGCAGTATTGGTAGTAGCAGGAACTCTTGGAACTGTAGTCATTGGTATGAAGGGACCATTTTGAACAATAGGATAAAGTTCAATGTCCAATCCTTCATAGAAATTTATCATTTGAATCTTCCATTGTGGATATTCACCACGAATAAGAGTTGGAGGTTTGGTCAGAGAACCAGAGGTGTAAACAGCATTCAAATTTGAATTTGCCATTTTTAAGATCGAGAAGTATGTAGTAACAGATTTGAGTTCAAATCTAGAACAAGTAAATTTCAATTGATTTGAACAACAAAATTTTACTAATTCTTCAAAATTTTAACTATAATTACCACTGTTTTAGACAAAATTGCTATAAATCTTCGTAGAACAGGGTGGAATTATGAACACTAGTTAAAACAAGAGAATGCTGAATGAATGAAGAGAGATTTTTCCAAATTGAGATCTAATAATCAATATATTGATTATCAGGCTCTGATACCAATTATTGGTTCCAGATTCTCTTCTTCACAGATTAATCGATTGATTTATAAACAGAGTATAAGCGGAAGCAATTTATATCGATTAATCAACAGTAATAAGATTCGATCAAAGATTGAGGAACAGATTAACAATGTATTATAACCTGAATGATGATTACAGATACATGGAATGACGCACAGTAAGTTCTTCAATATCACGATTTCAATCGACTCCTTTTACAATAGAGAAAAGATCTATTTATACAAATAGAATAAAGTAAAAGTCAACATCTTAACCGATTACAAACTGACACGTGTGAGAGATGGGAGCGTGTAACAAACTAGTCGGTTGCAAAAGGTAAACATCCTTGATGTATGTGCCACGTCATATTCTTCATCTTGTGGTTCATACTTTCAAAAGTGTAACAGAGGATTTCTTGTTCCTATCTTGAGTTTTCTTATTCCTAGGAACTTGATTAAGAAACTCGTTCTTGATCACTTTCTTAGAATTAAGTATAGAAAGCTTCTCTTTAGAAGAGGAGGAAGAAGAAGTTGAAGAAGAAGGATCAGCGATCGAGGAGACAAACATTCCGAATTTGAGCATGGAACGATCATTCTCTGATTCTTCCTTTTCAGGGTTATAGCCTAACCCACTTCTTACTTTCTAGGTATTTGAGCATTGATGATCTCATTGACTTTATCAGAAGCCTTACACCATCCTTCGATGGTTGCCTATTCAGACTTGAGATCAGCGATAGCCTTTTCCCTATCAGCGATAGCATGTTGTTTCTCGATGCTTATAGTTTGATTTGCAAAGACTTGGTCCTTGAGAGATTCCTCAATTTTAGAAAGTTCTTTGATTCTTATATGGCAATTTTTTAATTGTTCAGATAAGTCAGTGTTAATTCTCTCGGCCTTAATTTTTCCATTTAAAGCATCGTAGAAATCAACAGTCATAGCATCGAGAGCTGACAAGTTATCACCTTCAGAAGGTAAAGAGACAGAGGGAATAGTTACCTGAGTAGAAGGAGACTCAGAGGAAGAAGTCTCAGTGACTTCTTCAGCGTCCTCAATTTTTGCCATCAGACAGAGGAAGGCAAGATCTTCTTCATCTGAACCAGACTCTTCAGAGGTTTTGGCCCAGTCATCTTCAACATCCCAGTCAACTTCTTCAGCGACAAGGCCTTTGCCTTTTTGCTGGTTTTTCTTCATATCTTTGTATTTATTTTTCAGTTTCAAATACTTCTCCTTTTTATCAGAGGTATGGGAGGTAGTGGGAGCAGCAACTTTCTTCGACCTGCATTCACTGGCAAAGTGACCCTTTCGTTGACAGTTGAAGCATATCGCTGAGGCTTTCTCAGCGGGCAACGTTTTCTGCTTTTCAGAGTCAGAGAGGTTAGAAGATTTTCGAAAATTGCTCTTTCTAGAAAATCTTTTAAAGTTATTAGTTAAGAGAGTTAGAGAGTTATCGAACTCAGAGATGTCTGCATCAGTGAGTTGATCTTCTGAATTAGTTTGACCTAATTCAGTAATGGAGGTGATAGTGGAAGAAGAAACATTTTTAGAAGAAGTTCCCTCAGAAGTCACAAGTGCCAAAGAAGTACTTTTGGCACCTTTGAGTTCATTAATTAGGTTCTTCCTTAGAAGTTGAGATTGTTCCTCATTTAAGAGCATACCATATAATGCACTTAAGGACAAGGTTTCAAGATTCTTTGACAGCTTTATACATGTAGTGTACACTGCCCATTGATCGGGTAATGCCTCCATGAATTTTGTCAGAATTTCAGCGTTTGAATATACTTTATCGACTGATTTAAGATCAATCAGCAGACAGTTAAATCGCTGGTGAATTTGAGAAAGAGATTCACCCTTTTGATACATAAAACTCTCGTATGTTCTTACAAGGTTTATGCATCTAGTGACTTTAACCTCAGAAGTTCCTTCATATTGGATACATAAAGTATCCCACATAGCCTTAGAAGTCCTCATTTTCATGACAGAATGATAGACCTCATCTGGTAAAGCCATTGCTATTATAGATCTAGCTTTAGAGTCGATAGCAATTTCTTTCTTGTCTTCTTCAGTCCATCTGTTAGGAGTTTTAACAATAACCCTTTCAGGAATGGCTGGAGTAGCAGTTGTGGCAGGAACACTAGCTACTATTGTTGTAGGAACAAATGGTCCATTTTCCAGATAGTAGGGAATCTTTGGATCAGATCCCTCCAGAAATAGAGACATTCTTTCCTTCCACAATGGAAAACTATCATGGCTGAACCTTGGAGGTTTAGCTAAAGATCCATTATCATTGTAGTTTGTGTTTAGGTTTGACATTTTAAAATAGTTTTAAGAAAAAAAATATTTTAAAGATTTAAGAAGCAAACCTGCTCTGATACCACTTGTTGGTCCCTAAAGGGTCTACAAGAGTTCAATCAAGAGAGAACAGTTTGTAGAAAGAGGGGGGGGGGGGTTGAATACAAACACACACAGATTTTGGTTTTTAAATGAGTTTATTAAAAATAAACAAATTTACAGTTACAAACGGAATTAGAACAAGTTTAAAACCTATTCTATTGTAACTAAGAAACACGAAGTATGATGCACAAGAAGATGAAAGAAAGAATAAAGAGGGTATAGGTTAGATAGAAGCATGCATTAAGATGAAGAAGATATCTCCATCTTATTTATACCCGTTTGCCTTTAATGTAAGACAAAAGGTACTTGCCACGTGTCAAGCTTGGATAGGAAGTTTGTCCTTGTTAATAAGACAACCATGCTTTTGGCCGAATATGAACAGTACCATATCAGATATGATGGGGACATAAGAGACAAGTCGTACGTCCTTTTCTAACATGGTTCTAGGTTTGACTTTTGTGCATCGAGGATAAGATCAATCTTTAATCTTGCAAGGAAGCTTCATTTGATCGCTGATACTGAATCTTCAAGGATGAACTTCAGTATCGCTGAGGCTTCACAAGACTTCACACTTTGAGTAGACAATCGCTGCTATCGCTGAACCGCTTCAGTTCACTTAGCTGATTATCTCTTTCTTCAGCTAGAGTCTTCGACTTTCGCTGAATGGTCTTCTGGTGTGATAACTGATCTTCAGGTCTTCAGAGATAAGCTTGTAGTTCATTGACCTTCAGCGATCGCTGATAGCAATCAGCGTGTGCTATCGCTGAACTTGAACAGAAGCTTAACTACGAAATTTCACTAAGTATATTAAAGGAATCATATTCAAATCACTGAGAGGAGTTATGATCAACAACTATCTCTGAATCATATGTTGATGTGAGAACCAAAGAAGAGGGGATAGAAGAAGAGTAGAAGGCTGTGAAAGTATTACCTGAGACAGCTTCAACAGATCTGACTAATATGCTTTCAGTGACCGTGGTCGCTGAATGCGGTGGTAGTGCTGAAGAAGCAACAATGGAAGAAAAAACCGTTGAAGTAGCTGGGGCAGTGGATGGTGTTGGTAGTACACCAGAATGAGAGTGAGTGGTCTGTTGAGAGACCACCACCCTTGGCTTCTTTAGCTTGGTTGCGATGGTCTTTTTGTGACTATCAGTTGGTAGTTTCCTCTTGGGGGCTGAAGTGTCAGGGATACTCACTGATGGGTTTTTCAGTGAGCTAGACACGGAAGCAGGAGCTCCAATGATCGTCAGCATGTATGGTGTAAAGGGAGCATCACCTGCACGTTTCTCAATGTCCAGGGACTTCTTTCCCACCATAGAGAAGGAGTGGTTGGCTGTCTTGGGGTACTCATCCCTGAAAGCATGTTCCATGATTGTTGCGAAGAATCTGGGGTAGGGGATGACAGAGTGCCTGTTTGCAGCTTTTACCCTGTTGTACATATCACTGAATATGTAATCAGCGAAATTTAGCTTGTAGCCCGTGCAGGGAGCAAAGCCCATGTCTTGAAAATGTTTACTGGCTTGATCATATGAGCTAGTCTTGGAGCCCAGGCACTGAATGACCTGGGTGAAGATATACTGCCAGAGGCATTTTCCCATGCGTAGCCAATGGAGTCGAGGAAGGAGTCAGTCTGCTGCTTTGTAGGTTCAGCGGCCCACCTCTCATTCTTGCCACGAGCTGGGAGGCGAAGAGCCTTCCTCAAGAAATCATAGATGAAGGCGAAGTGACCGAGAGTGGGAATGGTAAAGCCAATAGCAGGGAGTTATTTTCCCTTGTCAGTTGTGCAGGTGGTATAGTGAGCCGTGTACCATAGGGCCTGAAGATGAGAGGAGATTCCAATTGGATTATGCACGAATGCATACATCAGTGGGCACGCCTTGATGAATCTTGCGCCTTCAGCAAATTGTGGACGTTCAGCAGGGATGTCCACGAGTGCAAGGTAGTTGCAGGATTTGAACGTGGCTTGTTCCATAGGGAAGTGGCACACCACAGCAGCAACCAGCGTGTTAGAGACGAGAGTGGTTTTAGCAACCTTGCTTGAAGAGGCCATTGTTGTAGCATAGATAGGAACACCAAATAGAAAAATCATGGTTTAATACAAAATGTATAAACCAGATTTTGGTATAAAGAATACCAAATGTAAGGAAAAGAAACAAGTGTTTCGATGAACAAGATCAAAATACTTGTGATAGAAAAGCAAATAAAACAAATAAAAATACCAAATGTGTTTTAAAAAGTTTGGTATATTTAAAAAATATAGGTATAGAATAAAAGATGGATAAAAAAAATCTTTTGTTCTTAAGGAAAAGACTTGGAACAGGGTTTTGAAAGGTTTTGAAGTTTAATACATATATTTATTTTATTTACTCTAGATTTTTTGTTTTGATTTTAAGAAAAGAAAAGAGAAAAGAAACAAGATGTTTCCAGATTAAAGTGTAAGGTTTAGATCAAACCTTAGAGGAGTTCGAGAAGAAAAAAACGCACAAGTGCGTGTTCTTGATGTTATTGAGAAAACTTTAAGAAACGTAGTGAATTCTTGCCTTTTGGAAACGTTGAGAACGTAAAGAGAGAAATGAGGAAAGGATTTGCTTAAATAGCATGAGGAAAGAGAAACGGATAGCTAAACGGCGGTTTTAGCTTTTTGAAAAAGAAATGATGACATGGCGCACGTCCCTAGAAAGGAATTGGAAGGGAAACGTCGTGGTCCGTCTTGTGCCAGAAAAGGTCTGACGTGTCCTTTTCTTATTTATAAAAATATAATGATAATTATCCATTTGGAAAGATTAATCATTATCTTTGAAAATATTCATCAAAAACAATAAAATATTGTCAGTGATGAGTTTTATGTTTTCAGATTCATTCCCTGATTAAAGAAACATTAGGGAGTGGAAAGGTTTTTTGAAGATAATACCTGAGTGAGATAGGAGAGATATTGCTGAATCAGAGTTCAGTGAATGGTAATAGAGGACTTTATCTGTATCACTGTTTGTTGTTCGCTGAGTAAGAATTATTCAGCGTTCAACATACCAAGTTCGCTGATGAGTAGATTGAATCTAGTTTCATCAAGAGGCTTAGTGAAAAGATCAGCGAGCTGATATTCAGTGGGTACAAAATGAAGTTTAATTTCACCATTCATAACATGATCTCTGATAAAGTGATATCGAATCTCAATGTGCTTGGTTTTTGAGTGAAGTACAGGGTTGTTGGCAATTGCAATAGCACTAGTACTATCACAATAAATAGGGATCTTGGAGAGCAATAGATCATAGTCTCTGAGTTGATTTCTCATCCAAAGGATTTGAGCACAACAACTTCCAGCGGCTACGTATTCAGCTTCAGCGGTGGAGGTGGACACATAATTTTTCTTTTTACTTGTCCAACTAATTAATTTACCATCTAGTAGCTGACACCCACCAGTGGTGCACTTTCGATCTATCTTGCAACCTGCAAAATCACTATCAGAGTAATCAATTAGATCGAACCCTGAGCCTTTGGGATACCAAAGACCCAGATTAGGAGTTCCCTTCAGGTATCTGAAGATACGCTTTATAGCGATAAGATGAGATTCCTTCGGTTCAGCTTGATACCGAGCACAGAGACATGTAGAATACATGATATCAGGTCTACTCGCTGTAAAATATAGCAGAGACCCAATCATCCATCGATAGGCGGTGACATTTACAGGTTTCCCATTAGGGTCCTTATTTAGAGTCAGAGGAGGGGCCATAGGAGTCTTCATCGCTGAGCATTGATTCATATCAAACTTGTTCAGCATATCTTTAACGTATTTACTTTGAGAAATAAAGATTCCTTTGTCAGATTGTTTTATCTGCAAACCTAGAAAATACGTTAGTTCACCCATCATACTCATTTTATATTGCTTTTGCATTCTTGCAGCGAAACGAGTGCATAATTTGGGTCTTGTGGAACCAAAGATAATGTCATCGACATATATTTGAGCGAGTATAGTATGACCTTTATATTTTCTTAAAAAGAGAGTTTGGTCAGCTTTTCCACGAATGAATTTTTCTTTAAGAAGAAATTTAGAAAGAGTATCGCATACTAAGCTCTAGGAGCTTGTTTTAACCCGTAAAAAGCTTTTTCAAGTTTGAAAACATAACAAGGATGGTTGGGGTCTGAGAAACCAGGGGGTTGTTCAACATAAACTTCCTCGCTGAGTTTCCCATTTAGAAAAGCACTTTTAACATCCATTTGAAAAACTTTGAAGTCTTTATGGGCAGCATAAGCTAAGAAAAGTCTAATAGCTTCTAAACGAGCTATAGGTGCAAAGGTTTCATACTAATCAATACATTCTTCCTGTCTATATCCTTGAGCGACAAGTCTAGCCTTATTGCGAATAACAGTCCCGTTTTCATCTAGCTTATTTCTAAATACCCATTTGGTTCCAATCACTGTTTTACCAGAGGGTCTAGGAACAAGATTCCAAACTTTGTTTCTACGAAACTCAGTTAGTTCTTCTTGCATAGCTGAAATCCAGCTAGGATCAGAGATAGCTTGATCTATCTTTTTAGGTTCAGAGGGAGAGAGAGATGAAATTAACAGAGAGAAATATAATACCTGTACCTCCACGCGTTTTGATACCTGCATTAGGATCACCAATAATCTGGTTTATTGGATGATTTGCAGTCCATCGCTGAGTTGGTGGTTGAGGAGAGAGATCGAACGCAGATTCAGCGACTAGTTCTTCTTCTTCAGGGATGCTATTTGTTGTTTCAGCAACAGGTACATCATCATTCAAAATCAATTGAGGAGACTCAGAGGATTGATTTGCAGATGATGAAGCTTGAATTTTTACTGAGGAATTTCCAGAAGATGCATCAGAAGGAGGAATCTGATTGAGAGGAGTAACACTGATCCCTGAAGATGGATCACTGTTAGTAGGTATTACAGGGATTTCATCATCACTTAAATCAACATGAGGTTGATTGTTGAAATAAGTTTCAGGTTCCCCATAGTGAGACTTCATCCAAGCATTCAATTCTTCATCTTCTTCTGCGATAGAAGAAGTGGGGGTAGTACGAGATTCATCAAAATTGACATGCATGGATTCTTCAACATGTTGTCTTTGTTTGTTGAAGATTCTGAAAGACTTAGATATAGAGGAATACCCAAGAAAAATTCCTTCATCAACTTTTGGATCGAACTTTCCCAAATGATCTCTGTCATTCAGAATGTAGAATTTGCATCCAAAGATGTGAAGATATTTCAGAGTAGGTCTTCTTCCATGAAATAATTCATAAGGGGTTTTCTAGAATCGCTTCACAATCAGGGATCGATTCTGAGTAAAGCATGCTGTATTGGATGCTTCAGCCCAGAATTTAGTTGGAAGGCATGATTCGCTGAGCATGGAGCGAGCTGCTTCAATGATAGTTTGGTTTCTTATTTCAGCAACACTGTTTTGCTGAGGAGTTCTTACTGAAGAGAAGTTGTGTGAGATACCTTTTTCATCAAAGAAATTTATCAGGGTACTGTTCTTAAATTCAGTACCATGATCACTTCTCATGGAACGAACAGTCAGATTGTTCAGAACTTCCATCCTTTTGATAATAGAGATTATCATATCAGGGGTGTCACTTTTGGATCGAAGAAAGAATACCCATGTGTATCTGGAATATTCATCAACAATCACAAGAATGTATTTATTTCCAGATATAGATTGGACATTGACAGGTCCAAAGAGATCCATATGGAGTAGTTGAAGAGGTGAGGTTACTGAAGAAACTTGTTTAGATCTGAAAGATGCTTTTGTCAGCTTTCCCTTTTCACACGCTAAGCAAAGAGATTCCTTTGCAAAGCTATGATTTGGGAGATCTCTGACGAGTTCATTTTGAGACATTTCATTAACTGTCTTAAAGTTGAGATGAGAGAGTCTTTTATGCCATAACCAATTTACATCAGAGGATGCTTTAAAGATAAAGCACACGTTCTCAGAGTGAGAACTATTCATATTGATTACGTATACATTTTCAACTCTTTTGCCTATTAAGGCAAGCTTATCATTGCAGTCAGTGACAGCACATCTATTCCTTAGGAATAGAACTTTGAAATCTTTGTCACATAGCTGACTAACGCTTAAGAGATTGTGCTTTAGTCCTTCAACGTAGGCAACTAGACTAAACTCGGTGGCTCCATTGGACAAGATTCCATAGCCTTTAGTGTATCCTTTGCCATTTCCACCAAAGGTCACTAATGGACCAACTTCTTCTTTGTAGTCAGAGAGCAAAGATTTTCTGCCAGTTATGTGCCTTGAGCATCCGCTATCGAGATACCAGATACCATTAGCACTCTGCATTCAACAAAAGAGATTAAATGTTTGAAGGTACCCATATTACTATGGGTCCTGCTTTGTTAGTGGAAGGAGTGGCGGAGGAGCTACTTGCTGAAGAACTTTCTTCAATGGATATCTTCACCTTTGTTGGTTTTGCAACCTTGGTGGATTTCACTCTTGCTGATTTATCAGCTTGAGCTACTTTCTTTCCATGAGCTAGTTTATCAGCTTTAGTAGCATTAGGACACTTACTTGCAATGTGGGTAGTTTCACCACAGTGATAGCATTTCCTATATTTGTAAGGTTTGGAATTTAAATATTTCAGAGCGATAGAAGGGATTTTGTCAGGAATGGGACCAAGAATTCCTTTATCCATTGTTCTTGGAGGTATAACAACCTTTTCAGGAACAGGAATGAGATCAATCTTAATTCTGGGGGTTGATCTCTGAGAGAATTCAGAGAGCTTTCTCCCAGGTTTAGGATTGCTCTCTGAGGAGGTAGAGGATTTCTTGTTCTTCTGAACATTTCTATTTCTAGGAACCTGGTCAAGAATCTTGCTTTTGACCACTTTCTTAGAGTTGAAAGATTTTAACACCGGAGTCTTCTCATTAGATTGAGGTCTCTGAGACGAAGAGGAGGGATCAGGGATAGAGGAGACAAACATTCGAAATTTAAGCATGGAACGGTCTTTCTCTGATTCTTCCTTTTCGAGGTTAAAGCCTAACCCAGTTCTTACTTTCATAGGGATCTGGGCATTGATGATCTCATTTACTTTGTCAGAGGCTTTGCACCATCGTTCGATGGTTGTCTTTTCAGATTTGAGATGAGCGATGGCCTTTTCTCTTCAGCGATAGCTTGCTGCTTCTCGATGCTAATTGTTTGATTTACAAAGAGTTGATCCTTTAAGGTTTCCTTAACCTTTGAAAGTTCTTTGATTTTTAGATGACAATTTTTTAATTGTTCAGATAAATCAATGTTAATTTTCTCAGCTTTGATTTTTCCATTTAAAGCATTGTAAAAATCAACAGTCATAGCATCAAGCGCAGATAAGTTATCGTTTTCAGATATTAAGGAGATAGAAGGAATGGATACCTGAGCAGAAGGGGACTCAGAGGAAGAAGTTTCAGATACCTCTTCAGCGTCTTCTATTCTTGCCATCAGACATAAGAAGGCAAGATCTTCTTCATTTGTGCCTGCCTCATCAGAGGTTTTAGTCCAGTCACCTTCATCATCCCAATCAACTTCTTCAGCTACAAGACCTTTGCCTTTTGGCTGGTTTTTCTTCAGGTCTTTGTATTTGTTTTTTAATTTCAAATACTTCTCTTTCTTATCAGAGGTCAACGAGGTAGTGGGGGCTGCAACTTTCTTGGATCTACATTCACTAGCGAAGTTACCCTTTCGCTGCCAATTGTAGCATATGGCTGAGGCTTTCTCAGCGGGCATAGTCTTCAATTTATCAGAGTCAGTGAGAGTCGGTGTTCTTCTAAAGTTACTCTTTCTGGCGAATCTTTTAAAGTTATTAGTTTACAGAGCCAGAGAGTTATCGAACTCAGAGATGTCAGCATCAGTGAGTTGATCTTCTGAATCAGTTTGACCTAATTCAGTGATGGAAGTAATAGTAGAGGAGGAAGCATTTTTTAATGGATTTACCTCTGAAGACACGAGTGCCAAAGAAGTACTTTTGGCACCCTTGAGTTCATTGATGAGGTTTTTCCTCAAAACTTGGGATTTCTCTTCATTTAAGAGCATTCCATACAAAGCACTTAAAGAAAGAGTTTCAAGATTCTTTGACAATTTCAGACATGTAGTGTACACTGTCCATTGTTCGGGTAGTGCCTCCATGAATTTTGTCAGAATTTCAGCGTTGGAATAGTGTCTGTTGACTGTTTTTAAATCAATCAACAAGCAGTTAAAACGCTGGTGAAGTTGAGAAAGAGTTTCACCTTTATGATGCATTAAGCTTTCATACTATTATACTAGATTAATACTTCTTGGGATTTGTACCTTAGATGTTTCTTCATATTGAATACATAGAGTATCCCACATGGCTTTAGAAGTTCTCATTTTCATTACTGAGTGATAGACTTCATCAGGGAGGGACATTGCTATTATAGATTTGGCTTTTGAGTCAATAGCAATTTCTTTCTTATCTTCTTCAGTCCATCGATTAGGAGTTTTAATGATACTCCTTTCAGGGATGGCTGGAGTAGTAGTGGTGGCAGGAACACCAGCTACAATAGTTGTAGGAACAAATTGTCCGTTTTCTATATAGTAAGGGATCTTTGGGTCTGATCCTTCTAGAAACAGAGGCATTCTTTCCTTCCATAATGGGAAATTATCATGGCTAAATCTTGGAGGTTTAGCTAAAGATCCATTGTCATTATAATTTGTATTAGGATTTGACCTTTTTAAAATAGTTTAGAAAGAAAATATTTTAAAGATAGAGAACACACCACTCTGATACCACTTGTTGGTCCCTAAGGAGTCTACAAGAGTTCTTGGATATAGAAACAGTTTGTAGAAGGGGGAGGGGGTTGAATACAAACACACAGATTTTTGGTTTTTAAATTAGTTTATATTGCATAAACAAATTTACAGTTACAAGCGGAATTAGAACAAGTTTAAACATATTCTATTGTAACTAAGAAATCACTAAGATTGATGCACAAGAAAGAAGTAAGAAGGAAAACAGAAGGTTTAAGACAGAAGGTTGCATGCACACAGATGAAAAAGATATCTTCATCTTATTTATACCCGTTTGCATTTAATGCAAGACAAAAGGTATGTGCAACATGGCAAGCATCCATAGGAGACTTGTCCTTTGCTCAGAATACAACCATGTTTTTGGCCGCATATGAACAGTACCATATCAGATATGATGGGGACATAAGAGACAATTCGTACGTCCTTCTCTGACACAGTATAGGGTTTGTCTTTTGTGCATCGAGGATAAGGTCAACGTTAATCTTGTATGAGAAGCTTCACTTGATCGCTGAGACCGAATCTTCAAGGATGAACTTTCAGTATCGCTGAGGCTTCATAAGACTTCACACATTGGATAGATAATCTTTGCTATCGCTGAACCGCTTCAGGTCACGTAGCTGATTATCTCTTTCTTCAACTTGGTCTTTGACTTTCGCTGAATGGTCATTTGGTGTGATCGCTGATCTTCAGATCTTCAGAGTTAAGCTTAAGGTTCCTTGATCTTCAGCAATCGCTGATGGGAGTCAGTGTATGCTTATCGCTGAATTTGAACATAAACTTAAACAAGGAATTTCATTAAGTGTAAAGAGGAATCATATTCAAATCACTGAGAGGAGTTATGATCAACATGGTTTATAAAAAATAACTTACCCTATCAAAGCCGTTATAAAGATCAACGAAAAGCTTTTCCATTTGATAGAACATCTCCTTGTTTGGCTCCTACGACACCCAAAATTAAAATAACAAAATTAAAAATACTACATTTTATTGTTATTCTAAACTGATTCAAGTATATATCAAATCAGAACTCAGATAAAATTGAAAACACAAATATACTTCGATTATAACAAGTTTGCATATAAAATATCAAAGTTCATACCTTGAAAAGTAAGAGATTGGAGCAAATACTAATGTAGCAATTGCTTGTCTATAGACAACAAAAACCCTAGGGTTCATTCCTTCCAAAAGAGTAGCTCTAGTTGAAATGGAGGCTACCCCATATGTAAATTGAAGCGCCAACATGACCATTAATGGCTTCTTATACTCAAGCCACCCCATTTGCACTTTGAAGCTTCTTGAGCTTAACAGTGATATATATGATACCTAACCTTTGAACTCTTCCAAGAGTTTGGGATTTCACATATATGAGGTGTTACTTTTCCCAAAGGACCCTTCATATTAATACTCACACTTTCAAGAGTTTGGGATTTCACATATGGATACCTAACCTTTGAACTCTTCCAAGTTTAGTCCTTTATTGTTTCATCTAGGTGCTCTATTAGTTAGTAACATTGATATTATACTTGAGGTTTAACTTCTCTGATCAAATGGTCGAGATGTTATTATAGTTAACCTTGTAATACATATGCCAATGTATCTCAGTTAAGATGCTTTATATGCAACTAAACGATAGACATTGTAGACAACTAGCATGCACTTTTGTGTAT
This sequence comes from Silybum marianum, assembly GCA_036898165.1. Lineage (NCBI taxonomy): Eukaryota > Viridiplantae > Streptophyta > Magnoliopsida > Asterales > Asteraceae > Silybum > Silybum marianum. Next base: position 7,368,962 of record CM072534.1, read on the forward strand.
TTTATTTTATGTGTATGTTCAAGAAAATGGTGTACATAAACTTACATCGTTTCTACAACAATACATCTTTTTAACTGACCGTCTATCATGTGTATTTGATATCATTGTCATCGTTCAACAATTTTATTCTGGATCCTAATGGTTCTGCGCCCATTTGAAAAAAGATTGATTGGATATCAGATCAAAATTTGTGTGGTTGAAATGTAAATGAAATGTAAGTTGAGGGTGGTAGGTGCAACTTAAGTACATAATTAACACTAAAAAAGGGGGCCTTTTCCGAAGGCCGAATCCGTCGGAAACAATCCGTCGGAAAATGCCTTGTCGGAAAGCCTTTTCTGACGGATTTCCGACGGAAACCATTACCGACGGATATCTTTACCGACGAAATTTCCGACGGAAACTTTTACCGACGGATTTCCGACGGAAATTAATGAAAATGAAAAAAATATATTTAGTATTACCGACGGATTTTCCGTCGGTGATCCGTCGGTAATATAGTATTTCTTTTTTTTAAAAAAATTAAAATAATTTCTTGTTTAATAGTACACTGTATCCTGTATATCAATTTTCTAAATTTACATTCAATCAACAAAAACCATAATTAAATAAGGATAGAAATCCATAAAAACAAAAAAAATCCTATTTAATTTCTTGGTTGTTGATTGTTGTTCAGATTTCCCAACAACCCAAAATCAAACCTTTCGTTGAACCTGTAGAGCCCCAATCAAACAAAAGTAGAATGCCAAAATTCAAAACACATATGTTGCAATCTTCATAAAAAAATTATTTGAACAAATTAACATCAAGTTAATACCTTGAATTGTCGAACCTAACTTACTCCCACAAACTCAAGAGCGGTGGTGGTCGTGGTTTGCATCAGTGCGAGAAGATAAGAATGTTGAGAGGGGATGTGTGAGACGAGAGGAGGTGACGGTGGCAGCTTGGCTGGTGGTTTGACTGGTTCCCCATCAACCGCTGAAGTCCTTGCTTGAACTCTTCCATAATTGTTTCTAGCCTGACACAAGATAACCACAACTTAATAATCTCAATACTTCATAAAGATATAACACTACTAGAAAATTGAGTATTTTCAACAATACGAATTTTAGAGGGATTATTGACAAAACATAAATTTTCTACGAATTTTCAACGAATTTTCAACGAATTTCCGTTGAAAATCTCTCACAAAATGCATTTTCAACTAAAAACTTTTTGACGAGACATTCCATTGAAAATTTTTTGGTTGAAAATGCATATATGTTTGTGAGAGATTTTCAACGGAAATTCGTTGAAAATTCGTTGAAAATTCGTAGAAAATTTATGTTCTGTCAATAATGCTCTAAAATTCGTAGAAAATTTTCAACGACATTTTCCGTTGAAAATTAATTTCCGTTGAAAATACTCAATTTTCTAGTAGTGTAAAAGATGTAACACAGATCATAAACCTCAAAGATACTAAGATTTAAACCTACACATGATGAATTCATCTAGAAGAACATTATTAAATAATTTAATTGGATAACTTATAACCTATGTTAGATCTAGCATCCCAATATCTTGAAACAATAAAAAGAATGAATACACTAACTATGAATGCAATTTAGAATACCATTTATGGACATCAAATCAGCTACTTGTTTCTTTCAGCACTTGCACCATGATAGAACCATAGTCCAATAAATGAGTTTGCTTAGGGCTACAACCACAACAATGAACATGAAAAACTTGTAGACTGCAGTGATTATCTTTCCTAATACTATTACTTCTGAATCATGCATACATATATATATATATAGAGAGAGAGAGAAAGAGAGAGAAAAAGAGAGAGAGAGAGAGGAAAGTTCAAATGAGAACTCAAATTTGGTTGTGTCGCGCTCCCATTTGTTCTCACGTTCACAACCAAATTTGAGTTCTCGTTTGAACCCACCCATATATATATATATATATATATATAGAGAGAGAGAGAGAGAGAGAGATGGTAGATCATTTACAAACTAGACCAATCCTAAAAACATGCAAACCAATCCACACCATCCATCTACAATATTATAAAAAACAATTTAAAAAATATGAAAAGAGTATGAAAGTCATTTGATAAATAGGGTATTTGCATATTATAAAAAACAATTTAATATCACATACCCGTTCACAGACGGTTCTCCCTTAAATCAAGGGACATTTAAAAAAAATTATTTCTAATATTTATTAACAATCAAATAATGCTAAATTATGCAACTCGATATGTATAAGATTTTGAATTCATAACAAAATCAAGCCAATAATGAGTTCTAAATTGACCATTTATAATTCCAAATTATGCAACTGGATATTCATCGGGAAATAATAGAAATAGATTATTCAGTTCCAAATAAAAAAAATTAACAAACCAAAAAACGTTTTTACATGTATGATGAAATTTATACTTCTTCAAAAGAAACCGGAAAAACACTGCAAACAAAATTAGTATCTAAAATCATCAATCATGAAATCCATAGCAAAACCCATTGCATACGTGAAATCCACATAAGAAAAGTCTACTGCATATGTGAAATGCATATAAAAAAGGCTACTACATATGTGAAATGCATATAAAAAAAGGCTAATGCACCAATCAGGTTACAATTTCTTCACAAGATGCAAACGATTCACAAAAACAGTTTGTATAGTGGGTAGGATTGGTATAGTTTGTAAATGAACGACCATCTATATATATTATAAAATCCCCAAAATGATAGAACATGTATGCATAGAGAATTTCCAACAAAATGATTGAAAATCCCCAAAATTCAAACTGAAAACAGAAATCTCAAACTTATTTGTAGTGGGTCTGATCTGCTAAGCAGATTTGTTTAAACCAAATCCATGAATCCCATATATTGTCCCAAATTATCAGATCAAGCAGAAATACACTATGATCAACAGATGAAAATTAAAGATCAAATTGGGGTTTAAAAGATAACAACCTCTTGTTCGGATAAGGGTTTGCACTGCATGATCTGAGAAATATATTCTTCGACGTTGCCATGACCTCAATCTACAAGGGACTACAATAAGAGGAAAAAAACCTCAATCTACAAAGACGAACCACAAGGACGACATACCTTGATGATTCACAATTTGGAACGACATACCGTAGATACAATGTTCCTATATGTATAAACAACAACCTCATTAGCAATATGATAAAAACTTGGCTTTATGCATAAAGCTCCCCATAGAAGCTTACTGGAATAAGCCACTTACTATATCAATAAGCCACTAACAAACAATCATATATAACTGACTGAATAAGTTGCGAGTTCCATTAAGCTCATTAAGCTGTTAACAATGTGCTTACTAGCTCTTTATTGCTCCTAAAACATAATACAAAAACAAATGAAAGTAACTAGTCAAATTCTCAAAGCATATATATTTGCAGACACATGTAAATTAAGAGTTAAAATGCTTCAAATGATTGTGGTTAAATGATTCTCACATGTTTTAATTTTATATAAATTCATGATCAATTGAAGAATCTGACTACCTATAATATTCGTAGTTATTAAAGTGTTTTTTTTATTATTATGTAAATGATTAGGTAGGTTGTTTTTTTTCTTTTCTAGTAATTAAAAAAATTAAGTTTAAATAAATGTAAAATAAAATCTTGGATTTGGATGAATCAAAGAAATCTATCTTGTTGTTTTAAATATTTTGGATAAACTAAAACTCTTTATATTTATCTTATAAACAAAACCTACCTATCTATCAATCCATGTTTTTAGAAAAAGAAATTCAAATTTTAAGTTCATATTTATCTTCATTTATATTCTTCGTATATATAAAGGGTTCATAGATTTAATCTACTTTTGAAACTATTTTGTTAAAGTCATAAATTTTTCTTGGTTCATAAGTCTGGTTCAAGCTTCAGTTTTGGGGGTTCAAGATTTTGATCACTTTAAGGTAAGTTTCTACTGAAATCTGCATATTAATCATTTATCGCCTTGTTGTTTTTTTATAGATTTGTCAAAGTTATTTTCGCTTTAGAGTTATGGGTTGAGCACCATTAATGTGATGGGTCTAACCCAATTTTAAAGTTATCTAAATATAAATCGTTTTGCTCCAATTTCATATAAAACTTTCGTAAATATGATTTTCATGTAGAAAATTATTTGAAAAAGAAAGAAATAAAAGGTGTAAAATGAGTTCAGATCTAAACAGGGGAGAAGGAAATTTTTGATCATTTAATAGTTTAATCCCTCAATTATGAGATATGTTTTAGTTTTTCCCCTACAGTAAAAGAGTATTATTTTGATAGCTTTAATCCCAAAGATTTGATAAATACAGTCCAACCTCTGTTATTAAAATTGTTTGTTTCAAATATGGTAACTGTTTTGACAATTTGGACCCTAAAGTTTTTATAACTGCAGTTCAACCTCTATTATCCAATTGTTTTTGAATTCAGATTTAAACGTAGTTTCTGTTTTGTCAGTTTTGGTCCCTGCTTCTAAAAATATTTTGGCGATTATATCATGGAATTAAAGATTTTTATTCCATTTAATCTAAATAATTTCATAAGTAAAATCTATATTTTATTTTCCTTTAAACAATCTTTATATTTTGGTTCAAAGGCTTTTATAAATGAATTTTATATTTTGAAGATTACTAAAGATTAATAGTGTTTCAGTAATGAGAGGTTGGGCTTAAGTTAAAGCTTAGCAATAAGGTTTTAGCATTATATGTATTAGTTGTATTAATTATGTTTATGTAATCTTTGGGACATGAGGCTTTTGTCGGAAGCGTCTAGAAGAAGTGTTTTAGCGGCTTTTTATACTTCCAGATATCATCCGGGTACGGATTTCCGTATTTCTTTCAGTGACATTCTATTCGTTCATAATTGTCAAATTATGACATTCTTGTGAATCATTGTCTCAATTGCTTCGTTGGTTGATATATGAAATTTCGATCCTCAAATTATTCTCTTAACAACATTCGTTATTTTCCAAAACCTTGATAGTTGGTAACTTGATGTTAATTTGCATTGTTGGCCTATTATGTGATGAATTACGTTTTTGACCTCTCGATTTATAAGATCTGATGCATGATGAAAATACGAAGTTGATGTGGGTTTTATATTCATCCGTGCACACTTCGAACCCTTTGCTAGATAGTTTGGAGAGTAGGAATACCGAGTTAACCACCTGTAGGGGTACTACAGGCATGTCATTGTGGCGCCAATGGCGTCACACTATCTGTGGCAATGTGATTAGTCCATGGCGTCTCCTTCCGATTTTGGTGTGCTCTGATGAGAGCTGGTTGTGTGTGATGGGTGATTTATTCAGGAGGCGTATGGGTCGACCCTAGGATTTTGGAGCTTTGTTATCAGTGTGCAATGTAGTGCCATACATGCCACTGATTTTGGATACACGTGGAGTCATGAATCCAGTGTATTATGATTTGTTTGGATATCCTATGTTATGTTATGCTCCGTGTAGGAAACTCGGTATGTGCAACCTAACCCCTCGTTGTTTCAGCCTGGAAGTCTTGACTACTCCGGATTTAGGGGTGATTTTGTATCTGATCTTTTTAATTACGTTATGTTTTGCTTATTTTGTATTCATAATCCGTACTGGGCGTTTGGCTCACGCTGTGTTTTTCTTCCGACAGGTATTTAGCCAGGGAGAAATCGGGGGTTTTGGTGAAAGATAGAATGATTTTGAAGTTGCATATTTAGAAGGTTAATTATCATGTAGATTTGAAGATTGGAGAAGGTATTGGCTTTTGTCTTTTGAGGCATTTTATGTAAGTCATTTTTTTTGGTTTAATGGAAGATTATTAGAGCTTTATTATGCTAGTTGGTGATCCCGTTTCCGCTGCAAAATTGGGGTGTTACACTACCTGATGCCATTTTCATACAATCATACACATCAATGCCTAAGGGGCTTTTTCTTTTCGTTTTTAATTAAGGCTATCAACTAAATAAAATTGGTTGATCTTTTTTTTTAATATATTGTATCAAACTGGTGTTAAAAAATAGAAGTGAAATTGTTAAATAGAAACATATACTTTGGACGATTTTGTGACTAAAAATATGAAGCCTATGACCATGTATTTTGGCCGAGGAACAACATACATAAAGTAGAACGGTTCCAAGAATGTCCTCTACAAAATAGAGACAGTGGAAACATTTGGTGCAACTAAAAACTACATAACAAAGCACTCAACAAAATCAAAATCAAAATCTTAACTCTTTGTAATGATCGTATTCTTGAGAGTTTTGGGAGCTGTAAATTACTCATAAATAAACCAACAGATTATGTAAAGAGAAATACATACATTTTGGGGGTTTGTGGGGGTACCTGCCAACCAGAGTTTATTCTTCAATAGGTCTAGAAAACCTCGTTAATCGATTAGGGTTTTTTAAATCAGAGTTTATGCTTCAATAGGTCTAGAAAACCTTGAAGAGCATCTGTGGTGGTTGTCGGTCGAGAAATTGCAGTGGGGAGGGAGGTCGATTAGGGTTTTTCGAAGGTTGTTGTGTGGTTGTAGAGAGGCGAGAGTGGTGGTGTGGTTGGACGCCGGTCACGGTGGTGTGGCCGGAGAAAGGCGAAGGTTGTTGTGTTGTTGTAGAGAGGCGACGGTGGTGGTGTGGTTGGACGCTGGTGAAGGTAGACGATCCATGGTGGTAGGGAGGAGGGTTAATTATCGATTCTTTTGGGAGGCAGAGGGTTAGTGTTCTCGATTCTGAGTTTTAGGAAGGGGTAATAATTTAGGGGGAAAATGAAAAGAGGGAAATAATTTGGGGGGGGAATGAAAAGAGGGAATATTTTGGGGGGATATATATATATATATATATATATATAGAGAGAGAGAGAGAGAGAGAGAGAGGAAAGTTCAAATGTGAACCTATCTTTGATTGTAAACATGAGGATGAATCTCAGCCGTTGATCTAAGCCATATTCAAGCTAATCTTTAAACGTGGCTTGAGGGGTAATTCTGGAAGTTTATATTTTTTTTCCTGACTCTCCTTTATTCTTTCATTATTATCATTGATATCATCCAGCTTATTTCTCTCCTTATTATCTCCTTATTATCATTGATATCCACTGTTAATCGGATTCATTGTTGAACAACTTCATTAAATTCGTTGATATCAGTTCCGATTTGGAATTTTTGAAGCTCAAATTGTCGATTTTGTATCTGATTTCGTTTCCATGGATTATGTTTCTTCATCAGACTATATTCAGTCTGAATATAAACTACAAATATACAAACCCGAAATTATAGCTTATATTCAGTCTGAATATAAGCTACAATCATCAATCATGAAATCCATAGCAAAACCCATTGCATACGTGAAATCCACATAAGAAAAGTCTACTGCATATGTGAAATGCATATAAATAAGGCTACTACATATGTGAAATGCATATAAAAAAAGGCTAATGCACACAATCAGGTTACAATTTCTTCACAAGATGCAAACGATTCACAAAAACATTTTGTATAGTGGGTAGGATTGGTATAGTTTGTAAATGAACCACCATCTATATATATTATAAAATCCCAAAAATGATAGAACATGTATACATAGAGAATTTCCAACAAAATGATTGAAAAAACCCCCAAAATTCAAACTGAAAACAGAAATCTCAAACTTATTTGTAGTGGGTCTGATCTGCTAAGCAGATTTGTTTAAACCAAATCCATGAATCCCATATATTGTCCCAAATTATCAGATCAAGCAGAAATACACTATGATCAACAGATGAAAATTAAAGATCAAATTGGGGTTTAAAAGATAACAACCTCTTGTTCGGATATGGGTTTGCACTGCATGATCTGAGAAATATATTCTTCGATGTTGCCATGACCTCAATCTACAAGGGACTACAATAAGAGGAAAAAAACCTCAATCTACAAAGACGAACCACAAGGACGACATACCTTGATGATTCACAATTTGCGACGACATACCGTAGATAAAATGTTCCTATATGTATAAACAACAACCTCATTAGCAATATGATAAAAACTTGGCTTTATGCATAAAGCTCCCCATAGAAGCTTACTGGAATAAGCCACTTACTATATCAATAAGCCACTAACAAACAATCATATATAACTGACTGAATAAGTTGCGAGTTCCATTAAGCTCATTAAGCTGTTAACAATGTGCTTACTAGCTCTTTATTGCTCCTAAAACATAATACAAAAACAAATGAAAGTAGCTAGTCAAATTCTCAAAGCATATATATTTGCAGACACATGTAAATTAAGAGTTAAAATGCCTCAAATGATTGTGGTTAAATGATTCTCACATGTTTTAATTTTATATAAATTCATGATCAATTGAAGAATCCGACTACCTATAATATCCGTAGTTATTAAAGTGTTTTTTTTTATTATTATGTTAATGATTAGGTAGGTTGTTTTTTTTTCTTTTCTAGTAATTAAAAAAAATTAAGTTTAAATAAATGTAAAATAAAATCTTGGATTTGGATGAATCAAAGAAACCTATCTTGTTGTTTTAAATATTTTGGATAAACTAAAACTCTTTATATTTATCTTATAAACAAAACCTACCTATCTATCAATCCATGTTTTTAGAAAAAGAAATTCAAATTTTAAGTTCATATTTATCTTCATTTATATTCTTCGTATATATAAAGGGTTCATAGATTTAATCTACTTTTGAAACTATTTTTTTAAAGTCATAAATTTTTCTTGGTCCATAAGTCTGGTTCAAGCTTCAGTTTTGGGGTTCAAGATTTTGATCACTTTAAGGTAAGTTTCTACTGAAATCTGCATATTAATCATTCATCGCCTTGTTGTTTCTTTTATAGATTTGTCAAAGTTATTTTCGATTTAGAGTTATGGGTTGAGCACCATTAATGTGATGGGTCTAACCCAATTTTAAAGTTATCTAAATATAAATCGTTTTGCTCCAATTTCATATAAAACTTTCGTAAATATGATTTTCATGTAGAAAATTATTTGAAAAAGAAAGAAATAAAAGGTGTAAAATGAGTTCAGATCTAAACAGGGGAGAAGGAAATTTTTGATCATTTAATAGTTTAATCCCTCAATTATGAGATATGTTTTAGTTTTTCCCCTACAGTAAAAGAGTATTATTTTGACAGCTTTAATCCCAAAGTTTTGATAAATACACTCCAACCTCTGTTATTAAAATTGTTTTTTTCAAATATAGTAACTGTTTTGACAATTTGGACCCTAAAGTTTTTATAACTGCAGTTCAACCCCTATTATCCAATTGTTTTTGAATTCAGATTTAACCGCAGTTTCTGTTATGTCAGTTTTGGTCCCTGCTTCTAAAAATATTTTGCAACAAGGATCCATGGCGATTATATCATGGAATTAAGGATTTTTATTCCATTTAATCTAAATAATTTCATAAGTAAAATCTATATTTTATTTTCCTTTAAACAATCTTTATATTTTGGTTCAAAGGCTTTTATAAATGAATTTTATATTTTGAAGATTACTAAAGATTAATAGTGTTTCGGTAATGAGAGGTTGGCTTAAGTTAAAGCTTAGCAATAAGGTTTTAGCATTATATGTATTAGTTGTATTATTTATGTTTATGTAATCTTTGGGACATTAGGCTTTTGTCGGAAGCGTCTAGAAGAAGTGTTTTAGCGGCTTTTTATAATTCTGGATATCTTCCAGGTACGGATTTCCGTACTTCTTTCAGCGACATTCTATTCGTTCATAATTGTTAAATTATGACATTCTTGTGAATCATTGTCTCAATTGCTTCGTTGGTTGATATATGAAATTTCGATCCTCAAATTATTCTCTTAACAACATTCGTTATTTTCCAAAACCTTGATAGTTGATAACTTGATGTTGATTTGCATTGTTGGCCTATTATGTGATGAATTACGTTTATGACCTCTCGATTTATAAGATCTGATGCATGATGAAAATACGGAGTTGATGTGGGTTTTATATTCATTCGTTCACATTTAGAACCCTTTGCTAGATAGTTTGGAGAGTAGGAATACCGAGTTAACCACCTGTAGGGGTACTACAGGCATGTCATTGTGGCGCCAATGGCGTCACACTATCAGTGGCAATGTGATTAATCCATGGCGTCTCCTTCCGATTTTGGTGTGCTCTGATGAGAGCTGGTTTTGTGTGATGGGTGATTTATTCAGGAGGCGTATGGGTCGACCCTAGGATTTTGGAGATTTGTTATCAGTGTGCAATGTAGTACCATACATGCCACTGATTTTGGATACACGTGGAGTCATGAATCCAGTGTATTATGATTTGTTTGGATATCCTATGTTATGTTTTGCTCCGTGTAGGAAACTCGGTATGTGCAACCTAACACCTCGTTGTTTCAGCCTGGAATTCTTGACTACTCCGGAGTTTGGGGGTGATTTTGTATCTGATCTTTTTAATTACGTTATGTTTTGCTTATTTTGTATTCATAATCCGTACTGGGCGTTTGGCTCACGCTGTGTTTTTCTACCGACAGGTATTTAGCCAGGGGGAAATCGGGGGTTTTCGTGAAAGATAGAATGATTTTGAAGTTGCATATTTAGAAGGTTAATTATCATGTAGATTTGAAGATTGGAGAAGGTATTGGCTTTTGTCTTTTGAGGCATTTTATGTAAGACATTTTTTTTTGTTTAATGGAAGATTATTAGAGCTTTATTATGCTAGTTCGTGATCCCGTTTCCGCTGCAGAATTGGGGTGTTACACTACCTGATGCCATTTTCACACAATCATACACAACAATGCCTAAGGGGCTTTTTCTTTTCGTTTTTCATTAAGGCAATCAACTAAATAAAATTGATTGATCTTTTTTTTTAATATATTGTATCAAACTGGTGTTAAACAATAGAAGTGAAATTATTAAATAGAAACATATACTTTGGACGATTTTGTGAATAAAAATATGAAGCCTTTGACCATGTATTTTGGCCGAGGAACAACATATATAAAGTAGAACGGTTCCAAGAATGTCCTCTACAAAATAGAGACAGTGGAAACATTTGGTGCAACTAAAAACTACATAACAAAGCACTCAACAAAATCAAAATCAAAATCTTACCTCTTTGTAATTATCGTATTCTTGAGAGTTTTGGGAGCTGTAAATTACTCATAAATAAACCAACAGATTATGTAAAGAGAAATACATACATTTTGGGGGTTTGTGGGGGTACCTGCCAACCAGAGTTTATTCTTCAATAGGTCTAGAAAACCTCGTTAATCAATTAGGGTTTTTCAAATCAGAGTTTATGCTTCAATAGGTCTAGAAAACCTTGAAGAGCATCTGTGGTGGTTGTCGGTCGAGAAATTGCAGTGGGGAGGGAGGTCGATTAGGGTTTTTCGAAGGTTGTTGTGTGGTTGTAGAGAGGCAAGAGTGGTGGTGTGGTTGGGCGCCGGTCATGGTGGTGTGGCTAATTATCGATTCTTTTGGGAGGCAGAGGGTTAGTGTTCTCGATTTTGAGTTTTAGGAAGGGGTAATAATTTAGGGGGAAAATGAAAAGAGGGAAATAATTTGGGGGGGGGGATGAAAATAGGGAATATTTTGGGGGGATATATATATATATATATATATATATATATATATATATATAGAGAGAGAGAGAGAGAGAGAGGAAAGTTTAAATGTGAACCTATCTTTGATTGTAAACATGAGGATGAATATCAGTCGTTGATCTAAGCCATATTCAAGCTAATCTTTAAACGTGACTTGAGGGGTAATTCTGGAAGTTTATATTTTTTCCTGATTCTCCTTTATTCTTTCCTTATTATCATTGATATCATCCAGCTTATTTCTCTCCTTATTATCTCCTTATTATCATTGATATCCACTGTTAATCGGATTCATTGTTTAATAACTTCATTAAATTCGTTGATATCAGTTCCGATTTGGAATTTTTGAAACTCAATTTGTCGATTTTGTATCTGATTTCGTTTCCATGGATTATGTTTCTTCATCAGACTATATTCAGTCTGAATATAAGCTACAAATATACAAACCCGAAATTATAGCTTATATTCAGTCTGAATATAAGCTATAATCATCAATCATGAAATCCATAGCAAAACCCATTGCATACGTGAAATCCACATAAGAAAAGTCTACTGCATATGTGAAATGCATATAAAAAAGGCTACTACATATGTGAAATGCATATAAAAAAAGGCTAATGCACACAATCAGGTTACAATTTCTTCACAAGATGCAAACGATTCACAAAAACAGTTTGTATAGTGGGTAGGATTGGTATAGTTTGTAAATGAACCACCATCTATATATATTATAAAATCCCCAAAATGATAGAACATGTATACATAGAGAATTTCCAACAAAATGATTGAAAACCCCCAAAATTCAAACTGAAAACAGAAATCTCAAACTTATTTGTAGTGGGTCTGATCTGCTAAGCAGATTTGTTTAAACCAAATCCATGAATCCCATATATTGTCCCAAATTATCAGATCAAGCAGAAATACACTATGATCAACAGATGAAAATTAAAGATCAAATTGGGGTTTAAAAGATAACAACCTCTTGTTCGGATAAGGGTTTGCACTGCATGATCTGAGAAATATATTCTTCGATGTTGCCATGACCTCAATCTACAAGGGACTACAATAAGAGGAAAAAAACCTCAATCTACAAAGACGAATCACAAGGACGACATACCTTGATGATTCACAATTTGGGACGACATACCGTAGATACAATGTTCCTATATGTATAAACAACAACCTCATTAGCAATATGATAAAAACTTGGCTTTATGCATAAAGCTCCCCATAGAAGCTTACTGGAATAAGCCACTTACTATATCAATAAGCCACTAACAAACAATCATATATAACTGACTGAATAAGTTGCGAGTTCCATTAAGCTCATTAAGCTGTTAACAATGTGCTTACTAGCTCCTTATTGCTCCTAAAACATAATACAAAAACAAATGAAAGTAGCTAGTCAAATTCTCAAAGCATATATATTTGCAGACACATGTAAATTAAGAGTTAAAATGCTTCAAATAATTGTGGTTAAATGATTCTCACATGTTTTAATTTTATATAAATTCATGATCAATTGAAGAATCTGACTACCTATAATATTCGTAGTTATTAAAGTGTTTTTTTTATTATTATGTTAATGATTAGGTAGGTTGTTTTTTTTCTTTTCTAGTAATTAAAAACAATTAAGTTTAAATAAATGTAAAATAAAATCTTGGATTTGGATGAATCAAAGAAACCTATCTTGTTGTTTTAAATATTTTGGATAAACTAAAACTCTTTATATTTATCTTATAAACAAAACCTACCTATCTATCAATCCATGTTTTTAGAAAAAGAAATTCAAATTTTAAGTTCATATTTATCTTCATTTATATTCTTCGTATATATAAAGGGTTCATAGATTTAATCTACTTTTGAAACTATTTTGTTAAAGTCATAAATTTTTCTTGGTTCATAAGCCTGGTTCAAGCTTCAGTTTTGGGGTTCAAAATTTTGATCACTTTAAGGTAAGTTTCTACTGAAATCTGCATATTAATCATTTATCGCCTTGTTGTTTTTTTATAGATTTGTCAAAGTTATTTTCGCTTTAGAGTTATGGGTTGAGCACCATTAATGTGATGGGTCTAACCCAATTTTAAAGTTATCTAAATATAAATCGCTTTGCTCCAATTTCATATAAAACTTTCGTCAATATGATTTTCATGTAGAAAATTATTTGAAAAAGAAAGAAATAAAAGGTGTAAAATGAGTTCAGATCTAAACAGGGGAGAAGGAAATTTTTGATCATTTAATAGTTTAATTCCTCAATTATGAGATATGTTTTAGTTTTTCCCCTACAGTAAAAGAGTATTATTTTGACAGCTTTAATCCCAAAGTTTTGATAAATATAGTCCAACCTGTGTTATTAAAATTGTTTTTTTCAAATGTAGTAACTGTTTTGACAATTTGGACCCTAAAGTTTTTATAACTGTAGTTCAACCCCTATTATCCAATTGTTTTTGAATTCAGATTTAAACGCAGTTTCTGTTTTGTCAGTTTTGGTCCCTGCTTCTAAAAATATTTTGCAACAATGCGGGAATATTTTGGTCTGAATATAAGCTACAAGTATACAAACTCCAAATTATATCTTATATTCAGTCTGAATATTACCTACAATTATTCAAACACCTATTTATGGAATATATTCAGTCTGAATATAAGCTACAAGTATACAAACCTAAAATTGTAGCTTATATTCAGACTGAATATAACTTACAATGGAACCAAAGGTTTTGAAAAACAAGAATTCAAGCAAATGTGTTTCAAAGAAGCTTCCTCTGATAAAATGATGAACGATCATATTAAAGGGAAAAAAAACATTTGAATAACCTTCTTACACTTCATCAAGAAATAGAATCTGGATCTGAAAAGACTTGTGATTCTAAGGAGGAACACAAAGCAAAAACAAACTTGTGCGAAAATTTATTTTGGGGAAGATGATGAAGAAATTTGGGGGCGGAAGTGAAATTTCTTTTGGGGAGGATGATGAAGAAATTTGGGGAAGATGATGATGTCTGGTTCTGATTTGAATCGTCAGGTTGTATTTATGATTTAAGCCATGACCTGAGTTTTCCACTTATTTACAAAAATGCCACCATGAATTTTATCCCTCATCTTTTGATCTGATTTAAAATGGATGGTTGTGATTCATCCTAATGTTCACAATTAAAGATAGGTTCATATATGAACCCACCCCTAAATATATACATATGTGTATGTATCTATCGATCTATGTATATATATTAGATATGTAATAATTTAAATAATAGATATATTATTTTAGAAAATAAAATATATTAATTGGTCAAAATATATATATATATATATATATATATATATATATAGGGTTAGGTTCAAATGTGAACTCATTTTTGGTTGTGAACGTGAGGACGAATCTCAGCCACACATCTTCGATTATGGTGGACGCGATCACGGAGGATTGACGCGATTCATGGGAGGGTGGAGATTATTAAAGGAGGGGAACCAGGTCAAAGCCGCCTTTATTGACCGGATAAGTGGCTGAGATTCGTCCTCACGTTCACAACCAAAAATGAGTTCACATTTGAACTTTCCTATATATATATATATATTAATTTTAATTTAATGTATGTATGGATCAGTTTGATTTTATTGGATTTTGTACTGTCATCTAAAAATATATCGATGTATATATGCATTTATGTATATATATATATACGTATGTATGTAGTGTGGATGTATATGGCCTTATTGTGTCGTATTGAACGACTCTTAAGAAACTACAATGAGCCTCGATGGGCTTAACGACTCCTAGTAAACTACAATGGGCCTATATGGGATTTAACGACTCTTAGTGAACTACAATGGGCATTTATGGGACTTCACGTCTCTTAATGAACTACAATGGATCTTTATGGAACTTCACGTCTCTTAATGAAGTACAATGGACTATGATGGGTGTTAACGACTCCTAGTGAACTACAATGGGACTTCATGGCCTTTAACGGCATACACTTTATGACGAAGCTACCGAAGACCTTGAGAAGTCACGATACCATATGGGTAGTGGTGGATAGATTGACGAAGAGTGCTCACTTCTTAGCAATGTGAGAAGCCGGCCCAGTTGACAAACTGGCTAAGTTGTATGTGGATGAGATAGTTGCAAGGCACGGAGTGCCTTTGACTATCGTGTCAGATCGGGATAATCAATTTACTTCTCACTTTTGGAATGGATTACAAGAGGGGTTAGGCACCAAGATAAACTTAAGTACGACATTTCACCTCCAAACAGATGGTCAAAGTGAAAGGACTATTCAGACTGTCGAAGACATGCTTAGGTCATGTGTTATAGACTTTGGTGGGAAGTGGGATTCGCATCTACCTCTGGTAGAGTTTTCCTACAACAACAGTTACCATTCTAGTATTTGAATGGCGCCTTTCGAGGCACTGTATGGACAAAAATGTAGAACACCGGTATGTTGGTTAGAAGCGGGCGAGAAACAGTTCTCCGGGCTCGAGATTGTGCAGGAGACGGCAGACAAAGTGAAGGTCATCCGAGAACGACTGAGGGCGGCGCAAGATCGTCAAAATAGTTATGCCGACAAGAAGAGAAGACCAATCGAATTTCAAGTGGGCGAGCGGGTTATGCTCAAGGTATCCCCGCGGAAGGGTATCATTCGATTCGGAAAGCGCGGAAAGCTTAGTACGCAATTCCTTGGGCCATTCAAAATTCTTGATTGAGTGGGGCGTCAAGCATATAAGTTGGAATTGCCACCCGAGTTGGCCGGAATTCACAACACATTCCACATTTGTTATCTAAGGAAGTGTTTGGAAGAAGAAGAAAGTGTGATTCCTCTCACAGAAATTCAGGTTGTTAGATTGTAAAAATTTCGATGACGAAATTAAATTCAAGGGTGGGAGGATTGTAACACCCGGGAATTTGTAGAATGTAATAATGATCCAAGCATCCTAATATTTCGAACTTTAGCTTTTAGATGAAGGGTTTAAAGGATCTAATGTCGTGTAACTTTGGAACGTAATAAACGAGCGAGAAAACGAAGCAAACCACGCTCGGAACATCCCCGGCTAGGCTGCCAGGCGAGATTGCCATGGCAGCATCGCCAGGGCAGCATCGCAAGGGGAAGGTTTGATCAGGTTTTCGAAGGGAGCTATGATACAAAACGGGCTATAGTGACAGCGATACTGCCAAGGAAATATCGCGGGGCAGCATCGCCCGTGGCCTTTTTATCAGTGTTAAGTCGATGAGTTATGGTACATGGCTGGCTAGGTTGCCGGCGATACTGCCATGGCAGCATGGCAGTGGCAGCATCGCCCGTTTGTCCAGAAACACAATTAGATGCGATTTTTCAGCTTCTTTTCTCATATTATTCAGTTACCAGTTCAAGATCGAGAGCTGAGCATTTTAAGGCGATTTCTAGGGTTTTATTACCCTCACCTACTTCTTTCCAACTCATTTAATACTCCCTCCAAGTGAAGATTCAAGTGTGGGTCAAGCATTTAAAGCTTCCATTGGTGGTGTTCTCCAAGTTCTCATCTTCTCCTTCGTCTCCATCACCTTAGGGATCTTTTCTAGGGTTTTTTTTGTCAAACTCTAGCTTGTGAGTTGATTCTTACCTTTCTTAAACTTTATACATGTAAAAAATGATGTATTTTACCTTAACATGATGTTTAAAATGAGTATTTCTATACTTGAAAGATTTTGGTAAAACTAGGTCAAAATGTATCATTTAGGGTTTTATTTGAAATGATGAAATGGAAGTCAAGAACGGTTTTGGAATACGCTTATGAGTTTTAAATGCAAGAAATATGATGTATAAACCTAAATGATTATTTGACCTAATTTTTGGAAGGAAGGTTTTGGAAGCATGATGTTATACTTCACAAAGGTTTGTGAATAGAAGTTAATACATTGGAAACAATTGTATTAGGAAGTTAGACTAGTGTAAATGGATCCATAGGCACATATAGTCAGAAGTATTTGGGGAAGACACTTGTAATAGATCCCGGTTTGGGGTTGAACTTGTGTGGAAGAGTAATCGAAGGGATGACGGGTCATTCCCGTAGAAGTTTCCTCCAAAAGAAGTAAAGCGTATCTTTTAGGTGTAAATCGCGGAAGTAAGAAAAAGAGATGTTTTAGAAAAGCTTTTGGTTAAATGTTTGTTTACCGCTTTCGAAGTTTGAATGGCTTTTTTATATTTGAATTGTTTGTTCTCACTTGGCTTTTAAGCCTAACGCTTTTTTTTAAATGACATGTATAACATGTGATCAAGCGGGTGGGACTTGATGGGATGAGTGAAGCTAGATGCCGATAGTGGCATCCTTTTTGAAGTGCACCCTCGGGTGTTTATATGGAGTTACATAGAAGATTATTTTGAGGATTTTAGTGACACCCGATCTTAATCTGTATTTTTGAATTGTATATATTAATAGGTTGTCATTTAACATTCCTATAGAAGTTGTAAACTCACTCTAACATTCTCCCCATCTTTATGAGTGATGTTTTATGTAGTTGAAGTTATTCCGCATTTTATTTGGTCTAAATTAACTCCCATTTTAAGGGTGTTACACATGCTCATGCATGTGTGCATGCATGTGTGCATGCATGTGTGCATGCATGTGTTTGTCTTATGTGGTGTGTCATGCGAGACCACCACTGCCTCTTGTTAAATAAATAGGCACACATATATATAATTTCTTTGAGTTGGTTAAGAAGAAAAGAAAGAAAGAATTAAGTGAGGTGGTGTGTGTGTTGGTTCTCAGCATAGAGAAAGAAAGAAAGGAAGCAAAGAAAGAAAGAAACCTTGGTTTTGGTTAAGGTTGGTTTTTTTTGATGAGTTAATTATGAGTATATACATCCATGTATATATATATCTATCGTACATATATATATGTATGATATATATACATTTTACGGTTTGGAGAAAGAGTGGGTTATATATTTGGATTATGACCCGTTAAATTATATGGTTCAGATTACATGTTCCATACCCGAGTTGTCACCCGCTAGAAGTTTACGTGTCTATTTGGGACCGAGGTGAATTTTTATAAATGAGTTTTATAAACTGAAATACATATGTTATTGAGAAAGGTTTTTATTTCGATAATATGCCGAATTGATATAATTGGATTATTATCCATATATGAGTAACAGAGTTTGATCTTGAGTTGTTGGAAAAAATAACACATATGGATTTTATTTGTGAAGTTGTTATTAAATATTTTCCACGTAAAAATATGGGTTATTTGATGAGATAAGAAAGTTTTACAAATCTTTTGTAAAATACGTGTTTTTCCGCCACACGTGATTTATTTCATATAAATGAGATTATATGATGTTAATTGTTAGTATTTTGTGAAATTAACAAGTAAAAAGGTTGACCAAAACTGTGTGGGTCACAAGAATTTTAGCGGTATGCCCGCGAGGAGTGAATAGTGATTAAAGAGGTTGATCGAAACTGTGTGGGTCACCGAAATTTTAACGGAAATTACCCGCGATGAGTGTACGGAGAAAGCGTATAAATGATTGTGGGTGGCATGATTAATCGATTCGTCTATTTCGGATAGCGTAAACCGAACCAGGCGCTCGTGAAGCAGGCGATGGTTTAGAAAGGTTGAGAGAGCTAACCAGGATTTGATATACACTGGGTAGGAGTAAAATGAGAGAACTAGCCTGTATATGAGGTATACTGGTTAGGAGTAATGAGAAGAGGTGTTGCCTCGAATCCTGTTTTATGATGAAAAGTTCATCGCATCAGTATGATGCGAGAACCCGAGTTATCGGACCCTTTAAATGCGGGAAAATGGTTTATCGAATCCCTGTAACTCGAGAAAAGACTTTATCGAATCTTTATAAAAAGAGAAGTTGTTTTGTCGGCTCGATATGATCTGAGGACTTAGTTTATCGAGTCTCTTTGATGCGAGGACTTGGGTTCGTCGATTTCCTTTGATTCGAGAATCTAGTTTCTCGAGTCCTTATGATTCGAGAACTTTGGTTGTCGAGTCCTTGTGATTCGAGTACTTTGGTTGTCAGCTCCCTTATGATGCGAGAAACTGGGTTATCGCACTAGTATGATACGATAATTTGAGTTGTCGAACTGGATTAAAATGATAACCTTTCTGACTCAATCAACTTACTGTTTTACTAATTCTTGATTTATAAACGAATGAATTTACATATTGAATTTTGTCAAAAAGGGGTTTTTACGAAAGATGGGAAATAATTAGTATGAGTTGGGTTGACTTTTAAATCTATTTGAGAAAGATTTTAGTCAAAGATGTGCTAATAGGGAACCACTCACTAGACCGTATAGTCTAACCCTCATTTTGTTTTCAAAAAATATGCATTTCAGGGTATCAGCTGACGTTTTTATTTGCGGGTAAAAGAGATGATGTATGTCGAGCATGCTATCAAGTTTAAAATAATCTTCATGATTTTAGAATCGTTTATATGAAGATTATCAGCAAAAAGAAATTATTTATCGCTGTTTGGCAAATTGTATAGAAAGAGACCCAATTTGTAGCCCCAAATGTAGTGTCTTAATTTTGTATAATTTGCAGTATTTGTTATTTGAGAACACGGGTAGTTACAGTTGGTATTAGAGCCTGAATTTAAGGGATTTAGGTATCTAGATTGATACCTAGACTTAAACTAGAGAGTCTTATTGCATGATAAGGTGTCCTTGCCATAATTAGAACTCGTGGGATGTTAAATATAATGGGTTGAAAGAACGACATGTAAAGTAAATTCAAATTACATCAGGCCAATGTAATCATGAATTTACAGGTACGTGTTTGTACTTGAAAACTCTATTATATTTGGGGAATGTGATCAA
Source organism: Silybum marianum (assembly GCA_036898165.1). Taxonomy (NCBI): domain Eukaryota; kingdom Viridiplantae; phylum Streptophyta; class Magnoliopsida; order Asterales; family Asteraceae; genus Silybum; species Silybum marianum. Next base: position 7,389,332 of record CM072534.1, read on the forward strand.
AGTGTTTTTACTTTATAAAGTGTTGGGGCGGGTTATTCTCATGAATCAGTGGGAGTTGTGTCTGTTAGTTCGGGTAAAGCGAATATTTTTGCTTGAAAATAATACGGAAAAATGTGGCCATCGGGATTGGTAGATTTTTGGTGGATTCAGAATGTTTATTGGGTTTTCTTTAGATTTCTGAAAATTGAAATGACTGAAAATACGAAATTTTGTGGGCGGTAGTTATAGTGAAAGAGCTGCCTGATATTTGTGGGGTTACCAACTGAGTTATCGTTGCCTGCTACTGTTATTTCTCCTGGTAGCCAAGCTGATTTGTCACTATCTGCGATTCTTATTCAGAATTTTTTTTTCTGGTAATCTGGAGGTGATAAAAGAAATGTGATACGTTATAGATATTAACGTAATATTGACACCAATAAGTGTTTGACTGGGAGGAGAACTATTTAGTGTAGTTATACACAAATTAGATGGATGGTACTGATGAATTAATGAGATGTTTTCTTTCATGAATTCGAATATTGATAAAGAGATGCCGTGGGAATATTTCACGACTAACTTTATATATATCAATTTTATCTGAATCTGATAGCGTTTTGGCTGAAAGAGGAATTTGTGAACTATAAACGGGGTATTTTTATAGTTCAGATTTATTTTGGGATTTACGGTAAAGGCCCAGTTTACAGAATTCATCGGGGTGAGTGTGGTTGAACTTTAAAGTTTACTATAAACGTGAAAAGGTGAAACTATCAGTTTAAAGCAACGGGGCGATTATATCAGATGACTATGGTAAAAATTGGAGAGACATCGAATGTGTTGACAGGTACACTTTGGTATATTCAGTATGAATTAAAGTGTTGTTTGAGTTTGGGAACTTGATCAACTAATTGTAAAGAAGTGATTATGTGCCCTGTATGAGAATTTTGGGTTTTGAGTAAAGTCGTTTGGGTTGACTAACGTACCGACGACAATTACGGTTCTAGTTGATCAAAGAAATGGGGAGCTCACTATATTGTGAGAAGGCTGGATTGAAAAGAGGGCCATGGACAAAGGAAGAAGATGAATTTATTGTTGGCATTCTCTTCTTAAAATTGCCGATTTAAAGGTACAGTCTGGATTTTCGCTTTTGTACCGACTAAAATTGGTTTTGAGATTTAGTATCTTTTGATGAAGTTATTAAAAGATTTCATTACGAGTTTAAATTTTGAATTTTTACCAAGTATGAAATCTTTCTTTTCAAGTGTGTGAACTTGATTACTTTTTGAGTTAAACTTAAGTTTTGATTAGAATTTCTGAAGAAAATTAAATACTTTGCGATTAATTTCGAGTAGTCAAATATTTTTTACTGGAGGTGTGAAATATTTTGGAAATTGAATTATGATTTCTCATCGTTGGATTCCAAAAGAAAGTTTTATAAAGTTAATATTTATATCTTGACGTTAAACGTAATGTTGGAGTAAAATTTGATTAAGGATTTTACAAGTTTGATCGTCAAAGTTTTGAATGAAACTTGATCTATAGAAAGATGTAAAGTGTAGTAACTTAATTGTTATTATAAAAGACGATCATGGGTAATGTGTTTGAAAAGAGAAAATTTGAAATTTGGATTCCTCGATTTGATGATTTAATCAAAATGTATTAAAGGAAGTTCACCAGTTTAGTGTTTCATTCCTTTGAATACTAATTTGATGTACAGAAAACGTTTGACAAATTTTAATGTCAAATGGGGTGAGAAAGTGATAGTCGATGTTTTGAATCGAAAATGAAAGAGTGGAATATTTGAAGGGTTGGTACCACGATTCGAGTGGTTACAGAATATCTTCAAAGAGTTGAAAAGGCGGCTGACTACGGCTTTGATAGAAAGGTAATAGTGGTAGGCGTGATTTCGGGAATCCTTGTTTTCTTGGGGCTGGCTTCTTTTGCAATGCTTTGGGATGTTGATTGGCGACCATGATAGATATATCCATATGGATTTAGATCCGGGTTAGAAAATGGCCTAGTTTCTTCCAAGAGCCTCAAGTGAGAAGGTTGTGTGAGTGATTGTCATTTCCCCGATTGTAATTCTTATGACATTGGGTTACTGGCTAAAGTTGATACTTGGTCGAAATATTATGGGTTTAGCTTCATCATGGTTGGAATATTTCTTCTTCTGACTGTTGTATCGTTCGGTACGTGTAAATTGTGTACAGTTTATGTCACAGATTGGTTCAACTGCTCCACAACGGTTTGGGTGTTGGTTTGAAAGTATCATGAGTCTGCTTATTCTGACAGAGGTAAAATTGGTTCAGTTATATGTTTATTTGAACCACCAGATTTAAATGGCTTATATTCTAAGTCATTGAGAAGGGTATTATACCTTGAGTTTCTTTATATCTTGGGTCACTTCTTGTGTACTCTATATTGCATGGCTTAACACCAATGGTGTGGAATGAGTTGTGGAATATTACATCAGTTGCAGTGAAAATTTGATGGGATTATGGGGGCATATTTACACGAGCGTGAACTTCTTCAAAGTCGTGTTATTGATCTTCTTATTGTTGGCACAACTCGTGTCTTCATATGCTTTGAAGTTCACTATTGATCTTCTTATTGTTGTGCAGATATGCAGTTGTGCAGTTGAGCAGTTATGCAATTGTGCACTTATGCAATTTTGGGTTTAAAGTAATACCGACAGTTTTACTGTGGTATCATGAATGACTGCCGGAATTTGAGAAAGGTCAGATCAGTGAACAATTAAAGATGGTTCATAATCGACATAAAGGTTACAGTGATAATACTGTGGACCGATACTGTTTCTGGTTGAGGACAATATAATGTTGAAAATATTGTCGTGGAAACAAGATCACTTGTTGTGGGTAACCATTGAAATATGTGTCAGTGATATATCAGAATCTTTGTGATCAGTGACCGGATGGGGCTGGTAGTCTACTAGTTGCACCGTTTTAAAAGTTGAGGGGTATCCTCAATGTTTTCTGTGTGGGGTCTGAAATGATATCGAAATACCCTGGTTTGTTCGAGTGATTGAATTCCGTGACGGAATTCCTCGATAAAGGGGATATAGTAATAACCGGGTTTGTTATTAAATATTATTGGAAGTTAAGGGTTGCAATTGTTTAGTTGCTTGAAGTTGAGGGTGAGGTTTGGTAAATTCTTTTATCAACTCGTGATCACCTCCCTTGCCTTCCAATGGTGTGCCAACATGCTCATGCATGTGTGCATGCATGTGTTTGACTTATATGGTGTGTCATGCGAGACCACCACCGCCTCTTGTTAAAAAATAGGCACACACATATATATAATTTCTTTAAGTTGGTTAAGAAGAAAAGAAAGAAAGAATTAAGTGAGGTGGTGTGTGTGTTGGTGCCAGGCAGAGAGAAAGAACGAAAGAAAGCAAAGAAAGAAAGAAACCACGGTTTTGGTTAAGGTTGGTTTTTCTTGATGAGTTAATTATGAGAATATACATCCATGTATATATATGTATCGTACATATATATATGTATGATATATATACATGTTACGGTTTGGAGAACGAGTGGGTTATATATTTGGATTGTGAGCCGTTAAATTATATGGTTCAGATTACATGTTCCATACCCGAGTTGTTACCCTCTAGAAGTTTAACTGTCTATTTGGGACCAAGGCGAGTTTTTATAAATGAGTTTTATAAACTGAAATGCATATGTTATTGAGAAAGGTTTTTATTTCGAAAATATGCCGAATTGATATAATTGGATTATTATCGTTATATGAGTTACAGAGTTTGATCATGAGTTGTTGTGAAAAATAACACATGTGGATTTTATTTGAGAAGTTGTTATTAAATATTTTCTACGTAAAAATATGGGTTATTTGATGAGATAATAATGTTTTACAAATCTTTTGTAAAATACGTGTTTTTTCGTCACACGTGATTTATTTCATATAAACGAGATTATATGATGTTAATTGTTAGTATTTTGTGAAACTAACAAGTAAAGAGTTTGACCAAAACTGTGAGGGTCATAAGAATTTTAGCGGTATGCCCGCGAGGAGTGAACGGAGATTAAAGAGGTTGACCGAAACTGTATGGGTCACCGAAATTTTAGCGGAAATTGCCCTCGATGAGTGGACGGAGAAAACGTATAAATGATTGTGGGTGGCATAATCAATCGATTCGGCTATTTCGCATAGCGTGAACCGAACCAAGCGCTTGTGAAGCGGGTGATGGTTTGGAAAGGATGAGAGAACTAACCAGGATTTGATATACACTGGTTAGGAGTAAAATGAGGGAATTAGCCTGTATCTAAGGTATACTGGTTAGGAGTAATGAGAAGAGGTGTTGCCCCGAACCTTGTTTTATGATGAAAAGTTCGTCGCGTCAGTATGATGCGAGAACCTAAGTTATCAGACCCTTTAAATGCAAGAAAATGGTTTATCAGATCCCTATACCTTGAGAAAAGACTCTATCGAATCTTTATAAAAAGAAAAGTTGTTTTGTCGGCTCAATATGATCTGAGGACTTAGTTTATCTAGTCCCTTTGATGCGAGGACTTGGGTTCGTCGATTCCCTTTGATTCGAGAACCTAGTTTGTCGAGTCCTTGTGATTCGAGAACTTTGGTTGTCGAGTCCTTGTGATTCGAGAACTTTGGTTGTCGGCTCCCTTATGATGCGAGAGACTGGACTAAAATGATAACCATTCTGACTCAATAAGCTTACGGTTTTATTAAATCTTGATTTAAAAAGAAGGAATTTACTTAGGACGCGTTTGGTTTGCGGGATTGAATGGATTTCGAGGGATTTGGATTTAAAATCCAATCCATTCCTTGTTTGGTTGGCATAATGGTAAGGATTTAAAATCCCTGGATTAATTTAAAATCCCGTGAACAATGGATTTTAGATTCCTTCCTAAAATCTTGGTATTTCAAATCCAATCATGAGGATTGCGGTTTGCCCTAATTTGAAATCCACGCGCGTCCTTCTTTCTCTAACCAAACACAATGGAGGATTTCATATCCAATCCAATCTAATCCCTCCAAGTCCAATTCCCTTCGTGAAATCCAATTCCTTTGAAAACAATCCCGCGAACCAAACACACCCTTATTGAATTTTGTCAGAAAGGGGTTTATAGAAAGATGAGAAATAGTTGGTATGTTGGATTTGAGAAAAATATCATTTTAAATGATATGAGTTGAGTTGACTTTTAAATCTATTTGAGAAAGATTTTAGTCAAAGATGTGCTAACAGGGAACCACTCACTAGACCGTATGGTTTAACCCTCATTTTGTTTTAAAAGATATGCATTTCAAGGCATCAGTTGACGTTTTTATTTGCGGGTAAAAGAGATGATGTATGTCGAGCACGCTATCAAGTTTAAAATAATCTTCATGATTTTAGAATCGTTTATGTGAAGATTATTAGCGAAAAATTTTATTTATCGTTGTTTGGCAAATTGTATAGAAGGAGACCCAATTTGTAGCCCAAAATGTGGTGCCTTAATTGTATAATTTGCAGTATTTGTTATTTGAGAACACAGGTTGTTACATGAAGTGTATACAAGATCTTTAAATTTTCAAGTATTTTAACAATAATAGTAATAAACCCATCATCCCTACCCGTCCCTTCCCCATCCTCCTCCCTGAAACAAATGGTAGAAGATTATGCAACCCCCAAACTTTATGGTAAATGTACAATGACAATCAAATAATATGTTTGAAGTATGAGTATCAATTCAAGGAACTATGAGATTAACTACCACATATGTCACCACAACTCATTATTGGATGGATGATTGTAATAACTAAAACTTAACTACAAAATATCGAGAGTAATGGAGGTAGACACGAATCAAGAACTACTAAGGATTAATTACTTAAATTATCAGGAAGAGGGTAAGGGTTAGGGTTCAGATTTCATTTAGATTTCGTCTGAATTTCATCAAGCATATAAATAAGCATACATAATTAGCAAAAGTCTAAGGTTAAAAATGACAAACCCTCAATTATTTATTATTCTTTCTCTAGCAAAAGCAATGATATTCATTAAAATCTCTTGATTAACAAACATAAATACTCACCACATTAAGCATAAGATCCGTAAAACACATAACTAGGGCTAACTTGATATATTTCTGTCTAATATGTCACCTTGGGTTCAAGTATATTTTATCTAGCTGCATAACCAATTTATCAAAAAGAAATATAACAAAAATATCAAAGCAAGAAGGCCGATCCAACATAACATTAAAAACAAGATACATAAACTCAATCAACAATTTTTCAATCTAACAAATGGTAACAATCATATATTTGATCCATCAAAGAGAATCCACCATTTTCCAACCTAAAAATGTTAAGCTGGTGATGATAATATCAAATAAAGATATGGAATGTAACATATTGTTTCTCATGTACAAGAAAAAATGAGATAATCCCTTAATAAATGATGACCAACTACCAAATCTCGAGTTTCAGTGATTAATCCACCTTTCCATGTCCTAGAGAATGCTTAGCCTCCAAAACTTCCGAGATATCTTAAATCATTAACTATCTACAACTTTTATGCCTCAAACATCATTCATGATTGTGCTTGTTGATCAGGATCACTTGTCACAATCGTTCGATTTCTTAACTTGTCCATAATCACAACACACACTTGAGGCTTCAGATTACATTCAGAGATCCTCTTCCTTGAAACTTCCATTGCTAGAATCGCATGATAAGATAACACATGATACATATACAATTCTCTTTGCAAGTTCACTTGGGTCAACACCTATAACACCCTAAATTATGTAAAAGAGCAACTGATTTTTTAATGCGTCAATTAAAGAATAAATTCCTTTCTAACAAATAATATTCGAATTACCAAGATTGAAAATTTAATATTTAATATCAGTGGATTACAAATCAAACCCTACACAAAGTCTATAATAGGGACGAGTGTTAGATACTAAAACCCAACAACGGTCGCTATCTCCAACATAGCGTCCTGAAATGAATAAATTCTTCTCTAGCTTCTAACTAGTACTCATATCATCAAGGTATCGCTAGTAACATTCCCTAATGAAGACCTAATGCATGTCGATAAATAAAAAGGTTAGGCTTTACTAGTTCATCACTTCTCGAATACAAAATTCTATGTTTGAGTCTTTTATCGTAAATATTTTTCTGAAACATTATAAATCAGAAAGTAAAAACTAAAAACTGAAAAAATGGCATAAACGGTATGAATACCTAAACCTGGGATGGGAGAAAACACATGCACACCAACTCTACCAACGGAAATTTATGTTATAATTGTAGCTTCAACATATATATGGTTACATAAAACAAAATGATATGGTGAAATCTTTTGTTGAATTTTTGATACACACCACCCCCATATGAGAAGGACCAGATTAGGCCCATCTAGGGCACGCAGGAGCGGCACGGCGGGGTGTGACTTAGGTCATGTATCTCACTTTAGGTGTTGAACTGTGTTGGGTGACACTGGTGACCAACCGCACGACCTAAGTCATTGGGTAGGTCGCGGGAACTACTATTTTAGCTTCTACGGTCGTTTTTTTTAGGATTGTAGCTAGGTTTTTGGTGGCTCTCTTCTTTTAGGCGATTTTAGCGGATATCAAGTCATTTTGGAGAGCTTTTACCTTGAGAGTGTAGAATCTTTGCCTAAAGGTAAACTTTATTGTAATCTCCTCCACTATGTATGTTCCATCTCTCCCCCGTAGACACATACTATCTCATGATATCGGAACCACGTTGAATCTCGGTTTTGTTTGTTTGCATTTGCATTGTTTGAGTATCGATTTGGTTTGCATTTTCTACTTCTTGGTATATTTGAACAAATTTAAGATATTCATATTCTGTTTCGGTTGTTGCCTTGCATCTTTGCATATTTTGGTTTGGGACTTTTATGCATTGTTTGGTATAAATTATACCCAAAAAGTGGTATCGGAGCTATAAGAATATGTGGTATGGTTTCATGGCTAATCTCTTGTAGGAGGATTAAATTATTGTGGTACACACCAAGTGTTTGATAAAATGTTTGTTAAAAGAAAATGTTTTGGTTCTCAAAGTAGTCGGTCTTCATCATCACAACCTTATGTATAGGGGGTCCTATAATGTGCTAGGAGCCAATTTGAAAATTGAAAACTTGAATAGTGATGAGGATTTTAGTAAGAGACAATGGAAGATGAAATTCGTTTTGATGGGAAATATGTGTCATCTAGTTTATGTATTCCTGAAGAGCTAGATCCTAATTTATCGATATTGAATTGGTCGAGATAAAGCAATAGGTGATGAGACGATTACAATTGGCTAAGGGAGGTGCAATGATTGGACAAATTGCCTCAAAGAATATACAGTATGGTATTTGGTCCAAGTTGAAGGACTTGTATTTGAAAAAAAAACTCACCAGGCGAATGATTTTATTGAAGTCATTTGTCGATTTCGTATGGTCGGAGGGACAACAATTAAGAAAGATATAATGGATTTTGATGACTTATTGATGAAGATGTGGTGGATAAAATTGATGGTTGTTGAAGACTCTGAAGCTTTAGCCATGATTTTGTTATCTTCATCACTGTATCAATACAAAAGTTTTGTGAACTGTCATCTATGGTTGAGAGACCATATTCGTTAATGATGTAGAAGATATTCTTAGTGTGCAACTCCATAAGCAATTCAAAGATTTAGGGAACGATACCACCAATGATAATGGTAGTATACGGCTTGTTTGTGGGAGGATAAGGTGAACATCACTAAGGGAAGAAGAAGAACAATGGTCGTGTGTGATATTCTTCTAGAAAGTCGTATGAAAAAGGAATTCTAAAGCGAAATATAAATGCCAATATTGTTTACAACCAAGGCATTGTGTAACAACCCCGTCCCGCGTGTTTCAAGGACGGAAGATGCCACAATTTGGTTTAGGACAATTATAAGACAAAGTACTGGTTAAAACAGAGCAACTAACATAATTTACATAACCATAAACGGAGATAACGAGTAATAATATACGGTCCCAAACATACAAGTATATAAAGTTTACATTAACCCTTAAAGGTTTAACAAAAGTAGATCATGGTTAATCTTCAGTCATGTTATCTCCGAAGCCCTCATCCCAACATCCCTGCTAAGTCAAGTACCTGCCAAGGAAAAAGAGAACTCGGCTGAGCTTAACGCTTAGTGAACGATAATAATAACAAAATAATTAAAATGAGATAACAAGTTCAAAAAGAAATTCATAATGTTAAGTGACAATGAACGTTAGGCAACAAATAGCTTGAAGGCATACCAAAAATCCGAAGACCAAACCGTATCACGAGGATACGTTGTTCCCAAAGGATGATCAGTCCTTTCGGGCGTCAGTGGGGAAAGGGGTGTGAGCACAACACAAGCAATCCTCTCCGTGGATTTAACCACGGCCATAATTATTATCCAATAAAGTTCCTAGGATCGATCCATACGCCCTCTAATTGACTCGTACCAAGTTAAGTCAATATACCAGGAGGACGCCATGATAGTTTTAGCCACCATGGAAGCATCTCAATACCGGTGCTCCCAATATTGAGTCTATAGTATACATTCAATAGATACAAATTAACAAATCAAATGATCAAGGTGATCAATATTCAGATAAGAATGTACATCAATTTTTGGAGAGAAACAAAGTTCCATATTATTACCAAACATAAAGGGAATTTGGAATCAACTTATTCGGATTAGGAAGCCTTACACAAATGGCTATCCCCGTGTCAGGTAAAGTATGATATCCGTACATTAACCGAATTCGACAATTAACGCACGATTAGAAGGATTCACGATCAAGTTTGCCTTGCCCGTGTGCCTAACGAATACATAAACGGGTCATTATTTGCAAAACACAAAAACCATAAAATACATGTTCTTAATCAAATTACTTAAGTCTTAATAACCCTAAACAACTTATACTTTAAGAAAGACAGCCCTATACACATCAAAAACTTAAACATAATTTTTAGTCTTATAAGGTTCCTTTCCGACAGCTTCTGCCCCCTACTTGTTGACCATTTCCACCCAATCTAGATGTCCATCTAGGTTTTACAATCTTAACAAAAGTTGTAGAATGAACTCTTATGAGTCCAATGGATTTGAAATCAACTCATTTGGGTACTCCATCTATGAGATATGGCTTAACCAAAACACCATCTATTAAACAGTATGCACAACAAACAGCCCAAACAGCCCTGTAAACTCACTGTTTTGAGCCACTTAGAGTCGTAATTGGGTTCTTGACTCTTCATAACAGTTGTAGTCTATGGCAAGATCTTTAAATCTGGAAAATATGAGCTTATTTGGATATGCAGTTTGAGAGTTATACATCGCCAAAGTAGTGGATATGGGGTTGTCCAAATTACCAATTTCCATCTTTTTCCACAAATCATTTTTATGATCCAATCTTCATATTTTGCAATACTTAAAGGTTCCAAAACATATCTAACATACTAAAACTACAAATGAGCTTAATGATTAAAACCTTAAGCTTAATCACCCAATTTTTGCTCTTTTAAGCATTTAACAGAGCACTTGGTGTGCGGTTAAACATATACATCAATTATAACTATATTGAAACCACAATTTAACCTTCTTTATTTCTATTCTAATCAAAACATCCCAGCCATGTATAAAATTACCAACTCAAAACAGATTTCAAGCTTAAATAACAAGATATTATCATAAACATGAAATTAAACTTAGAAGGACTAGCATCCATACATACCTTTCAATTTCTATGACTTAATCTTATAAATTCCAAGCATTTTAATGTTTCCCTTCAATTGAATTGAGTTTAATCGGTGGAGAGATGATGGAACCGAGTGAAGAAACAAAATACGTGTTATGTTTATAGAAATTTCAACAATTTAGGGATATATATATTTTCCCAATTTACACTTTAACCCCTAAAGTCTAATTTCTCAAGTTTATGCCCTAGTAGGTATAAACTTAACAAAATAGGTTAAGTTCAGTTTCATTTTGTACGTGTGTAACCCCTTGTATGATATTACCTAACAATTTAGCCCGAGGTACAAGTCAGATAAACACAAGGTACAAATAGGTTATGCACACTTGTACGGGTTAAAGGGACACAAACATTATAATCCTCCCCTCCTAAAATAACATTTCGTCCTCGAAATGAAGATAAGTTAGAAAACTTACATTAGGTGAAGAGGTACAGGTACTCCTTTCGCATAGATTCCTCCGTTTCCCATGTGGCTTCTTGCTCGGAATGATTTCACCATAAGACTTTCATGAACGGTATTTTTCTTCGTCGCATTTGTCTCTCTTCTCGACCAATTATCGCCTCTGGCTCTTCAATATAAGAGAGATCTTTTTCAACTTTGTCTAACGGATAATCAATCACGTGAAGAGGGTGATAATGATATCCGCGAAGCAACGAGACATGGAAAACATTGTGGATGTGGGATAGTTGAGGAGGTAACGCCAGACGATACGCCACCTCTCCAACTCGTTCAAGTATTTCAAAGGGTCCAATATATCTCGGACTGATTTTACCTTTGATACCGAACCTGCGAATACCTCGTGAAGGTGAAACTTTGAGAAAGACATGATCACCCAGTTGAAACTCTACATGTTTTCGATGCTTGTCCACATAACTTTTTTGTCGAGACTATGCCTCTTTCATTTTTTGTCTCGCAATTTCAACTTGTTCAGTAGCAATTCGAAGAAGTTCGAGTTTTTCAATAGCTCGTTCCCCAACCTCATTCCAACATATTGGTGTTCTACATTTCCAACCGTATAAAGCTTCGTACGGAGCCATACCGATACTGGCCTGCCAGCTGTTATTATACGTGAAATCAACAAGACATAGAGACTCGTCCCAACTACCAGACCATTCAAGAGCACAAGCCCGTAACATATCAGTTCGTTCAGTCTGACCATCTGTCTGTGGATGAAAAGCTGAACTCATAGTGAATCTTGAACCCCATGCCTGAAGAAGACTTTTCCAAAAATGAGAAGTGAATCGCGGATCTCGAATCTCGGTCTGATGTGATAGAAACAGGCGTGCCATGTAACCTCACGATTTCCCGTTGGAATATATCAGACAATTTACTAACTGGGTACGTTTCCTGTGTGGGTAAGAAATGAGCCGACTTTGTCAAACGGTCAACTACAACCTAGACAGCATCATGTCGTCTCTGAGTTTTCAGTAGTCTTGTCACAAAATCCATAGAGATATGCTCCCATTTCCAAACCAGAATCTCTAATGGTTGTAACAATCCGCTAGCCCGCTGATGCTTCACTTTCTGGCAAGTAAGACACTTTGCCACGTATTCAGCTATATCTCTTTTCATACCATTCCACCAATAATATTGTTTTAAATCTCGGTACATTTTAGTGGATCCAGGATGAATCGAGAATGGTGAATTATGACCTTCATTCAAAACTGCTTCCTTGAGTTCAGAACTGTTAGGTACACAAAGTCGATTACCGAACCAGATAGTACCTTTATCGTCAATTCGAAAATCTGATCGTGGATTATCTTCAGCCTTTTGTAAGATAGACCAAAGTTCTCCATCTTCTAGTTGAGCCTCTTTGATTCGAGATACGAGAGTTGATTCAACTGTGAGACTAGCAAGAACTTCATCACCACCACGACAACACAAAGAGATACCCATACGTTCTAGATCTGAAGCAATATGGGGTTGAATGATTAAAGACGATACATTACCAATGCTTTTACGACTAAGGGCATCGGCAACTACATTTGCTTTGCCTGGATGGTACTGAATTCGGACGTCATAATCCTTAAGAAGTTCGAGCCACCATGGTTGCCGCATATTCAACTCTTTCTGTGTGAAGATGTACTTTAAGCTTTTGTGATCCGTAAAGATATCACACGTCTCTCCGTACAAGTAGTGACGCCATATTTTGAGAGCAAAAATGACTGCTGCCAACTCCAAATCATGAGTAGGGTAGTTTACTTCATAAGGTTTGAGCTGGCGAGAGGCATAAGCAATCACTTTTCCATGTTGCATTAGAACACAACGAAGACCACTTTTAGAAGCATCACTATATACTTGGAAACCTCCTGATTCAGATGGCAATGTAAGAATGGGCGTTGTAATCAATCTCTTTCTCAGTTCTTCAAAACTCTTTTCCTGTTCTTCACCCCAAACAAATTTAACTACTTTTCGAAGAAGCTTAGTCATGGGGAACGCGATTCGAGAAAAGTTTTCGACTAACCTTCTGTAGTAACCTGCCAATCCCAAGAAACTTCGGACTTCTGACACATTTGTAGGTTTTGGCCAATTAGTGATGGCTTCAACCTTTGCAGGATCGACTTTAATGCCTTCAGTAGAGATAATGTGACCCAGAAATGCCACTTGTTACAACCAAAACTCACATTTAGAAAAATTTGCATACAACTTCTTATTTCGAAGAGTTTCTAAAGTTATACGCAAGTGAGTTTCGTGATTTTCTTTCGACTTTGAATATACGAGAATATCATCAATAAAAACAATGATGAAGTCGTCCAAATAATCTTTGAAAGCTCGATTCATAAGAACCATAAAGACTGCTGGAGCATTAGTAAGACCGAATGGCATAACAATAAATTCGTAATGACCATATCGAGTACGTAATGCAGTCTTAGGAATATCTTGATCTCTGATCCGGAGTTGATGATACACAGATCTTAAGTCGATCTTAGAAAAATACTTCGCTCCTTGGAGTTGATGGAAGAGATCATCAATACGGGGTAAAGGGTATTTATTACGTACTGTGACCCGGTTTAGCTCACGATAGTCAATACACAACCGCATCGATCCGTCCTTCTTTTTAACGAATCTTGGACCGGTACACCCAATGGAGATACATTGGGTCGAATAAAACCCCGATTAGAAAGGTCTTCTAGTTGCTCCTTAAGTTCTTTCATCTCGGTTGGAGCCATTCGATACGGAGCCTTTAAGATTGGGGCAGCCCCCGGAATAAGATCAATTGTAAATTCAACTTCCCTTTTCGGAGGAACTCCGGGAAGTTCATCCGGAAAAACATCCTGAAACTGATTAACAATAGGAATATTTTCAAGTTTAAGGCATACCTCTCCTGGATCTTGTAGTGCAACTAGGAATCCTTTACATCCTTGCCAGATTATCGCCTTAACTTTCATTAACGAGATAACACGGATCCCTTTCTCAGGTGAAATACCTTGGAATACATATTCGGGTTCATTTACATCACCGAAGATGATTTGTTTAGCTTTGCAATCGATGGTCACTCGATATTTAGACAACCAATCCATGCCAAGGATGATATCGAAGTGATCCATTTTCATCGAAAGTAAAGTAACCTCCCGAATTCGATCACCAATGAATAACGGACAGTTTAGGAATTCACCAAGTATACATACTGAATTACCCATAGGAGTAGTAATATGTAACGGGAACTCGATGGATTGTTCATATGGTTTAAGATGGTTTTCAAAATTTTCAGAAACAATCGAGTGAGTAGCACCTGTATCAAATAAAACATTTACATCTCTATTGTCAATAGAAAGGGTACCAGAAACCATACCCGCAGTAGATTTGTCACCCGCTAGGCTAAACACTCGACCACAGGCAGTAGATTGCTTCTCTTTGTCTTTGGAATTATCTTTCGGCCCTTGCTTACAATCACGTTGAAAATGACCTCGCTGACCGCACTTAAAACAGGCTCCGGTCATTTAAGAACATGGACCAGGGCGATGTCTAAAACCACAATCTTTGCACCGTATTTGAGAAGTTGCCTTCGAAAAGCTTTTGTTAGAAGTTCCCTAAGATGAAAATGGAGGTCTGTAACTCGCTTGTTTAGACTGAACTGTACGACTGGATCCTCGCCCGATAGAACTCCCTTGAAACACATCTCTATTCCGTTTAGTACCATCACCTCAGAAATGTATAGAATCTAGTCGCTCCCTTTCAATGTTTCTTGCAGCATCAGCAGCTTGAGCAATGCTTGTAAAGTGTTGAAGATAAGTTCAGGTCTGAATTTGCTATTGAGGGTCCACTTGAACTTACTAACTTGGTTTTCCACCATACCTGCCATAGCACCTGTAAAACTAGCCAACCGTAGAAATCTGGCTACATATTCAGATATCGATTCATCTTCTTTCTGTCTCAGATTGGAATACTCTTCAACATATGCATCTTTGTCTGCTGTAGTAAAGTATTGCTGATAGAAAACATTTTTGAACCCCGACCATGTTAAACTTTCAACAACTATCTCACCTCCGTAAGATTGTTTCCAAGCTTGCCACCAACGATTTGCATCACCTTTAAGTTTATAAGTAGCCAACTCCACTCGTATTCTATCAAAACAACCCAAGACTCGAAATATCTTTTCAAGATGTGATATCTAATCTTCAGCTTCAACTGGAGTGGTCACTGAAATAAAAGTACGAGGCTTTTGTTTGTGAAATCTCTCTAACCATTGGTGGATATCAGCTAGTTGATTACCGGTGTTAGTTTCCTGATCCCTTCTTTCTGGCCCATAATTACCGGCATTGGGATTCGGGTTTTCCCCAGTCTGACGTAATGCTTCCACCGTCTGTGCTATAATCCCCGGTAACATCCCATTAACTGTTTGGTACACAGCTTCCATCAAATTAGGATCAACTTGAGCTGTTGGCGGAACATTTGCTTCATTTTCAGACCCTGTTTGATTTCTTCCGGGTCCACCTGTTATTGCCGGTATTCTTCTTGGCGGCATTTAGAACTAACACAAACAACATGGAAACCATTTGCTCGGTTAGATTCAATAAGAAACGAAGCATAAAGGATTACAAATAATTAACACATATAAGATCTAAGATAATCCTATCTTAGTTCTACCCATTCCTCACAGATCAAACTTACTTTGTACTACATAATCATAACCTATAGCTCTGATACCATAACTTGTAACAACCCCATCCTGCGTGTTTCAAAGACGGAAGATGCCACAATTTGGTTTAGGACAATTATAAGACAAAGTACTGGTTAAAACAGAGCAACTAACATAATTTACATAACCATAAACGGAGATGACGAGTAATAAAATACGGTCCCAAACATACAAGTATATAAAGTTTACATTAACCCTTAAAAGTTTAACAAAAGTAGATCATGGTTAATCTTCAGTCATGTAATCTCCGAAACCCTCGTCCCAACATCACTGCTAAGTCAAGTACCCGCCGAGGAAAAAGAAAATTCAGCTGAGCTTAATGCTCAGTGAACGGATGATAATAACAAAATAATTAAAATGAGATAACAAGTTCAAAAAGAAATTCATAACGTTAAGTGACAAAGAACGTTAGGCAACAAATAGCCTGAAGGCATACCAAAAATCCGAAGACCAAACCGTATCACGAGGATACGTTGTTCCCAAAGGATGATCAGTCCTTTCGGGCGTCAGTAAGGAAAGGGGTGTGAGAACAACACAAGCAATCCTCCCCGTGGATTTAACCACGACCATAATTATTATCCAATAAAGTTCCTAGGATCGATCCATACGCCCTCTAAATGACCTGTACCAAGTTAAGTCAATATACCAGGAGGACGCCATGATAGTTTTAGCCACCATGGAAGCATCTCAATACCGGTGCCTAGCGAATACACGATCAATTAATGCACGATTAGAAGGATTCACGATCAAGTTTGCCTCGCCCGTGTGCCTAACGAATACATAAACGGGTCATTATTTGTAAAACACAAAAACCATAAAATACATGTTCTTAATCAAATTACTTAAGTCTTAATAACCCTAAACAACTTAAACATAATTTTCAGCCTTATAAGGTTCCTTTTCCGACAGCTTCTGCCCCCTACGTGTTGACCATTTCCACCCAATCTAGATGTCCATCCAGGTTTTACAATCTTAACAAAAGTTGTAGAATGAACTCTTATGATTCCAATGGCTTTGGAATCAACTCATTTGGGTACTCCATCTATGAGATATGGCTTAACCAAAACAGCATCTATTAAGCCGTATGCACAACAAACAAAAACAAATTTCGTAAACTCACTGTTTTGAGCCACGTAGAGTCGCAATTGGGTTCTCGACTCTTCATAAAAGTTGTAGTCTATAGAAAGACCTTTAAATCTAGAAAATAAGAGCTTATTTGGACGTGCGGTTTGAGAGTTACGCATCGCCAAAGTAGTGGATATGGGGCTGTCCAAATTACCAATTTCCATCTTTTTCCACAAACCATTTTTATGATCGAATCTTCATATTTTGCAATACTTAAAGGTTTCAAAACATATCTAACATACTAAAACTACAAATGAGCTTAATGGTTAAGACCTTAAGCTTAATCACCTAATTTTTGCTCTTTTAAGCATTTAAGAGAGTACTTGGTGTGCGGTTAAACATATACATCAATTATAACTAAATTGAAACCACAATTTAACCTTCTTTATTTCTATTCTAATCAAAACATCTCAGCCATGTATAAAATTACCAACTCAAAACAGATTTCAAGCTTAAATAACAAGATATTATCATAAACATGAAATTAAACTTAGAAGGACTAACATCCATACATGCCTTTCAATTTCTATGACTTAATCTTATAAATTCCAAGTACTTTGATGCTTCCCTATTGAGTTTAATCGGTGGAGGGATGATGGAACCGAGTGAAGAAACAAAATACATGTTATGTTTATAGAAATTTCAACAATTTAGGGATACATATATATATTTTCCCAATTTACACTTTGACCCCTAAAGTCTAATTTCTCACGTTTATGCTCTAGTAGGTATAAACTTAATAAAATAGGTTAAGTTCAGTTTCATTTTGTACATGTGTAACCCCTTGTATGATATTACCTAACAATTTAGTCTGAGGTACAAGTCGGGTAAACACAAGGTACAAATACGTTATGCACACTTGTATGGGTTAAGGGGACACGGACGTTATACATTGGGTGAAATATTTCCCCTACGTTGAAGAAGATGCACGAGACCGAATAGGGTTCATCTCTAATGATGAATGATAAGACACTTTGTAGCACATCGGAAACCAATGATTTTGACCAATTCAAGGGTTTCAGATTTCATGGGTTTGTCTAGTCAATCCCGTGATAGTTGTTCAAACAATCCTTCGGATGTATGTGTAATACGGTTGTAATACATGCATGTATTAATTATGTTTTTTATTAATTAGCGCTTAACATTGTTGTTTGTTAAATGTGAATTCATTTTAGTTAGAGTCTTTGAGAGCAGAGTTGGAGGTAGAACGACAACAGAGAGCATTAGAGCGGACGGCAGAAGCGGAGCGGTGGCGGAAGTACGAGGAAGACAGGCAACAACAAGAAGCCATAAGTCAGCAGTTCCAGGCCTTCATGGGACAGTTCCAGAACCCGAACCAGATCCAGGCTTTCATGGCGTAGTTTCAGAACCAGGATCAGAACCAGAACCCCCCTAACCCTCCTTCGTAGTTTTAGAATAATAGATACAATTATGTTGTTTTTAGAATAATAGATACAATTATGTTGCTTTTATGATGTATTTATGTATATTTAAAATTGTTTCGTTTGTTGTTATGCTATTTCATTTGTTAAAAAACAGTTTCGCTCCAAAACTGTGGTAAAATCTGGGCAGGTACAATGTGCAGGAAATTTGATTTTTTAAATTATTTTTTTTGGAAAAAAAAACTATTTCCGACGGATTTCCGATGATTATCCGTCGGAAATTGTGCTACAAATCCGTCGGAAATGGTACTCAGATCCGTCGGAAAAGCAATCTATCGGAAATATCCATCGAGTCCGTCTCAAATTATCCGTCGAAAATAGTAACCGTCGGAAATCCGTTGTAAAAGTGTTTCCGACGGAAAGTTCATCGCAAAAGGGATCCGTTGGAATAGGTTTTTCCTACGGCATGGTTTCTGACGGATTGTTTCCGACGGAAACCCCTTTTTTCGACGGATCCATCCGTCAGAAAAAGTGCTTTCGGGGTGTAGTGCAACACAATGGCTCCAAGACTCCAAGACTTCAAGTTACAAGGGAAGGATGAGGACAAAGAACGGGACAGAGGAGAAAAAATAACATAAGGAAAGGCTCTTGTAGCATGTGAATATAAATAGACATAAAATAAAGAAAAGAGAATCATCAATGTACCCTTTGTAATCATAAAATAAAAAACCATATTTTTTTCCTTATAATATTATAATCTTCATTATACACTTATGGTTATTTGTCTATTACATACTCACGTTCTCCATTGGTGGATGAACTATCCAACATTTGATGAATTCAACACTTTGTTTGATAACGTTTAAAAATCCGATCAACCCAACCCAATCTGATGTAAAATAACTCAATTCGAATCAAACCGATGCCTAATCGAGTTGTAAAATCTTCAAACCGTAGATATTGAGTTGATAACGGGTTACTTTTATTTGAACCCAACTCAACCCGACCAACCCGATATATTTTTATATTTTGGATTTAAAATGATTATTGAGTCTATTAATATGTAAATTAAACAATTACACCCATCACCCACTTTCTTCATATACATATATTTTCAATCTATTCTCTATCTCTATATAAGTACTTCGTATATATCAGAAAATAACTGTAAATATGTATATATATAAATTGAGAAAATTAATTGAATACGATATACTTCAAATTTAAAAAGTATGGATAAATTATATCATATTTAATAACATATTCAAGGTTAAGAGAATATTTTGTTATCCTAAAGTATCAACTCGTACAGGTTGGGTTGCATTGGGTTGCACTTTAGTTTGGGTTGGGTTGGATTGAGATTTTCAAACCGTAAACAATAAATTAGGTTGTTAAAATGTATTCAGTCCGATCAACCCAACCCATAAACACCCCTACCAACACTAATACAATATATAATTTTATGACGAAATATAAAATTATGGTCTTGTCGACTTAAGCTTTTAAACATTAAAATTTACTATTTTAGCTTTTCCATGTAAATATTAAGATAAGACAATAATATAAAAAAGCATTATCTTTCGCTAGATCCTTCCACCTTGGTATACCACGCCACGTGCAATTTATAACTTTAAAATCCACGTGTCAACACCAAAAATCACCCATCTACCCACGTCATCCAACCGTCCAACCCCTAATTCTTGCTGATCCAAAACCTTCGAACAAAACCCCCTTCTTTTTTCTGCAAATCCATATTCAAAGAAATCAACAAGATTTCTTTTTATGCCAACAATGGCGAAGCATGTGATCCCATCATCATCACCACCTTTTGGAATCAGAAACCAAAAACCCATGAAACGCACGATTATTCGCAAGAAGAAGAAGAAGAATAATAAGAAGAAAGATTTGGTGTTGAACAAAGTTGTTTCATATCTTCTATCTGATTCTTACATGTATAACCCTTTGATTTCTCCTCAACCCACCTTTGATTTCCCTCCACCTAAACAAATTTCCATTTCTCCAGGTTAATTGTTACATCTTATTAATTAGGGTTTCATTTTCTATTCTTTAATTTAATTTATTACTAATTAGTGTGGAAAAATCACACAAAATTAATAACTTTGTTTGTATGGTGTTGTAGGAGGGTCAGAAGATATGGCTCTGCCAATTGGGAAAAGAAATAATAAATTTATTGAGTTTCTGGAAACTGATTGCTATTTGTATTCTCCATTGCTGCTTTCTAAGAAGAATGTTTGTTTTAAGAATCATCCACCAACTCCAACTTCAACTTCAGGTACTGTACTCTTCAGTTGTTTTTAAAAGGTGCTAAGTTTAAAGTCATGATTTCAGTTATGAAATGGTTATGAAACGTCTTAACGAATAAGACATAAGTGGTGATTAAGATCTTAAAATGAAAAACAAACAAGGCCTTAGTGTTAATTTGTGGATTTAATTATGTATACTCAAGTTTCAAAATATTAGAAGACTGGGAGTTATGTGAGAATCACTAAAATTAAGATTGTTATATATTGGTACATATTTAGTAGTTACTTGAGCAATTAATTAGTGTTGAATTTGAAAAGGAAGTGTAGTAGATGAAACAATTTGTTTGGATATTTCATATAGAAACTATTGGACAATGATGACATTTTCAAGAAATCTTGAGCCCAGAATTTGTTCATCTTCTCCATGTCTGCCTTCCGTTGTATGTCTTTAATTTGTTTGTCTTAATCGGTGTCACGTTAGAGGTGTTGGTGTAATCCACATGAGTGAAGTCACAGGAGCCTGTGGCAAGTTATTACCGCTGGCGGACCCATGAACTTTCTTGAGCGGGTCCACCTTTAGGGTGGATCAAAGTCCTGCAAAATTGCGAGTTCGATCGGAGGGAAAAGTCAAGTGGTTTGACCCGAGAGAAAGTCAATTATGTTAATTTCGGGAATGATGCATTTTTATTTTCAAATTGGCTATATATATGGGACCACCGTTGGGTGCAGTGAAGGTGCCTCAAAGGGTGGCGTCTCACTACAAAATAAATGAGTTTGACCCACAAAAATCATCTAGGAAAATTTCCGTGGGTGATTACTGACGGATCACTAGGAAATACTAATGGTTCCAGTAAAATAAGATGATGTAATCAAGAAAATACCAACAAATTGCCAAGGAATTTCATGGGTAATCTATTACTGATTTGATTCACCAGGCCACCAACAATTTATCCAACAATATTTTAGACGGTTTTGTGGCGAATCACCTTTTAGCGGCGAATTTTCTAGGGAAATATTTGTAGGTAACAGTCTTCCATTTTAGTAGTGTCTGCCCTTTACTTACGTACGTGGATTTGTTTCGGTTTCAGCACATTTCCAGACTCACGGGGGAAGCTCGAGCATAGAAACACATGGTGAACAAATACAACATAGTGAGGAAGGCGGTGACTTGGGTAGTCAACTTCGTGCAAGACTCAAAGTGCTAAAGGAAACCGTAGCTTATAATGAATCGGTGAAGCACGTGGTTCACCAGATTTGCCGCTCTAAATCCGTCCAAGGTCCTTAATTCTTCACCTTTTTTCTTAAACGACTAACCGATTTTTATACCAACGGTCACTACAACGAAATCGAGTTTATTATTTATAGGATGCAAAAATGTCCAAGTGTCCTTTATAGGAATTAAGTTTATAGAACTTAAAACTTGTGCATCCTACTTTAAAATGTTAGTAAAATGTTAGAATAAATTTATATGACACTTTCGACGTCTTAACAAGTTTTCTTTAAGGACAAATGACCAAATGCATCATATAAACTTATTGCAAAGAGACACAATTGTTTGGTTCTATAAAGATAAGTCTTATAAAGTAGCATGACAATTTAGACATTTTTGGCATATAGATACGATTTTGTTGCAATGGGTACTTCAACTTTTGTTATCAATCAACGTATTGGACCTGAAGTACGTTTTGTTAAAAATACCGGACAGAATTGTGTCTCAATATGAAGTTATAATTACCATATTTTGAAGCTAGAAACTTGTTTAGTTGACCAAAAGTCAGAGTGCCACCTTCTTGTTCGAGATGGGTAAGTTATTATATTTCTGCTGATTTCAGGGGTGTCGCTTGAAACTGATCCAAAGAAGCTGTTTGTGGATTAAAAATTCAGAAAAACGCGTTGCGGAAATACATTTAAGATGTGTTTCTTCATACATATGTAAGGCTCATGTGTGTGTGTATATATATATATATGTAGGACTCCAATGTTGGACTTATATTCTACATGTTGCAAGGTCGATAGACGTAGATGGTTAACCGTTAATCTGATGCTGACTTTGATGATTGAAATTAAGGGATGTTATATGGATTGTGGGTAGTAGTCCGTCTTTGCTACGCTTGTCTAGTTTCTTCAGGACTATGCTTACGTGGTGGCCGCTGCTAGCAAAACTCTTAACAAGTGGGCTTCTTGCCGCTATTTTGTCTGTATGCATGGGCAGAGCCACATGAGCACCCGAGGATAATGCATTGGCTCCCCCTTCAACTTTTAAATAATTTTTCTTTAATGTACTGGTATTTACGGGCTACTTAATATTTTTTTTAAAATTTAATAATAGACCCATGTATTCAATTTCTAATGGACAAGGCTCCTCCAAATAATTCAGGTTTTGTTCAACAAAAATGACATATCATAAAACTTTGGTCTCTTATTTTTATTACAAAAATGACATATCATAAAACTTTGGTCTCTTGTTTTCATAATAAAAATGACATATCATAAAATTTTAGTCTTGCTTTCACATTATAAAAACACGCGATATGTCTGCTGGAACAAGGAGTGCCCACGGTAACTTTGTGTGCCGGATCTAGGGGTGTAAATGAGTCGAGCTTTAAGCGA
This sequence comes from Silybum marianum, assembly GCA_036898165.1. Classification (NCBI taxonomy): domain Eukaryota; kingdom Viridiplantae; phylum Streptophyta; class Magnoliopsida; order Asterales; family Asteraceae; genus Silybum; species Silybum marianum. The sequence continues at coordinate 7,412,607 of CM072534.1, forward strand.
GCTGGCGATTTCAGAAATTTAACTTCTATTTCTATTCTAGTTTACATGGTGCTCCCTCAAGGAGCACGTAGATCCCAAACGCATAGTTTCTTCTTCAAAAATGACTCCAGATTTGTTGGACTATGCTTCCATTGGATGTATCTATGACGCAAGGGTTTATTGGCATCAACTTGTTTGTAATCTAAAGGTTGGGGCAACTTGTTTGTAATCTAATCTTGGGGCAAACTAATGGATAAATTAGTTTATGTTTGATAAATTGAAATATCAAATGATCAAAAAGGACAGTGTGGCAAGTTAATTAAAAAAATAGAGTATAATTTTTCAGTGTGGCAAGTTAATTAAAAAAAATAGAGTATAATTGAAAGAAAAATGGAAAAAGCTCTTTAGATTTTGTTGAAATGCTAATTGTAATAGCTTTTCAAGAAAATAACTTACAAGTTGGTTTTTGGCTGATCGTTATGGTTGTCAAATAGTTCGGGGATTTGCAACCATTCTTGTATTATAAGCCGAAACATCTTTGGGCCTGTCCCTGTCCGTGTCCAAGCTTGGTCCTAATTCTTTTGAATCATTTTTGCTTCGACTCTTGGGTTAAAGCATACAAGCTTCGAGACCGGGCTAGCCAATTCCTTCACATGTGAAGATGTTGAGAGCTTGTCAATTCTTTGACATATAAAGATAAGCATATATAGGATTTCTCCAAGTCAAGTCTATAAGGGGCTGTCTTCCTGGTGAGAAGCACAGAAGCAACCTTTCTTAGCAAGTTTCGACCTTTTCGAGTAGGGAGATCAACGGTGAAAGGTAGTATGTTCAAATAGCGAAATAAGACCAGTTAAATGTTCAAAATAAGAATTATAATTACACGAATTACACGAAAGGTAATATGCTCCTAATGGGTTGAATGTATTAGCTATGGACTTGTATATGGTTATTATTATTACACACATGAATCAAGTATACTTTTTGTATATTTTGCCAACTTATAAAGCTAACATGAATTGAAGCTCGAATCACTTTTTAGGAATTCATATATTTTCCAAACGATGGATCAAGAATTGAAACACTATTAAGAGGATCATGTATAAAATTCAAAAGATAATTGATGCAGTCTATGAAAAATCGAGGATAGTTGATGCAGTGTATAAAAATCAGAAGATAACTGATGCAGGATATAAAAAATAGAGGATAACTGATGTAGTATATAAAAAATAAACTGTATAAGTCGTTGATTTTAATAATACACCTAACATTTTCTAGGATTCGTAGATTCAACGAATACTGATTATAGGCTTTAAATTTGAATTGACAAGAATAAAAATTTAGGAAAAATCAAGTTTTTTGAAATTCAAACGTGACCATACAGGTTACACATGAACAATATAAATATGAAGACCAAACAAAACGAGTCTGAAAAATATTACGGGTTAAACATAAAAAAACCCAACAAAAAGGCCAAAAAGAATTAAAAAAAAACACGTAAATATCAAGAAACATGCTTAAATAGCGTTTCGGGTTTCAAAAGTCTGTTTCAGTCTTCGAATTAACTAGTCGTGGGCTTAAAACAGAGATTCGAAGCGAGAGTTATGGTCTTTTTAAGTGTTGTCCCCTTATAGCTTGATCATAGGCCTCCTAGAACAATCTAGCCCGGTCCTCCACGCCTAGACTCCCCATTAATATTATGCCGTTAATTAAACTCGATAACCTTTATTCTAAGATTAAATCATCTTAACCTTTTTAAAAAATCAAATTATATGAAGAAGGTATTTATGGACAATACTAACGGCATCCCTTTGTATTGAATTGTTTTTACTTTTATTGCTTTAGAGATGTAAAAAAGAGTTTTTGATGTTGATAGATGTGTAAGAGGAATTCACTTTATATGGGTATTATTAGAAACGTATAGGGGTGCCATTAGGCTTCACCTATATTATTTGCTTGGATTTAATACCTGAGATATTCTTTTTAAAGGTCTCTATATATATATAACTCATATATGAATTGATGTATATAATTATTAAAATTCTAAGTTCATAAATTATTAGTAGTAGCTATGTATAACTTTATGTGTGGACCAGATAAAAAAGATAAAGCTTTACATAACTATTTAAAAAAATAATTGTCTTAAATATAAGTACGGTTTTTTTATTACACAAGCTATATAAAAATTATTGTATTTTCTTCAATTCCATATATGTATCAGTGTATCATATATTTTTTGTAGTTCTTTTGATTGGATTTTCAAAATTTTGATCACGTCGACTACGACATTCATATTCGAGAATGCTCATGCTAATATCTTATCTTTACTAAGGTGTAAAAACATTTACTTACTTTAATAAAACATTCGTCTTAAAATTTTAAAAATTATGTATATTCAAAATTGTTCGTTTGTTAAAAAACTGTTTTATAACTGTGTTAAAATCTGGGCAGGTGCAGATACAAAATGTACAAGAAAATTGATTTTTTAAATTATTTTTTTTGGAAAAAAATCATTTCCGACGGATTATCCGTCGGAAAATAGTGCCGGAATTCCGTCGAAAATACAATCCGTCGGAAATGGTGCCGATCCGCCAGAAATAATTCCGTCGCAAAACCGTGATAAAACATATCCGTCAGAAATCCGTCGGAAAGGTGTTATCGAAGGAAGGTTCATCGGAGATGTTATCCGTCGAAAACACAATCCGTCAGAATAAGCTTTTCCTACGACCGTTTTTCCGACCGATTGTTTCCGACGGATATCCGACCAAAAACCCATTCCGACGGATCCGGCCGTCGGAAAAAGGTGTCCTGGATGGTAATGCTTTAATAAAAAACTATGACTTATTATGATACAAATATATTTTCTTAAAGCACTATCTCTAAAATTCATAAAATTGATTTTTAACCAATTAATAAACATGCTTAAATGTGTGATAAAGGTCGAGTCATATTGTTAATGACATTATACTTCATATCAAAATGAAACAAAACTACAAAAGTAAAATTAAGAGGAACGGGTAATAGAAGTATCAACCTGAATTAACGAAATTAAGAAAGATGGATGATAGAAACATGAAACAATATTGATAACTCGGAATCTCAACTTGATCATATATAATCGAGATTGAAGTGTGGTGCATTACGTGGATATATTTCTTGTATTATTTAAAGTGAAAATTCGAGTATAAAAAGTACATATTTTTGTTTAATTTTTATTTTAAATACTATAATTTTGAAATGAATATTTTGGTGTTGGTATATTTGAAGACTCAACTGCAGATGCAGAACCCCATAGGGACCTTTAGGGGCCATGGTCCCTCTGCTTTTTGATTCAAATAGCGAATTTGAACTTTCAAGAACATATGCTACATACTTACATCTACCTTAGTTGGTTATCATTTTGTCCAACTAACCTTGAGGTTCAATATAGGACTGTTCATCGGTTGACATCTATGAATGTGAAGGGAACCGATCCGATCTGATCCAGTCATCCATTGGATGTTGGATTTCGACAACCGAACAGATCCAATTAACATCGGACAACCGAATCGAACCGATCCAATGGAAGATTGGATCTGTTCGGTTCTATCCATTGTATAACCAAGGATGATCCAATATGATTGGATTCATCCAATGTGTTAATTCAATCCAATTTTTTAACAATGAAACAAATTAATTAATCACTTTTAAATTAAAACCAACACAAGTGAAGCTAAAAATTTAAAAACCAACAGAAAAACAAATTTTGATTTAAGCAAATTAAAAACAAACTAAGTGGACGATAGTTGGATGATCGATGGTTGGATAAATAACTGGATGGTTAATTGGATGTTGGTCGGTTTCGTTTGGTCGGTTTTGGACTGCCATCCGAGAACCGACTGATCCAAATTGGATGCTAAAATTTTCAATCTAAATCCGATCCAATTACAATTGGATGTCCAATTATAATCGGTCGGTTACAATTGGATCGATTGATTTTCTGCACACCCCTAGTTCAGCATCTTTAAGAGCTTCTTCAAAATTGAAAAGATGGGAAAAATGAGGATTTTGAGTTAAAACTGAGCTTCAAAAGATTCTTAAAAGTATCTCCAAAATGGAAAAAGTAGAAGAGCAAATAACTTTTTCTCTAAAATGAATATTGCTACAAAAATGATTACTATGCAAGAAAAATATTTTTGAATTAATTTCTATCGATAAAAAACTTTAAAAAATAATTATTACGAGAAAAAAATAATATTTTAATAACAAAATGAAATATTATAATATTTTAATCAATGTTAAGATTTTTAAAAATAAAAAATTCGTTGAAAATGAATGTAATATTTTACAGAGATCTCAATTCAAGTTTTCTTTTTTTTATTGTGAAGAAATTTTAAAGAATCTCACGGAGATCCTCTCAGATTCCAAATTCGAGACACATCCATTTCGCTTTTTTCTTTCTGTCATTTTCTTTCTTCCCATCCATTTCCATCCATTACACACTAAATTATATAATTTTATACTAAATTATGAATATTAATTATATGTAAAAATAAGTTGTTGGATTATAGAAATTATATTTAATTTGGTATATAGTGGGGCGAGTTTAAATTAGAATTTAAATTTGTTTGTAAACATGAAGACAAAGTAGATCGTGACACAAGTCATATTCAGTCTAAATAATAAAGAGAAATATTCAGGTTGTATGTTATTTTATTCAGTCTAAATGTAGTGTTATTCAGTCTGAATAATGTAGAACTTTTTCATCATTATTCACTCTGAAGTCATTATTTAGACTGAATGAGACACGTGTCACGTTCTTCTTTGTCCTCATGTGTGCAACCAAATTGAGTCACATTTGAACTTTTCTCTAGTGTTATATTACTAATCTAAAAGGTTATTTTTATTAGTTCATAATAGTCCAAAAACATTAACAAATTCGTATTACTAATTTTTGGTTAATATTTTGAATGTTTTAAGTTTTAGTCTTACATCAACCAATTTTCTTTCTATATTTTAATAACAAATATTAGAAAATACAAAGCTAGTACGCATCAATTTGATCTCTGAATTTTTGTGAAATTATATATTTCGACTTCTCGAACTACAATGATCCTGTTCCATTCCTGGACTCAAGCCAACTTGATCTTTATGGATAAGTATAACCATGTTTTTAGAAGTATAAACCTTAATTAGAACGTTCCATCTCTTGTAACTCTTGCTAAAATAACAAACGTTTGTAAATAAAACCAACCAAGGGCGGACCCACCCTATGAAGAGGGGGTCCCGTGCTATCGCTCAATCGTGTTTTGTAAGGGTAAAAAAAATCGTGTTTCGTAAGTTTTACATGAGGTGCACCGGCTAAACTTTTTATATTTCAAGGGTTAAAGGAGTACTACATTAAAAAATCCCTCGAAATCAACCAAAACCTTAAAAAATCACTCGAAATCAACCAAAAACCATAAAAAATCACTCGAAATCAACCAAAAACCTTAAAAAAGTCCCCAAACGGGGAATTCGGTTAAAAAATCCCTCGAAATCAACCGAAAATAGATCAAACAGCTTTGCGGACATTTGATATAATTTAAGGGTGCACCAGCTCGGAAAAAATCCTGGATCCACGACTGAAACCAACTTAGTTTTTTCATGAATGCCTATCAACTAAGAGATGTATATATTTTTGGGCTAAGACAAATTTCTCACCATCATAATCTGAGAAAAACTTTACGTTTTACCAAAAAATTTACGTCTTTTAATACAAAACGTTTAATTAGTAATTTTATAAAACACTATTTGAAAAAATGTGTTTTTAAAAAGTGACTTATAAAAAGATGAGTTTATAGGACAAGATCAGAGGCGGAACACAATAGGGGCCTAGGGGGGCCATGGCCCCTGCGTTTTATCCCTTTAATACTAGATATAAGAAATATTATCAATGAATTGTGCTTAGTTCAGGTGGTTATGTGTATATGGCCCTTGTGTATGTGGTCATAGGTTCTATTCTCCTGTCACACAATTTTTTTATAATGAATTGGGCTTATCAATGAAGATATTTTGATGGGTTCGGCCCCCTTAATTAGAAAGCTTGTGTTCTCCCCCTGGACAAGATAGAGGTTAATACGAGGACGGTAACAATTTACGAGAATACGAGGACAATCTTCAACCAATCACTTGTACATGAAATTTTTTTCATGTACAAAATTATTTGTGATTTTGTACAAAATCATATATGATCCGGGCGACTTTCAATGCGACTTAAGTGGCCGTAAAAGTCGTCCGCTACCCGTTAGTGCAAAATCACATATGATTTTGTACGTGAAAAAAGTTTCTCGTATTCTCGTAAATAGTTAGCGTTCTCGTATGAACCCGCCTCTATAGGACAATTTCTCAAAGTGTCCTATAAAATTGTTAATTTAACAGTTTGCATTAAAAGTGTCTTGAAAATTTTGTTAAGACGTATAAAAACGTCATATTAACTTATTACAACGCCTGTAAATAGATTGTTTTTAATTTTTCTTCTTATAAATTAAATCATATAAAATGGTATATTAAAACACTTAAAATTGATGACCTCCGATATAATCAATTTTGTTATAGTATATGTATATGTATATGTAGTCTTGTATAATAATGTCGAACACTTTGGACCACTATTAACGATCCATATCCATAACAACATCTTGATAAGTTGCTAATTATTATAAGTGATAGCTTCTCAAACATCTAAGTATCCCCGATAAGGGAACCTTAGGAGAGCCGCGGACTTCAACTACCATCCATGTACAATTCATACTAGATCTGACCAACTGTCCATCCTACCTTCAATATGTTCTTGACAACTGTAAAGACCCAAAAACTCCAAAGACAAATATATACGTAAATATCAACCAAATACCAAAGTATAAGTCTATAATCTATTACATCTCATTGTTTTGCAACGGAGAAACGAAACATCTACATCTGAGAATTAGCAATCTAAAGTATGAATACCAAGTCTATTGTCCAATCATCTCTACTATGCTCAAATATTGCCCTTGTCCTTGGAAGAACTTTGAACTTAATTCTTCCCTGAAAATGGTTTTTAGTTTTGAAAAGAAGTGAAGGTTAGACCATAAGGTCTAGTAAATTCTCAACAAGTCACAAATATTAATTTAACCAAAAGACATATTAATTTACCATAAAAAAAGTTCATAAAAGAAATTCTATTTAATCAACCCAACGGACTATGCACAGTATTCATAGAAAATAGTCACGTATCGCACAATTCCACATGCGACCTAAAGCTTTGTGTTTTGCATAATTCCACATGCAATACAAATAGATGACCGAAGAAGATGCCCATCCAGTGTACATATGAAACAGATTCAAGGTACACGAAATATAAACTCCCAAGAGATATGCACTATATCTAGGTACACTACTACTACTACTATTGTGCATATAAAAGATTCCAAATATATCATGATATAAACCAGATAAACGATTAACTTTCATATAAACCATTTAAACCACCAATTTTCATATAAACCATTTAAACATGAAACATATCATGCTTCAATATTGAAATACCATAACCAACATAATTTAGAAATCCAACGACGAAAACATTATTTTTTAAGTCAAGGGAACTCACCTAATGCTCAATACACCATCCACAAGTCCTAACGATTAAATTGAACATACCGAACACCTGAAATTAACCGAAATAGTAAAGGTGTAAAACCACCTTAATTATCTAAAAATACACCTTTTATAACTCTTAAACCAACCTATAAAACAATGACTTAAAACGATGTTGAAACAAGAAACGAAAAAGTTGACAGCACGTCAAAACAGTGTGCCAAGCGACTTTAGTCACGCGCCAAGTCGCGCCACCTTCTATTCGGCTGCAACTTCTAAAAAACAAAGATTAAACCCCAAAAGTTCATTTCCGGTCCTTACACTTGAATCAATGTTCAATCCAACATATCATCCAACCAAATGAACCTTTTAACATATTTCTAAACCACATTTAATCACCCAATACAAATAAAAATCATTTTCCCAAACTAAAAAAACCATGGGTCAATTCCTACTTTTAAACTAAAACCCCCAAAACCTTTGATGTATTACACTCAACTTAAAGACACAAGGGAAAAACCGTATTTAAACCTTCAATCTAAAAACAAAATTGGATAAATGATGAGTTTTCCATGAAGTACACAACATTCCTAGATTCTCAAATTATTAATCATTCTTCCCAAAATATGAAGATTGCAAAACTAAATGATTTCAAAATAGAATCCCAAAAATCAAAACCTCAAACTTCCATTAAGAGTAAATAACAACAAGGTTTCTACCATTTTCAGATTTGAAATCCATGGAGGTTTTTAACCCCAAAATTCTATATTTTGAAGAAAGGGGTTATTCAAAGCCTACAAATCCCTAAAATAATAAACTATCTCAAGGAGATGAAGTGAAAAAGGTAGAGAGTTCACTTATAAAAATTGGAGAGTCAATCCTTATTCCTTTCCCAATCTCCAATGTTTTCCTTCTTCAAGTTTCTTCCAATTTTCCCCCCCCCCCCCCCACCTCCCCCAAAAACACACACACACCATATGCTCGAAATGGGGTTTATACCACCAAACCCCAAATAAAAGGTGATTAGTTACCCATATGGTCCTTAGAGGTACAATGATTTTACCAAACAAACCTTGCACTTACACAATAATACACTTTATAATTTCAAGTTATTAAAACCTCTCCTCCTTTTTAAAATTTTGTCTCGGAATTACTTTAAGCGAACAAAAAAGTGATGATTGCACTTCATCTAGTTCAGGCTCCCATACAATCTCTTGACCCTTTTGTTATTTTCATTGTCCTTTCACAAGTCCAATCTTTTATTCCTCAACTTCATTACTTTCTTATCGATAATCACTTCGACTTCCTTGATGCAACTCCTTTTTCATCTATTTGTATAACTTGCAATAGCACTAACACGTCAATGTCATTCACTATTTACAAACGATTAAAGAAAAAGAAAAAAAAGATTCAACCGTCCTTTCTTACTTGAACGAGCTATTCCCTTTTTGTAGTCAATATCTTCAACATCACCTTTTCTCCTAGTTGAGACTATATTAACTTGTGTTTATTATTCTTATTTTTGTGGCGTACTTGAACCACCTTTGACCTCTCACGAATTGACCATCTAGAATAGTAGTCAAGTGAAAAAATTTCGATCCCACAACTGTTTCTCGCTAGCCTCTTTCTAAAAGAATAATGTTCTACAATTCTAACTATACAATACTTCGCATGAAGTCACTCGAATACTCGAGTGACAACCGCTACTGCATACCAAAGCCTCTACCATATAGTACTCAAGTTAATAACATACACTCTCAACATATTTTCAAGTGATTGAATAGACATTAGACTCTGTCTGCCTTTATGAAGATGACACACTATATCAATTTGATTTGAGACCCATCTCTTAGTAAAACTTTGCTTAAAACAACGAAGTAAAACAACGAAGTAAACCAACCTACACGATTATGACATAAACGACAATACACGCCTGCTTAGATAATTCCGACGTCAAGGTTAATTGGCAAGCAGTAGGCCAACTTAGAAAGTCGATCCATGATTACCAAGTTGCAACTAAGCTCATATCGATTATTGATCACTACGCTACTCCCGCACATAAATAACCAAAGGTGATTAATAGCGTAATATTTGTCAAAAAACGTGCGACACAATCTCAATTTAAGATAATATTGAAAGGTTACAAGTTCCCATACGGTTGTTGATGTTCAACTTTAGACATAGTGAGATACGTCTTTCATTAAAACTAGTCATCAAAAACGTTGGTCAATGCCTCTGTACAATGTATTAGTGTTTAGTTGAATAGAATAATGAGACTTATGTGATTCACCCAAAACCTTTCCAGGAATGCTTCTAACATAGGAACCCAAACTCGATTGTCACAAATACTTCGAACCATGACTAATATTTCTTTGATGTTGAAACAATTCCAACAATTATTCACTACCCTAAATAGTTCCATTATGACAGATCCACCTTGGCCCACTCTTAGTGACTATGAGCTACAACCACTAAACTTCTCAAAGCGAACTCACATTGCAAAGCCTTTGCAAATAATTGTCTCCTTTTCTCACAAATCCAACATATAACGAGGACGTTGTGCGAATTCGCTCCCCAGCTAAGAGTAGCTACAAAATAATTTTGATAACACAATCACACATTAATCCTTCACCAAACGAAGTCTTACACGCTAGAGGTCTTACAAGATTAGCACCCAGACTTGGACGACCCATTTCCAAAGCTACATCATTTCTAGCAAATCTATGTGCCACTGAATGTAGTTCGTAACACTATATTCATACCCGGATAAGTATACATAACATTCGCCCCATCGCACATGCGACTATTCTAGTAATATTGTAGTCTATATTAAGCCATTAAAACTACAAGAATAAGCATGCAGCCCAAGAAAAACAACACATCCATGCAAATCATCATAGTTCTACATCCATCCATTTATAATATGCCAAGTACTCACACTCTATATGTAGTCACTTCTCTAAAACTTAGTTATTCTCCAACTTCCATAATATACACAAGGGAATTCAACATAATGCAAGATTTACATCTTGCCTAGATGGTCATTCACATCATCAACTAATATCAATCATAAAAATCACTTTAGAGTTAGCTTTTAAATTTTAAGCTATATGCTAAAGTTGGACGGAATCAATAGCAAACACTTTAAACAATATTTAACTTTAAAATCAACAATAAAATATATGTTGATATCTCAACTAACTATATAGACAATAGTGGATTCCCTCTAATGATTACCACATCTACAACCTCCATCGCATTGTAACTATAAATGATGACCCGAAATTCTTTTTTGCAATTGATATATAATCTCTCTGCCACATAAACTAATTACATTCTTATCTTTAGCACCCATGCAAGACTCTTCCATACCAGTTTCTATCAACATAACATTTTATTACTTAATTCCCTGTTACTCCTGAAGTATCCTGTGATTTCCAATATATTTGCGTCAATAAATATTCACTACCAACCGCATGGTGACAATCGAAGACATAACTAAAACTCAGAAAATAGGGAAAATTATGAGTTTAACACTTCAGATTCTCATTATACATCGGTCTTCCTCAAAATGAAATACATAAGTCATAACTCGACCTCAAATGGCTGAAATAACGAATTTAATCTCTCGAGGTCTTCTCTTGTCCTAATTTCAATTTTCTTCTAAAGAGAAATTAGACCCCAAACGCCCGACGAGTTCATATCGTTCATCCATGATGAGACAATAAATACCTACTAATAAAATTGTTTTGTAATTTCAAAAATTTACTAGAGGTGAAGAATGAATAACAACTCATGGATGCATGGTATAACACCATCTCAACTTGGTGGTCATGCACGATGATCTCAAAAACTGTTCTCATGTGACCATATGATAAACTCAATCCTGTTGATCCAAAATAATGTCGACAGTGAACGAAAATGTCTATGATAAAACTTTTCCCCATGCGGCTAATAAAATTCGGGGTGCAATTATTTACACCGTGTGAGTTAGCCGACTCTCACGCCCACTGGTGTACTAACAACATGCTAATGCATGTTCTAATAAAAAATTTATGTAACAATACATTTTAATGAGTTCCACGATAAAAGTTAAATCAACATTAAATGAATCAAGTACATATATATATATATATATTGAAAATTCTAAGCTCAACGAGCATAAATATGTCTTCAATATGAAGTGATTCGTGCAATTTGTAAAAAAAACAAAATGTACGAAACTTGTCTTACAAGTGAGGGAAAATTCACTCTTTCCAAGATTACAAGCTGGTAGTAACTTCTCACACAGGTTTTCAGTTGTTGACCTCCTAAAAGAGCTTTCCAATTTGATTGTTGACACGTTGATTATCAATTTCAATAACTTTGACTTCTTCAGGTCATTAGATGGAACTTTCCATTTCCTATTATCCCTACTTCACTCTCGAATTGATCATTTCATTTCCAAAAATCTTCGCCGCATCTACCGTTGACTTAAACGTCAAGAGGTTCACTAATTTCACTCGCGTTCAAGTAAACTTTCAAACCCAGATGTACCTATGATCATAGGTCATTCAGTCCATCAAAAAAACTCCACAAATGGGGACCTCTCTAGAAATTAGAAGTATACTCTTAAACCATCCTGCTTTCCTCTTTGAATCCTGAAATTTCTACCTCTAGCCGATTAGATGTTATTCACCGGCAACATCCCGAAGATCATATACTTTACCCCATACACAGTCTCAATCATAGTGCTTAAATATCACATATAAACCACATATCTGATAGTTCCAAAATAATAAGGTAAAACAAGCGCACACATGTACATGTAAATTAACAATTACATTGGCCAAATTTAATTCTAAATTTACCTTACATGGGGTCCTTACAACCCTATAATATGGTCCATGTTGAGGTATTTCTTAATGACTTCATATATCTCAATCGTGTTCCTTAGCCTACGGTTTAAGTTTAGGCCCAAATGAACACCTAAATCCCTTAAACTATGGCTTTGATACAATTGGTAAAGACCCAAAAACTCCGAAGACAAATACACTTAAATGTCAACCAAATACCAAAGTATAAGTCTATAATGTATTACATCTCATTGTTTTGCAGCGGGTAAATGAAACATCCACATATGAATATGAAGCATGAATACTAAGTCTCACTGCAAGAAATGATGGCTATGACGACGACACGTATAGAAACGACTTTTGACTGGCCGCTATAAATATTTATAGCGATGACTTTTCGTCACTAAAGGGTGTAAAAGGTATCGGATATTCATTGGATTTTTTGCGACGAAAATGTCGTTATTGTAGATGAAATTCTTGATTAAAATATTGGTGGAAAAAAATGACGGGTTTATCAAATTTTTGAACAGTTATAGCGACGACATATCGTCGCTATAAGTATTTAATAAGTTTTTTTGAAAATAAAAAAAATGCAATTTTTCTCTCTATAAAATTTTATACTTTATGCACACGACATGTCGTCGCTGTAGATATTTAATAAATTTTGTTTGAAAAATGAAAAAAAATTATGATTTTTGATTAAAAGTAATTGATAAATTGGTAGTTTATAGCAATGATATGTCGTCGTTGTAGATCAATATTTCGACGAAAATTTTGGTGGAAAATTTTAAAGTTTCTAGCGACGATACCTATTGCAATGATGCCTATATTGTTGATGTAATTAATAACTGCAACAACGACTTGTAGTTGGTAAAAGATAGGGAAAACCTTGTATATCCGTTTTTACAACGACAAGGTCGTTGCTGAAACTGAAAATTTTGACAAAACTTTTGGTGGGAGAAAATGGCAGGCCAATTAAATATCTACATCAACGACTTATGGTTCGTTGCTGTAAAGAGCTACAGGGACGACTTGTCATGACAAAAAGCTGAGAAATATTTTGGAATTTTGTATGACTTTTTGCAACGACAAGGTCGTTGCTGTAGATGAAATTTTTGATAAAATATTTGGTGGGAAAATTTGGCGGATTGTGGCAACAACATGTCGTTGCTACAAGTATTTAATAATCTTAACTTTAAAAAATACATACTAATCATTTTATTTTTTATTTTGAAGCGCTATTTTGACCTTACTCCTCATCGTGTCGGTCCTTATTGGGATCAAATCTCCAAAGGTATTGAGCGAATGTGCAGAGATCGATACAATGATCGAAAAGCAACACAGGAGAAATATTTTATGGATAATGGTGGTTATGATGATGTCGAGAAAGCAAGAAAACATCCTCCACCATCTGTTAAGAAGGATGTTTGGGACGAGACGGTAAATCACTTTCTTGATCCCAAGTATAGAAATCGTGCGCAAAAAAATGCAGAAAACAGGCTAAAGCACGATTCCCAAGTCTTCACGGCTCGTCATCTTATGTTTCTACACGGTATAACCAGGTAAATCTATTTTACTTTGAAATAATTTGATATATTATTAATGATATCGTAAGTCTACTAAAACAATACTATGTATTTATTTTTCATAAAAAAATCCGGCGACACAGGAATTGCCGAGTTTGATCGATAATTGACGTAAAATGCACACTCGGTCCGGGGAATGGGTCAACGACGATGCTCGGTCATGTCATGTAAGTAATTATTTAACTTTAATTAATTAATAATTGCATTTAACATTTATATATATTAATTATTCTTATTAAAAAAACTACACAGGAGAAGATTATTGCAGAAAAAGAATCACTAACGCAGCAGCATGGATCTGAATCCTCGACACCAGTAAACGAGTCACAAAAAATTATCCACAGTACTTGGAGAAAATCGCGATCATAGAACGGGGTGAGGACGCAAGTTGAAGGGTAATTCGTCTTCCTGTATGTTTGACGAGTCAGAATACACCACACCACCTTAGTGATCGTTTACGGATGACCAGGTACGGTAAATGATGTCCAACTTCAATGCATTCGTTAGGCATAGTAACGAGACGCACATGGCTCTGGTTTAGGCAATTAGGAATATTAGCCCGAATGCCCAGGTTCCAGATATTCCTACTTTTACTTATACCATGCCAGTAGTTCCACCACCACCATCACCATCACCACCGCAACAAAACACCAACGACAACACCAATGAGGATTTGGGGGCTAATTAGATATTTATTATTCACATTTTTATTTTTAGGTTTTGTTTTATACAATTAATTTTTTTTTCGTGTTTATTATTGGTACTTCTATGTTTCAACGTTCATTTTTAGTATTGATGAAACCGTGTTTAATTTCCTTAAAAATGTGTTTATTGTTGGTGTTTCCGAGATTGTATGTTATATTGTTGATTTTTCTTACTATTACAATTGTGTTTATTTAAAAATGTGCAAAAAATAGCCGGAAAATACCAAAAAATATGACCTTTATAGCAACGACAAACCATCCCATTTAAATTGACGAAATGTAGTCGCTAATAGTAATATCCGAGAAATTAGTTAATTTACTTATAGCGATAATATGTGGTTGCTAATAGTATATTTTTAAATAATTAATATTTTACTTATAGCGACAATATGTGGTTGATAATATTATATTTTTAATTAATTTCTAATTTTACTTATAGCGACCATATGTGGTTGCTAATACTGTATTTTTAAATAATTAATTATTTTACTTATAGCGACGATTAATACGGTTGTTAATAGTAAATTTTAAATAATTAATTATTTTACTTATAGCAACGACATACGGTCTTTATTACTTAATAAATTAATTTAATTTGAATCACTTGTAGCAACGAGTCTCCGTCGCAAAAAACCCTCAAGTCGTCGCAATAACTCGTCGTCGCTATTGTCATTGCTTGCGGTTGCTATTGGTTTTTTCAGCAACCAACTTCTAGCTACCAGACTTTTAACAACGACGTTAGTCGCTATATGTGTTTAGCGATGACATTTTGATGTGTAGCGACAACAAAAGTCGTCTTTATAACCGCCATTTCTTGTAGTGGATCTTCTGTCCAATCATGTCTATGCTCAAATCTTGCCCTTGCCCTTGGAAGAACTCTTAACTTCATTCTTCACTGAAAAAAGGTTTTTGGTTTTAAAAAGAAGCGAAGGTTAGACCATCATGTCTAGTGAATTCCCAACAAGTCACAAATACGAATTTAACCAAAAGACATATTAGTTTACCATAAAAAAGTTTATAAAAGAAACTCAATAATCAACCAATTTTCATATAAATCATTTAAACATGAAACGTAGCATGCTTCAAGATTGAAATACCATAATCAACATAATTTAGAAATCCAATGACGAAAGCATAATTTTTGAAGTCAAGGGAATTCACCTAGTGCTCAATGCATCATCAAGTCCTAACGGTTAAAATTGAACAAACTGAATACCTGAATTAACCGAAATAGTAATAGTGTTAAACCTCCTTAATTATCTTAAAATACACCTTTTATAATTCTTAAACCAACCTATAAAACAATGTTTTAAACCTACACCGAAACGAGAAACAAAAAAGTTAACTGCGCGTCAAAACAGTGTCCTACGCGACTAGCGCCACGACTAGATCTAGTCGCATGCCAAGTCGCTCCACTTCCTGTTCAAGCTGCAACTTCTGAAAAACAAGATTAAACCCCAAAATTTTATTTCCCATCCATATACTTGAATCAGTGCTCAATCCAAATCATCCATCCAAATGAACCACTTAACATATTTCTAAACCACATTTAATTATCCAATAAAAATAAAAACCATTTTCCCTAACTAAAAAAATCATGTGTCAATTCCCACTTTTAAACTAAACCCTCCAAACCCTTAATGGATTACACTCAATATAAAGACATAAGCAAAAAAACATATTTAAACATTCAATATAAAACCAAATTTGAATAAATGATGAGTTTTCCATGACGTACCTAACATTCCTAGATTCCCAAATTATGAATCATTCTTCCCAAAATATGAAGATTGCAAAACTAAATGATTTCAAAATAGAATCCTTAAATTCAAAAACTCAAACCTCCATTAAGAGTAAATAACAAGAAGAATTCTACCATTTTCAGATTAAAAATCTATGAAGGTTTTTATCCCCAAAATTCCATATTTTGAAGAAAGGGGTTGTTTAAAACCTACAAATCCCCTAAGTAATAAACTTCTCAAGGAGATGAAGTAAAAAGGTAGAGAGTTCCTAAGTAATAAACTTCTCAAGGAGATGAAGTAAAAAGGTAGAGAGTTCCCTTACTAAAAATGAAGAGTCGGTCCTTATTCCTTTCCCAATCTCTAATATTTTCCTTCTTCAAGTTTCTTCTAAAAAAAAATTCTCTCTCTCTCCCCACCCCCCGTACACACTATATGCACGAACTGAGGTTTGTACCACGAAACCTCAAATAAAAGGTGACTAATTTCCCGTATGGTCCTTAGAGGTACAATGCTTTTGCCAAACAGTCCTTTCACTTACACAATAATACACTTTATAATTTCAGGTTATTACAACAACCCATCTGCGTCTAAGTATAGTCTTTCAGTGGCATGTTTTGGTCCTCTTCACCATTACTTAGAAAAACTGAAAAAGTGACTAACTGAGGTTTGTACCACCAAACCTCAAATAAAAGGTGACTAATTACCCGTATGGTCCTTAGAGGTATAATGCTTTTGCCAAACAACCCTTTTACTTACGCAATAATACACTTTATAATTTCAGGTTATTACAACAACCCATCTTTGTCTAAGTATATATAGTCTTTCAGTGGCATGTTTCGGTCCTCTTCCCCATTACTTAGAAAAACTGAAAAAGTGAGCCACCGGTTCTGGCACAAGATACTACCATTACCGCCGGGACAATCCATCATTTGAGTCTTCAACAAATATTCCAATAATTACATATCCGATTTGAGCTATGGACGAATATGCAAGCATATGTTTCATGCTTGTTTGAGTAATAGCAATGAGATTCCCTTCTCTGAAATTAAAAAAAAATGAAGATTTTGTTATCTATCTTGCCCCAATAGATTTTCTAAAAATAAAGAAAACAAGAAAAAATTTGAGTTTAGAGAATTCTCTAAAACTTGATAAGATGAAGGGAAAATTATTTTTTAGTTCATTTCCACCAATAAGATTAAACTATTATTATTTTATATAAAAAAAATTAAAATGTGCATTGGGATGGTAAAATTTTATTATATTTTGATCCAAGAAGGATAACAAACTTAGGGGGCGTTTCGTTCGCAGAATGGAATCAGATGGAATGGAATCTGTCAAAGGAATTTGACTTTGAAAGAATTGGAATTGGAATGTTGTCAGGTTTGACCAGCTGTTTGGTTGACAAAATTGGAATAGAATCTGTTGAAAGACTAAAATACCCTTTTTATTAAATTTAATTTTTTAAACTAAAATTAGTTTAATAAAATAATTATTAATTACTTCAATTTTTTTAACACTAAAAATAATTTGAGCTTTTTTAAAGCTAAAAACTGCATAAAATAGCCAATAACTACAGAAACTGCTAAAACAGCAAAAATTATAATTTTTTTACATCAAAAATAGCTAAAAACTGCAGAAAAAAACAAAAAACTACAACAAGACAACATCTGTTAGGGCAAGACATATTTTAGTTGTTGCAGGAGACGATGGAGAACCTAACTGCTAGGGGTGAGGAAAAACTGAACCGAAACTGGAAAAAAAAAAGAGAAACCGAAAAGCCGAAAGCCGAAAACCGAAAACTAAAAAAACCTCCGAAATACAGAATCGAAATCCAAAAACCGAAAATTGAAAAAAAAACACCGAAAAACTGAACCGAACCGAAAAACCGAAAACTGAAAAAAAACCCCGAAAAAACAAAACCGAAAATCCAAGTGAAGAGGTGTTGGCTTCTTTTTTAGAGATTAGGGTTATAGCTCTTTTTTATTATGAGGGTATTTTAGGTATTAAGAAAAAAAGAATTCAATTCCCATGAATTCCCACCGGTAACTTAAGGAATCTCAAATTGCCTTCTTTTGGAATTCTTTGGAATTTTCCAAATTCCAATCCTTGAAAACAATGAATCAAACAAAGGAATTGTAATCTGGTCAAATGAATTCAGATTCCAATTCTAGCAGATTCCGTTCCATTCCGGTGAACCAAACGCCCCCTTAGTGTAATTAATAACAATACACCAAATCTCTTGTAACATTATTTAACTAAACCAATGGTAAAAAAGTAAGATTGAAAGAATATACATATAAGATATTTTTACGTAACATTTGGCATAAGATCCCACATTGGATGGAGAGAGAAACAAAGGTTGTCTTATAAGAGGTTTGATACATCCTCTATCAAGCGCGTTTTAAAATCGTGAGTCTAGGTGTGAGACAAAGCAGATAATATATGATACGGTTGGCCTGAGATGTGATGATATTAGAGCCGGGAACCGGACTGGTGTACCAGCAAGGACGATGTGCTCTCAATAGGATGGATTGTAATATCCATGTACATCGATTAGGGATTTATCAGACCCATTTTAAACCAGTGAGTCCAGAAGTGTGGACAAAGCATTAAAAGACAATTCATTATGATTCCTTTCTCTATGCATCACCGTTTTACACACAATTATGGTGTGAATAACGTGAAAATTTATGAACAATTAATTGATCTGTTGTAGTGTCACTTTTATTCTTTTCAACATTCATGACCAACTATCTAAGATAAAGTCAATATGACATGGGGTTTGCATTTTGTTGTGTTTTTGTAGAATTGTATATTAAAACATCCAAAAAAAGATTTAAAATATAGAAACATCTCTTTCACGGTCGAATGTATTATTTATCATAGACTTTTTGTATAAACGAAATTATTAGTATTTCATTTACGACAGATACTATTATATTATTTGAATAGACATTATTATACTATTTAAATTTGGGGTATTTTTAATTTTATTTTAATTTGGTTTTAAAAAATAGACTAGATCAACATTTTGGTACTTGGTACTTTTGAAAAACTCTCATTTTGATTGGTTTGATCAATAAAAGATAATTGGACCTTGAAATACGTGTTTTAAATATTTTACACTAGTGTTTGACACCGTACATTATGACGTTGACAATAAATTTAAAACATATATATATATATATATATTAAAGTAAGTTAAACGGGTCGATGATCACGTAACATATATTAAACTAATAAGAATAAACATTGCATTTGATATGAATCCACCTTATCATCTTAGGTTATTCTTTATATATATATATATATATATAATAAAAAAGTTTTATATATCAATCTTAAATCAAACTTTGTAATCGGCTCAAAATAACAAACTAAAGAAAAATATATAAGACTATATATTGATTATAATCATGAGATGTATTATGAGTACTGTTTTGTGATAATATATCAATTTATCCCCCTATCTATATTCTCGAAAAATGTTTATGTTACCTAAACAAACGTGATGTTCTTACCTACTTTTATATAATTACAAGATATTTTTGTAATTATTTTACATTACTTTAATGTATTCACTTGAAATTTGGCCAAAAACCTTCTTGAAACCCTCCTTTTGCCAACATGTGATTGAACGAAGAGAAAACTTAGTCGTTAATACTGAGACCACTCAGCTATAGGCAAGTTTGATTGAATTGTTAATTTTTCATTTGACTTGTTCAAGTTTTTTCAATTTTTTTGAGACTGTTTCTTCATTGTTTGGTTTTTCGATAAGATCTGAAGAGAAAAAAAGTTTTATTAATTTTATATAAATTAAAGGTATTATATCTATTCTAATTTGATTTGGGGAAATTAATTAAAATAACGATTTGTGGCTGACGAATTGACCTTCTAGCCACATTCTTCCGAAAATTACCAATATAACCATAGGTTTGTAAAATATTGGGTCCGTAATTGCGGACCTAGCTAAAAGACAAAAAAATTACACTTTCTACGATAAAATTTTACATTTTCACCCAGGTTTGCAAAAAAATTACGTTTCTTACCCAGGTCTGCAAAAAATATTTATATTATTTACAAGGTCTGCAAAAAAAAATTACGAACCTAAGGCTACTTTGGTAAACCTTGAAGAAAAATGGCTAAAAGGTCAATCCAACCTTGAAAATGACTATTTAATTAATTTCTCTTTGATTTATATATATAGTAGAGTTAAATACAAATTTGGTCACTGTGGTTTACAAATATTAAAGGATAAAGTCCCTCAAATATTTGATTTAACGATTAACATCCCTGTGGTTTCCATTTTATAATAGATAAGACCCTCCATCCAACTTTTCCGTTAAAGATGACATTTTTAACATATTTTCTTTATTTTTCCATTTTTAAAAGCATATGGACCAAATAGATATATTTATATTATATATATATATAATTATATTTTTATATTATTAATTATATAAATATCATATTTTATAAATTATATTACATATTTATATCCACGTTATATTTTTATTTTATTTATTTATATGATATATTATATTTATCTTTTATAAGATGTATTTTATATTTATATTTATATATAAAATATAAATAACTTTATAAAATATATTTGAATGTTCAATTTATGCTAAAATCAGATCATTACACAAATTGCATATATGCAGATCTCATATCGGTCGTGGACAGGAGTGATGCTGGGTTCATAAGTAAATCTTGGCCTTCCTAAACACAACGCGTTTTGTGGGCACACGCAAGGCAGGTTCTTGGAACTTTGTGGTTAAGTGTGCTTGGGTGAAAGTAGTACCAGGATGGGTGACCCCCTAAGAAGTCCTCGCCGGGTTGCCAGAAACAAATCTGTACGGCTTAGGCCAAAGCGGACAATATTGTGTCGTGATAAGGCGAGGTGTGACAAAATGGTATCAGAGTCGCTCCTGTGTCGTTCAGGATGTGGGGAAAACCTCATCAAGGACGATGAGTCCCTAAGGGGGGGGGGTGTTTGTAACACCTTAGGCAGATCCCATATCGGCCGTGGACAGGAGTGATGCTGGGTTCATAAGTAAATCTTAGCCTTCCTAAACACAACGCGTTTTGGGGCCACTCGCAAGGCAGGTTTTTGGAACTCTGTGGTTAAACATGCTTGGGTGGAAGTAGTACCAGGATGGGTGATCCCCTGGGAAGTTCTCGCCAGGTCGCCAGAAACAAATCCGTGCACACTTCTGCGGGAGAGCAAAGCGCGCGGACAATATTGTGTCGTGGTAAGGCGGAGTGTTACAAATGGTATCAAAGGTTTAAATACATAAAATATATAAATATAAATACAAAATAAGTTTTATGAAATATAAATACAATTTTTTTATAAAATATAAATATAATATAATCTTAAATATACAAATAATTAATAATTTACAGATATACATATATAGGGTAATAGAGATGGAGACGTAGGTGAGGCGGTAGATTTTCAGGATCACAAAATGATGTTGTACGTCTTTGAATTTAACTCTTATATTTATATTTATCGTATATATTTATATCTACATATTATTAATGTTTTGTATATTTATATTTTATAAAATTTATTTTCTATTTATATTTATATTTTCAATTTTTATATATTTTATGTATTTAAATCTTCAATCTATACAATTTGTGTAGTGCTTTGATTAAGTGTTTTTAGCATAAACTGAACCTTCCATACATTTTATGATATTATTTATATTTTATATATAAGTATAAATACAAAATACATTTTATAAAAGATAAATATAATATATCATATAAATAAATAAAATAAAAATATAAGATGCATATGAATATGTAATATAATTTATAAAATATGAAAAGTGTATAGTTTATAAAATATGATATTTATATAATTAATAAAATATAAATATAATTATATAATACATAATACATAAAATATAAATATATCAATATAGTTTTGAGTAAATTACAGTTTTGGTCTATGTGGTTTGAAAAATGAAAAAATAAAGAAAATATGTTAAAAAGGTCATCTTTAACGAAAAAGTTGAATGGGGGACCTTATCTGTTATAAAATGGAAACCACAGGGATGTTAATCGTTGAGGGACCTTATTCGTTAATATTTGTAAACGATAGGGACCAAATTTTTATTTAACTCTATATAGTATGATTTTAATTAATGTTAAAAAAAGAAATCACTACATAACAAATGACTTTTCATTCACAAAAATCACTTATGGAAATTTCCGAGGGTCAATACTGATGAATCACCCTGGAAATACTAATGGTTTCGGTAAAATCCGATGTTTTCAAGAAAATACCAACAGATCATTCAATAATTTATTGGGTAAGCTGTCACTGATTTGATTTATCCATCATCTTTTGTAATGGTTTTGTGACAAATCACCTTCAGCGACGGATTTACTAAGGAAATGTTAGTAGGTAAAAACCTTACATTTTAGTAGTGAATTAAAATCATCTATACATATTAATAATCGTAGTAAGTTATTGTTTAAAAATGTTATATAGTGACTCTTCTAATTAATTTTTATATATTTCTTTTATACTTCTTCACACATATTACTAGAAGTGGCAAAATGGACTCGACTCGGTCTGAATCTGACGGAGGCCTAAAATCGAAAACGTCCTTGGCCCGGCCCGGGACCGGTAAAGCCTGGATTTGAGCCCGGGGGCCGTAACAGGTTGCTGTTTTAAGGAATTTCTTCGACCTGATCCATCCCGGGACCGGTTGCAGGCCCGGTTCTCGGCCCGACCCGATTCCATTAAAAAAACTAGTCGGTTTAGATTCGTTATGTTATCATTTTCCCCATTTTTTGACCCATTTTTTGTTCTTTTACCTTCCAAAACACTATAAATGAGTCTTGTGTTGTATAGGTTTAGACACGAAACTCACAAAGCAAAAAACATTCACAAATTCCTCTATAATTCGTGTTTTCGACTCGTTTACGATTTCAGTTTATAACATCTCCTAGTTCTCATCTCTTTCTCTCTTTCGTTGTGTTATTACTTACTTATTATTCTCAAGAATCATGATGGCCGTCTCACATGATGCATCCAACGAAACTATCATGAAAGTTATTGCCGACCATGGTACGGAATCCGAAATTTGGAATTTCTATAATTTGGTTTTACTAACCAACGGGAGAAACAAGACACAATGCAAAATGTGTGGAGCTCTTCTTATAGGGGAAGGAAACTCAACACTAAGGCGGCACCCCGAAGAAACGTGCCTACCATTGTAGGCGAGAAACGGTCCAAACCAACCAATATTTGACAAGGTCAAATATGGTCGTACGATACCCAATTGAGCCACCAAATGATGTCATAATGTGTCATTCAAACTGGCTTGCCGTTTGGACATTTCTACAACCCTTACATTACGAAAATAATCCAAAAATGTTGAAAACGGCTAAAAATGAAATGGCCCAAATGTTTTTGAGTTTGCCAAACAATGTTTCTTTAACATGTGATATATGGAGTGCACCACACGGATTGTTGGTTTCATATATATGCATAACGACACATTGGATTGATCCCCAAACATGGCATTTGTTCACATGTATAATCACGTTTGAATTGTTTGGTGCGCCACATTCGAGTGATCGCCAATTTTCCGTTATTAAAGAAAGTCTGCTATCTTATAATCTTTATGAAAAAATAGCATTAATTTCATTTGATAGCGCTAATAATAAACAATGTGTGGCTAAATTAAAGTTGGCTTTGCGCCTTAAATTAGAAGGAAAATTATTTCATACACGTTCTTGTGCACACATAATAAATTTAGCCATTAAAGATAGTTTAACTAAATAC
Source organism: Silybum marianum (assembly GCA_036898165.1). Classification (NCBI taxonomy): domain Eukaryota; kingdom Viridiplantae; phylum Streptophyta; class Magnoliopsida; order Asterales; family Asteraceae; genus Silybum; species Silybum marianum. The sequence continues at coordinate 7,436,865 of CM072534.1, forward strand.
AAATCCGTAATGGACAAGTTTAGACTTATGTTACGTCAAATTTACACAAATGGTCAAAAAAATTCAACAAGTGTATATTAGATTTTGCAAAAATGTTGGTTTTAGGGATTTGGGAGTTAATTTTGACACGCCCGTTCCATGAAATTCGACTTATTTTATGATTGAAAATATGTTAACACAAAAATGGTATTTGCAACAATTTTATAATATTTTTTACCTGCGAACTTCTATTACGGAGTATGATTGGGAGATTTTTCAAGGATTATACGATATTTTGGGGGATTTTAAAAATGCAAGAACACTTTTATCCGATATTTATTATCCAACAAAACCCTTTACTTTTACAACAATTATATATATTGACACTTAGGAGTGCACAATAAAAAGACCATGCCGCTAGAGAGAAACGATTTCTTCAATGAAAAAGAAACTGTTAAAATATTTTGTCAAAATCCTTTTTTCGTTTCTTTCCGCCACTACGTTAAACTCGTATTTAAATGTTGTCGTTGTTGAAATTTTAATTACCCAAATAGCCATTGCTTTTAAACTAGATAATCCCATGAATGCATCTTATTCAATCAAAGCAAAATGTGTTTTTGATCGTAATTTTGAAGATTTATTGGATTTATATAACTTCAAATATGGGGGAGGAAGCCAACAACAAACCTATTCAAGTTGTATTTTTTCGGATCCTGGTTCTAGTGGTCAATGCCAAAACCGGGAAAATATAATGAACCATTTAATGAATGAAGTTTTAAATGATACATGAGCAAAAAAAGTAGATTTCCTAACAATTTAAGCGAACTAAATATAAACTTGGGTACTTGTTTTGTGAATCAAAATGATAACGTAAATTTAGAAAGTTTTGACATATTAGAATTTTGGAAAAAAGGAAACTCAATTCCTGATTTGGCATGCATGGCGCTAGATATACTAACAATGCAATCTAGTACCGTAGCTTCAGAGTCCGTTTTTTCTCTTAGTGGCATGATTATATCGGTACGCTGGTCAAGACTAACCCCGGAGTCCGTGGAATGTTGCGTGTGCTTGAAGGATTACTTGGATAGAGGAAGGATCAAATAGGAACACAAACATTATAAAGGAATACGAGGACGCATATCAACCAATCAAAATTCAATTAATTAAAATAAAATCATTTATTTATAGGAGGGCATATCCGTCAAAATTCATATGTACTATAATTAAGGAAGTTTTATAATCCCTAAAATTAGGCGATTTAATCAAATCAATTATATCAAAATGAATTCAAAAATTTCATAAACCAATTTCCTATTATCTTGCGATTCAGATTCAATATTAGAAAATCATCCAAAATTATATCACTAATTTGAAGAATTTGAAGAATCTGGAGACAATCAGGAAGAGACTACGTTCAAGGTTGAGGAAAAATATTCGAAGAAATGAGCAACAATCATAACCCCGAAATGTTGCAGTCTAATGGTATAAATGGTGGATCAAATTTTCACTCACAAACAACTGAGATTAACTGTTCCTCGAACGATAATAACGACGTTCATGATGTTCCAGGTAAACAAATTCAGTTTCAATTCTTAAAATAATTCAATTATACCGTAATTTCTGAAGAGTCGTTTTTTCAATGTGTATACTAATGAATGCAATGATTGAAATGTATTCATTTTCAATTATACAAATCTCCTAACAAATGTATAAGAAATTAGTAATTAATTACAATTTTCGTGTATGACAAACTGACAAACGACATTCAGTCATAAGTTATACTCATATATAATTTCTGGAGTTAATTTAGTTTTTGATAGATTTTGGTTTAGTTTAGGAAGCAGAATTTCCATAATCTAAAATGTTGAGTAGATAAACATAATCGTAATATCACATTTGATGTTGTTAGGTATAGAAATGATTATAATCATTCTCATATGCAATCACATACGATTTTTAATATAGATGTCTTACATTATTATGTTTTTACCATTATATCACATATATCGTGTGTTGATCATAAATCACATTTGATGTTTGATCTTCAGGTTGTGCAATTGGAAGGTATTAGAAACAAAGAGTGTAGGACTGATAAGCGTTTAAATGGTGTCAGCGAGCGAGCTATAAAGAATGCATGACACAAGAGGAAGTGTAAAGGGTGTAGTGATTTTTAGACATTTTTTCGTAATTGTTCGGACATATCATATTGGAATTGTATAACTTTTCGGTTTTTTTTTTGTTATTTACGTGATCATACTTATGCAATATTAATTTGTATGTAAATATTTAATAAGATTTAATCACATATGATTATGTTATATGGAAATTGTAAGGGATGTTTAAGTATCATTTGCATTTCCAAAAAATCATATATGATTATACTATACATAGATTGGATAAAATCTTTAAGTATAATTGGCATTTAAAAATCGTGTGTGATTAGAATGTAAAGAAATTGGACATAACTTTTAAGTGTAGTAAACATCACATAATCATAAATGATTATACTATGAATAATTTAAACAAAATGTTTTAGTCGACTATACATCACACAATCATATGTGATGTACTATGAATAAATTGGAAAAAATGTTTAGGTGTAATATGATCATGTAATCATATGTGAAACACTATGCAAATACTCGACTAGTTTTATCTATCATTCATCTAATCAAAATCATAGTTGATCAGCTAATGGTATAACCCAAATTAACATGATTAACAATGTTTAACATAAGAATATTTGCCAAAAATTTCATCTATATACCATTTCAAACAAACCACATCATTATCCCCATATTTAAGTATATAAATTATTGCTTACCAACATTCTAATGCTAAAACAAAAATAATATCCCAAAAGTAAATTGTTTAAGAACTTGGAAGATATAAACAACGCTTATCAATAATCAAAATCTAAGCAAGATGTGCACTCTTGGCTTTCGATGCATCTTGCATCATCTTCTTGGTCATTTTAGGATCCAACTTTGCAAAAATATTCCGCATGCTTGAATCATCTTGTATCATGCAAAATTTGCAGCATGATTTGATCTGTATCATCTTCTTGTTATGGATTGAAAGCAAGATCTTTGAGAAGTACTTGTGCCTGAATTTGATCATTTGAGACTGCTTACCTTCTGAAATGCTATTTACCTGAGGATGATCTACCGATTTCAAATAGTTGACCATTGTTGCTTGGTGCAACAAATGATACAAATCATATAAGATATCAGGGTATATGCTTACATTGAGAATATTTGTTAACAAAATAAATTGATATTACACATCACATATGATAAGATAACTATAAGTTGTACTTAATCATTCCTGAATCAGTATATATTTACACTTATCATACATTGATTTATCAAACCTCCCAACTGTATACTATTTATATTCTCATATATAATGTATAAATAAGAAACTACTTTGGCATAAATGCTTTTGTTCTAAAAAGTTGTCACTATGTATACATCCAGAATCATTAATGATATCTTTTTTAATAGATATATTAACAAATCCGAACGAAGTACCTCAAAGGTAAACAATCATCATCAACAAAAAAAAATCAAGATTTAAGTATTTAAATATTCCTTTCTTCAAACTTTCAATAACATATACGATTTTTCAAGACTCGTATAAACCATGTGTATACAAATTGCAAGATTTGGTCACACAACTGAGCTCCGATTCAATGAAATTTACTAGAAATAGCTACGAAAACATACCTGCTCTTATACTCCTTTTTGGATTTACTCTTACCAAACGACGATCTTCCAATTATTCAACTTCAACTTGAATAAGGTCATCAGCGGTCTTTCTTGGACGACGAACCGACTTTGTTTTCTTGGCTATTCGGTTACTTCGACGAACACCTAAGCATAAAATATCATCAAGTTCACACCATATTAGGTTTTTTTTTCATATGCAATGAATGATTCATATCAAAATATTATAATCAAATAATGTAAAGATTAAACTAACCTTGACCATCCATGGCTATCGTCTTCAATCTTCCTTAACGAGCGTCGTTTACAGAATCGTTTATGAAAAACGTTGATAATCTCCAACTGATATAAACCCTTTTCAACAAAGTGGTTCTGCTATCTTCTTTATAAAAACTCAGAACAAGAATGGTTCTGACTCTTGAGATAATCTTGTTTTTTTTTTCAAAATATCAAACATATCTCTTAATTGGAGAGCTAAAATAGGTAATGATTATCATAAATTAAATAGGGATAATCATACCATGTAATTCGGCATCTGATTTGGCAATGTAATTTTACTTCTTTGCCCCTAATAAATCATAGCACAGATGGAAAATGGTAATTTTTTAATTCAAAAAGAAAATAATATCCTTTTTTAATCTTGACCGTTGATCAGATTAATTGATGGATTAGATTTGTCCTTGTATTCCTTTATAATGTTTGTGTTCCTGTTTGATCCTTCCTCTACTTGGATATCATGGAAAGGTGAAAACACCTAACATCATTAGAAGACGAGATGGAACTCACTAGAAAAAACTTGGAGGAAAATGAAGTCGCAATGAGACTAAGTACGCCTAAAAATACCAATACTGACAGCACTTTTACACAATATGAGGATGGCGACGAGTTAGACATTGACGACCGTAAAGACCCAGAATTTAAATAACCAAATTCTTTAAACCCAAGACAAATCGACTAGATCCAAAAACCAACAATAAGTCTAAACCGAATCTCAACATAAATGTACACAACGAAAATGGGAAAAACAACCACAACTGAGAATTTACTACAAAAGGTAAGGAAACTAAGTCGTGACCACTTCTTTCTCGAGCTCACACCTTGCTCGTCCCCTTTAATCCACTCTCCATTAAGTACCTACCTGGAAATGCTTTTTGATTTGAAAAATGAAGGTTAGACCATAAGGTCTAGTGAATTGCCAAAGATAGTTGATAACGTTTAACAATTTGATAAATATGCAACATTGCATAAGCAAATAACCTTTCCCTTCGTATAAAAACAAATAACCCTTTCCCTTCAGGTATAAAAACAAACGTATAATTCATAGCATTCGTAGAAGTTTCCCCGTCATTTTCCCTCCGTGACAAATAACACCCGATTCATTAAGAACCAATCTAATATACACAAAACGGATTCCTGGTATAAGGATGATAATTACCAAGAAGTATTGCTACTCCAAGGCGTACTACGCATGCTATGAAATCCACACACATCAAGTAGTTCATATGAAAGTCAAACACCCATAACTTATAAAACATGATAAGTTGCGTAAATAAAGATTTCCCATGACACCATAATCAATATGCAAAGTTTAGTAAACAAGTCCATGCTGCAATTTAAAAGAGTTAGGGAACAGACCTCCGATCTTCAAACTTCAATTCATGCACATAGAGTTTGTGGAATATGTTTTCACATGTTGAGCTTTATCTGAATAATATTTTCTTCTACACATTTGCACGAGTCTTTGTGATTCCACTAGCATATCTTTGTGATAGTGTCAGAACAATCTAAGAACTTAGTTCTATTTCTTAATTCAGTGATGACCGGAAGTTCTATCAGTGTTACCCTGATGCTTACACTGAAAATAGGACACTTAATTGAATTTGTTTTGATTTAAGTGATAATAGTTGCCCTTTGTGCTTCTATGTTAGCTAATTAGCTATTGTTCCACATGAGATATTTTTCTAACATACGTGTTTGATCAAACTACTTTGTTTAGTATTTGATAGATCATAATGCTCAGGATTCTCCTAATCATTATAAGGGGGAGAAATAGTATATCAAAGACACATGCAAACGCGTGAAGACATGTGAAAAGATATGGGGAGAAACAAGGAATTCCTCGCTTGATTTTTATCGCATCAGACTTACGCGACAAAGGGATATCACATCAAACTCATGTGACATTGTATTGTTCATTTCCTCTTTGATGCGGCATTCTTCTACGACTAGTGTCATGCAACCGATTCTATACTTGAAGAAAGATTTCACCCTACGACATCACTGATCCTTTGACTTTTTGTTCCTGAACTATATGCTAGCTTATCGTCTGATCGTATGCGTTAGGGGCGAAAAATTTCAAGATGAATATCGTTTACAGTACCATCAGACGATGAGAAGATTCAAAACATTATTTAATCACCGTTCTAGTTGATGATTTGAACGATGATGCTACTTTGATACAAAAGGAGAGAATGTTGTGTCTAGCTAATATTGTATCAAATTAGGGGGTATAAAGTCAAATAAGGAATGGTTAATTGTTATCTTATTGTAATAGGTCAAGAATATAAATACCTTCGTAGTTGGTAATCTTAATAGCTATTGAACGCATTATTACAATGAGAATAGTATAAAGAGAGAGTCTTGTAGAGAGGAATTTTATATTAATATACATTTGATTTAAGATTATTAATCGTGTGCTTGTTGACTTACATTGTTATCTGATCGAACTAGGATTCACAACTAATAAATGCAATGTAACATAGTAAATGTATTATATATAAATTACTTTCATTGATTAAGTTCATGATTATGCATTATATGATTTTAATTACATCCGGGTAGATTGTGGAAATTTAAAAGTTAAATATAATGAAAAATCTTCTCTACTACGATGTGGTTCAAATCACTAAGAGACACTCAAACATCCTATGCTAGATGTTCAACACAATATGAAATCTATTGGTTGAAATGTTATACCAACAACACTGTCAAAAATGAGGGGGTTTTAGAAATCCTTTTTTAATTTATATATTTGTTTTAGGATTTTAGGACTATCCTCCTTCTCCACTGCGCTGATGGCGTCCTCTTCTTTTTCATTTTTTTAGTTTTAGTTTCTTTAATTTCATATCCATTTTCTTTAATTCTTTTAGTTTAGATTTAGTTTCATTTTTGTTTTTCGTTTGTTTGTAATTTCTTATTCCTTGACCCGATAAAGAATGGATGAAGATGCAAATCTTTTGATGGATCAAAGATGAAGACGGAATGTGAAGATTTTTGCCAAGTTTTCACATCCGTTGTAGCGTTTAATTTTCTCCATATTTTATTTTATATTTCAATTTATTATGTAGTTAAATGTTGCATTTATCTATTGTTAATGTTTCTCTCATATTTGTTCTCCATATATTTTTAATTTCTTGCAATGTTCTTAAATTCATTTGTATGATTTCTTAGGCTTAGAATTGATTCTTGGAGAGTGGCATTCCTTGGATCGATTCATAAAGTATTTTTAGATTAGTTTTAATCTTTCCGTCAGATTTATGTTTTATTTAGTAGTTTAGTTTGGGCTTGTTTGGGCAATCATCATTTTGAATCGACTAGTGATATGGATCACTTGTTTTTATAACAAATGTTGAGTTTAATTGATCGATTGATTAATATTGATTAATTGGTTTTTATGAAATGTTTAGTTAATACGATAAGTTTTGATACAAACAATAGTTTGGTTATAACTTGAGATTAAATTGATCAATGACTGCAGTCCTAACATGAAAATAGTTAGGGATGTAGATTGGGGAAAATATTAGTTTTAATCCCAATTTTCTTTCCAACATACACATACGGCGAAAGTAAGTATGAGTCTTTCTTCAGAAAAGCTTTTTGACCTAGAAAAAAGTTTGAAGTAATTTTGCATAACAAATCTTCATCAATACTAAAAATCCAAAGTTGACATTACTTAATATTTGTTAGCTTTTTTTATTGTCTCTTCATTTATTTTAGTCTTTAAAAAAATCATCATTGATTGATAATTCCTATAACTAGGTCATCGTCTAGAATGTGTCCATGTCCAGTCCATCGCCTCCCTGTGATCTACCTGTATGCTTCACTCCTATACACTTGAGTTAATAAATTTAAAGCAACATCATTAGTCATTACTCAACTAAGTCACATATAGATAGTTGGTTCTTGTGAGAAGTAAAATTATGGTGAAAAGGGTAAGAAGGATTCTCCACCCTTGGATGCACATTAGGATGAGATGCACCGAAATGAGATACACCGACAGGCAAAGAATTAATCCCCATATCAAGCGCGATTCATGGGTGGGTTAAAGATTAAAAGTGATCAAGGGTCAAGATCTCTATTAACTTCATTTCTCACATGATCTCATGCCTATATATATATATATATGTTGGGTCACCGATGATTTGGTGATGAACCATCTTCCTTTATATGAATGAATTTTTACAGGTTCTTTTGAAGGTCTGAAATATGCTTCAAGTATTGAAGAGTCAAAGACTATTCAATCAAGGGGTTGTACATCAAAAAGTGGAATTTTGGATGTATCAACCAACTTCAATATTCAGATCATTTTGCCAAGTCAAGACCAATATAGTGGGTCACCGATGGTACACTCAAAAGTCATCAAAAGTACTAAGGACATCAAATAAGATGAGGTCATCAAGTTTGATGTCATGGTTACCGACACTATAATCTTGGTCACCGAAATTGCAGGTATATTTTCTAAGGCTGTGATTTCAAGTCACAAGTTCAAAGGTGTATACTTTTGTCATTTAGTGAAAGATGAAGTTTATCAAGCAAAGTATACACTTATCAACTCCAGCCTTACAAGGTATCCACCGATGTGATACATAGTGTGATGTATCACTTAGCAATTTCAAAGAGATAAGTTCTTGACTCACATCAATTGCAAGACACGTGAGCCGAAGAACTTGGGCATCAAGCCTTAAATAAAGACATTCTCTTTTATTCTTATAAAAGGAATATTTGTCTTTTAGCTAAAAGGTTTGATGGGACTTCTGAGCATGAAGAAAAGAAGATAAAGTTATCTGACATTACGTGCTACAAGGAATGGTTCATCCATTATTCTAGTACAAAGGAAGTGGTCTCTTCCTTTGTCCAGCAGATAATCTTCCAGCTAATAAAACCTTGACAGCTGTCCACTTGCATCCCATGCATGGGCACTATAAAAGGAGACGAAGTCCTTCCCAGAAATCTCACGCTTTCAACAAATCTTCAGAGTGATTATTTGTGTGACTGTGGCAAAGCTGTGTGCTATAACAGTATTGTTTTAACTTCCTTAGTGTATAAGTTAATTACTGTTATACGTGCGTTTAGTTTGATAGAATAGTACGCTGTTCTTTTCCGCATCAAACTATCTGTGTGTAAATTTTTAATATTTATATTAAAAAATTTAAAAAGAGTATATTCTGTGTGTTTTATATTCAACCCCCCCCCTTCTACAAAACCCTCTCTTAGTTAGCCATCTCTCCTTAGGGACTAACAAGTGGTATCAGAGCAGTTGGTTTAATCTCATAAACCAGATCTGTGATGGCTACTACCTCAAATGTTGATGGTACCTTGCAGACCTCTTCCAGTAATACATATGATTTAGGATCTTTGGCTAAACCCCCAAGATTCAACTCAAACAACTTTGGGTTATGGAAAAATCGCATGTTATTATTCTTGAAGGGATCGATTGCAGGTATCCCAACATTCTCAGTGAGGGACCTATTGTTCCTAAAATATGGGCTCGCTTTGGCCCTCAAAAGGACGCTGAAGGAAAGGACATAGAGTCAGATGACGAAAGAAGTGAGAAAACTGGTAGATATATCATCAAACCTTCTAACAAATTTAGTGAGGATGATAAACGCCTAGTTGCTTTAGACACTAAAGTCAAGTCTGCTCTTGCTGTATCCCATCCTGATGATGTGTATCATTCTCTTCTTAACCTTCCTACTGCTAAAGAAATGTGGGATACTTTGAGTGTCTTATATGAAGGCACCAAAGAAGTAAAGAAATCTAACAGGATCTGTCTTGTTAGAAAGTATGAACTCTTCTCCCATGAAAAGGGAGAATCTCTTTCTACCTACTTTAATCGCTTTAACTGTCTTCTCAATGATCTCAAAGTTCTTGGACGAGTTTATGATAATGAAGAAGTTCTCCGCAAGTTCATGGACCGTCTCCCGGACTTACGGGAAACTATTCTGTACTTGCATCAAGCAAACCAAGGACTTAGAAATAATGCCTTTAATCGCTCTCTATGGAACTCTTCTTCACTATGAACAAACTAAGAACCAGAGAAAATCTCTTATAAAGGATATCAAATCCTCTTCTATTGCTTTAATAGGTGATTCAAAATCTTCTTCTTGTATTCCTAGAATCACCTATCCTTCTTCTGATTCTGAAAAAGATATTAAGGAAGATTCTTCTCATCTGTCAGATGCATACTATAGTGCTGCTGATGATGAAGGAGAAGAATCATCCATTGACATACTTTCTGATAGTATGGCAATGCTTGCTGGAAACCTTAAGAATAAAAGATTTTCTTCAAACCGCTCCAAATTTAATAGAAAACCTTTTTCTCAAAAATCCTCTTCTGATAAAGCAAATGAAGAATGCTTCAATTGTGGAAAGAAAGGTCATTTTGCTTCTGAATGCAGATCAAAAGCTTCCTCTTCTGTCAAACCTTCTTCTTCTTATGGCCATGACTTCTCAAAGTCAGCTTCTAGGAAGCATGAAGAGAGAAATAGCCAATCCTCTAAAGAAAATTCTGAATCAAAAGAAACCTCCAGGTATAAGAAATACAAAGCCAAATACAAGAGAGAAAAAGAGAGAAACCAAGGTAAAAATAAAACCTTGGTTCTTTGAGGCTCATTCTTTGGGAAGATGAGCAAACCTCTGAGAGTGAGAGTGAGTATGCCACTAAATGCCTCATGGCCAAAATCGATGAGATAGAAGACATGGAGAAGTCACTCTACACCACCCTTGTATCTGCTGAGGGATCCACTTCAGGGACAAAACCTCAGGTACATCCTTTTACCTTTCTCTCTGATGATCAAAAGGCTGATGCCTTTGATTCTTTAACTGTTGACTTCTGTGACTTAAAAATTCAAAAGAAAAATGGCTGATATGCACATAAAATGTCTAAATGATCAACTCCTCTCTTGTTTTTCAAAACTAAAAGATTTTGACAAAATGAAAGTTGATCTGGAAAACCTACGGTACTTAAACGACAGTCTTTCTGAGGAAAAATCAAAAATCTCTTCCACTCTTGAAAAGTAACAAGAGGTTCTGTCTAAATGGACTAAATCCTCTAAGAATCTTGAAAGGATCCTTCAAGATCAAATCACTAGCAAGGATAAGTCTGGCCTTGGTTATGGAAAAGACGTTTCTCAACCTTTTGACCTTCCACTTCCTTCTTCTGAGTGTCAAGGTTTTCCTGCTGGTTTCCTTTTCGATGACGATGATGATCTCTTCGGTTACTCATCTGAGGATTCTACCTCCGTTCACTCTATAGATCTACTTGACATGCTCAAAGTAGAATCTGGTTCTAAAAAGTTTGGAGTCTTTGTTAAAGCTAAAGAAATCTCTTCTGAGTCTTCAAAAGTTTCAACTCTTCCAAGCTCTTCTGCTACTCCCAAACCTATCCAAAGACTTTTAAACTCCTTAAGTCTGCATGAGTCAAGGTACTTCCAGGAGCAGCCTTCCGACGTTGCTGAATATCCTTCTCCAAAAAGATTTTCTCCTCAAAAGAAAAATTTTTCTAAATCAAATTTTTCATCTAAAAGGAAATCTCAAATAGTTACTGACTTTATTCCTCGGTCAGTAAACTTGAAGAAATCAAGAAATCCTGGTAAAGGTATTCTTGGACCAAGACCAGGTGTTGGACACCCCTCTTCTTCTCAGTCGTCAACCTCTGTCCAAAGTTTTGATGATAGGGATTTTAAAAAGGCCTTTCCTTTAAAGAAGTGCTATAACTATGGCAACACTCTTCATCTTGCTAAAAATTGCCCAAAAGACTTGGTTCCTTGCAAAAGTAAAATGCCTTCTAATCCCAAAGGACCCACCTCAAAATGGGTACCAAAAGTCTAAATTTGTTTCTGGGTACAGGTACCAAATAAAGATCACATATGGTACATGGATAGTGGGTGTTCAAGACACATGACTGGAAACAAACTTCTTCTCTCTAACTTCTCAAAAGAAAAAGGACCCACTGTTTCCTTTGGAGGAAATGGAAAAGGGGTCACCAAAGGATATGGTACCATTTCAAATGGAACCATCACTTTCTCCAGAGTTGCTCATGTTGAAGGGCTAATGTACAATCTTCTAAGCATCAGCCAAATATGTGATTTGGGCTATAAGGTCATGTTCCAGCTGTGTGTGTGCTTGGTCTTTGATGTACAGAACAAGATTGTACTAGCAGGAACCCAACTGAATGACGTGTACATAATCAACATGAAGGAAAGTGCAATAGGAGAAGCTGTGTGTCTCCTTTCTCAAGAACTAGCCAAACAAAGTTGGCTGTGGCATAAAAGGTTCTCTCATCTAAACTTTAAATCCTTGAACAAACTCTCCAACAAGGAGCTGGTTATTGGAATGCCAAAAATAGCTTTTGAAAAAGAAAAGCTGTGTGGAGCATGTGAAAAAGGAAAACCCACCAGAACTTCCTTTAAAACAAAACAATGCTTTTCTATCTCTCAACCTCTTCAAATGCTTCACATGGATCTATGCGGTCCGGTAAGCACACCCGATGCAGGTGGTAAAAAGTATATGCTAGTGATCGTCGATGAATTCTCTAGATATACTTGGGTGTTCTTTACGAAACACAAGAGTGATCTTCTTGAAGAAATCATTAGGTTTACAAGAAAGATTGAAAATTTGAATGGTAAGCGGTGAAGTCCTTCGAAGTGATAATGGCACGGAATTCAAGAATCTTGCTTTCCGGAAGATTTCTTTGACCTAAAAGGAATTTCTCAGAACTTCTCTGCCGTACGCACTCCTCAGCAAAATGGTGTTGTTGAGAGAAAGAATAGAACACTATGTGAAGTTTGCAAGGTCTATGCTTTGAGTGAATCCAAGTTGCCAACCTATTTTTGGGCGAGAAGCGATTAACACCGCATGCTTTACTCAAAATAGGTCTATCATAGTCAAAAGGCATGACAAGATCCCGTATGAAGTTTTCCATGGTAGAAAACTGCGGTTGACTTCTTCCATGTGTTTGTCGTGCATGTCACATGCTAAATGACAGGGAACAACTTGGAAAGTTTGATCCGAAGTCTGATGATGGAATTTTCATGGGCTATTCTCTCTCCTCAAGAGCCTTCAGAATTTTCAACCTAAGAAGACAATGCATAGATGAATCCATGCATGTAAAGTTTGATGAGTTTGAAACTTCTTCATTATCTTGTGATGAAGAAGAATTAAACCTATGGATAAATTCATGTGTTGGTGAAATTCCATCCTCCTCTCAATCCAATCCTCCAGATAGCAACTCTTCTCAGCCTCCCATAAACACCACCTTACCTTCAGAACCTTCTCTTTCTTCTCCACCTCCTGAAACTAACTCTTCAGAAGACCTTACCCACCAAAACACCATATCTCCCTTAAACCTTTATTCACCATCTCAAATTCCTACCTCATCCTCTTCTCTACCTCCCTCCTTACCTCCTGCACTAAAGTGGACCATGGATCATCCAATAGATCAAATCATAGGTGATCCACAAGTTGGTGTAAAAACCAGAAGAGGCATAAGCAATCTGTGCTTTTATGTCAACTTTGTTTCCATTTTTGAGCCTAAACTGATAAATGAAGCCCTAGCTGATCCTAGCTGGGTAATTGCCATGCAAGAAGAGCTCTCACAATTTGAGAGAAACAAAGTCTGGAAGTTAGTTCCTCGTCCATCCAACAAAACAATTATTGGAACAAAATGGGTGTTTCGAAACAAGATGGACGAAGAAGGAACTGTCATAAGGAACAAGGCAAGGTTGGTTGCTCAAGGATATCGGCAAGAGGAAGGAATTGATTATGATGAAACCTTTGCTCCTGTTGCCAGATTGGAAGCTATCCGAATATTTCTTGCCCATGCAGCTTACAAGAATTTTCGGGTATTCCAAATGGATGTCAAAAGTGCCTTCCTGAATGGTGAATTAGCTGAAGAAGTGTATGTGAAGCAACCTCCTGGGTTTGAAGATCCAGTTCATCCATATCATGTATATAGGCTGGATAAAGCTCTATATGGACTGAAGCAAGCTCCTCGTGCCTGGTATGACACTCTCTCAGAATATCTACTTAGAAATAAGTACATACGAGGCAAGGTTGACAACACTCTCTTATTCAAGAAATCACAAGGTAATATCATTCTTGTTCAAATCTATGTCGATGATATTATTTTTGGAGCCACCGATGAATCCCTGTGTGATGAGTTTAGCTCCCTCATGCAAAAAGAGTATGAAATGAGCATGATGGGGGAGTTAACTTTCTTTCTTGGTTTGCAAGTAAAACAGTCTCCAGAAGGTATTTTCATAAATCAAAGTAAATACATTAAAGATCTTCTGAAAAAGTTTCAATTTGATACTTGCTCTACCATGAAAACTCCTATGGCTCCTCCTCTAAGACTCTCTTCTGATCCTGATGGCACTTCTGTTAATATTACAAATTATAGAGCCATGATAGGATCCCTTCTTTATCTGACTGCAAGTACACCTGACATTATGTTTGCTACTTGTCTGTGTGCCCGATACCAAGCAAATCCTAAAGAATCACATCTGGCTGCTGTGAAAAGGATTTTTCGGTATACGAAAGGTACCATAAATGCGGGTCTTTGGTATCCCAAAGACTCGTGTTTCGATCTCATCGGGTACTGCGATTACGATTTTGCGAGTTCAAAAATAGACAGAAAGAGTACAACTGGAAGTTGTCAGTTACTTGGTGGAAAGCTTGTGAGCTGGTCAAGTAAGAAACAACATTCGGTGTCTACATCTACTGCTGAAGCAGAGTACGTGGCTGCTGGAAGTTGTTGTGCACATATATTGTGGATGAAAAATCAGTTGTGTGATTATAATCAAATTTTCTCAAAAATCTCAATAATGTGTGACAACTTAAGTGCAATAGCCATTGTCAACAATCCAATGCTTCATTCAAGATCTAAGCACATTGATATCAGATATCACTTTATAAGAGATCATGTCTCTAAAGGTGATGTGGAACTTCACTTCATTCCCACTGATTATCAATTTGATGAAGCAAGGTTCAAGTTCCTCATCGGCGAATTAGGTATGATAAATATAGACTAACATATACATATATATTTATATATTATGTGTATGTATATATGATATATATTTATGTATGTTATATATATATAATATATATTTATATATTTACATGTTTATATATATTTATATATTATATGTACATATATTATATTCATTTATGAATATTATATATTTATATATACTATATTTTATATAAGTCATATATATATATACTAATAATAATAATAATATATATATATATAAACCTAAATGTCGGTGACTAGGTCACCGATGGTATTCCTCTCTCTCTTCTCTTTCTATCCCAAAATACCTCCTTTCATCTCATAAAAACCTAAACCTAAAACCATACCATCCACCGCCGCTTCTCTCTCCGGCCACCGAGACCCACCGAAAAACAACCATAAACCACCATCGCCAAGCCACCGACAGTCCAACCACCGACGCACCACCAACGCGCCACCGATCCTCCGACGTCATACGCTCAGCCACCGAGATCAACCTTTGAGCCGCCGACGTTTCCCTCTCCGACGAGCTCTCATCCACCGACGTCTCTCGACGTCATTTTCCGACTCTCACATACGTGGAATCCACCGACGTTGCACCCGTGTTCGAGCCACCGACGTTGCACCAGTGTTCGAACCACTGATGTTGCACCCTTGTTCGAGCCACCGACGTTGCAACCGTGTTCGAACCACCGACGTCACCAGTCATCCACCGACGTCTCTTTCTCTCTCAGTCAATCCACCGACGTTGAACCACTCACCGAGGTAACCGTTACAAACCTTTTATATTCTTAAACCCCTTAAAGATAACTCTTGACTTACCACTCTTGATAAGCAAGATTCTTTGTTCTTATCCCTAATGACATCATCAATGTCAGTAACATGCGCCGAATTCAACCCTAAAACCCTTAGTATTCTGACCTTTCAATCACCAAAAGTAATCATTATTTTTGAAAATTGAAATTTCCCTCTCATATATAACCTTCTTCCCCACTACTTACCACCTTTCTCGCACCCATTCTTTCTCACTTATACAAAAGCTTAACCTGCAACTTCATTTCTTCTTCAATGGCTTCTCCATCAAGAACTTCTGAAGAACAAACCATTACCTTTGGATCTTTATCCTTCCCTGCATGCAACTATTATGGACGTATCGGAACTGATAATACTCATCCTGAGTATAATGATGTATGCTGGTTTCTTCAGAGGTGTCCTCTACAATATGCACTCACTGCAAAACCTAAGATGAGTAAGTTTCTTCTTGGAAACTTTTGGCTTTCTTGTACATTTGATGCTTCCACAGATCAAATCCTTGCATCTGTTCTTACCAATGAAGAACATGATGTGGTTTTTGATGTTGAGGATGTTCGAAGCATCCTAAGGCTTCCTGCTTATGATTCATATGAGACATTTCCTTTGGGAAATGAACACCAAATGGTGGTTGCTGCTTTGAACTACTTGGAAGAAAAGAAGGGATCAAAGTCAAAGGGTCCAGGTACTTTACTGCGCAAGAATATGGGAAACACATGGAACTTCCTTTTTGCTCATCTGATTCTGTGCCTGAGCAAGAAGACAGGTGGCCCGGATCAGTCACCTTCCCAAGTGACAGAATTGGCACATGCTCTAATATTTCAAAGAAGAATAGACTTTGCAAGCTATTTCTTTAATGAAATGATCTCCTCATTCTCTACCCTCCGACGTCCTCAGGTACCTTTTCAACGCCTTTTCTCTCTTATCATTAATGCAAAGTTGGCAGAAAAACTGAAGAAAAGAGATGACATCATATATGATCTCCCTCTTCATCAAGTGGGAAATCAAATTATGAAAAAGGCTGTCCTAGCATCAGACAACCCTCTCCGACCATCTATGGTTGAGTTTGCAAGGAATGCAACTCTATCTTGGGGAGAAAATGAGCCCCGTCTACAAAGGACCTCAGGTATGTCTTCTACTCCTTCTGCACCTAGAGTAACTGATGTGCCCAAATCTCGTAAGAGATCCAAGGCGTCGGGCACATCTACCTCCGCACCTACTGATGCTACGAAGCCAAAAGAGCCTTTGGCTTCTACCCAAGCATCTAAGTCTCAAAAGCGGAGACACTCTAAAAGCCCCCCAAAGACTTCTTCAAAGAAGTCTAAGGGTACCCAAAGGGTCTCACCTCACAAGCCATCTACTAACTCCCAAAAGTTAGTAAGTGTTGAAAAGACTCCTACCACACCCAAGGACCAGTTAACCCAACCTAGCTCCTCCATGCCCTCCCAAAAGGACATGGTTGTAAAAAGGGACATCCCTATTATTGCTTCATCAACTTTCTCTTTAGTTGATGAAGAAGATTTGGACTCTCCCATCCAAGCTGCCTCTTCTCCACCCCGTGAGCTCTCACAGCTCCCCTTCTTACTCCACATGAGAGTGCATCACAACCAGGTGCATTTGATGGAGCATCCCAATTTACTGACTTTCTATTCTCTGACACTACACCTTGGACACATACGTCTCCCGTACGTACCAAGGTTGTGAAAGAACCCATTACTGAGGAATCCCCTCAGAGACACTCTCCTAAACGTGTCTCCCCCACATCTCCTAAATCCCCCCCCCCCCCAAGTAAACCTATAGGTTTGGTGGATTATTCTTCCAGTAATGATGATGATGCTGATCAACCACCAAAGCCTCAACCTTCAGCTCCCATGACTTCCAAACAGGGAGATGATCTTCTCACAGCTTTTACAAACTTTACCAGTAATACTTTACGCAGGGTAGAAGCTCTAGAAGATCATGCGGCTAAGGAAAAGGAAAGAATGGATTCCCTTTCCTCATCTCTTAGATCTAACATTGAGGAGTTGTCGGTGAGTCACCCAACTCTAATGACATGTTTAGATCTCCTACACTTGGACATCCTTGATCTTTAGCAAGGGTTTTCTTCAAGTCAGGCGTCTG
The DNA here is from genome assembly GCA_036898165.1 of Silybum marianum. Taxonomy (NCBI): domain Eukaryota; kingdom Viridiplantae; phylum Streptophyta; class Magnoliopsida; order Asterales; family Asteraceae; genus Silybum; species Silybum marianum. Next base: position 7,454,796 of record CM072534.1, read on the forward strand.
TGCTTTCTTCCATACAAGAACTTCGGAGTTCATCTTCAATTCAAGTCACGGATATTTCTTCTCTCATTGCCAATCAACAAGTAATTATGGACTCTCTTATCAGTCTTCACACCAAAGTTGATAAAGTTCCAACCTCTGCTCCAACGGTTGAACTAGATATTGGTGATTCATTCTTCAAGGACACTGATAGATTTGTCCTTTAAAGAGTTGAGAAGAAAATTGGTGCTCTCTGCTCTGATATGGCAAGGGTAAAGGAATTTCTCTCTTCAGTGGGTTTCAAGGGTTCAACCACTGAGGGGGAGAAAAATAAGAAGACCATCTATACCACCTCAGCAGCCGCCGACGTCAGCATGCCAGCCGCCGACGTCAGCATGCCAGCCGCCGACATCATCATTCCAGCCACCGATGTGGCTTCTCCACCTCATCCAGCCACCGACGTGGCAGCCACCGATGGTGGTGTGGTCACAAAGGTGGTCCCTATTCCTTTGGTACCCGAAGCAGTTGTTGAGGGGGAGAGTATCAGTGCTCAACCCCTTGAAACTGAAGAAGAGAAGAAAAGAAAAGAAAAAGCCAAAGGAAAGAAGCCTCTCTCTTTTGAAGAACAGCAAGAAGAAAGAAAGAGAAAGAAAAGGTTGAGAGATTCTCAAGCAGACACTCTTAGACTTCAACCTGCTTCATTACCCACCGATTCTCTTGGGGTGATTCTAACAGAAGCTGAAAAAGAAGAAGCTATCAAGGCTCAGCTTGAGTATGATCAGACTAATGTACTCAAGCTAGCTCATGATGAAGCTGTTCATGCCAAAGTCACCGATGCAATTCAAGCTCAAAAAGATGAGCTTGAAAATATAAAGAAGAAATCTGAAGCTGCAAAATTGATTGATGAGGCCAAAAAGGCAAAGGAAGTAGAGTCGTTTAAAAGGAGATTGAAGAACAGGAAGGATGATTCCAAGATTATCAATGCCAACATCCAACCTCCAACCAAGAATTCTCCCAAGTTACTTGTCATCCTTAAGAGAGCTGATACTTTATCAAAGGTATATGAAGCTGAATGGTTGGAAGTTCTTGGGATGACTGGGTGGATGGAAGTTGGTAAATGCATCTCCAAGAGCAAAAGCAAGTACAAGGAGATGGTACTTAATATTCTCAGAAAACTCTTCATCAAGATGCTCAACATCCAAAAGGAGAATAATATTCTTGTGACATACCTTGAAGCACAACAAATGTACTTCATTCAACAGGGTCTTAAACGAGAGGTTATCACTGCTCCTAAAAACAAGAAGAAGGGACATTTTGTTATGCTTCATGAAAGGGGCATCCAGATAAATGCTTCGGGTATAGATCTTTCCATTCCTACTCCTATTGCTTACCCGGAGCAAACCATGCTGACTACTCCAGAGCTTGGGGTTTTCTTTGAATTTTTCAATTTAAAATACTTTTCCTTTTTATCAGAGTTCTGAAAGGTGGTGGGTGCAGCTACTTAGATCTACACTCACTAGCAAAGTGACCTTTTCACTGACAGTTATAGCATATAGCAGATGCTTTTTCAGCCGGAAAATTCTTTGACTTATCAGAGTTAGTGATAGTAGGAGGTTTTCGAAAATTGCTCTTTCTAGCAAATCTTCTAAGGTTGTTTGTTAGAAATGCTAGAGAGTTATCAAACTTAGAGATGTCAGCATCAGTGAGTTCTTCTGAATCAATTTGATTTAATTCAGTGATAGAGGTAATAGAAAAAGAAACTTGTTTTGAAGGTTCTACCTCTGAAGTCACTAGTGCCAAAGAAGTACTTTTGGCACCCTTGATATCATTTATGAGGTTTTTCCTTAAAACCTGAGATTGCTCTTCATTTAAGAGCATTCCATATAAAGCACTAAGAGAGAGAGAGAGTTTCAAGATTCTTTGACAGTTTTAAACACGTAGTGTACACTCCCATTGTTCAGGTAGTGCCTCCATGAATTTTGTCAGAATTTCGGCATTAGAACATTCTCTGTTGACAGTTTTCATATCAACCAAGAGACTGTTAAACCTTTGTTGAATCTGAGAGAGAGTTTCACCTTTTAAGTGCATAAAACTTTCGTACTGTCTTACCAGATTAATACATCTAGTGATTTGGACTTCATCCGTCCCTTCATATTGAATACACAAGGTAACCCACATGGCCTTAGATGTTCTCATTTTCATTACAGAATGATAGACTTCATCTAGTAAAGACATTTCAATTATGGATCTAGCTTTAGAGTCTATAGCTACTTCCTTTTTCTCTTCTTCAGTCCACCGATCTGGAGTTTTGATGATTCTCCTTTCAGCGATGTCTGGAGTGGTAGTGGTGGTAGGAACACTAGCTACCAGGGTTGTAGGAACAAATGGTCCATTTTCTAGATAGTAGGGGATCTTAGGATCTAACCCTTCTAGGAATTGAGTCATTCTTTCCTTCCATAATAGAAATTATTACGGCTAAATCTTGGAGGTTTAGCTAAAGATCCATTATCAATGTAGTTTGTATTAGTATTAGTCATTTTAAAATAGTTTTGTTAAAAGATATTTTAAAGATAAGCAAGAAACGCTGCTCTGATACCACTTGTTGGTCCCAAAGGAGTCTACAAGAGTTCAAGGATATAGAAACAGTTTGTAGAGGGGGGGGGGGTGAATACAAACATACAGATTTTTAGCTTTTAAATTAGTTTATATTGAATAAACAAATTTACAGTTACAAGAGGAATTAGAACAAGTAAATAAACCTATTCTATTGGAACTTAAGAAATCACACAGTTGATGCTCAAGGAAGTAAGGAAGAAAAGAGACAGAGGTTATGGAAATAGAAAGTAGCATGCATGAAGATGAAGAAGATATCTTCATCTTATTTATACCCGTTTGCATTTAATGCAAGACAAAAGGTATATGCCACGTGTCAAACTTTTATAGGAAGCTTGTCCTTTGTTCAAAAGCAACCACGCTTTTGGCCGCGTGTGAACAGTACCATATCAGATATGATGGAGACATAAGAGACAATCCGTATGTCCTTCTCTGACATAGTATAAGGTTTGACTTTTATGCATCGAGGATAAGATCAACGTTAATCTTGTTTGGGAAGCTCCACTTGATCGCTAAACTTGAAACTTCAAGGATGAACTTTCATAGTATCGCTGAGGCTTGACAAGACTTCACACTTTGGTTTAGATAATCCTTGCTATCACTGAACCACTTCAGATCACTAGTTGATTATCTCTTTCTTCAGCTTGGTCTTCAACTTTCGCTGAATGCTCTTTTGGTGTGTTGGTTGATCTTCAGATCTTCAGAGGTAGACTTGAGGTTCTTGATTTTCAGCGATCGCTGATAACGATCGATCAGCGTATGCTATCGCTGAATTTGAACATAAGTTTACCAAAGGAATTTCACTAAGTATATAAAGGAATGATATTCAAATCACTGAGAGGAGTTATGATCAACAAAATCTCATAGGGATGCAATATGGTTTATGTTATTTGAAGTAGAGGGAGGGGTTTTGGGGGATATGGTTTCGGGGCATCTGGGCGATGGAGTGCTTCTAAGTCTGGGTCGGTGATGGGGAAGGTAGGGGAAGGGAGGGGTGGGGTTTTAGGAAGAAATGAAAGGTTATGGTCTGGTTCCTTGGTATTGCTAGGTCCACCAGTGCCAAGAATTTCCTCAAATTAGATAGATGAAACGTATTGTTAACTTGAAATGTAGCGAATCATAATCAAATCACATGAACACCAAATAAGATCACAAATGCTCTCAAATGTCAAATGTATTTCACTAGTCAAATGCTTACAAATGAAAGACTCAAAACAAAATGAAAGGCAACTAAGTTATTTATACATGGAAACAAAATTACATTTTCAGCCCCTCTTCTTTCAACAATCATATATCTAACAATCTCCCCCTTTGGTGAAAGTAGAACGTCTCTTGTAGAATCGGAATACTTCAGTTATGAACTCTGACACTACGTGTACTAAGTTGAGGACTTTGGACGAAGACGAAGGAGGACTTCCAATCTTCTAATATTTGCCCGTTAATTAATTCTTGCTTGAATTAGCTTAAAAGCATCAACCATTAAGTCTGTTGGAACCCAGATCCCTAATGTACTCAAATATAGTTGATTAAACACAAAATAATAAAAACAGGAAGCGGAAGCGGAAGCAGATTAATCAACTATAAACTAGAATTGTAAAAAAGTAAAGGAAGAACAATATGATGATCAACTGTAATTTGTATTTCACTCCATATGATGATGATTACAGTAATACAAATTACTCTCTATGATTCTCTCCAATACTCTCAATCGTAATACAATGATAACTGTTTCTATCTATACGTTTACAAATAAGAAAGTCAAGCATTTGGCCTATCATGTATTGACCCGGAAGCAAGTCTTCTAACAAATTCTATTACGCACAACGAGCATGACTAGCCACGTCATTAAGTCAAATGTAGTTCATAAAGTGATATCCAGAAGATGCCCAATCTTCTGGATTGTTGAAGTGGCTTCTGAACATCATCTTCTAAAGTGACTTTCCTATGGATGTACTTGCTTCTGGAGAGAGTTCAACTTTGTTCTTCAAAGTAAATTCTGATCCATACTTCTATATTAATTATAATAAAGTCTCTAACTCTCTATCTCTCTTAGCCGTCTTCTTATAAACTTTATCATCTATATTTAGCTTGCCTTCCAACTAAGGCTTGACAGTCTTTAGTGTACCATCACAATAACAAGCTATCTCACTGAATCGCATGTATAACTTCTTTCTTTCTAAGCCTCTGTAGATGATACCAAAATCTGGTTGTTCAACAATGAAATAATAAGGCAAATCTTCAATATCAGGGGACTTTGATCCTACTTCATTGGATTGAGCTTTGGTTGATTACTTTCTAAGCCTATCTGAAAATCAAACACATAAGATTGATAGATGTGGTAAAACTTGATGAAGTTCTTCAACTTATCAAATGCCTTTACGAAATTCCTATTCCGGGTTGTCATGGATCTGAAAGCTTCAACTAAATCTATTAGATCATCAATGGTTAGATTTACAAAATCTGCTTCAGTGAACTCCCATTGTTTCAAATCCCATCACCGAATTGCAAAAAAAGAAATTTCGAAACCAAAATAAGGCTATGTAGTGATACTGACCATGTTTAGGTAGCGATGTTCAGTATTAACAAGATAACTTGCCATTCTCAAACGATTGACATTAAACAAATAATGTCGTTCTTGTTCTCCTTTCAGATTCAAAACACCCAACTTTTTGACTTCATTTAATGGCTCAGGATGACGAGTAAAGAACTTTCTCTCAGTGTTCTCTAGAAAAAGCAAATAAATTCTTTGTATGCGCCACTGAGATGCCAAGGTTTCTTCAGTTCTAATTGGCCCTGGAAGATTACTTGATTTTGGTATGTCCTCAAGTTTAATAGAAAATCGATTTTCAAAATCGGAAATTTTGTTTATTAATGCAATATTTTCTTCCTCAAACAATTTTCTTGCATCAGAAAAAGATTGTTCAAGCTCAACAATTTTACCTTCCAACACTAGCGGTGGAACGTAAAGATTACCTTCAACTGGTACAACTTATAGCTCAGCAGTCGAATAGCTTGTAAAATAATCATTTGAAAGAAAAACAGAATTGTCGGAACAATAGCTATTGTTTAACAATTCATAGTTAAAAGGAAGTTGCATTTTTTTTGTTTATTTTTCCTATTCCAGTCGTCCCGATGCTCAAGTTTTTTATCTTATTTAGTCCATCTGGTTTTATATTGGGGATAAGTAGCACCGAGATTTACAAAATCAAATCCATATAAAGTAGGAGTCTCTGAAAGTGCTTTCTTCAAATTTTTAGGATTATCGTATCCTAATCCCCGTTTGACATTGACAGGTTTTTCCATGGGTTTGTTTAGATGAATAATTTGTTCGGTTTGACCTTATTTGAATAAATTTTCCTCAAAAAAATTTATTTTATTAATCAAGTCATTCTTTTCTTTTGGAATGGAATTATAAAGACGAAATAACCCACTTCTCTCAATTTCTAACAACTCAAGTTTCACAGATGACTCAGACAATTTAGTTGTCAATTCATATATTAAAATTTGTTTTTCAATTTCAAACTGATCTTTTTCATTCTTTAAAAAAGCATCTCCATTTGCAATACAATCGATTTTGTCATTATAAATTTCTTTTGATTGTTTATCGACTTGTGATTGCAAAAAAGATGTAATTGATTGTTTTTTCGTTAGTTTTAACTGTAAAAGCAGAGAGTTGTGACATCGTGGAGTTCATTTGAGTTATGAAGTCGTTATATGAAAGATCATGTACCTCAGATCCTGATTCAGAAGCAACAGATCCAAATTCATCTTCCCCATCACTTTCACCTCCTGTCACTTTAGTCATAAAACACATGTTTGTAGTTTCAATGTTCTTTGACTCATCTTGTCCATGATTTTGCCAATAGTCAGCTTCTGCCATCAATAATTTTCTTGCTTCTTCTTGTTCACCATTAGCATCTTGTTACGTTAATACGTATCATTCTTGACTACTTTCATGCGACAGTCTTTGGCAAAATTTCCAGGTTTGCCACAATTATAATACTTGAATTCTTCATCTTCTGTCTTCTAACTATTTCCTTCCATTTTGTCCCTGTGAGCAAAGTTCTTCTGACTTGAAGATGAATATCGTTGACTGTTTGAAGCTGGTTTCTTATAGAACTTCTTTTGAAATGCTTTAATTAAGAGAATCATGGCTTGAGCAAGTTATTCTCCATTTCAGATTCATTGCCATCATCAACAATCTAAGACTCTTTTGTGAGTTGTTCAAGTTGCTCTAATAACTGTCTGCTGCTTGAAGGTTGTCTTTGCTTCTTTTCAGCCATTAAAGCTAAAGGATCACTTCCTTTCTTTTCTTCCTCAACTTTCTTCTTTGAACCTATCTTTCTCAGAACATCATCTTCATCTTGTTTAAGTATTTCAAAGATTTCATGTAAAGGAATGACTTCAAGCATCTTCTATTGTGTTATCACTTTAGCATACTTTCTCATTCAGGCAGCAAGTTGTTTAGAAACTTCACATATATTCTGTGTTTGGACATTTCATTTAGAAGACAGACAAAAAGCAAGTACACTTTTTCTAATGTTTCTCCTTCCTTCATTTTGAATTGCTCTTAGTTGACGATGCAGTTGGTAACTTTCAATTGAGTTCCAACTTTAATTCCCACCATCATTCTCTCGAGTTTGGCACTTGCCATGAAGGAGTCCATACTTATGTAAATTTCATTTGGTAAGCTCTGTAGAAGAAATGATTGTGTTTGTTTGTCAGCTTTAAGTCTGCTTTCTTCTTTCTTAGATAAACTGGCTTTAGGTTTTGGAATTATTTCTCCATCAGGAGCAGTCATTGTGGGTGGTTCTATTGGTCCATTTTTAATAGATTCCATGATGTTTTCTCCATTCTCATGGATTTCCACAAAATCCTGGAATCTGTCCCTCCATTGCTCGTATTCTCCTCGATAGAGAATTGGAACTTTTGTGGATGAACCAATGGCAAGAGTTTCTCTGGTATTCATGTTCATGTTTGGATTCATTTTATATAGCTACAAAACTAATCTCGAATTACAAAAAAAAAAAATCAAACTAGTCAATTAGTAAAATTAAAATTTTCATGAAATTTAAAATATTTCTGCAAATATATTCCAAGTATAAGAAGGCTCGGATGATTAAAAGGATATTCTTTATAAGAAACTTTGGATCTCAAAGTCAAAGCTCGTGCGAGGCTTTTATCCGATGGCTCTTAAAAGGATTATTCGAACGCTCGGGTAATGGAATTATCCGAGGGCTCGTGAAAAGTTATCTGGGGGCTCGTGTGAAAGATTATCTGATGGCTCGTTTGAAAGATTATCCGAGGGCTCGTGAGAGGATTTGTGAAGCTTGACTTCGTAGAAGGTTTATACGAAGGAATTTGGTTTCGGATAACTTTTATGCGAAAATTTCGGATGTCAATTTTTGGTAAGCCTTCACACAATAGATACGCGAAGGTTTACTGTTCACCACAAGTTCTATGCGAGGGCTTGTAGGAAGCTGTCCGAAGATGATGAACACTTTGAAGATCGCCTATCCAAAGGCTATGAAGATCGCCTATCCGAGGGCTAAGAACATCATCCAAAGTTCAAGAACAGTCCAGTTTTACAAGAAGTCCGAAAACCCCAAAATTGATCCAAAATCTATCCTAATAAATTCCAAATCGATTGAAACTTGGTAGGAATATCCACGTACACATTCTGAACACTTTTGATTCAATCACCAAATCCTAAAACAACTTCTAACCTCACATTCAATACCAAAACAGTAGCTTATTTTCGAAAACCCACTTGGTTCGAAAATTTGATTTAATCTGTTCTATATATAATCCAATTAGCATTTCCTTCTGTAGGTTTAATCTCGTATCAAAATCGAGCCTAATGATGCAATTCTTGATCCAATTCATCCATCAATTCGACCAAATATGATCAAAGATGTCAAAAATTGCAAAAACACTTAAAAATCAAGATTTCTTACCAAAATCAGTAGATTTCTTCTTGTAATCTGCTTGCTCTGATACCAATTGTTAACTTGAAATGTAGCAAATCACAATCAAATCACATGAACATCAATTAAGATCACAAAAGCTCTAAAATGTCAAATGTATTTCACTAGTCAAATGCTTGCAAATGAAAGACTTAACACAAAATGAAAGTCAACTAAGTTATTTATACATGGAAACAAAATTACATTTTCAGTCCCTTTACTTTCAACAATCATATATCTAACAAGTATCATGGATACGCTGCAAGTTTTCAGGTAAATCCAATTCGTCCCAAAATCGTCAATTGGTCCCATGTAACGAGGACTTTGCTTCCCTTTCTACCCAAACCGCATGAATCCTTTCCATGGAGATTCTTTTAACATCAAATAATCACCAATTTGAAATTTTAACACTCTTCCCTTCTTATCGGAGTAACTCCTTTGACTATCTTAAGCTACTTTTAGTCTCTCCCGGATTTGAACCACCCTGTTCAACCAACAACAATTGATTTTCCCAAATACCATTAAAGCCAACTGCAGGAGCACATAATAAAAGTCTAAACGTTTGAATAGTAATCACCCCACCTATCTGTTTAGAGAAGACACAAATGTTCTCCACTTAATATAAGGTTCCATCATTTGTTGATTACTCTATCAATATTAGAACTATACTGATTATTTCGTTCGACATCAAAGATCAAGGTAGTGGTGCCTTGATCCAAAAATTTTAACTATAAACAGTTTAACCAACCCATACCTTGACGATGCCTACCAAGTAACTAAATAGATCGATTTAGATAGTCTCTTCCTAACCACTCAATCTACAACAAGCGCTTTAAGAAATCCTAAAACTTTAACTGAGAGTTCTATGCAATATGGTTTTTATTCCACATGTAGACATCCACAAGTTATTGGTTTCCCATACGGTCGGTATTGTTCACCTTTACATGGAATTAAACCAATCACTACCGACCTAGGGTTATGTCTTTCTTTATGCTCAAACGTCAAATATCATTGACAAAAGTCAACTTGCACAACAATACTCTCATATCATAGCGACCAAAACTCACACGTAAACATCAGAATCATTTTCCAGGTATCGCCCAACTAGCCAACTCGATTACCAATTACACTTCAACCCACAAATGTTACCCTTCACTGATAAAGTAAACTTAACCATTATTCAACACACCACATGGCTCAAAATAGGTTGAAGTCGGTTCTATTTCACCCCTTGATGATTGCACATCCAACACTTAACCTTTAAGCCTAAACCCATATTTGAGCCCTGTGATAAGATTCCTTCATTCCAACAACCCCATGTAGGTGAAGATGATGTTCATTCTTATACTTCTAACCAGGTTAACTCAAAATTAGTAGATAATGATCAACACTTCGATTTCACCTTTGGTGACTACATGCTCCAACGATTAATTTCTCGAAGTCAAAGTCACAACTTGTACTCTCATGTAAAGGCCCATTCTTCCCCAACATCCTCACGCGAGCGAATATGTTGGTTTACACCTTCCAATTGAAACAAATCTGACGTTTACCGGTTAACCAAGTGAAGAATCAACCCAAACAAAGATTATATACCTAATCTCGAATATGCAAGCCTTCCCGTGTACATATACCTTAATTTCACTCTTACAAACGACGGATTTGCAAAATTTTAAGCTTCCCCGACACAACCCACTATAACCACTCATCAACTATACCAATTCGAAATCATAACATGCGGTCAAAACCTAGCATCACAAACAATCATATAATTTTCAACTTCGCCATATTCTATCTTTTAATAGTTCTTTATTTATAAAACGAAATACGGACTCGCCTCCGCCACAATTTTCACTATCTTGACCAAGTTACTCGCTAATACTTCATTAATTTCATCTCGACCAATTTTCTTCCTCCTTAGTTAACGATCCACACTGACTATACGCAAACAAAGTTTTGCTCACTAAAAAACTTCATAATCTCCATGTTCGATCCCGAACGACTCCTCTCAATGGCTATACCCTTTCTAGAAGATTCTATACGACTGATGAACGTAGTCTCGCTAGACTAGGTTCTTACTCGGATTACTATATCATATACATGTGACTGTTCTTACAATATCACGTTTCATGCCGAATCAAACTAGATACAAGAAAAACATTCATGTAATCGAAAGAGGAAATAACACACCCATGCGAACCATAAAAGTCCCACATACTTCCACTACCATCATACTAGATATAATACCCCAAATAGATCTCCCCTAATTTACTGAGGTCATTTTCCCACGTCTCAGCGACCATCCAACTCTTATATTACCCTCATTAAATTGAGGTTTCATAGCGCCAGATTTACATTTGATTAAACAACTAAGCACATTAATGTGTAACCTCAACTTTAACCACTTTTGAGTTACTCTTCACTTTTTCAGATACATCACAACTCTTGATAGTTTCAACACCGAATACTTTAAATGGTTACTCGACTGCAAAGTCAACGGTCAACATGGTGATACTTTAACTATTTATACCGACATTCGAGGATACCCGTAAAGGTGCATCCAATTTACAACTCCCCTCTTACCACAATTAACTTTGACCCCCCTCAAACCTCACTTGACCATAGAATACGATCCCATTGTCACATAAGACTACATAATGTCCATCTTGTCATTCGTGTGTGGCTCCACTATTGTTTTGGTCCAAATACCTAACCTACTCATCAACATGCCACTACTAGAAGTATTTTGCAAATTAAAACTTCTTCCCAGACATAAGAAGTCTCGATCAACCACATTCCGCAATATCAAACAAAATCTAAATTTCCAATAATAGAAACATCAATAATTTACTCGTGTGAAGTTTTCCTTATTCATCTGCCTTCCCCGTTGTCCATGCCAATCCCATAATTTGACTACTATACCTCAATAACAAGGTTCGGTCCTCGAGACCATTCCTTATTATTAATTGCAATACTTTCAAAGAGAAAATTTTAAATCTTCAAAGTCTAGAGACTTCATATAGTTCATGCATGATGAGACAATTAGATGCATACTAATAAAATAATTGTTTTGCAGTTTCGGAAATTTACTAAAGAAGACGAATGAATAAAAACCCGTGTATGTGTGGTACAACAACATCTCAACTTGGTAGCCATGCACAATTATCCCAAAAACCGATCATATGTGAACACAAAATAAGCTCAACCCAGTCGATCCAAAACAACCATTGACAGCAAATGAAAATGCATATAGTAAAACTTTCCTACATGTAAATTAAAACTCGATATGCGATCACCCAGACCGTGTGAAACAGGCAGTTCTCACGCCCATTGGTATACCAACCATATACCCATATAAGTTTTTGATAACAAAAGTTACATAACAATAGGTTTTCATGGCTTCCAGGTTGAAGCTTAAATCAACCTTAGATGAATTAAATAAACACACACACACACACGCACACGCACACACACACACACACACACACATATATATATATATATATATATATATATACAGAGAGAGGGAGGCTCCTTCAAATGCAAACCAACCAAAAAGGTTACAAACTATACAAACCCACATGCATAAATATGTCTTTAATAAAAAGAGACACACGTAACTTATAAAATAATGAAATATATGAAACTCGTTTTACAGGTAGGGGTAATTCTCTCTTTCCAAGATCACAAGTTGGTAATAACTTATCATAGGTTTTCTGTTATTAACTCCTGAACGATCTTTTTAATTGATTACTAATTCGTTGATTACCCATTTTCAAAAACTTTGACCTCTTTAGGGCAATAGTCGAACCTTTTTGTTTCTTCCCATCTCCTCATCACTTCCGAATTGATGATTAGTTCACTCTCAACAATCTTCGCTGCAACCATTGCGAACTTAAGAAAATGAAAAGATTCACTGATTCCACTGGTGTTCTAGTGGAATATACAAACACTATGTATACCTTTGCTCCTAGATCATTCAATCCACCGGATCAACTTCGTATAAGTGGGACATTCCAGAAGTTAGGAGTATTCCTTTAAACCATCTCTTTGTCCTCCTTGAATCTCAAAACTTCCACCATTGACTGATTCATCAATAAATATAGATAACTTCTTGAAGATCAACAACTTTACCCATAAGTAGCCTTAAAAGAAACATTGGGATATCACACATAAACAACATCTAATCCAATAATTACAAATTAATAAGATAAAACAAGTACATTCATGTACCTATAAATTTGCAATTACACAAGCCACATGCAATCCCAAATTTACCTTACATGTTAGTCTTCATTTTCCTACCATACTCTTCCCTATTGTGGTATTTTTTTTAAGTGGTCCCCTAATTCTCAGTTGTGACCAATAGCCTACAGTCTAAGACTAGGCACCAAACGGTCACCTAATTCACTTAAAATATGGCTCTGATACAATTTGTAACATTCCAAAATTTAAACCAACAAAATCATAATGATCCCAAAAGTCGACCATCAATAACTAACCAACAACGTTTAACTCGATTACAATAGTAAATAAGCAGCGGAAATACTAAGGTCATCAGCTAAAAGTTGTAAATAAAAGTATGTTATGCTATGATAAGCTAACATCTTCTCTAACGACTCACATCTTGCCCTACTCCTTATCACCTATCCCCGCTATGTACCTGCCTGAAAATGGTTTGTTTTTTAAAGCGAGGGTTAAATCAAAAGATCTAGTAAATTCCCAAATACAACATTTAACATCAAATTATTTTTGCGGTATAACATGCAGCGATTAATAAACAAATAACCCATTCCCTTCGGGTATAAAACAAACAACGGAAGTTACATGGCTAAGATCAATTTCCCCGTCACATTCCCTTCGTGACAAACCCGGTCCATAATGAACCAAACCTATATACTCACGTTCTCGTTGTGGTAAAAGGTCTTAAAATATTAATATAACCTTGCCATGTAACCCCACACAAATAAGATAATGCACATAAAGACCCAAAACTCAAAAAAGTGATCATGGTAGGTTTTGGATAAAAATTGACAAGTTAAAATCATAATCAGTGTATAAAGATTTTAAAACATAACATGTTGCATTTAGAGAGGAAAGGAAACTCACATGCAATAAGACACACCACTTTCTACACTAAAACGGCTACCTAATTCAAACAGAACACCTGAATTTGACATCATAAAAATGGTGTTAAAACAACCTTAAACATCCCAAAAACCATCCCTTATAATCCGTAAGACAAACCCCTAAATCTTTCCTCGCATCTAGCCCCAACCGACAAATGAAGCAAAAAACTGAAAATGCCAAAATAGTGGGAAGTACGACTTTTCAAGCGGCTTTGGATACTTGGAAATCCACATTCCCGGTTGTTTGGGTCTGCACGAATTCTGCACAAAAATCTTTGATCACACACTCAACCCAACCTCATGTACACTGATTAGGGTCTAAAAACCTATGATTTGAAGGAATCGATTACCCAATCCGTACATATGTTGATCCATTTTACATTTTTATGTACAATGTGAGAAAGTATAAAAACAAATTAATGTTAAGGTTCTGGAAAAACATGTTCCTATGTGCTAACATGTTTACTAGATGATGTTGTTATGGGGATTTTCCTCGTAGTCATTGGTTCTAATTTTTTTCCAAAAGTTTTGGGACTAATTCAGGTGCAAGTAAGTTGTCATAGGCACCATAGTTAAAATGACAGTGACTAATGTTAAAGTTTTCTAATTGGCCAATATAATACATATTGAGAATTTCATTTTTGGTTGCTACTATGATTTTGAAACTAAATTTTGTGGTTATTATTAAAGGTTTTCTCAGTGCTAGCATTGCATCAAAGCATGAGAATATGCCAAAAAAAAATTTCTCAATAAAGCATAATAATATTTACGGTATATATTTAAATGCATGATTTTGATTTTAAACATGTCAATACTCTTTTTAATAAAATGGGAATCAACTCATATAAATAATATTTTTCCATAAAAGCGTTACTAATAGATCTATCTTAGAAAATATAAATAGAACAACTGTTGTAGAATAGTTAAAAAGTAAGTTTACAATAGGCATGTATGTATATATAAGAACATGATTCTCTTGGCTCAAGTCTCTTCAGTTAGTTGATTACAGGTTTAAGTTTTTCTTCTTTCACTAATCCAAGAAGGTAATTCAGGTTTTGGCTTTTGGTCAAAAGAATTGAATTTTCGAGCAGGTGAGTTTTTTCACAATAACAGCCAAAAAAGTTTTGTTCTAGCTACTTTTTTCAACCAGTCAAGATCAATCACACTGTTTTTCAAGCAAGACTTCTCTAATAGACGCCAATCTTTATAAGCAGAAATTTGAGTACATATGTAACTTTCGGGTTTAACATTTTCAACATTCGGACCTTAAAATGAGGTCTACTCGTCTAACATTTTGAAAAATTAAGAGATAAAAAAATGGTCGACTTACAATTGGAATATATTAGGTTCATTCGTTTGGTTTAGTTTTAATAAGATCCAAGATAATAATCATAAACTTTTGCATGCTCAAAATTTATGGAATGTTTTGTATGACAATAAAAGTTAGGGAATCAAAAGCATTCAAGAAGTCTAAAGGAGGCAACATCATGCATCTCTATGAACTTTTGTTTTCAAATACTACAGGGGCATACTCCACATGCCTAGTTGTGACATAGGCTCAAATAAACAACTCCTATATGAAGGTCTCATAATGCAAAACTGAGAATTAACTCATAACTTAGTTCAAAAAAAATTCTCACACACTTTTTGCAAAAGTCGGGGGTCTTCACTCGAACCCCCACCACCTCCGAATGAGATATAATGAGATGGTTTGATTTGGTTTGGGGATCGCTGGACCATATGTCTCAATTGCAACCTTAAACGAATAACAACTTTTGTTATCCAAAAAGACAAAAATCAAAATTAATGATGTTTATGGTGACTAGTTGTACCTATATAGACATAATTTGTACATTTCTTTAGAATTATGTCAGAATAATGGTCTTTTATAATATTTATCCGTTAAGGTATTTTATAATATAGTATAAATTCATACGTGTTTATGATATTTTGTATAAATTCATACGTGTTTATGATATTTTATAATATCATTAAATTTAAAAATAATATCATTAAATTTAAAAATAATCAATAATGAACTTAAAAATATTCAATAATGAACAAAAAGGAATTTCCTCTCTGCATATATACATTAAAGTTAAGAAAATTCTTTAAATTTAAAGATTTCTCTTGTTTTAATTTGTTTATTTTAATATAGAAAATTTGTTAAACAATTTAAAGAACAAAAGTCTATTTTTTTCTTATTTCCAAAAAGTTATTGGAGATGGTATGAGTTTGCAACGACAAAGGCAGTTACATGGTTTACATGATTCACCGAATTGCTATGAAGTTCTATCGTAGTTACTTTTTGGGTTTAGTTTGGACGTGAGGGAAGGGTACATATTTTGCAGAAAAAGACAAATTTAGTATATTTTTCTAATAAGTAAATAATGGAGCATGTTTTTTATACAAGCGAACTCACTAGATAAACATGGAAACTAAAATTTGATTAATAACAACCAATGTTTTAAAATAGTTTAGTTATTTAGAAGAATTTCATCATGAAGCAGATAAATTAAATTAGCTGGCTCTCAATATATTTTCGACAATTTATTATCATAAATTTATGTTAAAAAATGGTGAATTGTATCTAAAAGAGACGTGATTTCATTCAAATTCCAAGGATTAAAAACTTATTATACATAACTTCATAAGAAAAAGAAAGCATTCATCATCTTCTGCAATCAAATGTTGATGCCGAACCTTTGCACCATTTGGATGTTTATTTGCAAACTCAGATTTTCCGCTATAATAGATTATTTTATTTCCCAAAATAAATACACAAAAATACTTTTAAAAACCTTCAACCAATTCTTAAATACGCTATTTATTTTCATAAAATAGAGGTCTCGGGTTCAAATCCCAGACGTTTACACCAGATGTTGCGGGTTCTTGGACAAAAGATATATAATCAACAAACATTATTTGTGTTTTTCTAGTGGATGATTAATACCAGATAAAACGAAATAAGAAGGATGCATATTTAGTTAACAAATTAATTAACATTTTGTTAATTAATTAATAATTGGGGTCAAAGAGGTTATTGTAAACAGTCTTGAGAAGCTTTACACGAGATTCAAGTAGAAAGATGTAAAGTGCAATTTTCTGAAAAAAGGCTTCCATGTCCACCACCACCGCAGCTCCACCGCCTCCTCCGCCGTGTATCATCTTTTCCAGCTGCCGGAGCTTCCTTTCTATGGACTTTTCATGGCGGTTAGTAGTCTTCATCTTCTTCCTTCCAACCACCACACCTCTTCTCCATATTCCCATCTCTTTCTCTCTCTATCTCTAGTAATGCTTTTTTTTTCTTGGTTATTATGGGTTTTTAGAAAGTGGGTATTTATAAAGAAAAGTAATTGAGAAATATACTCCTTTTATTTAATCTGCATGAGTGTGTGTTTGGCAGTGCATGAGGGTAAAATAAAAAGCAAACACAAATTTGGAAGCTCCAAAAAAATGTTTTGCACATTCAAGTTAATCTCATAACCATTTGTTTTTGAAAGTTGACCCAAATATCACAACCTTTGTCATATCCAGGTCCGAAAGCTAAAAGACAATTTTTTTTAATTCAACTAGTTTACTGTTACAAATTGCGGATCTGGCCATCACAATTACAGATCTATGTTGACTTCGAATTTATTGCCTTTTAGCCAGGTCCGTAATATGCGGACCTGGATATTATGGAAGTAGAGTCACTTGGTCAACCCAATGGAGAAATTATTAAAATACCAATTTGAACATCTGAAATGGTATTAAATAGAATAAAAGTTAAATAACAATTATCAAAAATGAAAAATCTCTACTTTTTATGAAATGTTGGTACTTTTCTTTTTGATGAATTTATTGGCACTACAAGAAAAATGATTTTCATAAAATGTTTTGTTTAAATCGGGGAAATCTGCCGGAAAGTAGGAAATGTCTTGTATATTTAAAAAAAATTGATTTAAAATCCTGTAAATGCTCAAAAAAAACTGCTAAAAACTAGAAATCAAATATTATATATTAATTAAAGCTCATCAACAATTATTCCCGCATAATAAATACAGAAATTGATCAAATTGTTCGAAAAAGAATTTCAAGTACGATGGCGTCACAAGTGTTCTTAAACATACGACTAAAGATCAAGACTCTGGCCCCGGCCCCGTGGGATGCGTAAACTGCTGAGTTTGGGTAACTTGTTCACCAACTCCATCATTTCCTCATGCTGCTTCTTGCAGATCTATTTTGCTTGGCGCTTCTCCTCCACCTCCTTCTTTTAATTCTTTAATCTACAAAAATAACAAGGGTTAGAACATTTTATCAGAGTTATATATGAAATAGATAAACATCAAAGAAAAAGAAGGTATACACTCGCGCATCAAAAGACAGTGAATCACTTTTTATCAGAGTTATGCAGCTGCCTCGGCCAACACCAAATTAGGATAAGGATCGTTCTGAAAGCCGAATAGTCAACCCTTCTTGGTTCCCCTGACCGCCTCCTGCCATAGTCCTACATCTACTAGGGGATGGGAATCGACATTATCGCCATACTAGTTGGTAGTATTGGTTCAAAAATCACCCTGTGGTTTAAAACACAAGTCAATTTTGGCAGCATACCGACTGTAAAATGGGACGTTTCCAAATAACCTACAACAATCCTAATGTGTACCCAACAAATGACAACCCAAACTAAAACAATTCTAATGTTTTTCTAACAAATGGCAACCCAAACTGGATATATATATACATATATATATATAGGGGCGGGTTCAAATGAGAACTTAAACTTTGGTTGTGAATGTGAGGAGAAATGAGAGCGTGACACGTGTCATATTCAGACTGAATAATACTACATTTATACTGAAATAGTATTATTCAGTCTGAATAATACTAAATTCAGTCTGAATGTACTACTATTCAGACTGATTCAGTCTGAATATTTCCTTTATTATTCAGTCTAAATAATACAAAATCAGACACATGTCGCGCTCTCATTTGTCCTCACGTTCACAACCAAATTTGAGTTCGCATTTGAACTTTCCTCTCTCTCTTTCTATATATATATACATATATATACCCCACTAAAACGATCCTAGCGGTAGCCCAACAAACTATATGTGAACAATTATAAAGTTATAAGTATCAAAGACTTACCACAATTCGGCTACACCTTGAATTCACGTACTCCCCTAGTGACTCTCCAAACGACATCTTCCTGTGTGTGTGAAGGTTGGTGGCACTCCTTTCGTTACTTCCCTCTACAAAGGCAAAGAATATACAAACATGTGTTAACTGTAACTTATTAAAATCAAACTGCTATTACTAATTGGTATTACAGACCTACCAATCGAGAACCATGCAAACTGAACGAGATCGACCCAGAGGTCATCCACTTCGCCCTAGCCTTCTTGGATACGTCCTTCCAATGGCTAGCGTTCAGTGGCCGGTCATCTTGACCCAGATACATTGATTGAGCCAACAGGGCGGGGGGGAGTCCTTCAAAAAGTTCATATCCTGTCAACGTCTTTTTCTCGGTAGGTTTCTCCAGCCTTGTGCTTGCTGAATTCAATCTGTCATTGTATTTTTTTTCATTGATTTGGCCTCCCAAATCTCCAACATACGACTGTCTAAGGGTGAATCCCAACAATAAAACCCCTATACCTAAAGTGTTCGTTGATTTTTAAGTTCAAAACTATAGCAAGTTAATTATATACTACAAACCTGAAAATGATCCCACACTCGGGCCCTGACCTCCCTAGGGATCCCCGACCAAGTGCACCACAGGTGGTCGATCATGGACCGGTTAATCTCGCTCATGTGGCGAATGGTGTGCATGTTGTTAAAACTATATAATGACTTGAATTATTATCGATACCTTAAAACAGTTAATTTGATCATTTAGTTAATAAGACACTTACTTGTTGCGATCTACCGAGATCCGAGTCCTTTGCCTTAGAAGCTGTTGCGAAATAGTGATGCCACGGGTATTTATGGACTCTTGTTTTATTGGTGCCGAAGCACTACTAGAGGCTCCTTGAGAAGAAGTGTCCTCTCTACTTCCTCGACTACTAGAATTGCCCCTACCTTCAAATGGCCACATGCGCAACATATTAGCAAGTCTACAAAACAATGTAAGAAAACATAGAACAATAATGCAAGTATACGACACAACTTTAGATTCCTACCAATACGATAAGAGATTTTATATCCAAACTCATAAGGGTAACAAATAAACAACTAAAATGCTTGAAATAAAGATTTAAAGCACTTAGACAAATCTTAATAAAACTAAATTTAACCTAATTAATCATCTGAGGAGTGATCAGACAAGTCAGGTTCGTTAACATGCCAGTTGTCGCGACGATCATTGACAATTTCCATGTCTTCTTTCTCTGTGACAAGACAAATAGGTCCATCACATCTTCATTTCTACCAATGGATGTTATTCTATCATTTTCTTGGAAAACTTGTTCATCATCCATATTTTCATCGGATGGTACTTCAGACGCTAACTCATAGACCCCTTTTAGCTTTGTTTTCACCACAGACCGCAAATTTTTTAACGAGTTCGATGGATATGGTACATAATAGACTTGTTTAACTTGTGATGCTAGGATAAACGGGTCTTTTGAACGAAGTCTTGATATGGGTTTTTTGTCAAGGATATTATGTTTTGGGTCAACTCGGACGCCGTTAATTGTATCAAACCATGTGCATTTGAATTGTGGAACAACACAACGGCTGAATCCATACCCATGATACTCTATCTCTAGGACTTCATCCAAGTTATTTTGTGTCAATGTGCAAATATGTACTACATATATGCATGTGGTGTGTAGTCGGTTCGATAAGACAATTAAGACTCACTACAATCCAATACGAACGACTAAGCCACCATTATAGCACAATGTGATATTATATGACTTATTAAGGCCTAATAACACAAGTGGTGATTATTATATGCTTGTGTACACATATACACTACATATCTGCATGTGGTGTGTAGTCGGTTCGATAAGACAATTAAGATCCACTATAGCCTAATACGATCCACTAAGCCGCCATTGTAGCACAATGTGACATTATACGACTTATTAAGGGCCAATAACACAAATTGTGACTTATTATGTACTTGTGTATACACGTATACACTACATATATGGTGTGTATTATGTTCAATAAAAACCAATTAAGACCCACTAATAAAACCCATTAAAGACCAATTTGACATGAATAACCATTCACGGAGAGGAAATGTGAAAAATATACACAAAGACGTAAAAAAAATTATAAAAATTTGTCCCGAATCTCCCACAAAGTTATAAAAAGAAGATTATTTCTAAATATATTTTCGGGCGGATTTTCGGTGAACAACCCATCTGTCGGAAATATATTCATGAAAAGAATTAAAAAAAAGGGTGTGCCAGAATATATATTTTTGTAATTCTTTCCACGAATGTATTTTCGAGGGATAGGGATCATCCCTTAAAAATGAAGAGTTTTTTTAAAGTTCTATTAGGTAGAAAAAAAATTAATTGTTTCATTTTAATCTACTATTTCCGACGAAAATTAATTAAATTTTAATTAATTAATTTACGTTGGAAATCCGTAGAAAGATTAAAATGAGGAATTCATTGCTAATTACTTTGATTAAAAAATTTAATTTAAATTCGAAGAAAATATGTGGCGGATCATAATTCTGTCAAAAAATTTCAACAACATATTTATTTTTAAAAAAATAAATGAAGGATTTTTGGCGGATTTCTGACGGATTTAGGGTGTTGACTTTTATTCACTTTTGTATATTTCATCTGAAATCCGACAGAAAATCCGTAGAAAATGTCCGTCGGTAATGCTTGTTTGTTCATATAGTAGCGTTTATGGAAAACTTCTCTAAAGATATTGGTTTTAGTTATATTTTTTAAAACCTTCTCTAATGATGTCGTTTAGTTATCTTCTCTAAAAGTTAACTTTAGATACACAAACTCAAAACTTTCTTTAATAGTTATCTTTAGATACATTTTTAACATATTAATTCCTTCTCTTAAAACTCTTAATTGCACAACTGCATGTTTATATATAATTAAATATATATATATATATATATATTTTAATAAAATAAATAAATAAATAATATTACTGTTAATCAAGAACAAATTCATAAAATCCCAAAATAATAAAAAAAAATTTAGATTTGTCATATAGAAGACAATAACTCTTTTAAAACCAACCTTAAAGTTATCCATCCAAATTTATCAAAAATCATATTAGAATGTTTAACTATCTCGAGTCTCATAACCATGGTCTTGAAAAGTTAGTAAAGCTAAAAATCTTGAAACTGGTTGGCTAGATAAAATCGACCTCACCATTTGACGCAACTCGACCACTTCATCCTTTATATAAAAAATAATTCACACATGTGCCCTATATTTAATAGAAAAATAGCTGCAATTTATTAGGCAACTGACTGTTTAGAGACTGCCATTGTTAGATATTAGATACTTGTTAACGAACATGATAACAAGACACACACATTTCACCCATGTTCATCAGAATAGTTGCCACTAGAACTATCGTTATGCATATAGTTCTTGGAACTCACCCTCGACAAACTTAATGTTGATTCTCTTTCAGTCGAGCTCGAGTTCAAGTCGATCTTATTCGAGTCAAGTGTTGACCGAGCTTTGACCATGTCGACAGTAGCTCCCTAGTTGTCCCATATTGTTTACACCCGTAGATAAGACTCAAGTAGCCGAAACCAGTGACATCTCAAACATCAAACTTGGGTACATTCCTTACCCTAAACACAACATCGAAAACATAGATAACATATAAAACCCAAAACACCCCTTTCGGCGACGGGGAGACCTGGTTCCATTTAATGTGACGGAACACATTAGTAGGAAACATATCTAAGTTTATTCATGAAGTTGAACCACTCCAAGTCTATAGTTAATGAGTTAACGAGCTCAACGACTCCATGTCTATTGCTCGTGTAGGTTCTAAGTTCAACCACTATAGGCTCACATAGGTACCAATCCCAACAACTTCATGTCTATCGCTTATTTAGGTACCAAGCCTAAAACAGTATAAGCCCATTTATAAATAGAAACATGACTTATATGCATATAGATCCATTGCATTATAGTCTAAATTACATGACACCAAATGAACGACCACAATGCATATAATATTCCAAATAAATATGCCTTGACTGCATATACTTCCAAGGTTCGACATAGCAAATAAACCGGAAAAATGTCCCCAAGACATACCTGAGTCAATACCGAGCCAAAAGCTCAACAACTCTATTGACGAAACAATAAAACTCATCAAAAGGAATAAAACGTATTTAATCAACGTTGATGCGAATACATGCTCCAAATGTATGATTAACTAAAAAAACCCTTCATTAGTTGAGACAAACTATTTTCCAAAAAAGATCATATCTTTATATTTCTAAAGTGCCTCATAACACAATAACTTGCATTTTCCAAACCGGTTTATAAAACCAAATACACCAAAATGCATTAATATCAAATACTCTCTATTTTTTACAAAAATCACCAAAGGTACACATTCTTGAGATATAATATCAAAACCCAAGTATAGACATTTCACAAGATTTATTGACCCAAAAACTATGCAAACGTATTCCAGTACTCAATACATTTGATAATTATCAAGTAAAATACATTACCACTTTTTGTACACATTTTGGCATGTGCAGAGTTTTCACAAAGCAACTTAAACTCACATTGCTAGATTTAGGACAAATCTAGGTTTTATCCCAATCTTGAGCTTCCTTTGGAGAAACTTAAGATCTACCAACAAATCTTCCAAATCTCAGCTCCAAAGCTTTCCAACAGACCTTTTCTACTTCAAGGAACCCAAAACATGTAAGAAGTGATGTTTCTTTTTGTAAGGATATAAAATTTCAAGGATTGTTTAGGATGAGCCATGTAACATGAAGCACCAGTTTTGAAATTGGTGGTCCATATGGGGTTCCCCTATTTCTTCTCATACGTATCATTCTAAAAAAAATGTGTGCGTGTGTGGAGATAGCTTGGAGGAGAAGAAAATGAGTCTTGAACGAAAATGCTCATAATAAAGAATTTATTATGATTGAAGTAATCATTGTGAGATTTATTATATAGCAAGGTAATATTCATCTCCATAAGCTTGATTTAATTCATTAATGGAGTCCTTCAATTTCATTTGAGATCCTAGGGTTTATTTTAGGATATTTTTAGAGTAATTGATGGGTTCTTCATGGAAATCTAGCATCTACCCGGTTTTTGGTATTAGATTGGAAGTTTTCATGTGTTCCTCTTGAATCATTGGGTTGATTTCAACCCATTCATGTTATAGAGATTTTAATTTTAGAGAAAGTTTATCCATGGTTTTGAATTTGGTAAAATTGATTTATTTTGGGATGAAATGGTTGGAGTTAATCTCTCTTAGATGAGATTGGTGATTTCAAAGGATATAATAATGTTTTGGGGAGGGTTAAATTGGTTGATTTTGGGGGTTGAGTTCTTAATAAATGGTAATTCATGATTTGATTTGGAAAAATGGGTTGTGATTAGTAATTTAAATGGGTTTAGAAATATATTAGGCAGCTCATTTGGGTCAATTACATATTGGTTTAATCATTGATTCGAGTTTATGGATGAAGAATGGCGTTTTCTAGTTCAATTATGGAGTTTCGATGGATAGAAGCTCGAACAGAAGTTGACGCAAGAATTGTTTCAATATGTTCATTTGGATCATTTTTCGCTTTGGCATAGGTTTAAGGCATTGTTTTAGAGTGTTTAGGGTTTATAAAGTGTATTTGGAGATAATTAAGGTGGTTTAACACCTTTTCTATTTCGATTAATTCATGTGTTCGTTTTGTGAAATTCACTACCAGAAACTTGAGTATTTTCAACGGAAAATTGTCGTTGAAAATTTTCTACGAATTTTAGAGTGATTATTGACGGAACATAATTTTTCTACGAATTTTCAACGAATTTCCGTTGAAAATCTCTCACAAAATGCATTTTCAATCAAAATTTTCAACCAATTTTTTTTCAAGGAAATGTCTCGTCAAATTTTTTTTGGTTGAAAATGCATTTTGTGAGAGATTTTCAACGAAAACTCGTTGAAAATTCATAGAAAATTTATGTTCTGTCAATAATCCCTCTAAAATTCGTAAAAAAATTCAACGACAAATTTTCGTTGAAAATACTAAATTTTCTAGTAGTGAATTTTGACCATTAAGACTTGTGGATGGCGTGCTGAGCATCAGGTGAGTTCTCTTACACTCAGTTTTATAACACGTGAACATTTTAAATAATTTTGGCACTTATATTGGTTTTGGGCATTGATGACTTTATATGCAAAATCTATCTTTTTGCACGGATTATGGTTTATACATTTAGTTTTTAATATGCAAATTACCATGTTGTACCGTTGAAGTATTTGAGCTATATGTGGCTATGTGGGGTGTGTCGTTTTGCACAACAGGTGTATGGTACCTTGAGGTAGCTAGTAATATCTCTTGGGAATTTTAAACCATGTGCCTTGAATATGTTTCCCAAGCACATTGGATATGTTCCTTTTAAGGACCTGAATGTTATATTTGTCACGAAGGGAAATGTCTCTGTGATGAGAAGGTGCTGCAATGTGATTGAGAATTTTATATATATTTTTTCAAATGATGGCTTATTCTCTATACATTGATAAAACTTGTTAAACCGCTTTAAGCAAATTCACTAGACCTTTTGGTCTAACCCTCGTTTTTCAAACAAAAACCATTTCTAGACATGTATCAAGGGATGTGAGAGTTGTGAGCTAGAAGAGAAGTTTGGTCGTTTAGTTCCCTTGTCCTTAGTTTGTAAAATTCTTAGTTGTGGTCATCATTGTAATTTACGCTTCACACTTTTGGGATGAGTTTGGGATTTCCTTATGCTTTGATGTTGAATTTTGCCGATTTGGCTTTTGTCTAGTAATTTGAGATGTATTGAATTTCGGGTTGTTACAAAACATAAGATGAAGATGGAAGAAGATAAGTGGAAATGAAGAACATACAAAACACTAACTTACAAGGAAAAGTGAAGAAGATGTTACCTCTCTATAATAATCTTGAATCCTCCAATAATGTTTACTCCTCTTGATCTACAATTAAAGATAATCAAAAATCGATGTCATAGCAGAAAGAATCATCCAAAATCGGAGCTGAGATGAGAGAGTTATGGAGAAATGAAGAAAATCACGAAATCTCGATTTTAAACTGATCTGACAACTTTCGTAGCTTTGTCCATGGCTTAAAGCCATGAGAAGACACGAGCCCTAAATGCTTCACAAAATAGGGACTTCTGCGGCTTGGCCCGCGGCTTGGCGCCGCGGCCAAGGCTGCTGGAGCTCTGTTTTTGGCGTTTTCCGTCTAATTTTCGCACCCGATTGGACCAATGGAAGTTCCAACATGATCTAAACATAAAACCTAATTAAATTTCCAACTTAGTGGTCAAACGATCACAATTAGACACCAAAACGGAAAACTCGATATCATGGGTGTTACATTGTCAAATAGACAAGAACATTACTACACGAAGTTGTCAACTCCTACGCGGTAACCTTGTAAGTTAGTCTAGCAAAAACTTAATTAAGTTTCTACTTTTACTTTTAAAGCTGAATATATGGCTATTAAAAGTTATGTTTAAATTCTGTAGATGAAAAATCAGCTTGTTTTATAAGAAAATCTTATGCTATTCCTATTCTATCTGATAGTTCCAAATTTCCAATTTCATAGCAATTGTCATCGGTCTTCTTTTGAAGAGATAAAATGTAAGATATGTTTAAGAACTATGAAAATGATATTAGTTGATAAAATAGTTGATTAGATTTAAAACATGTTAATACAAATAAAATAATATATAGTTTGGGAAGTGAAAATGATGGGCAGACACAGGTGGGCTTTTGTTTCGTTAAATCAGGAATACATTGCATCACTACTTGGGAAAAATAAGCATCCATTCAATAATTCAAAACACAAAATAGTAGCGTAAATAAACGAACCACATTCATCAATCAGGTTTCAATCAAAGGAAATTTTCTATTTTCATTGTCACATTTGAAAACAAAAAACGTATCGATCATCTATACATAAAACATTTGATAAATACCTGTAAAAACTATTTTTTACATATAAATTACTTTTATTAGTACATATTAATTAAGATATAAAATTACAGATTACAACTTATTACATATTGATGCTTAAATCCATGTAACTAACCGTAGATTAATCTATACTATATTATAAAGTATTTGCAAAAACTCCTAAAACCCAATTTTTTTTATGCATACAGTACAGTTATTGATGCATATTACTTAAAATTCAAGTTATTGATGCAATTTTGTAACGATAACTTTTTTTGGTGAAACTTTTAATTTTTCTTAAGTGTTTCATATATATATTTTTTATATCAAATTTCTTGATTTTCATTTTTTTTGAATTTTCTTATTAAAAAAGTATTTTATACATCCAATCACAAATTAAATTTCTTAAAATAACATACATATTAAAATAAAAATATTTATATATATGTATATATATATATAATCAATGCTAATCGAATTTTATTTTCAATAATTTGCTTACATATTTCAATTTTCAACTTAAAAGATATGTGAATTTATAACTTAAAAGATATGTAAATTTATAATACGAATTCATTATTAAACCAAAATTAAATTACATCGTTTTTAAATTTAAATTAAATTATAATAAATAATTTAGTTAAAGAAACTACATAAAAAAACTTTTAAATAGTTAATTTGATATTAATATCGATATATGTCTTTAAAATTATATTGTATCTTCAAATTTATATTTTATTAACAAATAAACCATATAAATTCGTATTATAACATTGGTAGGGACAAAAAATAAAAGAAACATTAAAATCGAAATGTATCTCGCTGCATTACGCGGATACTTTTTTCTAGTATACAATCAAATAAATAATAAACATATCATTTTAAATATAAAAAATTAAAGTTTAATTAAGATAATTATCGAGATCTAACAGAATAGTTTTATAATGTTTTTAAAAGATTATATTATGAAATTAAAAATAGAATAAATTATAATAAATAAATTACACAAAAAATTTAAACTTTTAAATAGTTAATTTGATACTAATATCGATATATATTTTTTAAAATTTATGACATCTCTAAATTTATATTTTATTTAAAAATAAAAATATTTCGGTTTTTTCAAAACAATAAAAAACTGTATTATAACATTAATTTATACAACAAAAAAAAACTTTAAAATCAAAATATATCTTATTACATCGCATGTTTTCATGAGTTAAAATTTAAATAAATCGATTGTTATCGTTATAACTTATTTTTTCAAAGATCGTTATAATCGATGATTTTGGTTCCTACCACATCGCTTTGTACCAAAATCATATGCACCGACGTTTTTGATGGTTAACTTAGAAACTCAATCTTCAATTAAATCAATAATGAAAGGCAAATCCTTACTAAAATCAATCTTTATCACTTTCTTAATTGATTTTTATACACGAATCATTATACAATTGGGGCTCGTTTACTAAACGCTTATCTGGATAAGCGTTAATCATATTATATTACGGTACCGAATTAATATGGTAAGAACCAAAAATCTTAACAGATAAAAGCAAAGACAATGACCAAGAGTTTTACCTGGTAAGTAAGGGTGACGACTCTTACCGCGGTTAACGCTTATAAATATCATCCTCATACACATTAACATCATGACCTACTTTTTACATTCTCATCATATGAATAGATTTTTTTTTTGGTAATTGTGGATTTTCGGGCCAGCTTACGCGCAATGACTAATCTCCCGGCGACCACGATGGCCTCGAGTCATCGCAGGTGAACCTCCATGGTCACAAGGGTGTTGATAGCGCTTGGATTTAAACCTGAGATGGATGAGATATTTCACTACATTCTCCTAAGCTTTATTGGTGCACCACAACCCAAGTGGTTTACAAAAATAAACTTGATTATGACATAAAATGATAGGGAAAGTCAATTGATCAAATTCAAACCGACCAACCATAATTGAATCGGAACGGATTAAAATTTTTAACGTCCAATTTGGAATAGCCGGTTCTTGAATGGTAGTCCATATGTGACTACAACCGACTGAACCGAACTATCAACATCCTACAAATCCAGTTAACCATCCAACCATTATTCAATTATCATCCAATTAAAAGTGATTAATCAATTTGTTTTATTGTTGAAAAATTGGATTGAATTAATATACTAGATAGATCCAATCCGATCTGATCATCTATTGGATGTCGAATGGATCCAATCCAATTAATACTGGTTGGATCACATCCGATCCAATTGATTTCTAATAAAAATATTCAATAGATGAAATCAAATCAAACCAATCCAATCATCTATTATATTTGATTGAATCAATTATCCAACGTTAAACAGATTAGAGCGGTTGGTAAAATCCAATATTGAACAATTAGATCAATTCGATTTCCTTTACATATATTAAATATCAAATAATAAACATGTCTACAAAATTGCTTGTTATATGCTTATGAAATAGGGAAATTTTCATCTACATCATTTAAAACTTACTATATCAAGTATATAACAAGTTTGAAACTACGTATATATTCTTTTAAACCTCTAAAACTCACATATATATCATTCTTTATAATTTAATAATTATTAAAATGTTTAACAAATACAAATCACACGATTTTGGGAAGGATTTTCAGAAGTGTAGTTAAGTAATTTAGAAAATAAATTCAATTTAAAGATAATGATTTATACTTTCTAAATATTTTAATAACAATTAAATTAGAAAGAAAAACATATATATAAGTTTTAAAGATTTAGAAAAACATATACATAATTTTAAACTTTATAAAAATATATATATAAATTTTTTTAAAGTATATATATATATATATAGAGGAAAGTTCAAATGTGAACTCATTTTTGGTTGTGAACGTGAGGACGAATCTCAGCCACTTATCCGGTCAATAAAGGCGGCTTTGACCTGATTCCCCTCCTTTAATAATCTCCACCCTCCCATGAATCGCATCAATCCTCCGTGATCGCGTCCACCATAACCAAAGATGTGTGACTGAGATTCGTCTTCACGTTCACAACCAAAAATGAGTTCACATTTGAACCTAACCCTATATATATATATATATATATATATATGAAATTTTCCCCATAAAATATATACCCCTATGGAAACATTTAAATTGTAGGGCAAGAAGAACAAGGAAAGGTTAACGGTGATCCACGTGCATGTTCCGCCGTCCAACAAAACCACCATTTGAGGTCCCAATTTTGACTTACTATCAAAGAACAATCCTCCACTTTATTTACCCCAATCATCACTTTTTTCCCCTTTCGACATGTCTACAAATGTCACCTCCATTCTTTTCAAACATTGCTAAATGAATAGTCTAAAACAACACAGAAATCGACCAAATAATTAAATAATTCTTCATTATATTTTTAGTTCAATTTTTCCATTTGTGATTGTATTTTTCTAAATTACATATGATACTTTTTGGGTTAACTTCGGGTTATTTTAGAATTTGTGATCGAAAAAGAAAGAGGGAACTTATTTGACTATATTGGTCAATTTCTCAAATCAATACCTCTCTATTTGTTAATTATAAAATATTTTAATAGGTTTTTTCCAAATTCATTATTTTTCGACTTTTTTAGGGCTCTTCCTTCTATTAAGTGGAAATGTTTTTAAATCTGTCAAAATGTATTTAAAAAATATGTTAGAAGGTTATAGTCTTCAATAACCCTAATTAAATCATATTTACCACACACTAATACATATCAACCTTATTCCTTTTCATCACAACAAAATCGGTTTTATAGGACGCTTAAAAATGTTTAAGCATCCTAATGTTGGATTCCAGGTTTCTCAAGTAGTAGACCCATAGTAGATTGGTAGAGCAGAAGCACATTATGATCTATATAGCAAAATAGTAAATGACAAGTAAGATTGATATCGCCAGGAGTTCATCGTTGTTGTCATCTGTAGCTGATTAAATCAAATAATTACACTTTATAATGGAAGAGTCAAAGGGATTGATCTTCAAGGTATTTTTAGGGAAGTGTTTCTTAATAAAGCTCTCGATCACAGGCAGGCCTGGTGATGTGGGCTTGGACGTGGAGGATCGGGCCTTGATGTTCTTGGAGACTTATGATCGGGCCAACAAACAGGGTCGCACTTAAATGACCATAACTTCTGATCCGGGCGTCCGTTTCGGGCCGTCGACCAGGCGAATCGAACCTACTTCAGAGGAGTACCCCGTGGTTAGGACCCAAAGGGGCCAAACAGACTTTTGAACCCCAAAAAAGCTGTTTAAGTGGATCTTATGGACGTTTTAGTGTTTTTTTTTTGCCATTTTGGCCCGTTATCTTTTTTAGGTCCGTTTTATTTTTGCCTTCATATTTAAACATTTCTTATGTAATATGAATGGGCACTTCTTGATTTTAGAGACTTTCGGTTTTCTTCCCAAATTTTGAGTTCTCAGTTGAATTCGATATTTGACGCCTATGATTCGGAATTCGTCGAACGAATCAACGAATCTTAGAAG
This sequence comes from Silybum marianum, assembly GCA_036898165.1. Taxonomy (NCBI): domain Eukaryota; kingdom Viridiplantae; phylum Streptophyta; class Magnoliopsida; order Asterales; family Asteraceae; genus Silybum; species Silybum marianum. The sequence continues at coordinate 7,486,113 of CM072534.1, forward strand.
CGGTTGTCCACGGTATTCGTATAATCAACGTGGTAATCTAGTTTTCCATTTACTCGCTACATCACTCGGCCCTGGCTATAGGCCAGGGGGGCGACAACCCAGAGCAGTAGTGAGCCCAAGGGCATCATCTGCTTAGGCCCATACGCCCAGGAGTAGGTTCAGTTTATTGGGCCAAAATTTTTTACCGTTATGCATATGACCGCCCAAATCCCTAATTTTACTTTCACCGTTTCACGCCTTCATCAATCAGCCCTTCATGCCTTCACGATTTCACTTTCACCTGCGATCAGAACCTTCTCTCTCTCTCTCTCTCTCTCTCTTGATTGAAGCGATTATTGAAGATGAAGAGACGGAAGAGTGAATGGTCGATCACTGAAATCGATTCTTGTCTCTTGCTCTCTACTGGCCGGCGGCTGCCCCTTTCTTTGTTGCCGGCGACTGTCTCTTGATCTCTGCCCCTTGTCCCTCAATTGTCTCTTGCTCAGTTACTCTCTGTCCCTTGATTCAGTCGATTGTCTATTGGTATTTGTCATTTGGTAAGTCTTCCACTCTTTCTCTGTTTCTCTAACTCTCCTCTCCTATTTAAGTTTTAACTTTTAAGATGTAATTTTTTTTGTAGACTTGTAGTATTAGTTCTGATTTCAATTATAAACAGTAGCTTAAAGTTCTAATTTCAGTTTTTGTTGTAGTATTAGTTTGAACTACTTACTGTTTGGGATTGTAAACAGTAGATTGTTTTATGATTGTTTTATATTAGTTTTTTTCTTTTAAGTTTTTTTATGTATTTATTTTATTATTTACTGTTTATAAATTATAATTTATAGACTTACTGTTTCGGATTGTTTTATGATTGAAGAAACCGAGAAACAAAATCGTTTAAACTTTGAACTTTGAAGTTTCAACCGGTTTAGCATTTAACAATTTCACCACTACATCTCACTATCTCAGGTGTTATCTTTCTATTCTCTATATCGAATTATTTGTTTAAGATATGTTTCCTCGGTCACAACCATCGGGTGCTCGAAATAGAAAAAAAGAAAAAACAAGAAGAAATTGCTCAATCTATTCAAGGATCTTTAAATAAGTTTATTGTTAGACAACCAACTGTTTCTAAAATGAAAATGCTTTTGATAAAAATGAAAATGTTTGTGATGCAAATTCTTTGGATAAAAATGAAAATGTTTGTGATGCAAATGCTTGTGATAAAAATGAAAATGAAAATACTGGTGATGCAAATATTGATGATGCTTGTGATGAGAATATTAATGATGTTTGTGAAAAAAATATTGATGATGTTTATAATGATATTCGTTTGAATTTATTTGATCCAAGAACTTGGGATACGTTAAATTCAAAGATGAAAGATATGCTTGTTGAAAAATGACCTATTAGGGAAACTAACATCAATTTCCCTAAAGATAATCTAAGTGGACACTTCTCAAATGAATTTTATGTTCGTAAGTTACCCAATGATGATTGGCATGATAGAAAGTGGTTAGTTTATTCAAAAGAGTTAGATAGAGTCTTTTGTTTTTGTTGCAAGCTTTTCAAAGAAGGTCGGTCAAAAAGCCAATTAGCAAGTGTTGGATTAAATGATTGGAAACATCTTGGTCAACGATTAATTTTTCATGAATATAGTCCCGAGCATTTGATTAGCTTAGGAAATTGGTTTGAGTTGCGATTGAGATTGTGTAAGAATGAAACACTTGATAAAGAGTTACAAGATTTAATAAAAAACGATACTGACCATTGGAAAGAAGTTTTGGTTAGAATTATTGCTGCCGTCAAATATCTATCAAAGCAAAACATAGCTTTTCGTGGGAGCAATGAAAAACTTTTTGAACAAAGTAATGGTAACTTTTTAGGCTTAATTGAAATGCTTGGTGAGTTTGATCCTGTTATGAAACAACATTTACAGCTTATCAAAGATAAAAAAAAAAACTCATTATCATTATCTTAGCCACAAAATTCAGAATGAATTGATTGAAATGTTGGCATCCGATGTTAAGAGTGCAATCATTAAGAAGATCAAAGAGGCAAAATATTTTTCAGTTATTCTTGATTGTACTCCGGATGCAAGCCATCAAGAACAAATGACTTTGATTATAAGATGTGTTGATGTGGCCAATTCTCCTATACAAGTAAAAGAGTTCTTTTTATAGTTTTTGGTGGTAGAAGATACATCTGGTTTAGGACTTTTTAATGCATTACAAGATGTTTTGAAATCACTTGATTTAGATATTAAATATGTGCGGGGACAAAGGTATGATAATGGGTCTAATATGAAAGGGAAACATCAAGGTGTGCAAAAAAGATTACTTGATATAAATCCTACAGCCTTTTATATGACATGTGGTTGTCATAGTCTTAATTTAGTTCTATGTGATATGGCAAAATCTTGTTATAGAGCAAAAACATTTTTTGGTACTTGTCAATCAATATACAAGGTCTTTTCTAATTCTACAAAGAGATGAAATGTTTTATTAGAACATATTGATGATTTGACTTTGAAATCTTTATCTACTACTCGATGGGAAAGTCATATTAAAAGCGTTAAAAGCTATCAAAAGCCAAGTTGGCCAAATCAGAGATGCTTTAATAAAATTGGCTCAGGTAAATGATGATGTACACGTGTGTAGGGAAGCCCATTCTTTGGTAAATGGTGAGCTTTCAAAGTTTGAGTTTATTTTAAGTTTGGTTATTTGGCATGAAATTCTTTATAGAATTAATTTGGTTGGTAAAAAATTACAGTCTAAAGATATGATTCTTGATGTTGCAATAGAAAATCTCAAGGGATTAGTTGACTTTTTTGAACACTATAGGGAAAATGGGTTTACATGTGTTATTAGTGAAGCTAAAGAAATAGCAGATAATATTGAAGTTGAGTCTGAGTTTGCTATAAAACGTTCTTTTTCCAGGAAAAAAACAATTTGATGAAATTCCAAATACGTGGAGAGAACAACAATCCGCTCAAGAGACATTTAGAACCGATTACTTTCTTGTTTTAGTTGATATGGCTCTTTTGCAATTGCGAACTAGATTTGAACAAATGCAAGAATTTGAATCTATGTTTGGCTTTTTGTTTGATGGACGAAAGTTGGTTACTTACATGTTGACGAGTTAAAAAAATGTTGTTTAAATCTCGAAGTTTTTTCACAAATGGTCATGATTCTGACGTTAATGGGGAATATTTGTTTATGGAGTTACAACATTTGCAGAGAACGTTACGAGAAGAAGCATCTAAGAGTGGAAATCCTTGGACATCCATGGAAATTATGGAGTTTGCAAAGAGATGGACATGTATCCACATGTCTTGATTGCTTACAGGATTTTGTTGACCGTACCAGTGACCGTAGCATCGGCCGAAAGAAGCTTTACAAAATTGAAGTTGTTGAAGTCATATGTAAGGTCTACCATGAGTCAAGAAAGATTGAATGGGTTAGCAATTCTGAGTATTGAGAGTAAGTTTTTAGCTAATATTAGTTATGATAAAGTTATTGATATTTTTGCTTCAAAAAACGCAAGAAGACATCGTTTTAGGTGATGTATTTTATTTTGTTACACGGGGTATTAGTTTATTCCTCTCCCCCCTGCATCGGTTTTATTGTATTTAATAAAATTCGGCGTGAGGATGAGCCGCCTAGATTAAGTTGGTTCCAAACCTCTTAAAAAATTTATTTTGGTTTTTATATATGCATATTAGGGGCATATTTTTTTGTCTTTCGCCATGGGCATCCAAAATCTCAGGAACAACCCTGATTACAGGGAAAATGAAGATTTATTTATAGGCCTACAAGAGTTAATTCAAGGCAACATCTAAAAGAGAGCATATACGTGTAAATGTTTTTAACCAACTTTAGGGCGAGAATGGTTGAGCTTGAGATCTTCAAACATTGTGCAACACCAGAGTGTTAAATCCAGAGAGAGAGACCTTCAGAGCTAGTCGGGTTCTCTGGATGGGCTATTCATAGCTCATAAGAGTCTCAGACACGAACTATTGACCAGGCTTTTTAAGAACCTTTATAGAATGGATTCTCTTCTCCATTTTTGCCTTCATCCATTCCAAAGTATTGTCAGAGTATTTGAAACTATTTGTTAGCCTAAAGAACTTTTTATCCTTTCTTTCTCTCCTGTAGATGAGGACGAGCTCTAGTTTAGTGAGAATGGTATCTAAGTAGTGTTGATTGATGTTTTCTAGAGACTCATTCGGAGGAGGCACAACAAGTTTATCAAAGCCTAGTTCTAGATCTATTTGAAAGTCATCCTATGCTCGGTTGTTGACCACTATCCCCATTGTTTTCTTTATCTTACCCAAGACTAAGTTCCACTTGCGTTATGTCTGAGTAATAATGGTGTGAGCAAGCAGAGTGATCAGAACCCATGGATTTAAGTTCACCAGGTCATTATCATTAAATACGTAGAACTTATTCAGAGCCCACTCGACCAGGTATTCCGGATATGTTATGGCTCTGTAATAGAAGATTCTGAATTTGATCTCATGAATCTTCTAATTCCTTTATATGAACACACTTGCTATATAGATTGAACGGATATGGAAAATCGACCTTGTACACTTTCAAGGACTTTTGGATTTAGTGTTGGCGGTTTAAGCTATGGATTTAGATTTGGATCATCTCTATGGGAGAGTCTTGGGCTTGAATTTCAATTGCATGAATTTCAGAAGTTGTGGTTGAAGAAGCAACATTAAGAAGTTCAGACATAGGAGCTTGTTGACTGGTACTTTTTTATACAAGCTGGTTGAGGCTAAGGTTCAGAAGAGGTACCTTCGATTATTGATCTTTTATCTGAGGGGGCCTCTGTCTCCCCTCTTTTAATGATTGGCACTAACACCACCATGCCCTGAATCATCAAACTCCTTCTATACATTAGAAGCCTCAACAACACAAGTAGTGGCAACATTCTTTCGCTTCTGAAGTTTGGAAATCTTTGTCACAACTTTGGAAGTTCTATCTATAGAGGCTTTGATCTCGTCGAGATTCTTGGTAAATGGTTGTTTATCAATTACCATTTATAGCAATGATGGGTCCTAAGCCTTTTATGTAGTTTGTTGCATAGTTCCTCTAAACCTTGAGTAATCTCATCAATGTATCTTTTAGTGGCATAAGTACGTCTTGCGAAAATTTCTTTACCTTATAGATGGGTTCATTGCCCTTCGATGTGAATTTGGCAGAGATCTTAGAAAACTTGGTGATAAGGGCCTTCTTGATTTCTTGGAATTCGGCGTTTTGTACAAATTCAAAGGTAGAAGGGGCTCTGGAGCCATTGACCATCTTTGATATCTCCTCTATGATATCTATAAGCTCTCCCACAAAGATATGTCTACCAGTCATTAATGGATCTGGTAGCCTTTGTTTTATGAAGTCATTCAAGTTGTTAAGTGTTGGGTCACCGATGATTTGGTGATGAACCACCTTCCTTTATATGAATGAATTTTTACAGGTTCTTTTGAAGGTCTGAAATATGCTTCAAGTATTGAAAAGTCAAAGACTATTCAATCAAGGGTTGTACATCAAAAAGTGGAATTTTGGATGTATCAACTAACTTCAATATTCAGATCATTTTGCCAAAGTTAAGATTGGGTCACCAATATAGTGGATCACCGATGGTACACTCAAAAGTCATCAAAAGTACTAAGGACATCAAACAAGATGAGGTCATCAAGTTTGATGTCATGGTCACCGACACTATAATCTTGGTCACCGAAATTGCAGGTATATTTTCTAAGGTTGTGATATCAAGACACAAGTTCAAGGGTGTACACTTCAACCTTTAGTGAAAGATGAAGTATATCAAGCAAAGTGTACACTTATCATTTCCAACCTTACAAGGTATCCACCGATGTGATACATAGTTTGACGTATCACTTAGCAATTTCAAAGAGATAAGTTCTTGACTCACATCAATTGCAAGACACGTGAGCAGCAAGAACTTAGGCATCAAGCCTTAAATAAAGACATTCTCTTTTATTCTTATAAAAGGAATATTTGTCTTTTAGCTAAAAGGTTTGATGGGACTTCACAGAGCATGAAGAAAAGAAGATAAAGTTATCTGACATTACGTGCTACAAGGAATGGTTCATCCATTATTCTAGTACAAAGGAAGTGGTCTCTTCCTTTGTCCAGCAGATAAACTTCCAGCTAATGAAACCTTGACAGCTGTCCACATGCATCCCATGCATGCGCACTATAAAAGGAGATGAAGTCCTTCCCAGAAATCTCACGCTTTTAACAAATCTTCAAAGTGATTATTTGTGTGACTGTGGCAAAGCTGTGTGCTATAACAGTATTGTTTTAACTTCCTTAGTGTATAAGTTAATTACTGTTATCTGTGTGTTTAGTTTGATAGAATAGTGTGCCTGTTCTTTTCCGCATCAAACTACCTGTGTGTAAATTTTTAATATTTATATTAAAAAATTTAAAAAGTGTATATTCTGTGTGTTTTATATTCAACCCCCCCTTCTACAAAACCCTCTCTTAGTTAGCCATCTCTCCTTGGGGACTAACAAGTGTTATCAGAGCAGTTGGTTTAATTCAATAAACCATATCTGTGATGGCTACTACCTCAAATGTTGATGGTACCTTGCAGACCTCTTCCAGTAATACATATGATTTAGGATCCTTGGCAAAACCTCCAAGGTTCAACCCAAATAACTTTGGGTTATGGAAAAATCGCATGTTATTATTCTTGGAAGGGATCGATTGCAGGTATCCCAACATTCTCAGTGAGGGACCTATTGTTCCTAAAATATGGGCTCGCTTTGGCCCTCAAAAGGACGCTGAAGGAAAGGACATAGAGTCAGATGATGAAAGAAGTGAGAAAACTGGTAGATATATCATCAAACCTTCAAACAAATTTAGTGAAGATGATAAACGCCTAGTTGCTTTAGACACTAAAGTCAAATCTGCTCTTGCTGTATCCCTTCCTGATGAAGTGTATCACTCTCTTCTTAACCTTCCCACTGCTAAAGAAATATGGGATACTTTGAGTGTCTTATATGAAGGCACCAAAGAAGTCAAGAAATCTAACAGGATCTGTCAAGCAAACCAAGGACTTAGAAATAATGCCTTTAACTGCTCTCTATGGAACTCTTCTTCACTATGAACAAACTAAGAACCAGAGAAAATCTATTATAAGGGATATCAAATCCTCTTCTGTTGCTTTGGTAGGTGATTCAAAATCTTCTTCTTGTATTCCTAGAATCACCTATCCTTCTTCTGATTCTTAAAACGATATTAAGGAAGACTCTTCTCATTTGTCAGATGCATACTATAGTGCTGCTGATGATGAAGGAGAAGAATCAGCCATTGACATACTTTCTGATAGTATGGCAATGCTTGCTGGAAACTTTAAGAATAAAAGATTTTCTTCAAACCGCTCCAAATTTAATAGAAAACCTTTTTCTCAAAAATCCTCTTCTGATAAAGCAAATGAAGAATGCTTCAATTGTGGAAAGAAAGGTCATTTTGCTTCTGAGTGCAGATCAAAAGCTTCCTCTTCTCTCAAACCTTCTTCTTCTTATGGCCATGACTTCTCAAAATCAGCTTCTAGGAAGCATGAAGAGAGAAATAGCCAATCCTCTAAAGAAAATTCTGAATCAAAAGAAACCTCCAGGTATAAGAAGTACAAAGCCAAATACAAGAGAGAAAAAGAAAGAAACCAAAGTAAAAATAAAACTTTGGTTGCTGAGGCTCATTGATGGGAGGATGAGCAAACCTCTGAGAGTGAGAGTGAGTATGTCACTAAACGCCTCATGGCCAAAATCGATGAGTTGGAAGACATGGAAAAGTCACTCTACACTACCCTTGTATCTGCTGAGGGATCCACTTCAGGAACAAAGCCTCAGGTACATCCTTTTACCTTTCTCTCTGATGATCAAAAGGCTGATGCCTTTGATTCTTTAACTGTTGACTTCTGTGACTTAAAGATTCAAAAGAAAAAGGCTGATATGCATATCAAATGTCTAAATGATCAACTCCTCTCTTGCTTTTCCAAATTAAAAGATTTTGATAAAATGAAAGCTGATCTGGAAAACCTACGGTATTTAAACGACAGTCTTTCTGAGGAAAAATCAAAAATCTCTTCCACTCTTGAAAAGGAACAAGAGGTTCTATCTAAATGGACTAAATCCTCTAAGAATCTTGAAAGGATCCTTCAAGATCAAATCACCAGCAAGGATAAGTCTGGCCTTGGTTATGGAAAAGATGTTCCTCAACCTTTCGACCTTCCACTTCCTTCTTCTGAGTGTCAAGGTTTTCCTGCTGGTTTCCTTTCCGATGACGATGATGATCTCTTCGGTTACTCATCTGAGGATTCTACTTCCGTTCACTCTATAGATCTACTTGACATGCTCAAAGTAGAATTTAGTTCTAAGAAGTTTGGAGTCTTTGTTAAAGCTAAAGAAATCTCGTCTGAGTCTTCAAAAGTTTCAACTCTTCCAAGCTCTTCTTCTTCTCCCAAACCTATCCAAAGACTTTTAAACTCCTTAAGTCTGCATGAGTCAAGGTACTCCCAGGAGCAGCCATCTGGTGTTGCTGAGTATCCCTCTCCAAAAAGATTTTCTCCTTAAAAGAAAAAATTTTCTAAATCAAAATTTTCATCTAAAAGGAAATCTCAAATAGTTACTGATTTTATTTCTCGGTCTGTGAACTTGAAGAAATCAAGAAATCCTGGTAAAGGTATCCTTGGACCAAGACCAGGTGTCGGTTAACCCTCTTCTTCTCAGTCGTCAACCTCTGTCCAAAGTTTTGATGATAGAGATTTTAAAAAGGCCTTTTCTTTAAAGAAGTGCTATAATTGTGGCAACACTCTTCATCTTGATAAAAATTGCCCAAAAGATTTGGATCTTTGCAAAAATAAAATGCCTTCTAATCCCAAAGGACCCACCTCAAAATGGGTAGCAAAAGTCTAAATTTGTTTCTGGGTGCAGGTACCAAACAAAGATCACATATGGTACATGACCGGAAACAAACTTCTTCTCTCTAACTTCTCAAAAGAAAAGGGACCCACTGTTTCCTTTGGAGGAAATGGAAAAGGGGTCACCAAAGGATATGGTACCATTTCAAATGGAACCATCACTTTCTCTAGAGTAGCCCATGTTGAAGGGCTAATGTACAATCTTCCAGCTGTGTATGTGCTTGGTCTTTGATGTACAGAACAAGATTGTACTAGCAGGAACCCGACTGAATGATGTATACATAATCAACATGAAGGAAAGTGCAATAGGAGAAGCTGTGTGTCTCCTCTCTCAAGAACTAGCCAAACAAAGTTGGCTGTGGCATAAAAGGTTCTCTCATCTAAATTTTAAAACCTTGAATAAACTCTCCAACAAGGAGCTGGTTGTTGGAATGCCAAAAATAGTTTTTGAAAAAGAGAAGCTGTGTGGAGCATGAGAAAAAGGAAAACACACCAGAACTACCTTTAAAACAAAACAATACTCATCTATCTCTCAACCTCTTCAAATGCTTCACATGGATCTGTGCGGTCCAGTAAGCACACCCAGTCTGGGTGGTAAGAAGTACATGCTAGTAATCATCGATGAATTCTCTAAATATACTTGGGTGTTCTTTCTGAAACACAAGAGTGATGCTGCTGAAGAAATAATCAGGTTTACAAGAAAGATTGAAAATTTGAATGGTAAACTGGTGAAGTCCTTCAGAAGTGATAATGGCACAGAATTCAAGAATGTCCGCTTCCGGAAGATTTCTTTGACCTAAAAGGAATTTCTCAGAACTTTTCTGCCGTACGCACTCCTCAGCAAAATGGTGTTGTTGAAAGAAAGAATAGAACACTGTGTGAAGCTGCAAGGTCAATGCTGAGTGAATCCAAGTTGCCAACCTATTTTTGGGCAGAAGCAGTTAACACTGCATGTTTTACTCAAAATAGGTCTATCATAGTCAAAAGGCATGACAAGACTCCTTATGAAGTTTTCCATGGTAGAAAACCTGCAGTTGACTTCTTCCATGTGTTTGGCTGTGCTTGTCACATGCTAAATGACAGAACAACTTGGAAAATTTGATCCGAAGTCTGATGATGGAATTTTCATGGGCTATTCTCTCTCCTCAAGAGCCTTCAGAATCTTCAACCTAAGAAGACAATGCATAGATGAATCCATGCATGTGAAGTTTGATGAGTTTGAAACTTCTTCATTATCTTGTGATGAAGAAGAACTAAATCTATGGATAAACTCATTTGTTGGTGAAATTCCATCTTCCTCTCAAACCAATCCTCCTGAATGCAACCCTTCTCAGCCTCCCATAAACACCACCTTATCTTCAGAACCCTCTCTTTCTTCTCCACCTCCTGAAACTAACTCTTCAGAAGACCTTACCCACCAAAACACCATATCTCCCACTAACCTATCCTCACCACCTCAAATTCCTACCTCATCCTCTTCTCTACCTCCTACCTTACCTCCTGCACTAAAGTGGACCATGGATCATCCAATAGATCAAATCATAGGTGATCCACAAGTTGGTGTAAAAACAAGAAGAGGTATAAGCAATATGTGCTTATATGTCAACTTTGTTTCTATTGTTGAGCCTAAACTAATAAATGAAGCCCTAGCTGATCCTAGCTGGGTAATTGCCATGCAAGAAGAACTCTCACAATTTGAGAGAATAAAGTCTGGAAGTTAGTTCCTCGTCCATCCAACAAAACTATTATTGGAACAAAATGGGTGTTTCAAAACAAGATGGACGAAGAAGGAACTGTCATAAGGAACAAAGCAAGGCTGGTTGCTCAAGGATATCGGCAAGAGGAAGGAATTGATTATGATGAAACTTTTGCTCCTGTTGCCAGATTGGAAGCTATCCGAATATTTCTTGCCCATGCAGCTTACAAGAATTTTCGGGTATTCCAAATGGATGTCAAAAGTGCCTTCCTGAATGGTGAATTAGCTGAAGAAGTATATGTGAAGCAACCTCCTGGGTTTGAAGATCCAGTCCATCCATATCATGTGTATAGGCTGGATAAAGCTTTGTATGGACTGAAGCAAGCTCCTCGTGCCTGGTATGACACTCTTTCAAAATATCTACTTAGAAATAAGTACATACGAGGCAAGGTTGACAACACACTCTTCTTCAAGAAATCACAAGGTAATATCATTCTTGTTCAAATCTATGTTGATGATATTATTTTTGGAGCCACCGATGAATCCTTGTGTGATGAGTTTAGCTCCCTCATGCAAAAAGAGTATGAAATGAGCATGATGGGAGAGTTAACTTTCTTTCTTGGTTTGCAAGTAAAACAGTCTCCAGAAGGTATTTTCACAAATCAAAGTAAATACATTAAAGATCTTCTGAAAAAGTTTCAATTTGATACTTGCTCTACCATGAAAACTCCTATCGCTCCTCCTCTTAGACTCTTTTATGATCCTGATGGCATTTCTGTTAATATTACAAATTATAGAGCCATGATAGGATCCCTTCTTTATCTGACTGCAAGTAGACCTGACATTATGTTTCCTACTTGTCTGTGTGCCCGATACCAAGCAAATCCTAAAGAATCACATCTGGCTGCTGTGAAAAGGATTTTTCGGTATCTGAAAGGTACCATAAATCTGGGTCTTTGGTATCCCAAAGACTCAGGTTTCGATCTCATCGGGTACTCTGATTCTGATTTTGCAGGTTCAAAAATAGACAGAAAGAGTACAAAGAGTATTATTTTTGGAGCCACCGATGAATCCTTGTGTGATGAGTTTAGCTCCCTCATGCAAAAAGAGTATGAAATGAGCATGATGGGAGAGTTAACTTTCTTTCTTGGTTTGCAAGTAAAACAGTCTCCAGAAGGTATTTTCATAAATCAAAGTAAATACATTAAAGATCTTCTGAAAAAGTTTCAATTTGATACTTGCTCTACCATGAAAACTCCTATGGCTCCTCCTCTTAGACTCTTTTATGATCCTAATGACATTTCTGTTAATATTAAAAATTATAGAGCCATGATAGGATCCCTTCTTTATCTTACTGCAAGTAGACCTGACATTATGTTTCCTACTTGTCTGTGTGCCCGATACCAAGCAAATCCTAAAGAATCACATCTGGCTGCTGTGAAAAGGATTTTTCGGTATCTGAAAGGTACCATAAATCTGGGTCTTTGGTATCCCAAAGACTCAGGTTTCGATCTCATCGGGTACTCTGATTCTGATTTTGCAGGTTCAAAAATAGATAGAAAGAGTACAAAGAGTATTATTTTTGGAGCCACCGATGAATCCTTGTGTGATGAGTTTAGCTCCCTCATGCAAAAAGAGTATGAAATGAGCATGATGGGAGAGTTAACTTTCTTTCTTGGTTTGCAAGTAAAACAGTCTCCAGAAGGTATTTTCATAAATCAAAGTAAATACATTAAAGATCTTCTGAAAAAGTTTCAATTTGATACTTGCTCTACCATGAAAACTCTTATGGCTCCTCCTCTTAGACTCTTTTATGATCCTGATGGCATTTCTGTTAATATTACAAATTATAGAGCCATGATAGGATCCCTTCTTTATCTGACTGCAAGTAGACATGATATTATGTTTGCTACTTGTCTGTGTGCTCGATACCAAGCAAATCCTAAAGAATCACATCTGGCTGCTGTGAAAAGGATTTTTCGGTATCTCAAGGGTACCATAAATCTGGGTCTTTGGTATCCCAAAGACTCGGGTTTCAATCTCATCGGCTACTCTGATTCTGATTTTGCAGGTTCAAAAATAGACAGAAAGAGTACAACTGGAAGTTGTCAGTTACTTGGTGGAAAGCTTGTGAGCTGGTCAAGTAAGAAACAACATTCGGTGTCTACTTCTACTGCTGAAGCAGAATATGTGGCTGCTGGAAGTTGTTGTGTACAAATATTGTGGATGAAAAATCAGCTGTGTGATTACAATCAGATTTTTTCAAAGATCCCAATAATGTGTGACAACTCAAGTGCAATAGCTATTGCCAACAACCCTGTGCTTCATTCAAGATCAAAGCACATTGATATCAGATATCACTTTATAAGAGATCATGTCTCTAAAGGTGATGTGGAACTTCATTTCATTCCCACTGATTATCAATTAGCTGATTTGTTCACAAAGCCCCTTGATGAAGCAAGATTCAAGTTCCTCATCGGTGAATTAGGTATGATAAACATAGACTAATATATATTTTATAAATTTTATATAAATATATGTTTTATATGTACATATTCTATATATATATATATATTATATACATTTATATAGTTTATAACTTATATATTATATATGTTATATATATATAAATAATATAAAAAAAATATAAATAAATAAATAAATAAATTATATATATATATACATATCTAATGTCGGTGACTAAGTCACCGACGGTATCTCTCTCTCTCTCTCTCCTCTCTATAAGCCTCAAAACCCTAACGCTAAAAACCATACACATCACCATCTTCCACCATAGCCACCGACAACATCATCACCAAGCCATCGACAAACCGCCGCCGCTAACCACCATACACCAGCCACCGATTAAACCACCGTGAACCCACCTTCCGACGGCGACTCAACCACCGACCTCACCGACGGCTAAGCCACCGCCGTGAAAAATCACCCACCGACGGTCCTCTTTCCGACAAGCCACCCTACCACCGTCCTTTGACCCACCGACAGTTGCTAACCGTTTCCGACGTACCCCCTTCCGACAATCCACCGAAATCGTCGCCGAGATCCATCCACCGACGCCGACGTATTTCTTGCATCACTTTCCGACATTTAGCTTGCGTCACCTTCTGACGGTGTCTCCTAGACTCACGAGCCACCGACGTCATTAATTGACGTCATCCACCGATGTTTCATCGCTAGCCACCGACGTTACCACCCTTAGCCACCGACGTTTTACTCTCTCCGAGGTAACCGTTGAACTCTTCACATTCTTAACCCCTTAAAGATAACTCTTGACTTACCACTCTTGATAAGAAAGATTCCTTGTTCTTATCCCTAATGACATCATCAATGTCAGTACATGCGCCGAATTCAACCCTAAAACCCTTAAAATTCTGACCTTTCATCACCAAAAGTAATCATTATTTTTGAAAATTGAAATTCTCTCTCATATATAACCTCCTTCCCCACTACCTTACCACCTTTCTCGCACCCTCTCTCTTTCTCCTCTTATAACCTTCATCCTCAAACCTGCAACTCCTTTCCTCTTCAATGGCTTCTCCTTCAAGAACTTCAGAAGAACAAACAATGACATTCGGATCTCTCTCCTTTCCTGCATGCAATTACTTTGGAAGAATAGGAGTTGATAATGCTCATCCAGAGTACAATGATGTTTGCTGGTTTCTTCAGAGATGTCCTCTACAATATGCAATCACAGCTAAACCCAAAATGAGTAAGTTTCTTCTTGGAAACTTTTGGTTAACTTGCACATTTGATGCTTCATCGGATCAAATTCTTGCATCTGTTCTAAGTAAAGATGAACATGATGTGATCTTCAATGTGGAAGATGTTAGAAGCATTCTCAAGCTTCCTGCTTATGATTCCTATGAACCTTTTCCTCTTGGAAATGAACACCAAATGGTGGTTGATGTGTTGAACTATTTGGAAGAGAAAAAGGGCTCAAAGTCAAAGGGTCCAGGTACTTTACTGCGCAAGAATATGGGAAACATATGGAATTTTCTTTTTGCTCATCTTATTCTATGCCTGAGCAAGAAGACAGGTGGTCCTGATCAGTCACCTTCCCAAGTGACTGAATTAGCACATGCTCTAATATTTCAAAGAAGGATAGACTTTGCAAGCTACTTCTTCAATGAAATGATATCCTCTTTCTCTACCCTCCGACGTCCTCAGGTACCTTTTCAACGCCTTTTCTCCCTTATCATTAATGCAAAGTTGGCAGATAAACTGGAGAAAAGAGATGACATCATATATGATCTCCCTCTTCATCAAGTGGGAAATCAAATTATGAAAAAGGCTGTATTAGCATCAGACAACCCTCTCCGACCATCTATGGTTGAGTTTGCAAGGAATGCAACTCTATCTTGGGGAGAAAATGAGCCCCGTCTGCAAAGGACCTCAGGTATGTCTTCTGTCTCTTCTGCATCTAGAGTAACCGATGTGCCCAAATCTCGTAAGAGATCCAAAGCGTCGGGCACATCTACCTCCGCACCCACCGATGCTACGAAGCCAAAAGAACCTTTGGCTTCTACCCAAGCATCTAAGTCCTAAAAGCGGAGACACTCCAAAAGCCCCCCAAAGACTTCCTCAAAGAAGTCTAAGGGTACCCAAAGGGTCTCACCTCACAAGCCACCTACTAACTCCCAAAAGTTAGTAAGTGTTGAAAAGATTCCTACCCGACCCAAGGACCAGTTAACCCAACCTAGCTCCTCCATGCCCTCCCAAAAGGACATGGTTGTAAAAAGGGACATCCCTATTATTCATTCGTTAACTTTTTCTTTAGTTGATGAAGAAGACTTGGAATCTCCCATCCAAGCTGCCTCTTCTCCACCCCGTGAGCTCTCACAGCTCCCTTTCCTTACTCCACATGAGAGTGCATCACAACCAGGTGCATTTGATGGAGCATCCCAATTTACTAATTTTCTATTTTCTGACACTACACCTTGGACACATACGTCTCCCGTACGTACCAAGGTTGTGGAAGAACCCATTACTGAGGAATCCCCTCATAGACACTCTCCTAAACGTGTCTCCCCCACATCTCCTAAATCCCCCCCCAAGAAAACCTACAGGTTTGGTGGATTATTCTTCCAGTGATGATGATGCTGATCAACCACCACAGCCTCAACCTTCTGCTCCCATGTCTTCCAAACAAGGAGATGATCTTCTCCAAGCTTTCACCAGCTTTACCCGTGACACTATACGTCGAGTGGAAACTTTGGAAGACCAAGCAGTCAAAGACTTGGAAAGACTGGCTTCTCTTTCTACTACTCAAGAAAACATTATGGAGTCTCTTGCCACTATTCTCACCAAAATTGACAAGATTCCAATTTCTTCTCCAACAATTGAGCTTGATGTGGATGGATCCTTCTTTCAGGAACAAGACAGATTTTTTCTTCAAAGAATTGAAAGAAAAGTAAATACCATGGCTTCTGATATAGAAAGGATCAAGACTTTTCTCTCTTCAGTGGGTTTCAAGGGTTCAACCACTGAGGGGGAGAAAAATAAGAAGACCACTGCTACCACCTCACCTGCAGGCGCCGACGTCAGAACCGCCGACACTGCCCCTGCAGCCACCGATCTGATCACCACCACCATCCCAGCCACCGACGTGGCAGCCACCGACGTGGCTCTTACAGCCACCGATGGTGGTGTGGTCACAGAGGTGGTCTCTGTTCCTTTGGTCACCGAGTTACCCGAAGCAGTTGTTGAGGGGGAGAGTATCAGTGCTCAACCCCTTGAAACTGAAGAAGAGAAGAAAAGAAAAGAAAAAGCCAAAGGAAGAAGCCTGTTTCCTTTGAAGATCTACAGGAAGAGAAAAAGAGGAAGAAAAGAATGAGAAGTCCTCAAGCAGATACTCTCAGACTTCAGCCTGCCCCTACACTGACCGATCCTCTTGGGGTAATCTTATATGAAGCTGAAAAAGAAGAAGCCATTAGAGCACAACTTGAGTATGATCAGACAAATGTACTCAAGTTGGCTCAAGATGAGGCCACTCATGCAATGGTAAAGGATGCACTTCAAGCTCAAAAAGATGAGCTTGAAAATATAAAGAAGAAATCTGAAGCTGCAAAATTGGTTGATGAGGCCAAGAAGGCAAAGAAGGCAAAGGAAGTAGAGTGGTTTAAAAGGAGATTAAAGAACAGGAAGGATTATTCCAAGATTATCAGTGCCACCATCCAACCTCCAACCAAAAATTCCCCAAAGTTACTTGTCACCCTTAAGAGAGCTGACACTTTCTCAAAGGTATATGAAGCTGAATGGTTGGAAGTTCTTGGGATGACTGAGTGGATGGAAGTTGGTAAATGCATCTCCAAGAGCAAAAGCAAGTACAAGGAGCTGGTACTTAATATTCTCAGAAAACTGTTCATTAGGATGCTCAACATCCAAAAGGAGAATGATATTCTTGTGACATATCTTGAAGCACAACAAATGTACTTCATACAACAGGGTCTTAAAGGAGAGGTCATCACAGCTCCTAAAAATAAGAAGAAGGGACACTTTGTTATGCTTCATGAAAGAGGCATCCAGATAAATGCTTCGGGTATAGATCTTTCCATTCCTACTCCTATTGCTTACCCGGAGCAAACCATGCTGACTACTCCTGAGCTTGGGGTTTTCTTTGAAGACATCTTTGGAAACATCGGTTTCTTCAGAGCTTCTGATATCCCAAGGGCTCACAGCTCCTTCTTCTCTGCTATTCTAGGAGTACCTCCGGTTGAAGACCATGGAATTACTAGGCTTATCTTGGATGAGCTAAAAAGAAGAGAACCCACTCCTTGAATATTCTTCATATAGTGTGAACTTTATTTTTCAAAGTTGTGTGTTGATTAATAAAAGTTCATACTCTTCTTCCTTAAAAATTCTTGCTAATATTTTTATTTTTTCTTGCACATACTTATACTTACATTTATTCTTATACTTATACTGTACATACTCAGTTAAAAAAAATCAAAAAAAGAAAAGAAATTTGAGTCAAAAGAACCCAAAAGAAAAATAGAAAGGGTCAAAAAGAATTCTTTTCTAACTTACAGGTATCATCATCAAATAGGGGGAGATTGTTGGGTCACCGATGATTTGGTGATGAACCACCTTCCTTTATATGAATGAATTTTTACAGGTTCTTTTGAAGGTCTGAAATATGCTTCAAGTATTGAAAAGTCAAAGACTATTCAATCAAGGGTTGTACATCAAAAAGTGGAATTTTGGATGTATCAACTAACTTCAATATTCAGATCATTTTGCCAAAGTCAAGATTGGGTCACCAATATAGTGGATCACCGATGGTACACTCAAAAGTCATCAAAAGTACTAAGGACATCAAACAAGATGAGGTCATCAAGTTTGATGTCATGGTCACCGACACTATAATCTTGGTTACCGAAATTGCAGGTATATTTTCTAAGGTTGTGATATCAAGACACAAGTTCAAGGGTGTACACTTCAACCTTTAGTGAAAGATGAAGTATATCAAGCAAAGTGTAAACTTATCATTTCCAGCCTTACAAGGTATCCACCGATGTGATACATAGTTTGATGTATCACTTAGCAATTTCAAAGAGATAAGTTCTTGACTCGCATCAATTGCAAGACACGTGAGCAGCAAGAACTTGGGCATCAAGCCTTAAATAAAGACATTCTCTTTTATTCTTATAAAAGGAATATTTGTCTTTTAGCTAAAAGGTTTGATGGGACTTCACAGAGCATGAAGAAAAGAAGATAAAGTTATCTGACATTACGTGCTACAAGGAATGGTTCATCCATTATTCTAGTACAAAGGAAGTGGTCTCTTCCTTTGTCCAGCAGATAAACTTCCAGCTAATGAAACCTTGACAGCTGTCCACATGCATCCCATGCATGCGCACTATAAAAGGAGATGAAGTCCTTCCCAGAAATCTCACGCTTTCAACAAATCTTCAAAGTGATTATTTGTGTGACTGTGGCAAAGCTGTGTGCTATAACAGTATTGTTTTAACTTCCTTAGTGTATAAGTTAATTGCTGTTATCTGTGTGTTTAGTTTGATAGAATAGTGTGCCTGTTCTTTTCCGCATCAAACTACCTGTGTGTAAATTTTTAATATTTATATTAAAAAATTTAAAAAGAGTATATTCTGTGTGTTTTATATTCAACCCCCCCTTCTACAAAACCCTCTCTTAGTTAGCCATCTCTCCTTGGGGACTAACATTAAGTAAAGAAGTAGTTGAGGGGACTTGAGCTGAAAGATTATTGATAACTCTCATTTTGAGCGTTATTTACACGTGTTTTTCTTTTTATTTATTTATTTTTATTTGGAGTTGTTTAGGATACAAAGTTTGTGTTTTTATTAAGTATTAGACTGCAGATATGCCCACTCCTACCTACTGTGGGTACTTTCGGACCAACGGGCAAAACTACTTTCTGATCCTTGTGGATGCAATCTCTTGAAGATTTTAATGCACATGGGTGACATAATGCGGAAAAAATAAGGAGGCATTGGGTAAAGACCTCAAGCTTAAATGTTGAACAACCTTTTTGTACTTAAATGACCATTGGACAATGCTATTATCCATTGTGTAAAGACCTCAAGGATTTATATATAAGGAGGCATGGTGGAAGCTTTAAGATGCACAATCCCATCTTCAACCAAAAAGTTAGCATCTGAGTTCTCTCAAGCTTTCCTCTTTGTTCTTGAAGATCTTCTATTTCTGTAATTTAATTTTCCGCATTTATATTCTGTTGATTAATTTCTGTACTCTTAATTTCTGCCCACCAGTCTGCCCTCTGTGGCCAAGCTGTGACTTTTATTTTAATGCAGGTTTATTTTAGTTATTTATTTATTATCTCTTTCATTTCTAGTATGAGATAATCACCTCCTTGGGTGTGAGTATGAACCAAACTTAAGGCTAGTAGGCAACACTTGGGTGTTTCCATCGTTGCTAATTCTTAACCATGGTTACTTGAGTCTGGACTTAACTCGACGCAAATAAGTCGATCACTTTGAAGTGTTAATGTTAGATATTCGACCTAGAGAGGGCTGATTCGAAATACGAATTAAATGATGTACAAAGATTTGAGAGAGTCTTTGATAATCACGTAGAGATACGGGTTTTGTATGTAATAGAATATGGCTGAAAAGCATGCCCTAGCATTCTCATTAACCGGTATAAACAGATACAGAATTTACACTTTGGTACCCTAAAGTCTATATCGAATACAAACAGAGATTTCCTAGTCTAATATACCCCCACAGTCTAAGGAGGAGTATGACGAATGCTTAGACTAGATCTGAAGACGTTGAAAAGAAGGCGCGATAGACCTTTGGTGAAGATATCAGCCAACTAGTATCGGGATGGGACATGTAAAACGCGAAGTTGGCCGCCTTGAACCTTTTCTCGTACGAAATGAATGTCGATCTCGATATGTTTTAGAGCATTCATGTGGGAAGTCCTGGGAGCATGCATATACATGCAAATTTTTTGTACATCATAAGAGATATCAGAACGGGTGAAGGTGAGATACTGTAAGGAGCCTGCAAGACTGCGATAGATGGTGGGATTAGTAAGAAGTTCCCATGAGCTGCGACTGAGCTTGCATGCGGTGTCAACGGGAGTATTTATGAATTGCATTGAGCCATGTTTGCACGCGTAAGAATGTCAACGATAATTTGTTGTGATAGAAATAGGTCGTTTGGGTTACGTTTGACTGAAATTCCCAAGAAGTAGCTGAGGGGACTTAGGTCCTTCATGGCGAACTCATTAGATAAACGAGTTAGAAAATGTAACACCCGTAATTTTTTTAGTTCGGATCACTTCGGGGCGAAAATTAGCCAAAAGGAGTATTTGGCAGATTTGTGAGGCTGTACTGTTTGGACCATATCTCTCTCATGCAAACTCCGATTCAGGTGATACTAATTGCTATGAAAATGCAAGAGGTAGATCTAGAAATTTCGTGTTTTGAGTTTTTTCTGAATCGAGCTCCATCTAGGACAAAAACGGGTGAAAGGTAGGAAAAACACCTCGGAATGGCCAGGCTATAGTGCCCAGCGATTGTGACAGTGTCACAATTGCCTGTCAGAGTCGCCCTGAATGTACCGAGACTTAGAAAACGATTCAGCTTGATGGTCTGGACATGGGCGATTGTGTTTTGGCGATTGTGACATGGCACAGTCGTCGGGCACAGTCGGGGTCGGCCTCCAGCCCCTAAATACGGGATTTTCTTCATTTAGCCATAACTTCTTCATCACAACTCTGTTTTGAGCGATTCAAATTGCTACAGTTTCGTATTTCAGATCTCTTAAGCATGTGAGCAAGGAGAATTCGTGGTTCCTCAAAGAGATGTGGTTTTCATATGTCAAAAGGTGAGATTTTAGAGTTTTTACACCATATCTAGGGTTTGGTTCTATGATTTTAGTGTATGTTGGGTTTGTTTATGCTTTTGATGAAGGTTTTATCAGTGGAAAGCTGAGGAAGCTGAGGATCTGAAGTCCTCACCTAAGAAAGCTCGGTATTGAGGTTTTTCTCAAAATCAAGAGTTGTAAGTTATCACCCCCTTTTAGATCGTAGTCTTTGCTAAGATCTTCTTGTTTATTTCTATAGAACACTATTTTGAAGTGTCTTCATTATCTTGGGGTTTCGACCGTTTTGGAAGATTTGAAGTTTTGACTAAGGTTTGCATAGATCTGACTGTTGGGAGTTGTTTTGGTATATGTAAGTTGCTTATGAACTAGAGATGATTTCTAGTGAAGAAATCTTGTAGATCTGGACATTTCTTCAAATGGAGCTTTTGGGGTAAACCTAGATTGAGCCTAAATCTAGCAAGGTGAGTTCAAGATACTTTGTGAAAACTTTGTACATGCCAAAAACGTCCATTTTGAAGTATTAACATGTTTACTTGTTATTTGTCAAATATTTGAGTATTTGGATAATATGCAATTATTTGATATTAATGGTTTTATAAATCTTACAAATGTTATATTTGGATTTTGACACTCTGATGAATAAAACATATTTTATGAGAGGTTTTGATGTTTTATTTATAAATGGGGATTATTTGGTGCCAATGATATTTTGAGGATATTGGATTTATAAATCTACGGAATTTACATGTTATGGCATTATAGGACATTTTGTAAAATACATGAATATGAGTTCATTTGGAAAAGGGTGCGTCTCAACTAGTTTTTCGGATTATTACATAAATGTTGAGTTATAGAGCATTCGCTCGGTTTTGACTAAAATGGGTCTCATAGACATTTGTCCAAGTTGAATAATATTTTACACGTTTTGGGTGCGTTGGTCATTCATTTAGTGTCGTGTAATTTTATGTCTTCCCAACCTTGAGAAATAATTGATTATTGGAAAATAACTTTTGAGCAAAGAGTTGGTGTTGGGAAATTATCAATATGTCTTGCTTGACGTATTTGATATATAGACTAACGTATTTGATATATAGACTAGTGTAATAGATCCATAGGCACAATAGTCGGTTTTATATTGGGGATGGGGAAAGTGAAAGATCCTAGTTTGGGGTTGATTTTGCTCAGTTTGGGTGTTGAGCAATAAGTCCACGTTTAGGGTTGAGCTCTTTATCCGTAAGTCGAAGATTTCTATCCGGTCGAGCATACTGAATTACTGATTTCTATCGGTACGTTTGTGGGTCGCTCCCATATGTTTCCCTCAATTGCGTATCTCTTAGGTGTAAATCGTGTGCAAAAGAAAAAATTTAATTGCGTATCTTTTAAGTGTAAATCGCGGATAAAAGAAAGGATTTAAGGGGAAAACTTTATGGTCAAATGTTTATTTACCGTTTTTTAAGTGTAAATTGGATTTGGTGTTATGTTAAAGGAGTATTTCTATTTAAAGCTTTCATTTCAAATATCATTTTGGTCTCAAGCTTTTATTATGGAAATAAAGAATTTGGAGAAGATGTTGCTTTTATAATGAAGTCGTCTCGTTTGAGAATTTTATTTTATCAAACAAATCTTTTGGTTTCAAATCAATTAAAAATATGTTAAAAACTCTTAAGCTCACTAAGCGTTAAGTCTAACCCTTTTTCATTGTCGGCATGTGCATTAGGTTATCGTTGGGGTTGGTACTAGAGACACGTGTGGACTTGAGTGCTAGGGAGTATCACGTTAAAGATCTAGCATTGGTGACGTTTTCCGCATTCGGAGATCACGACTCTTATTGGTTTAGTAACACCCAACCATATGGAGGTCTTGTATAAGACTTGATCTATTTGTTGTAGAGGTTTATTACTAATTATGGTTTGAGGAAACTTAAATATTGATGTAATATTGGAAATTTTAAATTAGTCGCTCTTTCCAGATTTGAGGGTGTTACAGAAAGTGCTACTTGAGGACCGGGGATGAAGTGGTGAGAACTATGTCATCAACATATAGGAGAAGGTAGGCCGTATCTCATCCGTGCTTGTAGATAAATAAGGAATGATCACAAGCACTATGTCGAAAGCCAAGCGTGGTGACATAATCGGTGAATCTTTGGTACCACTCCCGTGGGGCCTGTTTCAAACCATAGAGGGAGTTTTTTAAACGAAAAACGTGATGTGGATAAGAAGGATGACGAAAGCCCATGGGTTGGTGCATGTATACCGTCTCAGCTAAATATCCATGTAGAAAAGCATTTTTAACATCCAGTTGGTTGATCTCCAACTTGTGAGATAAGGCAATGCTGAGAACGGTGCGAATGGTTGCCGGTTTGACGACCGGGCTAAATGTCTCGTCACAGTCAACGCCGGCCTGTTGTGACTTGCCATCACAAACTAAACGCGCTTTGTAGCGCTCAAGAGAGCCGTCAGATCTAGTCTTATGTTTGAAAATCCACATGCACTAGATAATGTTCATGCCCGGTTGACGAGGTACCAGTTCCCATGTATTATTAGCGATAACAAAATTAAACTCATCTGTCATGGCATGGTTCCAAACGGGGTTAGTAAGGGCGTCGGTAGGGTTTCGAGGTAATGGCTCGAAGGGTGCAGAGATGTAGAGGTTTAGTAGTTGTTTGGGTTTGGAGGAGCCGTTCATGTTACGAGTATGCATGGTACGGGTGGGTGGTGGGGGTAGGGGTGGGATAGGTGAGGAGGATGGGACCGGTGATGGTTGTGATGTTGGTTGTTGGGTTTCGATAGGAAGGTGAGTTGAGGTTCAGATAGTTTGTGTTGGCGGTTGTAAGTTCTCTAGGGTGTAGGTGGGACATGTGATGGTGGTGAGTTGGAGGGTTCGGTTTCTATCGGTTTGGGAGGAGGAGGTGTGGTGGTGACGGATTCCCAGATAGAGGGATGGAGATCACTAGATGGGTGGGAGTGAAGAAAGTCGTAGGAAGGGGGAGAGGAGTGAAGGTTGGCAATTGGGATGACGTTTTCGTCAAAGAGAACATGACGAGAGATGAATATTTTGCGGATGGAGTTCATAGCACTTATACCCCCGATGGTTAGAGGGGTATCTGAGAAAGGCACAAGGGGTGGACCTCTTTTCCAGTTTGTGGATAGAGGTAGAGGAGATAAGAGGAGATAAAGGTGCGAAGGTGAGTATATGTGGGGTGTTTGTTGTAATGGAGGAGTGTAGGGGTGGAGTTGTTTTTGGTTTTGGATGGAAGTATGTTGAGTATGTAGGTGGCCATTTGCAGGGCATGATGCCAGAAGGTGGGTGGTAGGAAGGCATTAAGTGATGAGTAAGAGATAAAAGCTTCAGAGATGGTGTCCTACATAAATGAGCTTCATTTGGCTTATCTTCAGAGGAGGAGTCAAAAATCTAATTCTCCTTTTTAGCCATCAGACTTCTTTCTCTATTTGTTGTATTTGTACATGTTTTTGTAATATTCAACGTTCTTAACCAATTTGCCTTTACAAGCAACAGCAAAATGACTGGATTCGCCACATCTGTAGCATTTAGAGTTTTCAGACACCTTATTGATATCTATGTTCGATTTTCTCTTCTCCCTCTTTGCTAAGACTTACATGGTCTCTTATTAGGAATGGCTTTCTTGTATCTCTCACCTCTGGAATCTATTCTGTAGTCTTTATCAAAAGACTTCTTGATGAATTTCCTTAAGAATTCTTTGGTGATTAAAGCCAGAGATCATGTGAAGGCGCTAAGATCATCATCCGAGTTCGAGTCTTCTGGTCCTAAATCACTAAATAGCACCGAAGCCTTGCTTTCGCCTTTTCTTTTTTCATGGTTTCTAGAAATGTTTTTCCTTGGTTTTTCTTTCTCTTATAAGACCAGGGCCAAGGACTTCCTAGAAACACCTTCTTCTTGTTTATTACATTCTCTTGTCCAGCCATAGTAACATATAAAATTATGTAGGGCCCATCCTTCCAAGTCCTTATTTGCTTGTAGAGACATGGAAAGTTAAGTCTACTCATCACTCAGGCTCTTTAGAAATTGGAGATTATTATCTTCATTCGATCTTGTGATCCCATTTATTTTTACACTTGTTAATTAAGGTGTTAAATCGATTATATCTATTTTGGAGGCGTTCTTCTGGAATAGCAAAGAAGGAATCGTACTCGTTACTGAACTCTTTTGTTCTTTCTGGTTTTAATCCCTCCTTCCAAATGGTTGGCCAATTCATCCCATATGGCTTTAGCACTTTCACAAGAATCCATATATTGGAATATATAATTAGGAATAACTATAATTAGTAGGCTTTTTGCCTTTCTGTCAATCTCAACTTTTACAGCCTCTTTCATATTCCCTGGAGTTTCATTTTTAGCATGTGTATAAGCATGGATATCGGAAGTTGTATTTGTAGCATATATTTTCATAATAGTAACGCTTAGACCATAATGATCATTTAGCATGACTTATAGAGTTTACTATCCAATCCTTCTTGAAAACTGATCATACGGGTCTTGCATTGATGGTATTTCTCATGAATGAGAGTAGAAGGTTTGGAGAGACATCCAATGCTTTGTGCATAAATTCAGGTTGAATTTGACATGATTAATACATATCCGATCTTCAAATTTGATAAAAATCACAGTGTTCACTGAATTGAACTCAAGTTGAAGAAAATAATGAAATAGGCTTATCACAGTAAGTTGCAGATTTGAAGAACATTGCCACTTAATTGGGGAATGATCTAAGAAGATTTGGTCGTAATTAATCAATCTGTTCTGATACCAATTGTTGGATCCTAGATTTCTTAATTATGAAAGTAGATTTGTAGAGCGGAAACATGATTATAATCTATATGGCGAAACAGTAATGACAAATAATAATAATATCACCATGAGTTCATCATCATTGTCATATGTTTTTTTATTGAATCAAGTAATTACGGTTTCTAATGGAAGAATCATAGGGATTGATCTTCAAGCAACTTTCAAGAAAGCCTTTCTTACTAAAGCTCTTTATTATACGAAAAGTGAAACTAGCTATTTATAGGCCTACAAGAGTTAAGTCAATGAGCATCCACGTGTAAACGTGATTAACCAACTTTTGGCAGTAATGGTTAAGCTTGAGATCTTCAAACCTTGTATAAAAGCGGAATGTTTAATCTAGAGGGAGAGACCTTCAGAGCTAGTTGGGTGTTCTCTGGATGAGATGAGCTCATAAATATCTTTAGAGTGTTTGACCAAAGATCGAACACTTAATGGTGGTTTGACAATTGCTGAATGGTTAGTTGCAGAATGATTAAGTGGTGAGAAAGATTAAGAAGCTTTTATGATATATTGCAAATGAAATATATTTATTTGGTCATTATTCAAAATGAAGTTAGGGCTCTTAATGGTTAATAGAGGTCCATGATACAAAACAATTAAGAGCGTTTTGAAACCATTAAGAGTCAAACTTATATTTTGCCATGATTCACCTCTTAGCAATTCAGATGTTGTTTTTGAATGGAACTGGTAAGAGGTAACAAACAACCTCTTAGTACTTTTTAGAGTTTTTACAATACTTTTATAGATAACAAAAAGGGTTATCACCAAATAAAATACTTTATATGACTTTGGTTTATAAGAATAAGCCAAAAAACGTCATATCTAAAAGTGTTTCAATAGGTTTATATGACACTTTACGTTTTAACAAGTTTATTAGAATGTTTTAAGAATAAAGTGTTGTATTGGTTATTTAATATGACAATATATTTGAAAAGTGTGATATAAACATAAATGTCATTTAAAAAGACGAGACTAAAGAATATTTCTCAAAAGTGTCCTATAAAATAGCAAATAAGACACTTTATTTTAAATTAAAGAATCCTAAAAAGTTTGTTAAACACCTAAAAACACTCTATAAACCTATTATGATGCTTTTATATATGATAATTTTAGTTTGGTTATATAAACTTTTGTTATATAAATATTGTATTAGGACGTTTAAACATTCTAAATGTCCTATAAAACCAATTTTACACATCAAAATAACTTTTTACATCAATCATATTATGTTTTTAAATTTTTCTATTACATTTCATAAAATATATAAGAAAAGGTTATCTTTTTATAAGAAATCTCTTTGATCTATTTGATTAGATAATGCACCATAAAAGATTAATTTGTAAGGAAAATATTTTTTTTATTTACGTTTGGGTTTAAAATATGTTATAAATTCTTATGAATAATATAAAATATTGTTTTGGATGTATTCTGCAATATATATATATATATATATATAAAAATATAATATACAAGTACGGCTAATAGACAACTGTGAAACATGGGGGAGGTCCCCGTGAACTCGAACGAAATAGAAACATCGACCTATCGAACATTATAAATATAATATACCAATTGACTTTTGCTTTCTACTTGTCTCTATTTAGTACTCCATTTAATTATTAAAACATTTATAAAGCTTTAAATTACATCAAAATTTTATGTTCTCATGAAAACTATCCAAAAATTATTCAATAAATAAGAAACAATTTCAAATTTCCCTTCTCCCACAATTGAAGTAACACATATTTTTTTATATCCACAACTTTTAGTTAAATCAACGTAAACTCTATTTTAACTAATTAGTTTTTAAGTATTCGTTTATCTATATTATATTATAACAACATTTGATAAAAAAAAGTTAAAAAACATTTTTTTATGTATGAACTATTGTTTATTGATACACATTAATTAAAATTTAAGATTGTTGGTCTCAAAGGAGTCTAGAAGAGTTCAATGGATATATAAACTGTTTGTAGAAGGGAGGGGGGGAGGGGTGAATACAAACACAAACTTTTAAGGTTTTTAAATAAATTTATATTGAATAAACAAATTTTACAGTTGTAAGTGGAATTAGAACAAGTATTAAACCTATTCTATTACAACTAAGAAGTCACTAAGTTTGTTGCACAAGAACAAGTAAGAAAATCAATAGAGGTTTGAGAAGAGAAAGTAGCATGCATGAAGATGAAGAAGGTTCTTCAGTTATTTATACCTGTTGCATTAAATGCAAAACAAAATGTATATGCCACGTGTCAAGTTTCTATTCGAGACTCGTCCTTTGTTCAAAAGCAACCATGCTTTTGGTCGGATATGAACAATAACCAAATCAGACTTGATGGGGGACATAAGAGACAATCCGTACGTTCTTTGTCTGACAGGTATTTGTGGTTTGACTTTTGTGCATCTATGATAAGATCAACATTGATCTTGCTGAGTAGGCCCCACTTTGATCACTAAACCAGAAGCTTCAAGGATGAGGTCTTTAGGTATAACTGAGACTTTTGCAAGATCTCACACTTCAGATAGATGAACGTTGCTATCACTGAACCACTTTAGATCACGAGTTATCCATCTCTTTCTTCAGCTATGCCTTCGACAGTCGCTGAATGACTTTGTGGTGTGAGTGTTGTTCTTCAGATCTTCAGGGATAGGATGTTATTCCTGATCATTAGTGATCACTAAACACAGTCAGTGTATGCTATCGCTGATTTCGAAACACTGTCCTATAAATGGAATTTTCACTAAGTATAAGAGGAATCATATTCAAATCACTTAAATGAGTTTGGATCAACAATCTCCCTCTATTTGATTATGATTAAGCAACATAAGAAAATTGCTTGAAGAAATTAGTAAGGACTTAGAAGTTTTAAAGTAAAGTCTTCTAATTACTAATCTGTGAGATCTTTTTCAGCTAATCTACTATCTGAATTGAGTTTCATTTATAAGGATATGAAATCACAATTTTTACAAGTATAAAAGCTATAAAGTACACACACTGATTGATTACAAACTGTAATGTCACTGAGTATGAGGGTTTTTAAAGAAAATAGAACTCTTATGTTCATTGTCCTTTTTACTATTTTCAGGGATTTTTTCAGTACACAGAAGGAGTAGATTACTTCGTTGTATTTCATTAAAAATATAATCTAGTGAATTAAAAATGTAAAATGAAATTACAATCTGAGTAAAGTACAGTACACTGAAGGAAATTACAAAGGAAATGAAAAACTACAGAAACTAGTGAGAGAGTTTTTCTTTTCTTCTTCGCAATTCTTTATCATAGATCGTCTTCTGAAGGCATTTTGGACCATAGGTTGTCAGGCATTTGTAGTACATGATCTTTATGAGTTTTGATGGAGCTTTTAATCTCCTTATTTATGAGAAACCTTGTTTGCCCATCATTTCCTAAAAATGTAATTCCTGCTTCAGGGAGAGTAGTGATCTCATTTTCTTCATGTTTTCTCGCCTCAGGTAGGGATGTATTAAGCATTGAAGTGTCAGGAATAATGAGGTGGGCAAAGAGACTAGCAAGGTCAAATTTAGTCTCATGTTCATTTCTGAATGATGGACCTTCTTTAGTATCGGACTTGGATCTTCTCTTCTTGGTTTTCTCATGGAGAGGAGGAACTCTGACATGTTGTGATATCCTTTGCAATACCTGATCAAGATGTCTTTCTATAACAAATTTGAATTGAGATTTGGAATTCTGAATGGCATCTCTGATTTCTAGCCATTCAGAGAATCCATAGAACTTAAGGAATTGTGGTTCTTCTTCTTCGCTTCTATCATCTCCGAACATGGTTACTGTTATCCTTAGACCACTTTTCAGCTTGCGTCCTTGGATAGTTGCACGAGTAATTGTTGCAGAGCGAATGCGAAAACTAACCTTTTTAGTACACCATTCGAGTTCAGCATCCTTGGGTTCTTCATTTTCTCTATTCATGGCTTGTAGAATTTTCTCTTGGGCTACAAGAGGATTAACTCTTAGGTTGTCTCTGGTCAGTTCCTTTTATGCTAGCCTTTGAGCTAGTTTTTCACTCTTCTCTTTTGCTTGTCTCTGACGATTGAGCCTTATTGTCTCTTCTCTTGCCATTCTTTGAGTGACCTTGAGACTTTCTTGAGTTTGCCTTATTTCTGGAGCTCTTAGTCGCTGAGCTTCTAGAGCCTGTGCTCGTTCTTCAGGTGACAGGAAGGAGAATTCGTCGTAGACATTTATTGGAACAGGGGCTTCGGGCTCAGAGGTACGAAGAGGAATTTTTACTCTGGCCAGCTCGAGACCTCTTATGAAGTTTGCCCTTCTTTGTTCTTCTTCTGGTTTAGGGATAGTTTTCCTATGTACATGCCTTGGGATTAGTCCTTCTTCCTCTTCAGATTCAAATTCGGATATGTACAAGAACTGATATTTTGTGGATGGTTCCCTAAAAAATGGAGAGTCCTTTAGGGGATAAGGATCACTAAGAGTATGAGAAGAAGAGAGCGGTTCTTCAGAGACTATATTTGGTGGAGGAGATGAGGAGGGTGTTTGAGTTTTAGAGAGAGGGATGTATGTAACAAGAGGAAGGCATACCTCAGTGAAGAGCTCCCCCTCGGAATCAATGGAAGTGGAATCAAGATCCATAACTTGTTTATTTTTCTTTGAGGGATCAGACTGATCCTGGCTAGGAGGTGGCCTATCCCCCAAAGGTTCTCTGAAAACCACTCTCGTAGTTATACTCTTGGACGATTATTTATGAAGAATCTTGAATATCATTCATCATCATCATCATCATCATCATCTTCATCATCATCATCATTTCCACCAAATGATTGATGACGGATGTCTTATTCATCTTCTTCTTCCTCGTCATCTTCTTCTTCATTATGTTCATCTCCATCTTCAGGGATGGGATTCTGTTGAGATGGTTGCTGATTGTAGATGGATTAGGGTTCGCTTGGAATGAGTGTGTTTGCTTTTGTAATAAGCACATCAGCGAGCTCTTGGGCAAATTTCTCCCCCTCTTTGTTTACAACAGGGAGAGTGTGCACCAGAAAATTGTGCACATTTGAGCTTCTGGTGGAGAGATTCTCAGCCTACAACGTCTGAGTCTGAGCAACCAAACTCAAATTTCCCCTATCTGCCTCAGTGAATGAGGGGGCTCTATCAGAGAGACTTTGAACTATACGCAGAATGTCAGATTGAGTCTTCTGCAGTTCAACAATTGTCTTCTCCTATGCTTCAAATGCTTTAGCGAGGCGATCAATGGCCCGTTTGTTGGGCACTGTTATCATCCTTCACTGTTTGAATATCAGTGTAGATGTTGTTGATGGTCGCCTTCATGCCAGGAACGCCACTAACTTGATTGAAGATGATCTTAGAGGCCACCAGCAACATATTCACCCTTTGCCTTGTCAGGGCACATTCATTTACCAAATAATCCATGGCGGGAAATGAGGGAGGGGGCAAAGATATCTTTGGATTTCTGCAACAAAAGAGGGAAGCTGAGTTGGAAGCTTTTCTGTCTTCACTCTCTTAAGATCTTCAGCTTTTCTGATCTTAGGAGATGGAAAAAAGGTAGGGTTGCTGGAAGGAGCAGTAGAGACTCTTGCTCGCTGAGAGGAGCAGCGACAGAGGCAGAGGTGGTGGTTGCTAACGAGAAAATAGGAGCAGCGACACATGTTGATAACAAAGATAAAGCAGCCAAAAAGAGCTCTAAGTTAGAAGATATATGTGGGGAGGTAGTATGTATAACCAAGGGTTCCTTGAGAGTATTGAGACGATTACTCTCAGAGATGGTACATGCTATGGTAGTGTTCTGAGGATCATTGACCTGTGTCTGAAAATGTTTAAGAAAAACATTTTCAGGTCCTGTGCACGTGGCTTTCCAAAACTTAGATTTTCGAAACAAAACTGATTCTTGGATTGCACGTTGTTCAACCTCATCAAAGATAGGGACAACCATCTCTAGATCATGGGTTGATGTGTGGACCAAAGAACAAGAGGTGAAAGAAGAAGAGAAGGATGTGCATGTAATACCTGATGCAACTTCAACAGAGCTGGCTATCACATTCTCAGGGACCGAGGTCGTTGAGAATGGGGGTAGTACTGATGAAGCGGCAACGGATACAGAAGTCGTTGTCGTGGCTGTGGAGAGAGGAGGCGTTGGTGCAACGCCAGAATCATAGAGAGTCGTCTTTTGAGAGACGTTCTTCTTTTGCTTCTTTTGAGAGGGCTTGTGGGCGATGGTCTTCTTGTAACCATCAGCCCGTTGTTTTCTTTTAGCAGGGGAGGAGGAAGTGTCGAGGCTAATCATTGTGGGATGGTAGTGATATAGACACATTGTCTACCTGAGCGGTAGAAGATGGGATTGAGGTATCAGCAGCGTCGGCTTCCCTGATAATGTTCAGCATGTAGTGGAGGTAGGGAGCGTCTCCTGGTTGTTCATCAATCTCCAGCGATTTCTTCCCTACCTGAGAGAAGCCTTGATTTGCATCCTTGGGGTATCCCTTAAAAACAAATTCCAAGATTGTTGCCATGAATCTTGGATAAGGGATGGTCTTGTCCCTCTTTTGTGCTTGCACTCTGTCGCACAAGTCGCTGAAAATGTAGTCAGCGAAGTTCAACTTCTGCCCATGGTAGAGAGCGTAGCCCATATATAGAAAGTGTCTATTGGCTTGATCTTGGGAGCCAGTCTTAGTGCCTAAGCACTGAATCACCTGAGTGAAAATGTATTGCCATCTCGCTGGCAATCGCTTCTTCTCCATTTTGGTTATGGTCTTGACATCAGACTCCTGTCAATAACCAATAGTGTCGAGAAAATTGATAAGTTCTTCTCTTGAAGGTGCAACGACCCATTGCTGATTCATTCCTCTTGCAGGGAGGCGAAGAGCAGCTCTGACAATTCCAACAATAAAAGCAAAAGTTCCCAAGTTTATGGTGAACTCAATAGCAGTGTTTTTAGCTCCCTTGTCAGTGGTGACAGTAGTGTAGTGAGCAGTATAACAAAACTGTTGGAGATGAGAGGTGAAGCCAACAGGGTTGTGGGTAAAAGCATACATCAGGGGGTATTTTCTGATAAACTTTGCACCATCAACGAAGTGAGATTTGTCAGCGGGAATGTCAACCAAAGCGATGTAGTTGCTTGGTTTTACAACGGCTTGTTCAGGGGTGAATGTGGCTTTAGGAGCCCCTGCGAAGTGTGTGACAGGGAGGACTTTGCCTTCAGCGTTGATGTTCTTGCTTGAGGATGCCATTTCTGTTTCAAAAATAGGAACACCAAAAAGGAAAATCATGGCTAAATACAAAAGAGTATAAACCAGATATTTTGTTACAAAGAATACCAAAATAATAAGAAAAAACAAATGCTTTGATGAACAAAATAAAAATATTTGTTGTATTTGGTAGATTTTTAGAAAGAAGTTTTTAAACAAGGTGAATATTTATGGGATACAAGTATGCCATAAACAGTTTTGAGAAAAAGTTTAGATGAAATTTTGGATCAAAGTAGACCAAAATGTCTTCTGTGCTGAGAAGAAACTTAGAACAGGTTTTGTTTAGAAGTTTTGGTGTTATAAAACAGTTTTACAAAACAAATCTGTATAAAAAGATGTTATAGAAGATGGGTAGAAGTTGTAAACAACATTAAAGTTGTTGTTTATACATAAAGGTAATAGGAAAGATCAAACCTTGAGAAAAGCTGGAACGGAGAGAAAAAACGCACAAGTGCGTGTTCTTGGTGTTCTTGAGAAATTGCAGAGAAAACTCGAATTCTTGCTTACGTGAGTATGAGCGCGTAAAGAGTGAAATGAAAAAAAGGTTTCCTTTTATAGGAGGATGAGGAAGAAAGAGGAAAGAGAAGAATGCTAAACGACGGTTTAGCTTTTTGAAAAAGGTAATGATGACCTAGCGCACGTTCCTAGGGGTTGATAGGATAGGAAACGTTGAGATCCGTCGTGTGTCAGAAAAAGGTCTAACGTGTCATTTTCTTAAAAAACTGATAAGATTATCATTTAAATAATAAATGTTAACCATTATCCATTAAAAATCCTCATCATAAGTAATAAAAGAATCGTCAGTGATGGGTTTTCTCTTTTGAGATCCATTTTCTGAATAAGAAAGAATTCAGAGAGCATAAGGAATAGAAGTACATACCTTGGCGAGATATACCACTATCACTGAGTCATAGTTCAGAGAGTGATTGGTGATATTGAAAGATATTTTAGTATTCACTGAATAGAGTTAATCACTGGGAATTTTCATTCTTCAGTGTTCAACATACCAAGTTCGCTGATTAACATATTAAATCTAGTCTCATCAAGAGGCTTAGTGAAAAGGTTAGTGAGTTGATATTCAGTGGGTATAAAATGAAGTTCAACTTCACCATTCATAACGTGATCTCTGATAAAAGTGATATCTAATCTCGACATGCTTGGTTTTAGAGTAAAGTACAGGGTCGTTAGCGATAGCAATAACACTTGTCCTATCACAATAGATAGGGATTTTAGAGAGCTTGAGGCCATAGTCTCTGAGTTGGTTCCTTATCCATAGGATTTGGGCACAACAACTTCCAGCGGCTACGTATTCAGCTTCAGCGGTTGATGTGGACACTGAGTTTTGCTTTTTACTTGTCCAACTTACCACCTAGTAGCTGACAGCCACCAGTGGGGCTCTTCCCATCAATCTCGCAACCTGCAAAATCACTATCAGAGTACCCAGTCAGATCGAACCCCGAGCCTTTGGGATACCAAAGACCCATATTAGGAGTTCCTTAAGATATCTGAATATTCTCTTTACAGCGATAAGATGGGATTCCTTTGGTTTAGCTTGATATCGAGCACAGAGACAGGTGAATACATGATATCAGGGCGACTCGCTGTAAAATATAGCAGAGAGCCTATCATTCCTCTATAGGTTGTAACATTAACAGGTGTCCCATTTGGATCCTTGCTAAGAGTCAGAGGAGGTGCCATAGGAGTTTTCATTGTAAAACTTTGAATCATCTCAACTTTCTTTAGCATATCATTAACATACTTACTCTGACATACAAAAATTCCTTTCTCATATTGCTTAATATGTAGACCAAGAAAATATGTTACTTCACCAATCATACTCATTTTATATTCTTTCTTCATGCGTTCAGCAAAACGAGTACAAAGTTTGGGATTAGTAGAACCAAAGATAATGTCATCAACATATACCTGAGCAAGTATGGTATGACCTTTGCGTTTTCAAGGAAAGAGGGTTTGGTCAATTATTCCACGTACAAAATTTTCTTTAAGAAGGTATTTAGAAATGGTATCATACCAAGCTCGAGGAGCTTGTTTTAACCCGTAAAGAGCTTTTTGTAGTTTGAAAACATGTCCAGGGTATTTAGGATTAGACAAACCATGAGGTTGTTCAACATAAACTTCCTCTTTTAGTTTGCCATTTAGAAAAGCACTTTTAACATCCATTTGATAAAATTTGAAGTCTTTATGGGCATCATAAGCTAAGAAAAGTCTTATGGCTTCTTACCTGACTACAAGAGCGAAGGTTTCATCGTAACCTATACCTTCTTCTTGTATGTATCCCTGAGCATCAAGTCAAGCCTTGTTGCGAGATACAGTGCCATGTTCATCTTATTTGTTACGAAAAACCCGTTTGGTTCCAATAACAGTCTTGTCTGAGGGACGAGGTACAAGATTCCAAACTTTGTTCATGCGAAACTCAGTTAGTTCTTCTTGCATAGCACTGACCCAACTAGGATCAGTAATAGCGTCATCGATCTTTTTAGGTTCGGTTATATATATAAAATTTACAAAAAGATAGATGTTACCTAGACCACGACGGGTTACACATGTATAGGGATTACCAATGATTTGATCAAAAGGGTAATTTATGGACCATCATTGAGCCGGAGGTTGAGGTGAGTGATCAACAATAGATTCAGCGACTTGTTTAGGGAGAGTAGACGATGCATCAGCTATAGGTTCTTCAGCATGTCTTATCATCCCTGGAGAAGACTCTAAGGGAGTCAGATTCTCTTGAGATGAGGGAGGGACTTGGTTATTCACTGAAGCATCACCGTTGGAGGAATCAGAAGGAGGAATCTGATTTAAGGGAGTAACATCTATCCCTGAGGAGGATGGAGTGTTACTTGTAGTAGGAATGAAGTTTGGTCCTTCATCATCATTATTTTTAGCGACCGTAGGTGCATTGAAATAAGATTCAGGTTCCCATAGTGAGATTCATCCAATTATCTAGTTCTTCGTCGTCTTCAGAGACGGGAATAGAATTTGATGAGCGTGATTCATCAAATTTAACATGCATGGTTTCTTCTACGTGTTTTCTTCTTTTGTTGAAGACTTTGAATGCCTTAGATACAGAAGAGTATCCAAGAAACATTTCGTCGTCAACTTTTGGATCGAATTTTCCTAAATGATTTTTGTCATTCAGAATATAGCACCTACATTTCAGAGTGGGTCTTCTTCCATGAAATAATTCATTGGAGGTCTTCTTGAATCGTTTGACTATCAGGGATCTATTCTGGGTGAAACATGCAGTGTTAACTACTTCAGCCCATAATTGAGTTGGTAGATGCGATTCACTGAGCATTGATCGTGAGGCTTCAATGATCGTTCGATTTCTTCTTTCAGCAACGCCATTTTGCTCAGGAGTTCTCATTAATGAGAAATTATGAGTGATTCCTTTTTCTTCAAAAAAGGTAATCAGGGTACTGTTTTTAAATTCAGTGCCATGATCACTTCTCATGGAGCGAACAGTTAGAGTGTTCTGAACTTCCATTCTCTTGATAAAGGAGATAATTTCATCAGGTGTATCACTCTTGGATCGAAGAAAGAATACCCATGTATATCTGGAATATTCATCTACAATCACCAGAGTGTTTTTCTTTTCCAGATATGGACTGGACATTGACCGGTCCAAATAAGTCCATATGAAGTAAGTGAAGAGGAGTGGTCACTGAAGAAACTTGCTTAGATCTGAAAGGAGCTTTTGTCAGCTTTCCTTTTTCTTACGCTGAACAAAGAGATTCCTTGTAAAAGAGTGTTTATGGAGATCTCTGACAAGTTCCTCTTGAGATATATCATTGATCATCTTAAAGTTCAGATGAGATAGTCTCTTGTGCCAGAGCCAGTTAATGTCAGAGGAGGCTCTTGATAGAAAGCAAACATTCTCTGATTGAGTACTATCCATATTGATGACATATACGTTCTCTGATCTTTTGCTTTTTAAGGCAAGCTTGTCATTTTTATCAGTGGCCACACATCTGGTCTTTGTGAACAAGACTTTAAAGTCTTTATCACAGAGTTGACTAATGCTTAAGAGATTATGCTTTAGTCCTTCAACATAAGCAACATGACTAAAAGAGGTTACTCCATTGGATAGAATGTCATAACCCTTGGTGTATCCTTTGCCATTTCCACCAAAGGTCACTGAGGGACCAGTTTCCTCCTTGTAATCAGAGAGCAGATATTTTCTGCCAGTCATGTGCCTTGAGCATCCGCTATCGAGATACCAAATACCTTTAGCACTCTGCATAAAACAAGAGGATTAATTTTTTATAGGTACCCATACTACTATGGGTCCTGCAGTGTTAGTGGAAACAACAGGTTTGACGGATATGTTAGTCGCTGAGAAATTTTCTTTAGTGGTTATCTTCACCTTGGATGTTTTACCACCCTTAGTGGATTTCACTTTAGCTGATTTTTCAGCGAGAGCTACTTTCTTACCATTAGCCAATCTTTCAGCTTTAGTAACATTAGGGCATTTGCTAGCAACGTGGGTAGCCTCACCACAGTGATAGTACTTTCTATATTTAAGAAAAGGTTTTGAGCAGGAAACATTCAGAGAGGATGCCACACCCCGCTAAAGCGGAAACACGAGGCGTGATAGTTCAAGATTTCATTGCGATAGGGCAAAAACAACACCAATCATCCATTCAAATACATAACAAATTAAAACCGAAATTACATCATACAAGTCCAAAGTTTAAACAAAATAAAAGAAACAAAGTGTCCAAACATAACGATTTCAATTTTTAAAACGTGATTGATGTCGACGCGCCCATATAACAAGCATTTCAGTTAATCTTTCTTACCCCTGAAAAGCATGATAAAAACAAGGTCAACTACAAAGAGTTGGTGAGTTCACAGGTTTTCAATATTATAAACATCTTTTACATAAATGAATATTGAGCAAACTAACTTTTATGGCACTTGGTAAATCTTTAAATCTTAAGATGTTCAAGGCATTTTGTACCCTAATTAATAGTAAGTAATGAGCCACCACTAAACCTTTCGACCACAAAACTCTTTTTAATTCTACCTTAGCGGTGGGACTAAAATCCCACATATGTAGAACCTTTATTTTAAGTATAGTGCACCCCTACCTGTAGTTTTTTAGGTGGGATTGCTATCTGCACCCCTACTTGTCGGTTTTTAGGTGGGATTGTCCGTCCAATAGCGATATCCACAAATACCCTCGGCTCCTCACTTGAGTTAATGGTAGTGTACAAACTATTATGGAACATTTTACTCAATACAATCTATTAGTGTACATGCCTTAGTGCCTATAACAACAATTTCATAATGTTTTACATTCGGTAATGCAAATAGCTCAAATATTACATTTAATCATGCTTTTCACCCCAAAACGTATAAAATACTTTAAAAGTGGGGTTGTGAATACTCACTTTATAGCAAAAGCTCCGCTTAAAACGCAATCCGCTCACTTGCTGGCCTAACGTTTCCCTATCAAAGCGAAATACCCAAATGGTCACTTATTTGACTTAGGGTTACTTATGGGGATGATTATATTATAAGTCCAACGCTTACCATGAGAATGCTTATAAGTCCTTATATGTCCAACTTGATTATCTATAGTCCCGTTATACTAATGCACATATGCTCTTTAATAATATAAATTATACCGAAAATGTAATGTTATAGTCCTTCAAGTGATCAAAATTCATGAAATCAAACAAATTCTAAGTTTCACTTTCTGACAGAAACTTTAAGTCCTAAGAATGATTGTATTAATGTAACATCCAAAATGACAAAATTTACCATCTTTTTATATGTGATACATTACTAAGTTAAGGTTATTGTGACCAAATTTCATGCATTTTGGACATATAAAAAGGGTTCAAATAATTCATACAAAACAGTGTGGCACAGCAAATATGGCAGATTACACCCTGTTAGTAAAACAATCATTTGAGGAGTTCTACTAAATATTTTTCAAAAATTCCAGTTGGATTACAAGAATAACAGATAAAGGAAACTTTTAAGAGAAGAATCACTCATTTTGAATGAGTTATAAGGAAGATATGGCACCACAAAGTTGCATGCACACAACTGTCATTAGTTGACAGATTGCACACTCATTTTGTTTTGAATAGTTGAAACTCCAAATCACCATATCTTTGAGTGAAACCAGTGACATTTGAAAAGTAACTCATTAAAATAAATTCCAGAAAAAAAATCAAGTAATTTGGATGACTATTTTGAGAGTTATGGTTGTTCAAAGTAGGGTTTACCTTCTGTTGAACTTCCAGATGCATATCCAACTTGTTTTGAGCATTTGGAGGGTCAAAACTCAATATTTTTGAGTGAGACCACTTGGATTAGAACCCCAACTCATAAAATAAACTTTTTGAAGAAGATTCATACGATTTGGACGTGTTATTTGCAAGAAATGGACGACACAAACACAAGTACATATTCTGTCAGCACCAAAAATCACCATTTTCATGAACCAAACCCACATGCAATAGGTTTTTACCTACTTTCTTGAGTTCAAATGTTTGGGTCATAGATTACCACCACTATATGAAAATTTTTACATGTTTTAAGAAATTTTTCAGAAATTCCAGTTGGATTACAAGCATAACACATAAAAGAAACTTTTAAGAAAAGAATCACTCATTTTGGATGAGTTATGACGAAGATATGGCACCACAAAGTTACATGCACACATCTGTCATTAGTTGACAGATTGCACACTCATTTTGTTTTGAATAGTTGAAACCCCAAATCACCATATCTTTGAGTGAAACCAGTAGCATTTAAAAGGTAAGTCATTAAAATAAATTCCAAAAGAAAAATCAAGTAATTTGGATGATTATTTTAAGAGTTATGGTTGTTCAAAGTAGGGATTACCTACTGTTGAACTTCCAGATGCATATACAACTTGTTTTGAGCATTTGGGGAGTCAAAACTCAATGTTTTTGAGTGAGACCACTTGGATTAGAAGCGCAACTCATAAAATAAACTTTTTGACGAAGATTCATACCATTTGGACGTGTTATTTGCAAGAAATGGACGACACAAACACAAGTACATATTCTGTCAGCACCAAAAATCACCATTTTCATGAACCAAACTCACATGCAATAGGTTTTTACCTACTTTCATGACTTCAAATGTTTGGGTCATAGATTACCACCACTATATGAACATTTTTACATGTTTTCAGAAATGTTCTCAGAAATTCCAGTTGGATTACAAGCATAACACATAAAGGAAACTTTTAAGAGAAGAATCACTCATTTTGAATGAGTTATGAGGAAGATATGGCACCACAAAGTTGCATGCACACATCTGTCATTAGTTGACAGATTGCACACTCATTTTGTTTTGAATTGTTGAAACCCCAAATCACCATATCTTTGAGTGAAACCAGTAGCATTTGAAAGGTAACTCATTAAAATAAATTCCAAAAGAAAAATCAAGTAATTTGGATGATTATTTTGAGAGTTATGGTTGTTCAAAGTAGGGTTTACCTACTGTTGAACTTCCAGATACATATACAACTTGTTTTGAGCATTTGGGGGGGGGGGTCGAAACTCAATGTTTTTGAGTGAGACCACTTGGATTAGAACCCCGACTCAAAACTTTTTGAATAAGATTCATACCATTTGGACGTGTTATTTGCAAGAAATGGACGACACAAACACAAGTACATATTCTGTCAGCACCAAAAATCACCATTTTCATGAACCAAACTCACATGCAATAGGTTTTTACCTACTTTCTTGAGTTCAAATCTTTAGGTCATAGATTACCACCACTATATGAACATTTTTACATGTTTTCAGAAATTTTTTCAGAAATTCCAGTTGGATTACAAGCATAACACATAAAGGAAACTTTTAAGAGAAGAATCACTCATTTTGAATGAGTTATGAGGAAGATATGGCACCACAAAGTTGCATGCACACATCTGTCATTAGTTGACAGATTGCACACTCATTTTGTTTTGAATAGTTGAAACCCCAAATCACCATATCTTTGAGTGAAACTAGTGGCATTTGAAAGGTAACTCATTAAAATAAATTCCAGAAGAAAAATAAAGTAATTTGGATGATTATTTTGAGAGTTATGGTTGTTCAAAGTAGGGATTACCTACTGTTGAACTTTCAGATGCATATACAACTTGTTTTGAGCATTTGAGGGGTCAAAACTCAATGTTTTTTAGTGAGACCACTTGG
Source organism: Silybum marianum (assembly GCA_036898165.1). Classification (NCBI taxonomy): domain Eukaryota; kingdom Viridiplantae; phylum Streptophyta; class Magnoliopsida; order Asterales; family Asteraceae; genus Silybum; species Silybum marianum. Next base: position 7,527,388 of record CM072534.1, read on the forward strand.
ATTAGAACCCCAACTCATAAAATAAACTTTTTGAAGAAGATTCATACCATTTGGACGTGTTATTTGCAAGAAATGGACGACACAGTTACAAGTACATATTATGTCGGCACCAAAAATCACCATTTTCATGAACCAAACCCACATGCAATTGGTTTTTACCTACTTTCTTGAGTTCAAATGTTTGGGTCATAGATTACCACCACTCTATGAACATTTTTACATGTTTTTGGTGTATCATCTCTCCATAAACTCAGAAAATTTCAGAGGTTAGAAGTATGTGACTAAAAATGCAAGAAAAAGTGAGTTATTCACTCAAAATTGACAAGAAAATGGTGGAGATGATGTTACTACTTACTTGGATGATGAAATGTGTTGAATATCTTAAATAACCTTGCACTTTGATGGTTTTTTGAAGAAAAAGTTGGCTGGAAGTTAAAGGAGAAGGGAGGGTTTTTGAAGAAAACCCTGGAGTTTTAGAGAGAGAGAAGAGAGAAATTCAAATTTTCAACATGCAAATGAGGAGGAAATGAAAAAAAATATATATTTATATGGGGGGATTAGGGGGGGGCAGCCATGTACATGGGCCCCACTCCAACCCAATATTTAAAAAAAATTAGACTCAAGCCCAAAAATGAAATTAAAATGTCATTTTTCTCAATTTTGGCATTTTTCCTCAAAATGTAAGTTCAAAAGTGATTAATATCTATAAAAATAGAAGTTTTATATTTTAAATACTAAAACTATATATTTTATATAAATTGGGTATACATTAGAGCATTTGGCACTATATGGGATGTTTCAGATAGTTACGAGTCGGAACCGGACTTTCTAAGCAACTACCGGTAACTCTAGAAATTTTTCAGTCAATCTAATCTGACTAACTCTTATTCTTATAACTTATCAAAACAATTTCAGGACCAGGACCAAGAATTCCTTTCTACATTTGTCTTAGGAGGAACTACAAGTTTCTCAGGTTTAGATGGAGTGATATCAATCTTAATTCTGGAGTTGATCTCTGAATTGATCCAGGGATCTTTCTTACAGATTTAGGAGGACCTACTAAAGAAACTGAAGGATTTTTCTTCAGTTTTTTTTGGAAATTCTTGATCGTGGGAACATGATCAAGGAACTTGTCTTTGATCACCTTCCCTGAATCCTTGGTAAAGGGTTTAGAAGGTCTTTTCTCAATAGTAGGAATACTTTAAGAAGAGGTATCAGGGATAGAAGAAACAAACATTCCAAATTTTAACATGGAACGGTCAGTGTCTATTTCTTCTTGGTTAGAGGAATATCCTAGACCACTCTTGACCTTTTTAGGGATCTGACCGTTGATGATCTCACTGACTTTGTCAGAAGCCTTACACCATCCTTCAATGGTAGCTTTTTCAGCCTTGAGATTAGCGATTGCTTTTTCGCGCTCAGTGATAGCTTGCTCTTTCTCGATGCTGATTGTCTGATTTACATAGATTTGGTCTTTAAAATCTTCTTCGATTTTAGTAAGATCTTTTATCTTTAGGTGACAATTTTTAAGCTGTTTAGAGAGATCTATATTATTTGTTCAGCTTTAATTTTACCATTGTGAGCATTATAAAAAAATCAACAGTCATAGAAACGAGAGCTGACACGCTATCGAGTATAGGTTTAGAGGAGTTAGAAGAAATAGGTACCTGAGTCGATGGAGACTCTGAAGAAGAGGTGCCAGAGGCCTCTTCAGCTTCTTCTATTCTTGCCATAAGACATATGAATGCTAAGTCTTCTTCATCTGATCCAGATTCATCAGTGGATTGAGCCCAGTCTTCTTATTGATCCCAGTCGATCGACTTCTTTAGCGACAAGGCCCTTGCGTTTTCACTGGTTACTCTTTTTTAGATTCTGATATTTTTCTTTTAATTTTGAATATTTCTCATTCTTATTTTTATCAGAATTCTGAGACGTGGTTGGAGCTGTAATTTTCTTTGATCTGCATTCATTTGCAAATTGACCTTTGCGCTGACAATTAAAGCAGATTGCTCAGGCTTTGTCAGCTGGGACAGTCTTTGACTTATCAGAGTTAGTGATGGCGTGGGTCTTTTTGAAATTGCTTTTTCTAGCAAATCTCCTGAAATTGTTAGTAAGAAGAGCTAGAGAGTTATCAAATTCAGAGATATCCGTATCAGTGATATCTTCTGTGTTAGATTGATCTAACTCAGTGATAGAGGTAATAAAAGAAGAGACAAGTTTAGAAGGTTCTATCTCTGAAGTCACTAAAGCCAAAGAAATACTTTTGGCAGACTTAGTGTCTTTCATGAGATTTCTTTTTAAGGCTAAAGATTGCTCATGATTGAGAAATATTCCGTACAGAGCACTTAAAGAAAGAGTTTCAATATTCTTTGACAATTTAAGACATGTGGTAAAAGTTTCCCAATGTTCAGGAAGAGCTTCCATGAATTTTATCAGGATTTCAGAGTTAGAGTACTCTCTATTAACAGTTTTCATATCTATTAAAAGACAGTTAAATCTTTGGTAGATTTGTGGTAGTGTTTCATTTTTAAGAAACATGAAACTTTCATATTGTCTCGCCAAGTTAATACTACGAGTAATCTGAATCTCATCTATTCCTTCATATTGAACACAAGGAGTGTCCCACATGGCTTTAGATGTCCTCATTTTCATTACCAAATGATAAACATCATCCGGTAGAGACATGACAATAATAGATCTAGTTTTTGAATCAACAGTTAGCTCTTTCTTGTCTTCCTCACCCCATTGATGTGAAGCTTTGGGAATCCTTCTTTAAGGAATAGCAGGGGTTATGGCAGTGGTAGGTACTGCTTGAACCAGGATTGTTGGAATGAAAGGTCCATTTTCTAGATAGTAAAGGGATCTTAGGATCTGACCCTTCTAGAAATAGAATCATTTGTTCCTTCCAGACTAGGAAATTATCACGGCTAAATCTTGGAGGTTTAGCTAAAGATCCATTGTCTATATAGTTAGAGTTTGTATTAGCCATTTTAAAATGAAAACAAGAAATGAGTTCGTTTTAAAGATTTTAGAAGCTTAAAGCAATAAAACACTACTCTGATATCACTTGTTGGTCCCAAAGGAATCTACAAGAGTTCAATGGATATAGAAGCAGTTTGAAGAAGGGGGGGGGGGTTGAATACAAACACAAGCTTTTAAGGTTTTTAAATAAGTTTATATTGAATAAACAAATTTACAGTTGTAAGCGGAATTAGAACAAGTATTAAACCTATTCTATTGCAACTAAGAAGTCACTAAGTTTGATGCACAAGATCAAGTAAGAAAAACAATAGAGGTTTAAGGAGAGAAAGTAGCATGCATGAAGATGAAGAAGAGTTCTTCATCTATTTATACCCGTTGCATTAAAGGCAAAGCAAAAGGTATATGCCATGTGTCAAGTTTCTATTCAAAAGCAACCATGCTTTTGGCCGGATATGAACAGTAACCAAATCAGACTTGATGAGGACAATAGAGACAATCCGTACGTCCTTTGTCTGACAGGTATTTGAGGTTTGACTTTTGTACATCGAGGATAAGATCAACATTGATCTTGCTGAGTAGGACCCACTTTGATCACTGAAGCAGAAGCTTCAAGGATGAGGTCTTCGGGTATCATCGAGGCTTTTACAAGATCTCACACTTTAGATAGATGAACGTTGCTATCACTGAACCGCTTCAGATCACGAGCTATCCATTTCTTTCTTTAGTTATGCCTTCGACAGTCGCTGAATGACTTTGTGGTGTGAGTGTTGTTCTTCAGATCTTCAGGGATAGGATGTTGTTCCTGATCATCAGCGATCACTGAACATAGTCAGTGTGTGCTTTCGTTGATTTCTGAACACTATCCTGTAAATGAAATTTTCACTTAGTATAAGAGGAATCATATTCAAATCACTGAAAGGAGTTTGGATCAACAAAGATTACAAATAATTATACATAAGTATAAATTATTAAAATTGCATATTTGAATTCGTGTAACTAACAACAGATAAAAAAAATAAAATAAAAGAAAAAATAAAATCTCATTTTAAATATAAAAAACGTAAACTATAATTAGGATAATATTGAGTTGTAACAGACTATTTAATTATTATATTTATAAAAAAGTTATATCATTAAACTCAAAATACATTACTTTGTTATTAAGTTTAAATTAAATTATAATAAAAAAATTGTAATAAAGAAATTACAAAAAATAAAAACTTTTAAATAGTTAATTTAATACTAATATCGGTATATTTTTTAATTTTTTTAAATATATCTTTTAATTTATATTTTGTTCAAAAATAGAAACAATTCAAAACCACATAAAATTGTGTAATAACATTGATAGAGATAAAGATTAAAATAAAACATTAAAATCAAGATTTGTCTTACTACATTACGCTCAGGGGCGTATTTAGTGTATTGAAGGTGGGGGCAAGGGACCCCAGTCGAGAGGCCAGGAAAAAAAATTACACAGGTAAAAAAAAATCAAATATAAATAATTTACCTTTAGTTCCCCCCGTAAAAAATTTCAAGGGACCTCATCTTGTCAGCGATTGTCAAAAACACTAAAATAATCTCTTGAAACAATCAAAAAACGGAAAGAGTCATTCGAAATCTACAAAAACACTAAAAAATCTCTCAAAATCAACAAAAACACTAAAAAAATCTTTTGAAATCAACCAAAAAACTTTAAAAATCTTTTGAAACGGTGTAATTAGAGTAAAAACACGTCGGATAACTTTATGTGCTTTTAGTCTACCTTAATTGAGACCCCACTAGACAAATTTTTTGAATCCGTCACTAATTATGTTAGTATCTTTCTATTAATCAAAGGTAGATTTAGATATTTTAATATAATTAAAAAGTGTGAATTAATTATTATGTGGTTTGAAAGGGGATGTAGTGGAATAATTGAGGGAGTGGGGGTCCTGTAGGACAGGAGTTTAATGAGGCACACGTGCATGGAATGATATCTACAACACAGCTTGCAATGGCATGCATGGGCTGAACTTATGTTTTCGTTTTCTGTAGAGTAAACTGCAAATTCTGTCTCTACTCTCTATGGTTTGTTGTTTTTTTATCACTTTGATCCTTACAAAAAAATTAATTGCAAAAACACCCTTATGTTATGCAAAATTTTATGGTTTAGATCCCTCAGACAGACACCGTCAGAATTTCATAAGTTAAAAAGCCCTATGTGACTCGTACTTAAGGGCATTTTGGTCCTTTTACTTTTTTTTTGTTTTTCATTAAAGACAATAAACCATAGGGACCAAAAGTGAAATTTAAATAAAACAGTTCAAAAAAAACATTATATATAGGGGAGATTTCAAATACAAACCACGTCAATTCGTACAAACCGCGTGTTTCATTGTATTTTTGAATAATTTTTTTTTATGAAAGTGTTTAATATGATGAATTTGTTTCATATAACTTTTTTCTTCATGAAATTATTTTCCTTTCTACATGAAAATGAATTGTTTCATGAAACTCTTAATTTGATGAATCTTGTTTCACATATTCTTGATTCACCAACCTTCATGTATTCTTGATGAATTTGTTTCATATATTATTGACTAATCAATCCTAATAATTAAGAAGAACTGAAAAAATTAAAAAAAAAATATTGGTTGCATGCGGTTTGTACGGTTTGTACGAATTGATGTGGTTTGTAACGATTTATTATATATATATATATATAGGCAGGATCAAAGGAGAACGATGTATATTTAAAAGAACACGAGAACCGGTAATTACGTGCAAAATCACATATGATTTTTCATTAACAGTAAAAAAAAAAGCGTGCGAACGACTTATGGTTGCGTCTTCAAGTCACGGCGCAAAGGTCGGCTGAATCATATGTGATTTTGTGCATGATATTAGTGTAAAATCACATATGATTTGCCAGTTCTCGTGTTATTTCAAATAGATATCGTTCTCGTTTGATTATATATATATATATATAGATATGCACAGACCCAGACCCTCCTGTTTTGAGGTGATATTATTTTTGTGATTATGAGAAAGATAACAATGAATTAGATTATGGTTTCTTGGAATTCAAAAACAGAAGAAGATGAAGTCCAGACACTACTAAAATGGAAAGCTTTCACCTACGGACATTTCCTTTGAAATCCGTCGCTAAAAGGTGATCTGTCACAAAACCGTCACAAAAGTTGGTGGCTAAATTGTTGGTGGGTAATTCAAATCAGCGACGGAGATCCATTGGTATTTTCTTGAAAATGTTGGATTTCGTCGGAACTATTAGTGTTTCCTGGGTGATCCGTGGTAATCATCCACGAAAATTTTCCTGGGTGTTTTTTTGTGGGTGAAAATCATTTTTCTTTTAGTGGGAATGACATTGATACTGCCGAGAAAACTACTCAGTTTGACTTCACTGCAAAAAACATGCAAGTGACAGTGAGTGTTTGCACCTCATTCGCCGTCATCCACCTAATATTCTAAAAAACTCGACGCCACAGCCGCCATGGCGCACCATGGCGTGCCATGGCTTAAGTCTTGTCTGACGCCACGTTATGCCTGTGGCACGCCATGGCCTAACGCGTGATTTTTATAACAATATATTTGATTTTCTTACCCTTTTAGTGTCTTATTTTTTTTTTAATATATAATCTAATTAAAATGCTTAATATCATTAAATTATTGAGTAATAGTAGAAAAAAATATTTATATATATCTAATATTATATACGATAAATAAATTTGTCGGCATAAGACATGCCTTGAAAAACTCCATGGCTTCTAAGGCTTAAGGTTTGATCTCGCCGCCACGCCACGCCTCCCGTTATTTAGAACCTCTGTTCCATCCCTCGCCCCAATATGAACCACTCTCGACCATCTTCTTCTCCGGACACACCTCCAGCTACCGACTTTTCCAGCCACACTTCCGGAAACAAATCTTCCTAAAAAACGGAAGAATGGATGTCAGAGACGAGATGAGGGGATGGAGATGAAAATGAGATAGAGAGATCGAAATATTTTGATTGTAGGGAACTTTGGTTGTGGTTGTATTGAAGAAGGCTAGAGCTAGGTGTAGGCCCTAGGGAGGGTCACGGAGTTTGGGGCCGGAGTTGAGTGAGAACCAGAAATGAGTTTGGCATTTTAGCGTCTGGTTCATGAGCATACACACACACACACATATACATATATGATGTTTTTTTTAATTATTTTGAGTAAAAATTAATTTTGGTTCATGTGGTTATTTTTTTAGCGAAAAACAAAAAATTAAGTGAAATGATCAAAATGCCCTCATATGCAAGTGACATGGTATTTTTAATGGAAGGAAATAAGGAATGCCAACAAAATTAGTATGAGGGACGTAAACCATAAAGTTTTGCATAACATGAGGATTTTCTTGCAATTGTTTTTGTAGGAATCAAAATCAAAAAACAATAAACCACAGGGATCAAATTTGTAGTTCACTTTTTTTTTATTTCTCTCTCTCTCTCTTCGATTTCCAATTATTATATACATATATAAATTATATAAAAAAATAATCTACTTTGCTTTTGGTTTCTATTTTAAAGTTTCAAACATTTAACTATATAAATAACTAGTTTAAACATTAACTGCTTAGTGATATAGTAAATGATATAACATCCAACTCAATATTATTTAATGTTTGGCTAATCATTAGTGACATGACTTTTATAATCTAAATTAATTTCGAATTTGTTTATTTTATTAGAACCTATATATTATAATTAGTTCTGGATTTTATTATAGTCTGGTGAAAGATGCAACTCCAAACCACCATCAATGAAGATGAATATCAAATCTCCATTTTTATATAGTTCGACGTTGATGTATCCACAATCGATGAAGATGAATAATAAATCACTAAAAATCTTAATTTTTTATTGTAGTGTTTTTTTAGGTTCTTAATTTGTTGATATGACACTTTGTGACAGGAGAAAATATTTCAAGTAAGGTTTTTAGAGGTTTCATTAGTGTAGATGCTATGTTTCAAACTTCCTATCTTACATACTAAAATGAAAGTTTTGGAACTATATTATACAAAATAGAAATCAAAGTAAAATACGTTATTTTCATATTCAACTTTATGATTGAATATAAAGTTTTATTACAAATCAATAATAAACTATAGTACAATTTTTTACTAAACTCTAAAATTTACGTTTAAATAAAATAAAAAATTACACATAATGTTTGAAAATGTCTTGCTCATTGATTGATTCGAAGATATGGTAAAAGAACACCAATAAAGTATAGCATTATTAGAGTAAAATATAAAATTTAAGCAATTTATATTATTTTGTAAACTTTTAAAACTAGATAACTTGTATTAATGCAATAATAATTTCACACTAATAATTAGTATAAATCAATATCAAATTACTTAAATTTTGTTATTATGCAATAACAATTTGTATTAATGAAACAGTAATTTAATTTGCAATCTAGTAATGGCATTAATAACTAATAATTAACATAAAGTATTTAAGAAGTTGTTTTTAAGAATTTAAGTCAAATATTTTATTATATAGCATCGATATACACATTCTTGGTTGAGGTAAAATCAAATAATTAAAAACCACAAAAATATAAAAACTAATAAACCACACACACATATATATAGATAGACTTGGGATCACGTGAGATCACCCTGTTTCCGTGAGACCTGTAAGACTACCTTTTACTCTTGAAAACTTCACAGCAAAAACACTGTGAAGGTAAAAAAAATATAAATCTTTAAAGTATTTTTGCTATGAAAGTAACCTACATAATATTTTTTGTTTCACGGGTCTCTGATAGGTCTCTCGGAAACAGGCTGGTCTCACGTGAACCCATTATATTTTTATTACCTTCACAATGTTTTTGCCGTGAAGTTTTAAATGTAAAAGGGTGGTCTCACGGAAACAGGGTGGTCTCACGTGATCCCAACCCTAAATACAAACAATACATGTAAATATAAATTTCATATTTTGGAAACTAATACAACACTCAAAGCCTTAACTTCAGATGAAACTAATTAAACATTGAGATTAGTTCTTGTGATTCAAAAACGTTTTTATATTTTTCATTTAATTTTCATTAGATGTATATGTGCATGCGTGTGTGTATATATACATATATATATATAGGAAAGTTTAAATGCGAACTCAAATTTGGTTGTGAACGTGAGAACAAATGAGAGCGTGACACGTGTCAAAATAAGCAATATCAGACTGAATATACAAAGGAATATTCAGACCGAATATAGTATATAATTCAGTCTGAATATACAAAGAAATATTCAGTCTAGTATATATTTAGTCTGAATATATACTATAATATTTATTTGAATGGGACACGTGTCGCACTCTCATTTATCCTCACGTTCACAATCAAATTTGAGTTCTCATTTGAACCCGTTCTTAAATATATATATATATATATATATAGGGTTAGGTTCAAATGTGAACTCATTTTTGGTTGTGAACATGAGGACGAATCTCAGCCACACATCTTCGGTTATGGTGGACGCGATCACGGAGGATTGACGCGATTCATGGGAGGGTGGAGATTATTAAAGGAGGAACTGCGTCAAAGTTCTCGCCTTTATTGACCGGATAAATGCCGAGATTCGTCCTCACGTTCACAACCAAAAATGAGTTCACATTTGAACCTAACCCTATATATATATATGTATGTATGTATGTCCGTCCTCTAACCTGTCCTAATGTCATTTAATCATGGGGTCATTATGCTCCGTTTATAAGTCGGTGGTTCGTGCCTATTCCCTTTGAGTTTGTATATCTCTTATCTTTGATTTGTTCGAATAAGTATAAAATTATCATTTTAAATGTTTTTTATATAATATAAAATAAAACCCACAAAACAAAAAAGATAAAATACAAAGTGAATAAGAGTTTTGAATGATTGACAAAGTTGTATAATTGGATTTGACGATTGAATTTGATTGAGAGATGGAGATAGGAAAAGTGGTGGGGTGAGGGTTGTGAATTTTGGTAAACACAAATCTTATCCAAATAAATAACATGTTTTGTATTATGAAGTACCGTCGGCAAGCTAGCTGGGGCCAAATGAACACACTTCACTTCATCTTATCAACTTTGACTTTAGACTCACACGGGCCCGGGCCCCATGTCCTGATTTAACTAAGTTCGTTAAAAGTGACATCGATCCAGATAAATAGTTAATCGATGGTTGATACATGTTCTTTCGCCAACCTTTGTTAACATATGGGATAGATTGAATGTATCATAAAAAAGTATGTTTTAAAATTTGTACTTTTGGTGTCAAGTAATTTGTAAGAGTATATATTGTTCGTTTGTATCTCAATTGCGTAATATCACTACTAGACGAAAAACATTGGTATTTTCCCTGAAAAATCTGTCGCTAAAGATTGATTTCTCACAATACCGTCATAAAAGTTGGTGAGTAAATTGCTGGTGGGTAATTCAAATCTGTGAAAATTACCCAGGGATTCTCTGGATAATTCATTGATATTTTCTCAAAAAACATTGAATTTTACCGAACTGTTGGTATTTTCTTACTGCACCGTGGTAATCACCCACGAAAATTTCTCTGGGTAATTTTTATGAGTAAAAGTTATTTGTTTTGTAGTGTGTGTAACCCACTGTTTAAAAAAAGTTTCTTGGTAATAACTAACTAAAATGTCATTTAAAAATACAATATTGAGAAAAAAAAATTAAACCAACATTGAGACCATAATCTCATAAGGATTGTTAAAGAGAAGATAGGTAAATTTACTTCATGATTGTGTTAAAAGTAAATCGTTATATTTTTTAAATTCTTTTAAAACCAACATCGATATCATAATTTCATAAGAATTGTTAAAGAGAAGATAACTAAATTTAATGTATGATTGTGTTAAAAGTAAAACGTTATAGTTTAAATAAATTAAAAGTCAAAATGTATTTTTATTATTGGAGGAACAAAATAATTCTTTTATGAAAGTGAAAATGTATTGTTTATACTTTAAAAATGAGATTGGATGTGGGTTATATGGGCCGCTAAAGGCCCGTGGTTTAAGGAGGAACCATAAATTTAAAGATTGTGAAAAATCGGTTTCACATCAGGTTAGTTTGGGTTTAAACCGATTTCGGTTTCAAATATTATTTTTATAACTGCTTCAGACATAATGAATCTCAACCAAAAAGCCAAGGCTTGCATAAGGTTATTCATAACATGTCAAATCGGTTCCAATTTTTTTCTTTCAAAAACTCAATTTTAAATGCAAAAAAATTGTGTTTGAAGATTTTTGTTTGAAAATATATTATTGAAATACACTTTAAAACCTCTAAGTTGGACATTCAAATACATTTTAAAAGTATATTTTTTTAATTTTTTATACAAAAATCTTATAAGTGTTTTTATAGTTGTGATTTTGAGATTTAGTATTAGAATACTTGAAGGTTTTGGTAAAAAAAACATGAATTCTAGTAGACATAATCAAAAACTTAATATATAATTTATAAAACCTGATTTTTTAAGAAAATCGGGGGTATATATAACTACTCCCAATCTTTATCCCGTAACCGATGCTGATGAAAATTTCTAAAAATCGTCACCAATTAAGGACCATCGAGCCAGTCCTGGTCCCAATCAATCTTAGGTTAGGCCAGACTGGGCCTAAGTCGATCCCAACCCAGGCCCATTTAACTATCTATACATAAATTGAAATGAAACAAGAAAGCATAATAAGGTCTCTATAGTTAAGATATATACCACAAAGGTCCTTGTAATTTATGTGTCCATGAAAAATGTCATTCTTAGTTCCTTATATGCAAATGACTTGTTCAGAATGTTACATTTAGTTCATATACTTAATACCAGAACATTCTTAGATAGAAATAGAAAAGGTCATGTCACGACTTTGATTTGGAGACAATCCATGAAACTACTTTTGTTATTTTTTGAAGTATATAATATTTATATACAACAAATATTCATGTGCGTTACTCACTTCTGATGAGTCTTGAAGGCATGATCTTTAAGGAGGCTAGGCTTTACTTCTAACATGTATACTGCTAGGCTGATAACTCTTTGTTGGCCGACTTGTAGTTATATAACTTGATCATGTTTTATTAGAACCCCAAGTTAGTGAAAGTTTTATGAAGCCAACTAAAGTCAAATGTAATTGTAGATATTTGTAGTCTTTAGTATTTTGTGCTTTGGGAGGTTAATGGGCTTGGACCTTGTACATGTAATTGGACCCTATAAATAGATGTCTTGGGCTAATGTGTTAGTTGAGAGAGTTCATTATCTACAAACACAAAACTCAGATAGTTTTGTGACATGCCGATCAGAGAGTTGTTCTCCCTCCATTGTAATTCAATCATATGAATAAAGATCTTTGATAAAATTGTTCTTCATGCCTATTTCTATTCTACTTTTATGGAGTTATTCTTGATTGTTACTTAATACAGAAACTTACAAGTGGTATCAGAGCCAACTGAAATTAATCTATTTCAATTCGGTCAATTCTTTGCAACAACTCAAGAATTCAAGATTAATTCAAGATTTAGATGATTCAAGATTACTCTTATACATATGCTTAATGTCAAGGTAATTTTTATGTGATTTCTCACATCTTGAAGACATATTTTATGTTTTGTGGATTGGATTCTTGATCTTGATGATCATTGGAGAAGAGATGAGGTTAGATGTTATTGATTCTCTTCTACATCAGTTTCTGCACTCCATATGTTCGATGAAATGTCTGTGAGAAGTATAATTGTGGTTTGAATGGATTAAAAGTCAGATCTGAAAAGAATTTAGAACTTTGAGTGTTTAAAATCAGTTTCTGATCTGATTTGTTAGAAGTTTGAGTTTCAACAATCATTATTCTGAAGTTTTCTTATAGATACTAGACCGTTGAGTGCTTATAATAACTTTTTTCTGACTCGATGGATCAGAATTTTGAGTATTTGCAACCATTGTTCTGAAGTTTTGGTTGTGATTTAGAATATGAGTGTCGATAAAAATTCACCTAATTTAAGAATTTAGAGATCTGAGTTTCTTCGATCATCGTTCTAAAAATATGGTGGACTAAAATTCAGCATGCTGATAGATTTGCGATGTTGTACGATATTGTTCATATCTCTCATCTCATAATAGCAATTAAGTTTATTCAAAAGGCCTTGGATAGCTAAAAGATGCATATGAAAATATCATGTTTTAAGTTTTAAGTTTTTAGAGATTCAAAGCGAAGAAGGGTTAGATCTGTCATTAAACATGAAGGTAGTTTGCTGGTGCAAATCTGATGTGTTGAAAAATAGCAACATGTTTACATTGATACAAAGTTGTGGAAGTTCGTTTAGACTTTGAATAGTTGTTTCAGATTTAAACCTTATTGTGTTCAGAGTAATTTCATGATGTTTTCAGAGTTATAACTCAATGAATTCAGAAGTTAAGTCTAGTGAATTCGGAGTTTGCTGTCAACTCTGCGCAACGGTGGGATTTGGATCATAATTTCCTCATTTTTGCTTCAAATTTGATGAGTCCGAATGCGTTGAAAAGCTAAGACATAGGTCTACAACTTTTATGCTTTGACTTGTCTCCAAATCGAGCTGCTAAGTTGTCAAAAAACAACGTTGAAAAGGTGATAGCTGTTGTCCGAATTCAGAAGTTAGCTCATAAGTTAGTAACAGCAAGTTTGAATGTTCAGATTTTTACTTCTGATAATTCAGAAGTTAGTAACAGCAAGTTTGAATGTTTAGATTTATTCTTCTGATAATTCAGAAGTTAGTTCAGAAGTTCTGAAGTTAGTTCAAAAGTTCTAAAGTATATCAGTTCAGAAGTTTTGAAGATTTAGAAGTTGTTGTCAGCTTTGCGCTGTCTTAGCATTTTGTGCGTATCTTACTCCCAGAAGTTTCAAATGATGTGATTTCAGTTGCGTTAGAAAGATAAAGCACAGATCTACATCTTTCAAGTTTTGAGTTTGATCAAATTCAATGTGCTAATATGCGTAATTCTGTGTTAAAGTCAGTGCATAGTTGTTGGACAGAAAGTGTTTTTTAGGTTAAATCTTCCTATTTTCAGAATGATGTTCTCTCTTATGATATTTTATAAATCCAAGCTATGGTATTGAAGTATGATGAACCATTTCCTCCTTCAAGCTTAATGGAACAAGTTCTTAAGCTAAAAGCATATTTAACTCGGGGTTAAAAGACAGATTCTTTGTTATAAAATGAAAATGCATTGTGGATTTTCAGGTAATTCACACATTATCTATCTTGTGAGCTTATCGGATGTGCTGAATTTATACAGAAAAAGGCTGATTGTAGTGCACTCAGTTGTGGTTATTGCACTTTGAATCTGGTTATAAAGTTGAAACTGAAGAATAAGAACTAAATTTGAGGGAGAGCTTGGAATGAATTGCAAGGAATGAAGACGAGCAACATTAAAGTTTTCAAAGAAATCAAGGGGGAGATGATCTCAAGGTGCTTTGTTTATAAAACTTTAGGGGAGATTGTTAGAATCCCAAGTTAGTGAAAGTTTTATAAAGTCAACTAAACTCAAATGTAATTAGCCTAGTCAACCAATGCTCTGTGTATATCTCAAATAGTTTGCATTTAGGCACAAATTTCAACAGCTATATAACATCCATGTCACTACCCAAAGCATGAAGACCACCATCCAATTCCTTTCCGGGAACTAAGAAATGATAATAAGTAGGTCTTGGAGTTTTATACCCTATTTCATACATCATGTCCTCTAGCTCAAGAACAGAAAACGCATTTGTATCAACTAGCTGGATGAAATGGGTTTTACCTTTTATATATTGCCTACCAAGGAACTTTGTGACCTCCATGATGTATCTTCAAAGCTACCTTTGTTGGATATGCTTCTATAATTCCCAAAACACTAGTCAACATCATTTTACGCTTTCAAAGAAATGCAATAACAATCAAAATCATGCCTTTGATGAAAACTTACCATAGACATCACGAAATTTTGTTTCATCATTGGTGCTTCGAACCTGCCATAATGTACGTACCATTTCTTTTACGGTGTTTTTGAACTAAGATCAGGGAGTGTTTTTATGGCTTTTGAACTAAGATTTGGGTATTAAGAAGAAGAGATGAAGAAGACGATGAGATATTTTTAAAGGATTTGAAGTCTGGGGGGTTTAAAAGGGTTTTAAAGTGATAAAACCTAAAATGACCAAAATATCCATCATGTAACTTGCACATGGGTACTCTAACGGAGGCAATTTGGACGATGTTAAAAATATGGACCTAAAATGTTATAAAACGCAAACCACAAGTCCATATTTGTAATTATTTCACTTTAGGGACCTGGAGTGTTAAAACCACTAAACCACAGGGACCAAAGATGTAATTTACTCGATAAAAAATGTAAGTACCATTACCTGACGAAGTGATCGAAGATCAACAATTTGAATTAATCCAAAAAATTATCGGGCCACACTAATGTGAGAACAATTTTTCTCGGGTTACACAGGTGCGATGACCAAAGTTGTCGGGTCATACTGATGCGAGCACTAAGAAACTCGGGTCAAAAGGATTCGAGAACAAGAGTTTCTCGGATTGAGTGGATGCAAGGACTTGAGTTTCTCGGACGAGTAAGACCGAGAAATAAGATTGTCGCGTCCTTTAGATGCGATAACAACGTTTATCAACTTCCTTTGATGAGAAAAATAACTATTGTTTTAAGAGAAACGGTAACAAAGTTTTTTTTGACTAAAAAGAGCTGCGAGGAATAAAGTTGTCGACCCTTTTTATGGACGAAAATGGCTAAGTTATCAACTTCCCAAAAACACCAAAAAAGATTTTAAAACACACTTTTAAACAAAATTCAAACTAGAAATTAAAGAACATGATAATAAAGTTTTCTTGACTAAAAAGAGTTGCGAGGAATGAAGTTCTCGAGTCTTTTTATGGACGAGAATGGCTAAGCCATCATTTTTCCAAAATACCAAGACATGTTTGAATTTACCAAAAAAATTATCAAAATCCAAAATAGTTACTAAAGTTTCTTGATTAGAAAAAGCTGCAAGGAACAGAGTTCTTGAGTTTTTCTATGAACAAGAAGGTCTAAGTAATTAATGATGAATATGACAAAATTTAATTATTTTTTTAATTTTATCGAATCTGAAGGATGCGAGGATAAAGTTTATCGGGTCAGTATCACGCGATAAAGTTACTGTTCACTCGATGAAGGATGCAATAAACTCAAAGATTTGATTTTTTTTGTATTGATAAAAAACGATTTCCAAACACGAAAAGAACAAGCAAATATGAATATTAGATGGAATTGTATGAACTTACCAAAAAAAACCTACCACATTCGCAGATTAGAGGTTGTCGCACCAAACAGAAAAGTTTCACCAACAAATCGATTACCTTTTTCTCCAAGAAATTGATTGGAACAAATCCAAGTCGATATAATATTCGGCTCTAATACTAATTGTGGATCCTAAATCAATCAGGTAACAATGTAATAAACAAGTATAATATAATGAAGAACACGAACAAGGTTAATGGAAACCATAAGTCATATATCTCACTTGTAAGGGATCATGGTTACAAGGTTATCAATGAGGATATAACTCACGATACTAATATTTTCTCTCTTAAGCTCTCCCTAGAATGATATGAATGAATGACCTAATATGACTTATGTTAGAACTTATTTCTTATGTAAAAGTATGAATCAGAACTTTCTCTTGAAGAACAAAATATATCTCTCTAGAAGTCATCTTCTCCTAAAGAAGGCTGCTTCTAGAAGCTCTGTCCAGAAGACAGCAAGATACTCCAGAAGATGAAACATCTTCTGGATATGATACAAGGACCTACACACGTGTTTTATGACGTGGCAAGTCACACTTCCTTTGTGTAACAGATTCTGTTAGGGACTTTGCTTACGTGTTAATTCGTGTTAGGCTAACTCTTTGACTTTCTTTTCCGTTATGGTATAAATAGAGTGAGCTACCCTTGTATTGAAGTCGATTGATCTAGAGAGAATCTAAGAGAGTAATTTGTATTTTCGTATTGTAATCTTTGGCACTGTGAGTGAAATACAAATTACCATTGATATGAATATGTTCATCCATTCCAGTTTACGTTTTCTAGCTTGATTGTTGATCTAAATTGCTTCCGCTTACTGTTTAATATCTTTCGTGATTAACATTCTTTGAGTAGTTACGGGATCTGGGTTCCAACAATTGGTATCAGAGCTAGATAATCAATCTATTGATTATTCGATCTAATCCAGTTTGGAGAAATCCCTACTCAGCTAGAATTTTCTCAGTTTTTAAACTAGCGTCTTTCATTCTACCATGTTTTACGAGTTTTTGTTGTTCTCATACAAATTTTCTCAAATTCAGTAGTATTTCTAGTTTAAATCTGAAAATTGTGAATAATTGCTCATTGGTTCAAGTTCGTGAGATTCATCTCATCTAATTCTCAAATTTCTTTTTAATTCTCAAACACTTTGTTCTGTAAAAAATGGCAAATCAAAATTTTAATGCCATGTACACCTCGGGCTCACTTACAAAACCTCCTACTCTTGCCAGGGATGAATATCCTTAATGGAAAATTAGAATGATCAATTTCTATGAAAGATTAGACATATATCTATATCAAACGATTCTGAGTACCTGCTATAGTTTACACTGCAGAAGTCCCTACTAGACAGATTCCGAATTAGAGAAAGGACTGGAGTGATGAAGACAAAGCTAAGGTAGAAATTGCCAACAAAGCAAAAAGACTTCTCATCATGGCCATCCCAAATGATCTCTCGATTCCTGTGAAACTTCTAAAGAATTATGGGATCAACTTGCAAATCAGTTGGAAGGTGGTGCTAAGATGAGGAAGAACAGACGAGCTCAAGCATTAAATGAGTATAATAGTTTTCAGGCACTTCCAGAAGAGACACTTGAGTAGACATATCACATATTCAATACACTAATGCTGAATGGTCAAATCTGTGTAAACGATGTGATATTGTCAGATCTAAGGAAGACAACAATGTCTTATTTCTCAAATGTCTTAATGTTGAATGGTCAAATCTGTCTATGTCCCTATAAGATAATCACGATCTAGAGCAGTGGTCTCTGCATGATGTGTTTGGCACCCTTCAAGCTCATGAGAAGGAAGTTCAACTGAAGAAAGTAAACGTTGGTGGTCCGTTGGCCCTAGTCTCTGAGTCCAGAGGGTCAAGCAGAAGGACAAGAGATGCAGAGAAGAAAGGGAAAATAAAGGCATTAATATCAGAAGCTGATACATAAGCCGGACTTTCGGGTTCAGAAGATGATGAGATTAGTGCTTTTGCTGAATCTCCGACTCTAATTACCAAACAATTCACAAGGAAGTTTAGTAATCGTTCATTTCAGAGCGGAGGTAGGTATGACAAAAGAAGTGAACGACCAAACCAAACTTATATGCCCAGACAAGAAGTTCCCCAGGTAGAGAAAACAGAGGCAGAGAAGAAAGAGGAAGAGAAGAAGAAGAAGGATGTTTGTTACAGGTGTGGCAAATCGGGTTACTTTTCCAAAGACTGCAAAGGAGCTCTAGTCAAAGATGATTTGTAATACAAAAACAAATACAAGTACAATAAATACGAAAGAGCCAAATATGTTGAACGAGATAACTGGTGTTCAGACCAGTCAAGTGATGCAGAAGCCATGTTTTATGGAATGGCTATGGAAAATGATACACAAGATCAAATCTCTGAAATACCGGTTTATTCGACCTCTGAACCTTCTGAACTTGAACAAACAATCTTAAATCTCACTTTTGATTTTGAAACTCTGAAACAAAAGCTTCAAAATGAAAAAAAAAGGATCTTGAAAAATCTTTCACTCTTATTGAAAAAAAAAAAACATTTACAAAAGAGAAATGGAAATTCTAACAGAAGCAAAGCAAGAACTCTCTGTGGAAAATCAAAATATTACAAAACTCAAAAAATCCACAGAAAGTTTATTAAAAGAAGAAATTGATGAGCTTAATGAGCTTCAGAAGGCTAAGGACAAGGAGCTTGAAACAAAAGAAAGTGACAGATTAAACTCTGTAGCACTTAAAACGAGAATTCAAGTATAAAGAAGATTCACTCTAAAGGGTGAATGTGCACTTAAACTTGAATGGGCTTTTTGTGAAGTTTTAAATATACTGATTGAGAATCATGTTTTGAGGTTGAGCATGCCCAACTTAGACACTAGAAATTGGAAGCGTTTCTCATCTAATGCCTTTGTGAACAAGTCGGCAAGCTATATTCCCGTATTAACAAAGTATAATTCGATTGTACCTCTTTCGACATGGTCTTTAATAAAATGGTACCGGACATCGATGTGTTTTGTCTTGGTGTGTTGGACTGGATTGCGGGATATGGCGATTGCTCTTCGAGTCACAATAGATGGGAATTTTGTTGAACCAAAAGCCATAGTCTTTGAGTTGCGTGAGCATCCAAATAACTTGTGAGCAACAGCTGGCGGCATCGATGTATTCAACTTTTGTGCTGGATGTGGAGACGCATGTTTGTTTCTTAGAAGACCAGCTGACTAATTTATCTCCTAAGAATTGAATGTGGCCCGTTGTGCTCTTTCGATCAAGCATGCAGTCAGCATGATCAGCATCTGAAAAAGCAGTTATCTCTAAACCCGTATCCTTAGGATACCATAGGCCAAGATCAGTAGTACCTTTTAAATAACGAAAAATCCTCTTAATGGCACTAAGGTGAGATTCTTTAGGAGAGGCGCGTGTATTTTTGAACCTAGAGACATGGGAGTGCCAGTCGATGTACAGGTCGTCATGTTATATTTATGTAACATATCCGAGATGTATTTCGATTGTTAATGAATATTCCCATTAAAAATTGGTTACTTGAAGACTGAGGAAAAAATTCATTACTCCCATCATGCTCATATTGAATTTGGCAATCATGAGTTCGGAGAAGTTTTTGCAATGTTTTGGGTTAGTCGAACCGAAAATGATGACATCGACATAAATTTAATTAAACATGATATCACCATCTTCCTTTTTAATGAAAAGAGTAGGATCGATCTTACTTTTGGAGTACCCGTTTTTGACCTAATATTTGGAGAGACTGTGATACCATGCGCGTGGGGCTTATTTGAGGCCGTAGAGAGCTTTGTCGAGAATGTAGACATGATTCAGTTTTGATGAGTCGACAAAGCCATCAGGTTGAGAGACATATACTTCTTCTCGAAGAACACCATTCAGGAAAGCAGTCTTGACATCCATTTGGAAAACAACAAAGTTTTCGTGTGCCGCATATGGCAAGAACATGCGAATGGCTTCAATTCGAGCAACCGGTGCGAACGTCTCGTCATAGTCTATGCCTTCTTGCTGGCGATAACCTTCGCGACAAGCCGTGCTTTGTTGCGTATGACAATGTATAACCTAATTTAAATAATGTAATATCATTAACTCATTGAGTAATAGAAGAAGACATATGTTTACATGTATAACAATTTATATGATATAAAGATTTTTTTGACATAATCACACCTTGAAAAACGTCATGACCTCATCATGGCTCCTAAGGCTTGAGGCTTGACGCCTTGACCTCGCCGCCACGTTACGTCTCACGTCATTTTGAACCTTGATATTAGTATATATAAACTATGCATTTAGGGTGCGTTTGGTATAAAGAATGGAATTGCAGAGAAATGGTTCCAGAGAATGGAATTGCAGCGAAAGGGAATTGATATGAAGAAAATGAATTGACTCTTCAGTTTGGTAGCACAAAGAGTTCAACCGAGAAATGTAACAGAGAATCATTTCTCTTGTTTGGTACGACAGAAAATTCAACAGAGAATTGTACCCTATTAATCCAAAACAACAACTTAACCGAACAGACCAGCACAACAACATACCAAACAGACCCTATTCAGCCAAAAACATACCCTATTAAGCCAAAACAGACCTTATGAAGCCAAACAAACCCTATTAAGCCAAAACATACCTTATAAAGCCAAAACAACAGCTTAACCAAACAGACCAGCATAAAAACATACCAAACAGACCCTATTAAGCCAAAACAGACCATATTAAGCTAAAGCAGACCCTATTAAGCCAAAACAAACCCTATTAAGCCAAAGAGACTCTATAAAGCCAAAATAGCAGCTTTACCAAACAGACCAGCACAACAACATACCAAATAGACCCTATTAAGCCAAAACAGACTCTATTAAGCCAAAAACAGACCCTATTAAGCCAAAAACAGACCCTATTAAGCCAAACAGACCCTATTAAGCCAAACAGACCTTATTAAGCCAAAACATACCCTATTAAAACAAAACATACCCTATTAAGCCAAAACAACAGCTTAACCAAACAGACCAGCACAACAACATACCAAACTGACCCTATTAAGCCAAAACAAGCCCTATTAAGCCAAAGCAGCCCTATTAAGCCAAACAAACCCTATTAAGCCAAAACAACAGCTTAACCAAACAGATCAGCACAACAACATACCAAATAGGACCTATTAAGCCAAAACAAGCCCTATTAAGCCAAAGAAGACCCTATTAAGCCAAAGAAGACCCTATTAAGCCAAAAAATCCCTATTAAGCCAAAACAAACCCTATTAAGCCAAAACAACAGCTTAACCAAACAGACCAGCACAACCCTATTAAGCCAAAACAGGCCCTATTAAGCCAAAGCAGACCCTATTAAGCCAAAAAAACCCTATTAAGCCAAAGAGACCCTATTATGCTAAAACAGACCCTATCAAGCCTAAGCAGACCCAATTAAGCTAAACAGACTCTATTAAGCCAAAACATACCCTATTAAGCCAAACATACTCTATTAAGCTAAATAAACCCTATTAAGCCAAAACATACCCTATTAAGACAAAACATACCCTATTAAGACAAAACAGCCCTATTAAGCCAAAACAACAGCTTAACCAAACAACGAGCGTCAATTGAAATATTTCAATTCTCAAAAAGAAACCAAATTTTCAATTCTCCTCTTTTCTTTTCATGTGGGAAGGAATTGAAAATAGAGAAAATGAATTGTTTCTTTTCTCATTCCTTCTTTTCTTTGGTGTCAACAAACAAGGGAATTGTTTTCAATTCCCTTTCTCTACTACCAACTCTTTCTACCAAACACACCCTTAGGGAAATATGAGCAACTACAAATATTCCTTATATGTATGTATACATAAGTATTAATGTTAGTTTTTTCTTTAATTATATAGATCTATGTATTTATATTTTAGTACATTATTTGAAACAAATTGATTTACATAGCAACATCCGGTTTGGTCCACTATAGCATTAAGATTGGGAGGTTTGAGTTATGCAATAGACATGTATGCGTGGGCTTTTTTGAACAACGGAGGTTTTTATTAAGCTAGTAAGATGTTAGGAAATATGTATCTATATATGGTCTTAATGTCATAAAAGATATTATTCAACTTTTTGACAAATTAATTACGTCTTTTCCGTTGAGTATATAGTATATATGTTATGATTAGTGTAAGATATATGGATTCATCTCGAAAGGGATCACATGTCACAAACAATGGCATGTGTTGACTTGAATGTCTTTTATAAATTAATTTATTGGTCGTTAATCTGAATGTATCATAAACATTGTCACGCACCAATCATACAGACGACTTTAATCTGGTAATTAATATTGATTTTATACTCGTTTTATTTGTTTTGGTAAGCGAATAAATTAAAGGGTGGATAAAAGAGACAAAGCCACGGAAGTTGTGGAATTGGCATGTTATATGAGGGAAAGAAGTAGGGCATAGAAAAGGTTATAATTGCTCGTGCACTCTTGGCACAATTACGAAAAGGAGAGTGGACATAACATGTATTCATGATCATTAATATTTGTGAGTTGCTAAGGTAGATGGGTGCATGTGCACACATGGGTACGTGGGTCATATCCAAATGTTCCAACCCTATAAAGTTGGAATTTTTTTATAGGGGTACCTACTCTAGCTAGTACCATTATAGTAACAGGTCGTATCTTTAATATATATATATATATATAGTAAATCAATTTGATTTTATATGACTAAATTCGGTTTCGGGATATCACGAAAAGATTATATGTTTGAGAGGGACTTAAGTTTGGTGACTCATTAAGAATGTATCAATAAATACTAGGGGTGAATATCGGAACCGTGTATCCGTCTTTAGAACCGGAATCATTCCGGAACTATCGGTTCCGGAACCGGAATCGATGTGATTGGTTCCGGTTCCGATTCCTAAAATACGGAAGCGATCAACACAGGTTCAGGTTTCGCTTCTTATTTTTTAGAAACCGTTACCCGCTGATCTAAAATATTTTATATATTTATTAATAACTCTATATTTTCGTTTAGGTTTGACTTATGAGGTAATTTTCACGAGTTTGCATAAAGAAATGAAATTTTGTTATTGTTTTAGTTTTTGATGTTGACGACTTGATGTGAAGTATTAAGAATGTAGTTTTGTTCCTATCAAGAATTAAATTTTCTAATTTATTTATGTAATAATTAGTGTTTATCGGATTAGTTTTGATTATTTTTTGTATTTATAACTTTAAGTCGATATTTTGTAGTTTATAATTAGATTTTCTATGACATCCAATGTAAAAAAAAAAATTGAAACCGGGTACCCGATACCGAAACCGGTTACCGGCAGTTCCGGTTCCGAAATTTCAGGAACCGTCGGTTCTGATTCCTGTTCCAATTTCATGAAAATTAAACTCACCCCTAATAAATAAAATGCAAAAGGTCCACCGGTACAAATTTGTTGGATATTTTTTTCAGATATTTGTGAGTTTTTATTTGTAAAAAAAGAATTGTTTGAGTTTAATTTACGAATATGATATTATATATACTTAAAAAAAAGAGTTATGTTTTTGTTCATCCACATTTTAATTTGTTTGTTATATGGAATTATTAAAATGACATGATAAATAAGACAATAAATTGATTTTATACATATGATAGTCAATATTATATTTTAATAATAATAATAATAATCCTCATGTGTTTTTGTGAGATAAAATTGGACAAGCAGTTATAAGTATTCATGTTAACAAATAAGGTAAATTACATTAAAATAAAATATATTTTATACTAGTTTTAATATTAACATATCTATGAAAATATTAATTATTTATAATATGTAACTAGTTGGGATATCATAATTTCAGTAGCAAATTAAATGTTCTAACAATCGGTAACGGAATCTTATAGGAGCTTAGGAGGGTCATGACCTCCCCGTTTTTTTGCTTCAATATTATTGTTTAACATTTTAAAGCACATATGATAAGCAGCTTAGTTCGCCAAGTGTTTGTGGCCACCATCCTTGATGTCTTCTGTTTCAAATCCCGTGCATTGCATTTTACCTTTTCAAAATTCCTATTCTCTTTATATTAAATGTGAACCGGAACCGTCGGTTCTGATTCCAGTTCCAATTTCATGAAAATTAAACTCACCCCTAATAAATACAATGCAAAAGGTCCACTGGTACAAATTTGTTGGATATTTTTTTTAACCTTTTTCTTTAATTTTTATATTATATACCAAATTATATGTGAATATTAGTTTTTAAATAACATTAAAAAAAGAGATTGGTTACTTATTGAATTTTTAGTATTAATAACATGTAACAAATTGTTAGTTATTAAATAATATTTCAAAAAAATTGTTGGTATATAGTGTTATAATAGTCCAATTTTTTTTGAGGTCCTAGGTTCTAATTCAATAAGAAGTAAAAAATTTCTAGCTATAGAGGTTCAAATGTAGTGACTCCGGACTACCCACGAAGCAGATGGCCGTCTTGGTATTAGTTGGCTCACATATATTGGGTTGGATATTCAGGTTAAAAAAACTTTAAACTCATAACAATTTTTGTATTATTATTTTTCGGTTAATAGTTTGAATTTTGTAGAGTTTAATCTTACATTAACCAATTTTTATAAAAGTATCATTTGGATCTATAAATTTTTACAATATTATATTTCGACCCCCTGAACTACAATGGTCGTGTTCCGCCTCTGCTAACAATACTTTACTAGAAATAAAAATATAAATATGTTCATAGGATTTTTGTAATGATTATAATTTTAAATACATAAAGTTATAAACAATTATTCCAAAGATAACAAAATGTGTAATGATAAATACAGGATTTATATTTTATACCATGCATCGATATCATTGCAATACCATATTTACATTCATATTTCTTTAATTGTTGGTCCCAAAATTGTTCCAACCCTATAAAGTTGGAAATTTTATAGGGGTAACTACTCTTATACCATTGTATTATCAAGTTCAGTTTTTGATATCTTAAAAAGATTCTATGTTTAAGTTGGAATTATGTTTGATGATTGATTAAGGATGTATCAATAAATACATGACAAAAGGTTCGTCATTCCACATTTGTTGGGTATCTTGTTAAGATATTTATGAGTTTTAGTTTGTAAAAAAAGTTGTTTGGCTTTAATTTTATATTCTAAAAAAGAGAGTTAGTGTTTTCATTCGCCAACAATTTGATTTGTTCGTCATATGAAATTATTAAAATGACATGATAAATTAGACAAAAATTGATTTTATACATATCACTACTACAAAAATGGGCTTTTCCGACGGTTTTTTCCGACGGAAAAAATCCGTCGGAAATTTCCGACGGATATTTAATGTTTTTCCGACGGATAAAATTAATAAAAATTCAAAATTCAAAATTAAAATTTCCGTCGGAAATCCGTCGGGATTTTCCGACGGATACATTTCCGTCGGAAATTTCCGGCGAATTTTTCGAATTAAAATAATTAAAAAATAAAATAAAAAAAATCGCCGGAGATCGGTCGAAAATTCGTCGGAATTCCGTCGGAAATTTCCGAGGGATTTTTTTCGTCGGAAATGGGACCCGAATTTTTATAAATAAAAAATTTTGAAATTTAAAATTAAGGAATCCGTCGGAAAATCCTTAGGGATTTTTTCCGTCGGAAATTTCTGACGAATTTTTTAATTTTCCGACAGATTTTTTAATTTTAATTTTATTTTTAATTTTAATTTTATTTTAATTTTAATTTTTAATTTCTATTTTTTTTATTTATAAAAATCCGTTGTTATATGTACATTTATTACGTATATATATATGTATATATGTATATATATATATATGTATATATATGTGTGTATATATATATATATGTATATATGTATGTTGTAGGGATGAGCATACGGACCGAAATCCCGAAAGCGAACCGGTACCGGTACCGGTACCGAATATCATACCGGGGAATTTTCGGTTCTTGTATTTTCCACTCAAATACCGATTTTTTCATCCCTAATATGTTGGAAGTAGTATGTATTTACATGTGTATATATGTATGTGTCTATATATATGTATGTATATATGTGTCTATATATATGTATATGTATGTGTCTATATATATGTATGTATGTATGTATGTATGTGTCTATATATATATGTATGTATGTGTCTATATATATGTATGTGTATGTGTCTATATATATGTATGTATGTATGTATGTGTCTGTTGGGTCACCGATTATTTGGTGATGAACCACCTTCCTTTGTATGAATGAACTTTTACAGGTTCTTTTGAAGGTCTGAAATATGCTTCAAGTATTGAAGAGTCAAAGGCTATTCAATCAAGGGTTGTACATCAAAACGTGGAATTTTGGATGTATCAACCAACTTCAATATTCAGATCATTTTGCCAAGTCAAGATTGGGTCACCAATATAGTGGGTCACCGATGGTACACTCAAAAGTCATCAAAAGTACTAAGGACATCAAATAAGATGAGGTCATCAAGTTTGATGTCATGGTCACCGACACTATAATCTTGGTCACCGAAATTGCAGGTATATTTTCTAAGGCTGTGATATCAAGTCACAAGTTTAAGGGTGTACACTTTTGGCATTTAGTGAAAGATGAAGTCTATCAAGCAAAGTGTACACTTATCAATTCCAGCCTTACAAGGTATCCACCGATGTGATACATAGTTTGACGTATCACTTAGCAATTTCAAAGAGATAAGTTCTTGACTCACATCAATTGCAAGACACGTGAGCCAGCAAAAACTTGGGCATCAAGCCTTAAATAAAGACATTCTCTTTTATTCTTATAAAAGGAATATTTGTCTTTTAGCTAAAAGGTTTGATGGGACTTCACAGAGCATGAAGAAAAGAAGATAAAGTTATCTGACATTACGTGCTACAAGGAATGGTTCATCCATTATTCTAGTACAAAGGAAGTGGTCTCTTCCTTTGTCCAACAGATAATCTTCCAGCTAATGAAACCTTGACAGCTGTCCACTTGCATCCCATGCATGGGCACTATATAAGGAGATGAAGTCCTACCCAGAAATCTCACGCTTTCAACAAATCTTCAGAGTGATTATTTGTGTGACTGTGGCAAAGCTGTGTGCTATAACAATATTGTTTTAACTTCCTTAGTGTATAAGTTAATTACTGTTATCTGTGTGTTTAGTTTGATAGAATAGTGTGCCTGTTCTTTTCCGCATCAAACTATCTGTGTGTAAATTTTTAATATTTATATTAGAAAATTTAAAAAGAGTATATTCTGTGTGTTTTATATTCAACCCCCCATTCTACAAAACCCTCTCTTAGTTAGCCATCTCTCCTTGGGGACTAACAAGTGGTATCAGAGCAGTTGGTTTAATTCAATAAACCAGATCTGTGATGGCTACTACCTCAAATGTTGATGGTACCTTGCAGACCTCTTCCAGTAATACATATGATTTAGGATCTTTGGCTAAACCTCCAAGGTTCAACCCAAATAACTTTGGGTTATGGAAAAATCGCATGTTATTATTCTTGGAAGGGATCAATTGCAGGTATCCCAACATTCTCAGTGAGGGACCTATTGTTCCTAAAATATGGGCTCGCTTTGGCCCTCAAAAGGACGCTGAAGGAAAGGACATAGAGTCAGATGACGAAAGAAGTGAGAAAACTGGTAGATATATCATCAAACCTTCTAACAAATTTAGTGAAGATGATAAACGCCTAGTTGCTTTAGACACTAAAGTCAAATCGCTCTTCTTTGTATCCCTTTACGATGAAGTGTATCACTCTCTTCTTAACCTTCCCACTGCTAAAGAAATGTGGGATACTTTGAGTGTCTTATATGAAGGCACCAAAGAAGTAAAGAAATCTAACAGGATTTGTCTTGTTAGAAAGTATGAACTCTTCTCCCATGAAAAAGGAGAATCTCTGTCTACCTACTTTAATTGCTTTAACTGTCTTCTCAATGATCTCAAAGTTCTTGGACGAGTTTATGATAATGAAGAAGTTCTCTGTAAGTTCATGGATTGTCTCCCAGACTTTTGGGAAACTATCTGTACTTGCATCAAGCAAACCAAGGACTTAGAAATAATGCCTTTAACTGCTCTCTATGGAACTCTTCTTCACTATGAACAAACTAAGAACCAGAGAAAATCTCTTATAAAGGATATCAAATCCTCTTCTATTTCTTTGATAGGTGATTCAAAATCTTCTTCTTGTATTCCTAGAATCACCTAGCCATTGACATACTTTCTGATAGTATGGCAATGCTTGCTGGAAACCTTAAGAATAAAAGATTTTCTTCAAACCGCTCTAAATTTAATAGAAAACCTTTTTCTCAAAAATCCTCTTCTGATAAAGCAAATGAAGAATGCTTCAATTGTGGAAAGAAAGGTCATTTTGCTTCTGAGTGCAGATCAAAAGCTTCTTCTTCTCTCAAACCTTCTTCTTCTTATGGCCATGACTTCTCAAAATCAGCTTCTAGGAAGCATGAAGAGAGAAGTATCCAATCCTCTAAAGAAAATTCTGAATCAAAAGAAACCTCCAGGTATAAGAAGTACAAAGCCAAATACAAGAGAGAAAAGGAGAAAAACCAAAGTAAAAATAAAACTTTGGTTGCTGAGGCTCATTGCTGGAAGGATGAGCAAACCTCTGAGAATGAGAGTGAGTATGTCACTAAATGCCTCATGGCCAAAATCGATGAGCTGGAAGACATGGAGAAGTCACTCTACACTACCCTTGTATCTGCTGAGGGATCCACTTCAGGAACAAAACCTCAGGTACATCCTTTTACCTTTCTCTCTGATGATCAAAAGGCTGATGCCTTTGATTCTTTAACTGTTGATTTCTGTGGCTTAAAGATTCAAAAGAAAAAGGCTGATATGCACATAAAATGTCTAAATGATCAACTTCTCTCTTGCTTTTCAAAACTAAAAGATTTTGACAAAATGAAAGCTGATCTGGAAAACCTACGGTACTTAAACGACAGTCTTTCTGAGGAAAAATCAAAAATCTCTTCCACTCTTGAAAAGGAACAAGAGGTTCTGTCTAAATGGACTAAATCCTCTAAGAATCTTGAAAGGATCCTTCAAGATCAAATCACTAGCAAGGATAAGTCTGGCCTTGGTTATGGAAAAGATGTTCCTCAACCTTTTGACCTTCCACTTCCTTCTTCTGAGTGTCAAGGTTTTCCTGCTGGTTTCCTTTCCGATGACAATGATGATCTCTTCGGTTACTCATCTGAGGATTCTACCTCCGTTCACTCTATAGATCTACTTGACATGCTCAAAGTAGAATCTGGTTCTAAGAAGTTTGGAGTCTTTGTTAAAGCTAAAGAAATCTCTTCTGAGTCTTCAAAAGTTTCAACTCTTCCAAGCTCTTCTTCTTCTCCCAAACCTATCCAAAGACTTTTAAACTCCTTAAGTCTGCATGAGTCAAGGTACTCCCAAGAGCAACCATCTGGTGTTGCTGAGTATCCCTCTCCCAAAAGATTTTCTCCTCAAAAGAAAAATTTTTCTAAATCAAATTTTTCATCTAAAAGGAAATCTCAAATAGTTACTGATTTTATTCCTCGGTCAGTGAACTTGAAGAAATCAAGAAATCCTGGTAAAGGTATCCTTGGACCAAGACCAGGTGTTGGACACCCCTCTTCTTCTCAGTCGTCAACCTCTGTCCAAAGTTTTGATGATAGGGATTTTAAAAAGGCCTTTTCTTTAAAGAAGTGCTATAATTGTGGCAACACTCTTCATCTTGCTAAAAATTGCCCAAAAGATTTGGATCTTTGCAAAACTAAAATGCCTTCTAATCCCAAAGGACCCACCTCAAAATGGGTACCAAAAGTCTAAATTTGTTTCTGGGTGCAGGTACCAAATAAAGATCACATATGGTACATGGACAGTGGGTGTTCAAGACACATGACCGGAAACAAACTTCTTCTCTCTAACTTCCCAAAAGAAAAGGGACCCACTGTTTCCTTTGGAGGTAATGGAAAAGGGGTCACCAAAGGATATGGTACCATTTCAAATGGAACCATCACTTTCTCCAGAGTAGCTCATGTTGAAGGGCTAATGTATAATCTTCTAAGCATCAGCCAAATATGTGATTTGGGCTATAAGGTCATGTTCCAGCTGTGTGTGTGCTTAGTCTTTGATGTACAGAACAAGATTGTACTAGTAGGAACCCGACTGAATGACGTATACATAATCAACATGAAGGAAAGTGCAATAGGAGAAGCTGTGTGTCTCCTCTCTCAAGAACTAGCCAAACAAAGTTGGCTGTGGCATAAAAGGTTCTCTCATCTAAACTTTAAAACCTTGAACAAACTCTCCAACAAGGAGCTGGTTGTTGGAATGCCAAAAATAGTTTTTGAAAAAGAAAAGGCATGTGGAGCATGTGAAAAAGGAAAACTCACCAGAACTTCCTTTAAAACAAAACAATGCTCTTCTATCTCTCAACCTCTTCAAATGCTTCACATGGATCTGTGCGGTCCAGTAAGCACACCCAGTCTGGGTGGTAAAAAGTATATGCTAGTAATCGTCGATGAATTTTCTAGATATACTTGGGTGTTCTTTTTGAAACACAAGAGTGATACTGCTGAAGAAATCATCAGGTTTACAAGAAAGATTGAAAATTTGAATGGTAAACTGGTGAAGTCCTTCAGAAGTGACAATGGCACAGAATTCAAGAATGCTGCTCTGGAAAATTTATTTGACCTAAAAGGAATTTCTCAGAATTTCTCTGCCGTACGCACTCCTCAGCAAAATGGTGTTGTTGAGAGAAAGAATAGAACACTATGTTAAGCTGCAAGGTCTATGCTGAGTGAATCCAAGTTGCCAACCTATTTTGGGCAGAAGCAGTTAACACTGCATGCTTTACTCAAAATAGGTCTATCATAGTCAAAAGGCATGACAAGACTCCTTATGAAGTTTTCGATGGTAGAAAACCTACAGTTGACTTCTTCCATGTGTTCGGCTGCACATGTCACATGCTAAATGACAGGGAACAACTTGGAAAGTTTGATCCGAAGTCTGATGATGGAATTTTCATGGGCTATTCTCTCTCCTCAAGAGCCTTTAGAATCTTCAACCTTAGAAGAAAATGCATAGATGAATCCATGCATGTGAAGTTTGATGAGTTTGAAACTTCTTCATTATCTTGTGATGAAGAAGAATTAAACCTATGGATAAATTCATGTGTTGTGAAATTCCATCCTCCTCTCAAACCAATCCTCCAGATAGCAACTCCTCTCAGCCTCCCATAAACACCACCTTACCTTCAGAACCTTCTCTTTCTTCTCCACCTCCTGAAACTAACTCTACAGAAGACCTTACCCACCAAAACACCATATCTCCCACTAACCTACCTTCACCATCTCAAATTCCCATCTCATCCTCTTCTCTACCTCCCTCCTAACCTCCTGCACTAAACTGGACAATGGATCATCCAATAGATCAAATCATAGGTGATCCACAAGTTGGTGTAAAAACCAGAAGAGGCATAAGCAATCTGTGTTTATATGTCAACTTTGTTTCCATTGTTGAGCCTAAGCTGATAAATGAAGCCCTAGCTGATCCTAGCTGGGTAATTGCCATGCAAGAAGAACTCTCACAATTTGAGAGAAACAAAGTCTGGAAGTTAGTTCCTCGTCCATCCAACAAAACTATTATTGGAACAAAATGGGTGTTTCGAAACAAGATGGACGAAGAAGGAACTGTCATAAGGAACAAAGCAAGGCTGGTTGCTCAAGGATATCGGCAAGAGGAAGGAATTGATTATGATGAAACTTTTGCTCCTGTTGCCAGATTGGAAGCTATCCGAATATTTCTTGCCAATGCAGCTTACAAGAATTTTCGGGTAATCCAAATGGATGTCAAAAGTGCCTTCCTGAAAGGTGAATTAGCTGAAGAAGTGTATGTGAAGCAACCTCCTGGATTTGAAGACCCAGTCCATCCATATCATGTGTATAGACTGGATAAAGCTTTCTATGGACTGAAGCAAGCTCCTCGTGCCTGGTATGACACTCTCTCAGAATATCTACTTAGAAATAAGTATATACGAGGCAAGGTTGACAACACTCTCTTCTTCAAGAAATCACAAGGTAATATCATTCTTGTTCAAATCTATGTTGATGATATTATTTTTGGAGCCACCGATGAATCCTTGTGTGATGAGTTTAGCTCCCTCATGCAAAAAGAGTATGAAATGAGCATGATGGGGGAGTTAACTTTCTTTCTTGGTTTGCAAGTAAAACAGTCTCCAGAAGGTATTTTCATAAATCAAAGTAAATACATTAAGGATCTTCTGAAAAAGTTTCAATTCGATACTTGCTCTACCATGAAAACTCCTATGGCTCCTCCTCTTAGACTCTCTTCTGATCCTGATGGCATTTCTGTTAATATTACAAATTATAGAGCCATGATAGGATCCATTCTTTATCTGACTGCAAGTAGACCTGACATTATGTTTGCTACTTGTTCGTGTGCCCGATACCAAGCAAATCCTAAAGAATCACATACGGCCGTGAAAAGGATTTTTCGGTATACGAAAGGTACCATAAATACGGGTCTTTGGTATCCCAAAGACTCGGTTTCGATCTCATCGGGTACTACGATTCGCTTTTGCGGAGTTCAAAAATAGACGAGAAAGAGTACAACTGGAAGTTGTCAGTTACTTGGTGGAAAGTTTGTGAGCTGGTCAAGTAAGAAACAACATTCGGTGTCGACTTCTACTGCTGAAGCAGAATATATGGCTGCTGGAAGTTGTTGTGCACAGATATTGTGGATGAAAAATCAGTTGTGTGATTATAATCAGACTTTCTCAAAAATCCCAATAATGTGTGACAACTCAAGTGCAATAGCCATTGCCAACAACCCTGTGCTTCATTCAAGATCCAAGCACATTGATATCATATATCACTTTATAAGAGATCATGTCTCTAAAGGTGATGTGGAGTTACATTTCATTCCCACCGACTATCAATTAGCTGATCTGTTCACAAAGCCCCTTGATGAAGCAAGGTTCAAATTCCTCATTGGTGAGTTAGGTATGGTAAACATAGACTAATATATTTTATATTTATATATAATGTATGTTTTATATCTATATATATTCCATATATATATATACTATATATATACATTTATATATTTATAACTTATATATGTTATGTGTTTTATATATATATACTTTATATATATTATATATATTTATAAATTATATATTATATTATATTTATATATATATGAAAATAATATAAAAGAAAAAGAAAAAAAAAAAAAAAATATATATATATATATATGTATAAAGTCGGTGACTTAGTCACCGACGCGTTCTCTCTCTCTCCTCTAAACTTTCCCTAAACTACCTCCTTTACCTCTCTTAAACCCTAACCCTATTTATCACCACCACACCATACCACAACAAGCCACCGTCGCCGACAACCACAAACAAATCCACCTTCCGCCGGTCAACCACCGACGGAACCTCCATCTCAAGCCAAAGCCACCGACGCCGACGTCGGCATCTCAGCCACTTACGTCGCCGTGACCATACACCGTCAACCACCGAATTCCACCATCTAGCCATCGACGCCTTGCTTTCCGACGAGCCCCATCCACCGACGATCGTGCCTCGACCCACCGACGTTTCACTTTTCTACGAGCCACCGACGTTTGCCTCTCTCTCATACTAGCCACCGACGTTTACCCTCTGTCCTAGCCACCGACGTTGCACCTTCTCCTAGCCACCGACGGTTGCTCTTGCTGACGTTAGCTTTCCGACGTCCATCCTACGAGCCACCGACGTTGTCCACTCACCGAGGTAACCGTTACAAACCTTTCACTTTCCTAACCCCTTAAAGATAACTCTTGACTTACCACTCTTGATAAGCAAGATTCTTTGTTCTTATCCCTAATGACATCATCAATGTCAGTACATGCGCCGAATTCAACCCTAAAACCCTTAAAATTCTGACCTTTCAATCACCAAAAGTAATCATTATTTTTGAAAATTGAAATTTCCCTCTCATATATAACCTCATTCCCCACTACTTCACCACCTTTCTCGCACCCACTCTCTTTCACCTTCAAAAGAAAAAACTTCAAACCTGCAACTCCCATCCTCTTCCATGGCTTCTCCTTCAAGAATTTTAGAAGAACAAACAATGACATTTGGATCTCTCTCCTTTCCTGCATGCAATTACTTTGGAAGAATAGGAGTTGATAATGCCTATCCAGAGTACAATGATATCTGTTGGTTCCTTCAAAGGTGCCCTCTCCAATATGCTCTGACAGCAAAACCCAAGATGAGTAAGTTTCTTCTTGGAAACTTTTGGCTATCATGTACTTTTGATACTTCTACAGATCAAATCCTTGCATCTGTTCTCAGCAATGATGAACATGATGTGGCTTTTGATGTTGAAGATGTTCGAAACATCCTTAGGCTTCCCACTTATGATTCATATGAAACATTTCCTCTTGGAAATGAACACCAACAAGTGGTGGCTGTTTTGAACTACTTAGAAGA
The DNA here is from genome assembly GCA_036898165.1 of Silybum marianum. Classification (NCBI taxonomy): domain Eukaryota; kingdom Viridiplantae; phylum Streptophyta; class Magnoliopsida; order Asterales; family Asteraceae; genus Silybum; species Silybum marianum. The sequence continues at coordinate 7,562,189 of CM072534.1, forward strand.
GAAGAAGGCAAAGTCAAAGGGTCCAGGTACTTTACTGCGCAAGAATATGGGAAACATATGGAACTTCTTTTTTGCTCATCTGATTCTGTGCCTGAGCAAGAAGACAGGAGGCCCGGATCAGTCACCTTCCCAAGTGACATAATTGGCACATGCTCTAATATTTCAAAGGAGGATAGACTTTGCAAGCTATTTCTTAAATGAAATGATCTCCTCCTTTTCTACCATCCGACGTCCTCAGGTACCATTTCAGCGACTTTTCTCTCTTATTATTCATGCAAAGTTGGCAGATAAATTAGAGAAAAGAGATGACATCATATATGATCTCCTTCTTCATCAAGTGGGAAATCAAATTATGAAAAATGCTGTCTTAGCATCAGACAACCCTCTCCGACCATCTATGATTGAGTTTGCAAGGATTGCAACTCTATCTTGGGGAGAAAATGAGCCCCGTCTGCAAAGGACCTCAGGTATGTCTTCTACTCCTTCTGCACCTAGAGTAACTGATGTGCCCAAATCTCGTAAGAGATCCAAAGCGTCGGGCACATCTACCTCCGCACCCACTGATGCTACGAAGCCAAAAGAACCTTTGGCTTCTACCCAAGCATCTAAGTCCCAAAAGCGGAGACACTCCAAAAGCCCCCAAAAGACTTCCTCAAAGATGTCTAAGGGTACCCAAAGGGTCTCACCTCACAAGCCACCTACTAACTCCCAAAAGTTAGTAAGTGTTGAAAAGATTCCTACCCGACCCAAGGACCAATTAACCCAACCTAGCTCCTCCATGCCCTCCCAAAAGGACATGGTTGTAAAAAGGGACATCCCTATTATTGCTTCATCAACTTTCTCTTTAGTTGATGAAGAAGACTTGGACTCTCCCATCCAAGCTGCCTCTTCTCCACCCCGTGAGCTCTCACAGCTCCCTTTCCTTACTCCACATGAGAGTGCATCACAACCAGATGCATTTGATGGAGCTTCCCAATTTACTGATTTTCTATTTTCTGACACTACGTACGTACCAAGGTTGTGAAGGAACCCACTACTGAGGAATCCCCTCATAGACACTCTCCTAAACGTGTCTCCCCCCACATCTCCTAAATCCCCCCCAAGAAAACCTACAGGTTTGGTGGATCACTCTTCCAGTGATGATGATGCTGATCAACCACCACAGCCTCAACCTTCTGCTCCCATGTCTTCCAAACAAGGAGATGATCTTCTCCAAGCTTTCCCCAGCTTTACCCGTGACACTATACGTCGGGTGGAAACTTTGGAAGATCAAGCAGCCAAAGACTTGGAAAGACTGGCTTCTCTTTCTACTTCTCAAGAGAACATTATGGAGTCTCTTGCCACTATTCTCACCAAAATTGACAAGATTCCAATTTCTCCTCCGACTATTGAGCTTGATGTGGATGGATCCTTCTTTCAAGAACAAGACAGATTTGTTCTTCAAAGAATTGAAAGAAAAATGAATTCCATGGCTTCTGATATAGAAAAGATCAAGACTTTTCTCTCTTTAGTGGGTTTCAAGGGTTCAACCACTGAGGGGGAGAAAAATAAGAAGACCAATGCTACCACCTCCACAGCCGCCGACGCTGCCCCTGCCCCTGCCCCTGCAGCCGCCGACATTGGTCCATCCACCGATGGTGGTGTGGCCACGGTCACCGACGTGACCCATCTGGTTACCGAGGTGACTCCTCACGTGGTCTCCACTGTCTCTGTTCCTTTGGTCACCGAGTTATCCGAAGCAGCTGTTGAGGGGGAGAGTATCAGTGCTCAACCCCTTGAAACTGAAGAAGAGAAGAAAAGAAAAGAAAAAGCCAAAGGAAAGAAGCCAGTTTCCTTTGAATATCAACAGGAAGATAAAAGGAGAAGGAAAAGGATGAGAGATTCTCAAGCAGACACTCGTAGACTTCAGCCTGCTTCATTACCCACCGATCCTCTTGGGGTAATTCTCACTGAAGCTGAAAAAGAAGAAGCTATCAAGGCTCAGCTTGAGTATGATCAGACTAATGTACTCAAGCTAGCTCATGATGAAGCTGTTCATGCCAAAGTCACTGATGCAATTCAAGCTAAAAAAGATGAGCTTGAAAATATTAAAAAGAAATCTGAAGCTGCAAAGATGCTTGATGAAGCCAAGAAGGCAAAGGAAGTAGAGTGGTTTAAAAGGAGATTGAAGAACAGGAAGGATGATTCCAAGATTATCAGTGCCACCATCCAACCTCCAACCAAGAATTCTCCCAAGTTACTTGTCACCCTTAAGAGAGCTGATACTTTCTCAAAGGTATATGAAGCTGAATGGTTGGAAGTTCTTGGGATGACTGAATGGATGGAAGTTGGCAAATGTATCTCCAAGAGCAAAAGCAAGTACAAGGAGCTGGTACTAAATATTCTCAGAAAACTGTTCATCAAGATGCTCAACATTCAAAAGGAGAATGATATTCTTGTGACATATCTTGAAGCACAACAAATGTACTTCATACAACAGGGTCTTAAAGGAGAGGTCATCACTGCTCCTAAAAACAAGAAGAAGGGACACTTTGTTATGCTTCATGAAAGAGGCATCCAGATAAATGCTTCGGGTATAGATCTTTCCATTCCTACTCCTATTGCTTACCCGAGCAAACCATGCTGACTACTCCTGAGCTTGGGGTTTTCTTTGAAGACATCTTTGGAAACATCGGTTTCTTCAGAGCTTCTGACATCCCAAGGGCTCACAGCTCCTTCCTCTTTGCTATTCTAGGAGTACCTCCGGTTGAAGACCATGGGATCACTAGGATTAGCTTGGATGAGCTAAAAAGAAGAGAACCCACTCCTTGAATATTTTTCATATAGTGTGAACTTTATTTTTCAAAGCTGGGTATTGATTAATAAAAGTTCATACTCTTCTTTCTTAAAAAATTCTTGCTAATATTTTTATTTTTCTTGCACATACTTATATTTACATTTATTCTTATACTTATACTGTACATACTCAGTTAAAAAAAAATCAAAAAAAAAGAAAGAAATCTGAGTTAAAAGAACCCAAAAGAAAAATAGAAAGGGTCAAAAAGAATTATTTTCTAACTTACAGGTATCATCATCAAATAGGGGGAGATTGTTGGGTCACCGATGATTTGGTGATGAACCACCTTCCTTTGTATGAATGAACTTTTACAGGTTCTTTTGAAGGTCTGAAATATGCTTCAAGTATTGAAGAGTCAAAGGCTATTCAATCAAGGGTTGTACATCAAAAAGTGGAATTTTGGATGTTTCAACCAACTTCAATATTCAAATCATTTTGCCAAGTCAAGATTGGGTCACCAATATAGTGGGTCACCGATGGTACACTCAAAAGTCATCAAAAGTACTAAGGACATCAAATAAGATGAGGTCATCAAGTTTGATGTCATGGTCACCGACACTATAATCTTGGTCACCGAAATTACAGGTATATTTTCTAAGGCTGTGATATCAAGTCACAAGTTCAAGGGTGTACACTTTTGGATTTAGTGAAAGATGAAGTCTATCAAGCAAAGTGTACACTTATCAATTCCAGCCTTACAAGGTATCCACCGATGTGATACATAGTGTGATGTATCACTTAGCAATTTCAAAGAGATAAGTTCTTGACTCACATCAATTGCAAGACACGTGAGCCAGCAAGAACTTGGGCATCAAGCCTTAAATAAAGACATTCTCTTTTATTCTTATAAAAGGAATATTTGTCTTTTAGCTAAAAGGTTTGATGGGACTTCACAGAGCATGAAGAAAAGAAGATAAAGTTATCTGACATTACGTGCTACAAGGAATGGTTCATCCATTATTCTAGTACAAAGGAAGTGGTCTCTTCCTTTGTCCAGCAGATAATCTTCCAGCTAATGAAACCTTGACAGCTGTCCACTTGCATCCCATGCATGGGCACTATAAAAGGAGATGAAGTCCTTCCCAGAAATCTCACGCTTTCAACAAACCTTCAGAGTGATTATTTGTGTGACTGTGGCAAAGCTGTGTGCTATAACAGTATTGTTTTAACTTCCTTAGTGTATAAGTTAATTATCTGTGTGTTTAGTTTGATAGAATAGTGTGCCTGTTCTTTTCCGCATCAAACTATCTGTGTGTAAATTTTTAATATTTATATTAAAAAATTTAAAAAGAGTATATTCTGTGTGTTTTATATTCAACCCCCCTTCTACAAAACCCTCTCTTAGTTAGCCATTTCTCCTTGGGGACTAACAGTGTCTATATATATGTATGTATGTATGTGTATGTGTATATATATATATGTATGTATGTATGTATGTGTCTATATATATGTATGTACGTATATGTGTACTATACAACCCATCAAAGCCCAATTAGGTTCGTTAAGTCTCATCAAGTTCCATTTTAGTTCATTAAGAGTCATTAAGGGCCAACAAAGCCCATTTTAGTTCATTAAGACCCATTGTAGGCCGTTAGGACTTGTAAAGCCCATCAGGGCCCATTGTAGGCCGTTAGGAGTTGTAAAGCCCATCAAGGCCCATTGTTGGTCGTTAGAAGTTGTTAAAGCCCATCAGGGCCCATTGTAGAGTGCTAGGAGTTGTTAAAGGCCATCAGGGGCCATTGTAGTTCCTTAAGAGTTGTTAAAGCCCATTAAGGCCCATTGTTAGTCGTTAGAAGTGGTTAAAACCCATCAGGGCCCATTGTAAACCGTTAGGAGTTGTAAAGCCCATCAAGGCCCATTGTTGGTCGTTAGAAGTTGTTAAAGCCCATCAGGGCCCATTGTAGAGCGTTAGGAGTTGTTAAAGCCCATCAGGGCCCATTGTAGACTGTTAGCCCATCTATACTCATTGTTAGTCGTTAGAAGTGGTTAAAACCCATCAGGGCCCATTGTAGACTGTTAGCACTTGTAAAGCCCATCAGGGCTCATTGTAGAGCGCTAGGAGTTGTTAAAGCCCATCAAGACTCATTGTTAGTCGTTAGAAGTGGTTAAAATCCATCAGGGCCCATTGTAGGCCGTTAGGAGTTGTAAAGCCCATCAAGGCCCATTGTAGGCCGTTAGAGGTGATTAAAACCCATCAAGGCCCATTGTAGATCGTTAGAGGTGATTAAAACCCATCAAGGCCCATTGTAGGCCGTTGAAGTTATTAAAACCCATCAAGGCGCATTGTAGGCCGTTAAAGTGATTAAAACCCATCAATGCTATATTTAACATATAATTTTGATATATAATATTTAATTTAATTTTAATGTATACTTTAATATATATAATTAAACTATATAATATTTAATTAATACTTTAATATAATATTTAATAATATTTAATACTTTAATATAATATTTAATATATAATTTTAATATATATAAACTATAAAAAATTTAATATATAATATTTAATATTATAAATATTTAATTTTAATATTATAAATATTTATTTTTAATTTAATTTAATTTTTTACGGATTCCGTCGGAAATTTCCGACGGATATAAATCCGTCGGAAACGGGTGGGTATAAGTTGAAACCCTAGCCGACAATTTTCATTTTGTGCACCCACTCACCCTCTCCACTCCACTTCTGCTCCGGCGAGAACACCCCATTTCCGGCGAGAACATCCCATTTCCGGCGAGAACACCCCATTTCCGTCCCCACCACCTTTGCCATCCACCACCGTCCCTACCACCCTCTCCACCACCCTCTCCATCCCATTATATCTATTGATTTGTATGTTATGTGTATTTATATGTATTTATATGTATGTTTTGTATATTTTATGTATGTTATTTATAAATTATATTTATGTTTTAATATGTTTAATATATAGTTATTTTAATATGTTATACAATTATATGTTATGTGTATTTAATATGTATTTATATATATGTATGTTTTAGTATATAGTCGGGTTGCCATTTGTTGGGCAAACGTTAGGAATTATATTCATTTTATAGTCGTTATGATGGCGAATTTTTTTAAAACTCGTTACACTTATTTGATTTAAACTATGAATTAATATGGTGATTTATTAATATGTATGGATTAAGATGATGGATTAATATGCATGTTTTAGTATTACGTTATATGTATGTTTTGTGTATTGTTGTATGTTATTTATAAATTATATGTATGTTATAATATGTATGGATATATAGTTGTTTTAATATGTTATACAATTATATGTTATGTGTATTTAATATGTATTTATATGAATGTTTTAGTATATAGTCGGGTTGCCATTTGTTGGGCAAACATTAGGAATTATATTCATTTTATAGTCGTTATGATGGCGAATTATTAATATGTATGGATTAAGATGATGGATTAATATGCATATTTTAGTATCTATGTATGGATTAGTATTACGTTATCAGATAGTTGGGTTGCCATCCGTTGGGCAAACATTAGGCTTGATTTAATAAGGAATTATATTCATTTTATAGTCGTTATGATGGCGAATTTTTTTAAAACCCGTTAGGAATTATATTCATTTTATAGTCAAACAATTACACTTAGTGTTTTTTAAGTCATTCAAAACTCACTTCTTTGATTTAAAACCCATGGTTTGACTTTCAACTAGTCAAACCATTACACTTAGGGTTTTTTAGTCATTCAAAACGCAATTCTTTGATTTAAAACCCATGGTTTGACTTTCAACTAGTCAAACAATTACACTTAGGGTTTTTTAAGTCATTCAAAACTCAATTCTTTGATTTAAATTTCATGGTTTGACTTTCAACTAGTCAAACCATTACACTTAGGGTTTTTAAGTCATTCAAAATGCAATTCTTTGATTTAAAACCCATGGTTTGACTTTCAACTAGTCAAACCATTACACTTAGGTGGCGTTTGTTTTTTAAGAGGTGCTAACTCTTAAGTCTGATTTCAGTTATGAAATGGCTATAAATGTTTAAACGAATCAGACATAAGTGGTGATTAAGAGCTTAAAATGAAAAAACAAACAAGGCCTTAGGGTTTTAAAGTCATTCAAAACTCACTTCTTTGAGTTAAAACCCATGGTTTGACTTTCAACTAGTCAAACCATTACACTTAGGGTTTTTAAGTCATTCAAAGCCCACTTCTTTGATTTAAAACTCATGGTTTGACATTCAACTAGTCAAACCATTACACTTAGGGTTTTTAAGTCATTCAAAGCCCACTTCTTTGATTTAAAACCCATGGTTTGACTTTCAACTAGTCAAACCATTACACTTAGGGTTTTAAAGTCATTCAAAACTAGTCAAACATTACACCACCTCTACTTTGCTTATGTCGGCTAACTACTTCGTTTTTTGTTGTAGTTATTGAATATGTCGACAGATAGAGGATGGATGTATATGAGGATGGACGCTAAAGGGTTTCTTAGAAGGGAGTACGTCATCTTAATGGACGGTTTTTTGGACGTTGCCTTTGCTAATGAAAACACCATTGAAAGGAAAAGTACTCCTAATGGTATAGTGCTTCGTATCCGATGCCCTTGTTTAAGGTGTCGTAATATACCCCATAAAGAAAGAGATGCGGTTAGAGTCGACCTGATGCAACATGGTTTCATGAATAATTATACCAAATGGTGGGCACATGGTGAAAAACATCAATATGTATCTGATTATCAACTCATTGGTCAATCCTCTACTCCGACAATGGTGGACGATCCTAACCAAGGGTATGCGGAAATGGTAAACGATCACATGGAACACGATGCCATGACATGGGAAGAACAAACTCCTAATCCGAATGCCAAGAAATTTTATGACATGTTAAAAGATGTTGACGAGCCTTTATGGAATGTAGAAGCGACAACAAAAAGTGAACACTCGAAATTAGGAGTTGCCACGAGATTGTTGAATATTAAGGCGGAATGTAATATGCCAGATGCGACATTTAACCGAATCGCGTCCTTTGTGAAAGATATTCTACCAAAGGGTAATAAGATGCCCTCTAACATTTATGAGACAAAGAAGAGTTTGAGTGGCCTTTCTCAAAAAAAGGAAAGGATCCATGCTTGCAAAAACCATTGCATGTTATGTTACAAGGATGAGTCTACGTTGACCCACTGTAGAGTTTGCAATGAAAGTCGTTACAAGACTAATGGACGAGGCAAGGTCCCACACTTGGTGTTGACGTACATGCCTATTATTCCTAGACTTCAAGAACTGTATATGTCAGAAAAGACGTCAAAAGAGATGACTTGGCATTACGATCATCAGACAGAACCGGGGACGATGGTACATCCAAGTGATGGTGAGGCTTGGAAGCATTTTGACAGGAAGGATCGGGACTTCGCTTCTGAGATCCGTAATGTGCGTCTTGGCTTATGTACCGACGGATTCAACCCGAATAATTCGAATTCGAATCCGTATTCAACATGGCCCGTGTTTGTTACTGTCTACAACTTACCACCGTGGATGGCCTTAAAACCACAATATGTTAGACTTGCATTGGTCATTCCTGGTAGAAAGAGCCTCGGTCAAAATTTAGATGTGTTTCTTAGGCCGCTAATAGACGATCTAAAGATGTTGTATACGGTGGGAGTTCTTACATATGATGCTTATCGTAAGAATAACTTCGATATGAGGGCTATACTACTATGGACCGTCAGTGACTTCCCAGCCTATGCAATGTTGTCTGGTTGGAGCACGCACGGTAAGTTAGCATGCCCATGCTGTATGGGCACAGTGGATTCATTCCAGTTGAAAAATGGAGGGAAACCATGCTGGTTTGATTGTCATCGGAGATGGTTACCTACAACACATCTCTTCCGCCGTGATCAACAAAAATTTACCAAAGGTAAGAGGGTACCAGGGTCAGTCGGTCCACCACCCGATTTAGCAGGTGAACAAATCTATGAGCAGGTCCGTCACTATCCAACGGTTTACGAGGGTTCCCCCGTTCCGATCGAAAAACAGAAAATTTAGCGGGTTCGGTACCACTCATAATTGGGTAAAGAAAATCATCTTTTGGGAGTTGCCATATTGGAAGATGTTGCTAATCCGACACAACCTGGATGTCATGCATATCGAGAAGAACGTATTTGAGAATCTCTTTAATACCGTCATGGACACGTCGAAAACAAAAGATAATGTAAAGGCAAGGAGGGATGTAGAGTTGTATTGAGATCGACAGAACTTACACATTCGTAAGGAGGGCAATAAGGTAGTGAAACCGAAGTCGTCGTATAGTTTGAGCAAACAACAGTTAAAACAAGTGTGTGAATGGTTGAAGAAGTTGAAGTTCCCGGACGGTTATGCTTCGAATATAGGGGGGTGCGTAAACCTTGAAGACTACAACTTTTATAGCTTCAAGAGTCATGATTGTCATGTGTTTATGCAACGATTTCTACCTATTGCCTTACGAGGGATGATACCGACTCCGATATGGGATGCGATAACGGAGTTGTGCACATTCTATCGTGTAATATGCTCAAGGGTGCTACACACAGAAGACTTGATTACGTTGCAAAAAAATATTGTTCAAACAATTTGCAACTTGGAAAAAGTCTTCCCGCCCGGTTGGTTTGATTCTATGGAACACCTAGTAATACATTTGACACGTGAAGCCATAAATGGTGGCCCGGTCCAATATAGGTGGATGTATCTTTATGAGAGGTAAATGAACATTCTCTCAACTTGACATTCGTTTATGTTCATTTCCCATTTATTTTCTAACACATACAATATTGTGTTTATGTTTAGGACGCTTGGGTCGTTGAAGAGAACCGTTAGAAACAAAGCAAAAGTAGAGGGGTCTATCGTTGAGTCTTATCTAGTCAATGAACTCTCAAACTATTGCTCGCTGTATTTTCATCCAAACATACAGAGTTGACAAAATCGCGAGTCAAGGAACTTTGCCCCAGATATTCCTAGTTCTTCAGGAACATCCGATCATCTAAGCATATTCAAGGTTCCTTCTCGTAGATTATTCGAGAAGGGTGGGAAACAGGTGATTCTGAATGATGCCGAGATTCACAAGATCCACACTTATGTGTTGTTGAATTGTGAAGAAGTTCAACCTTCTCTGAAGATCTTTGAAGAAGAACTAGAGCTAATGCAACCTCTACTTGACGCTTGTGCCCGGGCACAAGTTGGGGAATCAATGTTTGCTTCTTGGTTCCTAAACCACGTGAGTATATATATAGGTCTTGGTTCCTAAATCAAAGTTTGCTTCTTGGTTCCTAAACCAATAAATGTGTTTAATTTCCTATGTTGTTTTATAGGTCATGGGGGATTCATGTGAATCAAATGAACAACTGCAACATCTAGCACGCCGACCATCCCGATATGCACGGTCATATAAAGGATATTTCGTCAATGGTTACAAGTTTCATACGGTAAACCATGCTGTTGGTCGGGTCACACATAACAGCGGTGTATATGTGAGGGGTACTAATTACGACGACTCCGAGTTAGAGGGGGACTATTACGGATTGTTGGAGGACGTGTTAGAGGTTGATTTTTTCGGGCATAACGTTGTGGTGTTGTTCAAATGTACATGGTTTGATACTCCTGGTGGAGTTAGAGTTGATCGTAAACATGGGTTGGTCGATATTAAACACAAATCCAGATTAAGATCTGATGACCCTTTCGTCCTAGCATCACAAGCCGAGCAAGTGTATTACACACCATATCCTTCAGTTGCAAAGGAATTGAAGGATTGGTGGGCGGTAGTCAAGACAAAGCCTCGTGGAATATATGCAGTTGCAGAATCTGCTAAAGGCATCGACGACAATGATGATGATGATGATGATGATGATGATGAACAATTCTTTCAAATCAATGAACGAGTAACTTCTACAACGTCCACAGAACAAAATGAGGACCTTAATTCAGTCTCTCTTGCAACCGGCGAGACCACCTTCGTGGCTACACATTCCGAGCAGGAAGATGTATCCGAAAATGATGCTAGTGACGACGAGGAAGAATTTGAAGACACAGATGATGATTCCGATAACGAAGATGCATTTATTTTATCTGATCATTCTTCTGATGACTAGTTATGTAGAACTTATTGTTTATGTATGTATAAAAGTCTTTGTGTATGTATATCTTCTACCTTTGTGTATGTATATTTGTCTTTGTGTATGTATATTTGTCTTTGTGTATGTATATATGTTTTTGTGTATGTATATCTTCTATCTTTATGTATGTATATTTAACTTTAAATCGTTATCTGATTTCAGATGGTGGGAAGGGGTCTGAGTAACAAGGGGAAGGCGATTGCTAGAAGATTGTTCAGTCGCGGAAGTAGCAGCTCATCCGGTAGTCAACAGCCGACACCCGCGAGTGAAGAGACCACACCTTCGAGTGAACAGACCAGAGCCACGTGGTTGGATCATATAGAAGAGAACGAGGATGATCAGCTAGATGTAGAGATCGAAATAGATGAGACCCTGGCACCAGAGCCAAGACGACGAGGTGGCGCTGTTCTACGTGAGACTCCAACTAATTCCGATAACCGACGAGTGATCCGGCTTCTGAGTAGCTGGTAAGTAGCTAGTTGTGGTTAAGGTTTTAACTTTTAACACATAACAAACTTTTAACTTTTATGTTGTACATTTTGCAATCGAGAAGTTTATCGGATAACCATGCTATTCGTGACGTGGCTGCAATATGGAGGTCCATGTTCAATGGTCCGAGTGGGCTCGTTATACGCAGATCCCTCATGAAAATCTCGTTGAGATGTTCGGGGAGTTTAAGGTTAGTAGAAAAGTCTATGTAAACTATTTGTTGTAATTTTATAACTTAACACAAACAATGATCAATATGCAGGCTCGCTACCAGTGGCCATCCGAGACGGATGAGGCCGTGTTCCTAGCATTTTGTAGTTGCTTGCAATCCACTTATGCTGATAGGATGAGAGAGCTTCGACTAAAGGCGGGGAGGAGGGCCCAAGCCGTCGATGGGATACCGTGGGATTGGCATGACTTTGAGCGGATCCGACCATTCTCTCCAGACTGGATGGACGCGACCTTATGGCACCAGATGATAGACCAGGTATAGTATGACGGATTTTTTGTTGTTATGGGTTCGTTTTAGTTTGTATGTATGTTGATTTTTATCTTTTATGTTTGAACAGGTCTGGGCCGCCGATAATGGTGTATTTCAGCGTCAATCTGCGGCCAATACGGCCAATCGTTCGCAGTCAACGGCCCCCAGGCATACTGGAGGTTCGGTTAGCACGGTTGTCCATCGGGAACAGATGGTATTGATCATTCATCTACTATATTAAATGTATATAATTTATTATTTTATTTTGTCTACTAACAACTGAAGTCGTATATATATTGAATGTAGAGAGAAGCATGGAACCGTGAGCCCATGATTAGTGAGGTATTTGACCGGGTTCACTGCACGAACCGACAGCTAGTTACGGGTGCGACCGGGCCGCCCACAGATCCTCCTATTTATCTTGATCAGACTCACGAGCAGAGGGCGGTAAGTTTAGTTTTTGCACAAAATTTAATTTGTTTTTAGGATTGACTTGTTTTATAGGATAAAATTGTATTAATAAGTTTGGGCTGCCGTTGTTGCGTACGATAGGTGTAAACTAGTTAAAAGCATGTAATGGATATGTTCCAATTACAGTAGTTATGCTACCAAAATGTCTATAAGTTTAACATTTTTGTTTTGGTGTTTGTAGGCGTCGTTCCGCAGTATGACAAAAGAGGAATACCCGGATATTGATCCGATGACCCTTAGTCCGGAGATACAGGGTCGGTTGTGGGAAAAGGCTGTCGGAGGTCCTAAAAAGAATCGTATGCCCGGGTTCGGTAAGGTAGACGATTTCGTAAATTTGACCGGTCCACCTCGTCATTGTTGTTCAAGCACCCCTTCTTCAGAGGTATGTGTAATATGGGTGTAATACATGCATGCATTAATTATTTTTTGTATTAATTAGCGCTTAACATTAATGTCGTTTGTTAAATGTGGATTCATTTCAGCTAGAGGCTTTGAGAGCTGAGATGGAGGCTGAACGGAGACAGAGACGGCTTGAACGAGAGGCGGAAGAAGAGCGGTGGCAGAAATACGAACAAGACAGGCGACAACAAGAGGCCACGAGACTCGGTTTGAGTCCTTCATGGCGCAGTTCCAGAACCCGGAGCAGATGCAGGCATTCATGCAGCAGTTTCAGAACCAGAACCAGAACCAGAACCAGGGTCAGAACCCGCCAGAATAAATAAATACAATGACGTTGTTTTTTTATGTAATTTTGAAGATTTAAAATTGTTTATGACGAATTATTTTGTAAGTTTGTTAAAACCAATTTAGTTTGTTATATATACAGCTTTGTTCAAAACTGTGTGGTTTATGCTGGGTACAAATTGTACAGGAAAATTGATTTTTAAATTATTTTTTTCCCCATAAACACCATTTCCGACGGATTTCCGACGGATATCCCGTCGGAAATGTTTCCTAAAATCCGTCGGAAATAAAATCCGTTGGAAAAAAAATCCGTCGGAAATGTTAAATTTCCATTGCAAATGATCCGTCAGAAAAGTCGTCGGGAATCCGTCACAAATAATATCCGTCGGAAATAGTATTCGTCGGAACTCCGCCGGAAAAGATTTTCCGACGGATACGGGAAATCCGTCGGAAATACCTTCGGTCGGAAATCCGTCGGAAATATCCGTCGGAAATCGTTGGAATAGGCATTTCCGATGAGGGGTTTTCCGACGATTTTTTTCCGACGGATTTTGGACTTTTTCCGACGGATTCCACCATTTCCGACGGATTTCCGACGGAAATATCCGTTGGAAAAGGGTCCCTTTTTTTGTAGTGTATCATACACAATATTTTATTTCAAAATATAATAAACCCTAAAGTGTTTTCTTGTGAGATAAAATCGGATATAATAGTTATAAATATTCATTTTTAAGAAGTTATTTCATTAAATATTCATGTTAAGAAGTTTTTTCATATCTTATCGATGTTTCTTTCTCTACAATCTCTTTCGAAAACTCTTATTATAACATGATTCTCAATATTAGAACCAACTATAAAGTAACTAATTATAAGGTATTTATACCCTGACGGTTATAATGAGTAAACTTCAACTAAGCTCATATTGACTTTGTTGATTTTAAGTTTTGACTCTCTACGTGTGCACATTGTGATCTCGGATACAATAGTATTACACCTAACAATCTCCTCCTTTGTATTCGAGATAACAATTTAACAAATCAACTCTAACAAAATCATTATTTGAAGACGATCAAACTTTGTCAATAAACAGTATCTTCAACGAAAAAGGAAGAATCACATCGCTAGAAAAGCTACTCGGGGGGGACCAATCAGCTGCAACTATGGGAGAAGACTGTGTGGTGCGTTTTGTATCAAGTATGGAATCATCGAAACATAACGGTTTTCAAGAATGACAAGGGGAAGATAACAGAACTAATCTTCATATTTCAACGAAAAAGTATCGAATGGATCGGGAATCGAAGACACGGCAGAAGAATGGATTGGGCTCATTGGCTGGTTGACCCAGCAGATTTACAGCAAGCATGAACCCAAATTTACAAGGTATCAGAGAGACGACGACGGGGTTGAAGGTCGGAATCAGTGGTAGACGAGGCATGATGGGAACTGGCTCGGGAAATCGATGCAGACTCGCGGTTTTATTTTTGCTGCTATCGAAGTCATGTCTGTTAAGGCACTGTTGTTAAGACACGGATGTCCAAACTCAGATAGTGCCCTGTAAATGTGTTCGAGCTACAAATTCACGAAAGGGTCGTAGGAAAGGCGATGCAACTGTAGAGGTTTATTTCTGGTAAACTTTTATGATTGTATTCGGTAATTATGGTAAGCAGCTAGCAGTTTGTTTTATATGGGGGGAGGTCATTGCTGGAAGATTTTCTTTCTGTTTTTGTTCCTTTCTTCTCATGGTAGCTGATGTTTTTATAAGTTGGTTGTGTTTCCTTTGTATTGTTGGTTTGGTAATAAAATTTCTTTGCCCTTAAAAAACAGTATCTTCAACATTGAAACAATCTTTCCCTTTGTATTCAAACAAATCGTATATGAAGAATAACAAACTCCCCGTTTAACAAATAGAATATTCAGATTGAAATCTTCATCTTAAATCAATCTCTAGAATATTGGGAAGACTTTTCACCAGTCAACAAAACTCTAAACAATCATTTCCAATCAACAGTTAAGGCTTTGCACATTTAGGATTGGAGTTTTGACACTATGTATACTAAAATCTTTACCTTTATATCATGAAAGAATCCATCATCAATACCAAATATCATCAAACAACCTTGTCTTGAACTTTTAAACAATTTTTGATGATTTTCTCTTTTGCTCCCCCTACACATATGGACGCTTGTTAGCTCTGAAAGCTACGTTTACTCTGTTTGCTCCCCCACAACATAGCATTATGTATTTTGTTGTTTCCTCATTGTTTCTTCGTATGCATCTTCATGTGTTTGAATGTGTCTTTAATATATTGTTTATCCCCCTTCATGATGATTAGGAGAATCCTGAACATCTTGAACCATCAAAGACTAAATCAAATCAGCTATATCAAACACATATGTTAGCTCCCGCTCAGAAAAGTACATCCATCAACTCAATCTCTCGTCCTTAAAAAATAGATCTCTATTTAACAAATTTCTCCTCGTTGAACAATGGGTAATCAACTAACATACAGAAACACGTTTAACAACTTTTATCACTACAATCAAAATAAATTCAATTAAGAAGCCCATTTTCCGTGTTGGCATCAGGGTAGCACTGAGAATCAAGACTAAGTGATCGTGCTAAAAAATCATTCGTATTCTTGCATTTGGGTGGAGAATAATCAAATGAAAGATTTCATCACACATTTTATTTAATCTATAAATCCAATGGTGACTAAGATCCGAAACCTTGAACCAATAAGTTTCTTTGTTATGCAAGGTTCGGATGTTAATATACTCAATTCATATACGATAAATGTTGTATATCAGATATGATCAGTACAAGGAAAGTATTAAGATGCTAGTTGTATTATTCACAATTCCGACGGTTGAGACTAACAATCTCCCTTATTTGTTAATAATACAAATAGACAACAAATATGAAACACTCTAAAAAAATGGTATTGAAACTCATAAGTGAAATCACACAATCCGAGCTCATAAACTCAATCGTATATTTTGGATTCTTTTTTTTTCTTTTTGTTCTCTTCTTTTTCTAAGGCTCTTTTCTTTTGGATTACGAGACTATATAAAGGAAATACATTTAAGATATATATAGTAAAGAAAACTTTAAATTTTAACAAGACAAAAGAAATATATTGAATATTTGAATTCAGACTAAACATATATCGAGTAGTTATAGTGAAATCTTACGTTTGGTCAAGACATTGATTCCTCAAATATCAAGTCTTCAAACTTTACATCTGCTCCAACAGGTTGATGATAACGCTACGAACGACGTTATTTTGATAAATTGTTCTCCATGCAAACAAAGCGTCTGAAATGACTTTTCAAGGGAAATAGTAAATATCTGAGATTCTAGACTTAATTGCAAGAATTTATAATCCTTTTCAATAGAAGACTCAAAGACGAATTCAAAATGTATTTTGAAAAGAAGAATTGAAGTCAAAATGGAAAAAATATTAAGCAAAAACAGTGACCGTAGTGAGTTCTCACGCGGCTTGTGGCTACCAATGCGGGTTTCTTTTCTAGGGCTAATATCCATGCGAGTTATGGAAAGTCGTGTAGGCCCTATTCACGATTTAAAGTTCTTTTCCAACTAAGGCTGGGATTATTCAGCCTTCTAACCATAAACTTGTGGCTTGGAGCGATTTCAAAAGAAACTTGGCGGAGTTTCATAGCAATTGAAGATACATAAACGCTTTCGAAGTGCAGACTACCGAAGATTCAACCGGTGTTCACGGGTATTAAGCTGTACGAAGGTAGTTTTACATTTATCTCGATTTATTGAGAAACCAAAGTCTAGATCTATGAGTTCTATCCTTCTTGTTTTGTTTTTAATCACCCTCAATATGAACTGATCTTTAGATATTAAGGGTTGGATGAATTTTAACTGTTAAGCATATGAACACATAGATCGAGGATTATTATTGAGTTTTGTAATTAATGAAGCATGTGATTTCTTAATGCGTTTCTTAGCCTGATCAACTTACAACTTGTTAATTGATCTTAATTTATCTTTGAGAAAAGTACTTTGAGATCTGATTTGTGGTTGTATCTGTAGGGTGAGAACTTGGATAGAAATATACAAATTGAACCCTAGTACTGCTATTTTACAATCTGATAAATAAAAGTCTGAATTCGTGGATTGAGATCAAGATATGAAACATGCAAATTCAGAAACCAACATGT
Source organism: Silybum marianum (assembly GCA_036898165.1). Classification (NCBI taxonomy): domain Eukaryota; kingdom Viridiplantae; phylum Streptophyta; class Magnoliopsida; order Asterales; family Asteraceae; genus Silybum; species Silybum marianum. The sequence goes on from CM072534.1 coordinate 7,579,465, forward strand.
TACAACGCGATAGAGGGTAACACATACAATAGTGATTTGTCTATTCATCAATTACCTACCTTGATAACTATTCATTTTCAGATGTTGACGTCGATTTTTCCTAAGAAACTATCACATAGATGTTCTTTCAAAATGGGTAAGCAACATTGAATGACAAGGGTGGCATTTTTTAGCCGCCTTTGCATTTACCGATTGCATTAAATGCAATTTTCCAACTTCAACATGTATGTGCTTCTTATTAGTCGATCTATTCATGCTTGTACTCTTCATTTCAGCCATTGTGGTAGATGAAGACACTTGTTATCCTATCCCACCCATTTGTATGTCGAAGGAATATTAAAGCAAGTATGGCACTAGTAAAAATAGTGTTTTAGAACTTACTTTTGGTTGACATGATGTGCATGTTCTCATACACGATGAGTGTAGGAAATGTTTGTCAGGCAAAATTGTTGGACAAATTTACACTCTAAAATCTGGTTTGCCAGTAGTAATATATGTTAGACTACTATTTGACTTTATCTTGTATTGATGTTCTTTTTGGCTAGATGACAAACCAATCCGCTTTTTGTGACGATCTTGACCTCACTTTAACTAGTCTTCAATTTTATTGATGGCATTTCTTTTTTGGATCAGTAAAACTAGTTAACATATTTTTACAAGTAAAATCCTATATTTTTATATTCCAAAATATAAAAATATGTTTACTTTTCAGTTATTCATTGTCCCTTCCTCCCTTCCCCTATAAATCTCCGGCTAATATTTGTTTACTTCTGGCTTCTTCATCTCTTTTGTAGGTTATATATAGTTCTCTTCCTGGTATGATCTTCTCTCTTCATCTTCATGTTCCAATATCTACACTAGGGTTCTTTTTCTCTCTTTCTACATGTTCTGGCTTTAAGCAAAAATAAAAAAGAATGGTGTGGCAGTTTCTAATGCTTAGAATGTCTTTACCTTTTTTTTCTTTCAATCTTTTGACTTTTCAAAATGTTGAATATGTTAAAGATTTTCTTGTCCCTATATCTAAATTATTTCATCAATAAAAATAAGGGTATTTTTAGTAAATTTACACATATCTTGTAATTTATGTTGATTAACCATTTGTTTTATGTTATTAACTTTTCATTTGCCATTATTTATTTTAATTAATCATTGATTTTTATTACAATTTATGTAGATTAATTTTTTGTTTTTCTTTGTTAATGTTATTAACCATTCGTTATCCTCTTTATTTTAATTAATCATTCATTTCTCTTATTTAAGCATAGTGATGCTTTGTTTTTTGTTGGTTAAGTTATGGATTTTTTTTAATAACAAGTCACGTTTCAATCTCTCATTCTAACACATTTTCTCTCACTAGATCTTTCTTTCTAAAAAATCAATCTTTGTTATGTAGTCCTTTTTATAGTACGTGGGACAAACAAAAATAAACTATCCAAAGATCGAAGAATATCAAAGCTTTATCATCAAGGCACACATATTATTATTACATGCAAGTCTTTTATTCAAGTACCCTTCATTTTTCATCATATTTTTTGATTTTTTATATTTCGTAATTTTGTAGTTTCATGATTTATTATTATCTTAATTCTAATTTCTCTGTTTTTTTTTCAAGGAGTGTAACCCACAAAAGGGATAATATATCTTCATTTCATTTTTATATTCGCTTCTTGGTTACTAATATATATTTTTTGTGTTTCATTTAAAAAACTCAAAGTTTTACGAGATTGTAAATCGGCTAATTTTCTTTGAAGTTTGTTCTTTTGATATTCAATGATTTTGAATCATATTTAAAACTAGATTGATTTCATTTTGTGAATTTTGCTTTTTTGCTTCATACAACTTAACACTTTCAACATTGAAATTTTGCTATAATCTAATTAGATCGATACTTGTCAAAAATGTATCGAAGACGATTGATTTAGAAAATGTAGCCGATGAATCATCATTACACTAAAAGGATGAAAAATTGAAGTTGACTGACAATGCTATGTAATCGTGTTCATATGGTGCATGAATCAATGCACATTTTGATCCAAAATGTCAAAAAACTTACAATCAATGAATTATTTATGAAGGAGAAGAAAATATTGGAAGAAAATAAAAATGATAATATTGATAAATACAAACCATCTATTACATTTTATCATGTGTTGTCGTATTTTTTAAAAGATGATTATAGGTTTAGAAAATATCATATTATTTATTTTTTAATATGAAGATTATTTAAATTATCTATTTTGATGATAATATAAATATATAAAAATGAATTTCTCAGAATTTGAAGCCTTTTATAATTTTTTTTATAAAAGTAATAATATTGATAAATTTAAATAATCTATTTATATTTAATCACGTATGTTTTCGTATTTAAAAAAAAGATGGTTATACTTTTATATAAGATCATATTATTTGGTTTTAAATAAGAAAACCATATAAATTATATATTTTAATGATCATATAAATATTTGATAATGTAATATTAATCAATAATTATCGATACATTATGTATATATGAATTTTTAAATAGATTTTGTATAGATGTTGTTTCTATTTAAAAAATAATTATAGTGTTGAGTCTTTATTATCCTAAATCTTCCACTATGTTGGCGATTGTTGATTTATTTTTTCTATTTTATGTATTGATTTATTTTAGTAATACATATTTAAAACTATGGTTATTGTTGATAATTTTTCACTGTTGATTCAGTCGCGGAAACGCTCGGATGTGATCAATTTTTCGTTAACTCTATTAATTGAATGTGCTCAAAATCAATCTTTATCTAAAATAAATTGTTGCATATAGATTTTCAACATATTTCATATATATGAAAATGGCCAATAAAACAATTTATATAATTTTTGTTAACATAAAATTTGATCGTTGCACAACGCGGGATGTCGAACACTAGTTTATATAAGTTGAGGATCATATGAATGTTCCATATTCAAAACCTTAAGTTCAAGGTTCAGATGTTAATCCTTTGGAGTTATATCCGATGGACGTGGTTCATCAGATATACTATTTGTTAGACAAGTGATCAATAATTTCTTTCGAAGTGTTTGATCGGCTGCTAAATGTATTTTTTTAGCAATCTGATGGTTGAGACCAACAAAGCTGTCCTAGTCAAAGTGGAAAAATTTCTATTTTCGTGTGGACTTTGTGGTACTTGACATGGAAGAGGATAAAGAAGTACCTCTCATACCCGGCCGAGCATTTCTTGCCATCAAAGGAACTCTGATAGATGTTCAGGGAGGTAAGTTGACACTAAGAGTCAGTGATGAAGAGATATTCAACGTTTTTCGGGCAAAGAAGAATTGATTTGAGAACAATGAGTTCTATAAAGTAGATGTTCTTGAAAGTTTACTAAGAGACACCTATAGGCAACAAGGCACTAGATATCAACTAGAAGAAACCGTAACAAGCCTTATTTCTGATCAAGAAAGCGAGTGTGTGATGCAATTAAATGCCTTACCACTATTCAAGGGACATTGAATACCTATAATTGAAGATTTAGGAGAACCAGTTGCAAAATCACAATCATCATTGTGGTACCACAACAGCTCGATCTCAAACCACTACCATCATACTTGGGGGAGAAAGAGACGTTACCTGTCATAATATCATCGCACTTAAAATATAAAAAGAAAGAGAAGCTACTGAGAGTATTGAGAGAGCATCAAACAACAATTGGATGGACATATCTGATCCAAAAGGCTTAAGTCCAACTTTCTACACACATAGAACTAACTACAAAGAAGGCACCGACCATCAGTTCAACATCAACGTCGTCTCAAACCAAATATGAAAGTAGTAGCCTAAAAGGAAGTTTGAAACCTTTACACGCGGGGATCATCTATCCTATTCCCAAAAATACTTGTGTTAGCCCAGGTTAGGTGGTACCCTAAAAGGCTCGCATCATAATAGTTCGAAACAACAACGAAAAACTGATTCCTTCTCGAACGGTGACATAGTGGAGGGTCTGTATGGAATATTAGAAGTTGAATAAGGCCACTCGGAAAGATCACTTCCCAATACCGTCACTGATCAAATGTTGGAATGACTGGCAGCCTATGCATACTATTCTTCTTTGGACTGTTATTCTGGGTACAATAAGATTTCGATAGCTCCTAAACACCAAGATAAGAAAACTTTTACATGTCCCTATGGTACATTAGCCTATCAGATGTTGTGATGATTGGCAGGCCATTTATAAGGAGTGCACGAAGAGATTACACAAAATTACTTTATTGCATCTTCGAGATGGGACAACCTTGCTCATTGGAGGACAAATATCTATGTGCAACAAAATACATTTTCTGGAGTTAATTTAAATCATTGATCTATAATCATTTCAATAGGTAACAAATGCTTACATTTTTTATATACACAAGAACTGATTTTGTGTATTTGATTTTATAAGAAATATTAAAAATTACTTCTAAGAATTCTGAAAATAAGATTTCTGATGGCAATGCTGGAATTGCAAAACTTGAAGCAAGAAAAACTAATAACATGAAAGTCATTAATGAGTTTATAGAGGAAAATGTTTATCGTAAGAATCATGTTCATGAGTGTATTCGGACTAGAAAAGTTTTGAAGAATAAAAAAGTGTTTTTGCAAGAGCACTTGGATGAGGATTTAAGGAATCCTGATCATATGACGTATGAGTCATTTTGGAAAATAAATCTTGAGCTGATAAAAATAAATTTTGAACTGAAAGAAAAGATTTATAAGTTAGAGAAGGTGTTGGTCCAAGGGGGTCTACAAGAATGTATAAGTATAGAAACAGTTTGTTGAAAACGGGGGGGGGGGGGGGGGGGGGGGAATACAAACACAACTTTTAAGGTTGTTAAATGGGTTTATTGAGAATAAATAAATTTACAAGTTGTAAGCGGAATAATAACAAGTGGTAAACCTATTCTATTACAACTTTAGAATCACTAAGTATTTTGATGCACAAAGAAAGATAGAAATAAGATCAGAGGTTTGAGGAGAGATAAGCATGCATGAAGATGAAGATGGAGGTTGACAGCAAAATTACACACGTGATATGTGTCACAATAATAGTGCAAGTGTACACCGCTACTGTGTTCGCTTAATAAGTAATATAATGGTAAATACCAAGATCGTCCAAGGACTGGTCAACTAAGAATCAAATATTTTCTTACGAGTTTCTGGTGCAAAGAGAGTTTATAAAAATGATTTGTTGTTGGAAATTTAATAACTTTATAAATAACAATTAAATAAAAGCGGGTATGGGTGTAAGTGTCTCCCGAGAGTATTTTATCAACTTAAATGATTAATAAAGCCAGTCACAATATAATCCCATATAATTTTCTCCTCTCGAAGTTCTGTCATATAGGTTGCAAAAACGGTTTTATTATAAAGTTACCACAAATGCTAACCTTCGGTTTGCCAATCGTACATAAGTAGATCTCGAAAATCTTAGTTCCGCCGGGTGTGGAGGGATGCGCATATCTTTATGACACACCTACTCGACCGACATTTGAACCTTAGTACGATTATGCAACAACCCATATCTCTATGTGATTATTGAAGATTTTCTCAAACCTCCTTGCATCATTCAAGCCGTATTTCGGATTCGCCCCTCTCGAGGTCTAAGATCTAATATTAACACTTAAAGTGATCAGCTCGTCCGCGTTGAGCTGAAGCTTCGACTCGAATGACCAAACCGAAGAGTTAGCGAAAAGTAGTAACACCCAAGTGTTACATTTTGGACTCTCGGGTTTGGCTTACACTCACACCCAAAGGGGGTTTATCTACGATACATAATTAAAGAAATACTGCAGAAATAGAAATACGTAAACAGAAATTGAATTAAACGTAACTGACCACAGTGGTCAGAGACCACTGTGGCCGACGGGAAAGTAAGTTACAGAAATTTAAATTATAGGAAAGTAAAATGATAGAGTTGAATTATTAGCTGAATGCTCTCTAGCTTGATGGATCAAATGCTTTACCTTAGCCTCCTTTTATAGTTGAAGAGGGGAGAGAAGCTTGAGAGTGACTTTGCAATGGATGAAAGTGATGTATGAGAGCAAAAGGGACCTCTCATATTGTTTGTTTTTTTCTTCATGGCTCGATCGTGTTTGTCTCATCTTCTTTGTCTTCATCTTTTGAATTCTCTCTTTATTTCTTTCATGAAAGCACAACCTCTTTAACTATTCTGAACTCTGCAAGACTTTACACAACTTTGGAAAAAAATCCTGCAGAAATCTTTTGTAGCTACTGCCTTGCCACAGTGGTGACTCGCCACTGTGACTCGCCAGCTCCAAACCGACATATAAATTAATCAAAATACACACTTTTATACTCAACAACTCCAAATGAAAATAAAAATCTAAAAAGGGGAAACATGAACAAATAAAGGGAAAACACACACTAAAAGGAAATAAACAGACACACTAATTAAGTATAAATAACACTCAAAATGAGAGTTATCAGAGGTCTTCATCTATTTATACCCGTTGCATTTAATGCAAGGCTATGTTGCAAAGACAATTATCTCATTTGCAAACATATCTGGGCGGGATTAAATATATGACAGGGTTACCCGATATTTGAATCATCGTTGATCAGCACGAAGAATATACGGCCCTTCAAAAATGTATCACATTGGGAATTCCAACAATTTGTTTAATCGATACAAATTGTGACCCTGATCTCGCAGATATTTCGATTCCAGCGAATGATGATGTTATATCTTCAATACGATTAATTCTTAACAAATTAGTATTTGCAATTTGTGAGGGTCGTTCTGGCTATATAAGAAATCCGTGACTAATAATAAGATAAATAACTTATTTCATTTCGGAACCTTCATAGATTTATCGAATAGATTACTATTTCTGAATCTCAAAAAAGAGATAAAAATAACAAGGAATAGAATTTGATTAGTTGGTATTCAAAATATACGATTCAAGTAGTCAAGTCGAGAAAGAGATGGGTGAATCAAAATAATTTTGTTTAAAGTTCTATTTTTGTTAGAGGGCAATATTAATGTTCTATCATGCTCCATCAACACACTAAATTGGTTATACTATATATCCGGTGTGGAAGTAGGCCAACATTTTTATTGGAAAATCAGGGGTTTCCAAGTCCACGACCAAGTACTTATTACTTCATGGGTTGTAATTTCTATCTTATTAGGTTCAGCCACTCTAGCCCTTCGGAACCCACAAACCATTCCGACCGGCGGTCAGAATTTCTTCGAACATGTCCTTGAATTTATTCGAGATGTGAGTAAAACTCAAATTGGAGAAGAATATGACCCTTGGGTTCCTTTTATTGGAATTATGTTTCCATTTATTTTTGTTTCTAATTGGTCAGGCGCCCTTTTACCTTGGAAAATCGCAACTCAGAAGGTACATGCCATGTCTCAAGTTTCTATAGGAGACTTGTCCTTTGTTCATAAAACAACTAAGCTTTTAGCCAAATATGAACAATAGCCCAGTCAGAGTTGGTAAGCATGTGGAGTGAAAATCAAGTAACTTTGTACGTACATTCTGACAAGGTATGGGGGTTTGACATTTGTGCATCGAGGATAAGATCAAATTCGATCTTGCTGAGTAGGCTTCATTTTGATCACTGATACTGAGTCTTCAAGGATGAATACTTCAGATATCACTTAGGCGTACGCAAGATCTCACACTTTGTTAGATGAACGTTGCTATCACTGAACCGCTTCAGATCACGAGCTATTCACCCCTTTCTTCAGATAAATCACTATCTGAATTTAGTTTCATTTTTAAGGATATAAAAGCACAATTTTTGCAACTGTTTTAAAACTAAAAAATATATTCACTGATAGATAAAAGAATAATCATCAGTGAACTTAAGATTACTTAGGTTTTTAGGACTCATAAGTTCCTTGTCTCTTTACTCTTTTCAGGGATCTTTTCAGTACATAGATGGAGTAAAGTACTTCACTGAATTTCATTACTTAATAATTTGAAGAATTACATTGGAAAATGAAATTACAATTTTAAAGTACAGTATAGTACACTGAAGTAATACAAAGGAAAAATTAGGAACTAGGGCCCTGAGAAGCATTTGATGCTTCTTTTCTTCTTTGTAGTTCTTTTTCGATTCTTCTTCTCTGAAAGTTGAGTGGATCGTTTTCTACAGAGCAGTTGTAGTACAAAATCTTGAGAAGTTTACTGGAGCAAGAGAAATCAACTTATTTATGTGAAACTTGGTTGACCCATCATTGTCTAGGAAGACCATCCTTGGTTCAGCTTTGCTAACAATTTCATTTTCTTCATACTTTCTCAGAGAAGGCAGGGAGGTATTTAGCATTGAATGATTAGAGAGAACCAAGTGAACGAAGAGACTTTCCAAATCGAATTTAGTCTCATGTTCATTTCGGAACGATGGACCTTCATCTGTGTCGGATTTGTATTTCTTCCTTTTGGATTTTAGAGGGATAGGAGGAACCGCTAGATGCTAAGAGATCCTTTGCAGAAGCCGATTCAGATGTTCTTCTACTATAGCTTTGAACTGAGACTTTGATTGCTAAATACCATTTCTGATTTCCAGCCATTCAAAGAAACCATAGAACTTCAGAAACTGAGGTGCTTCTTCTTGACTACTATGTTCTCTTAAAAGGTTTACCTTTATCTTTGGACCAGATTTGGAATTTCGTCCAGATATAGTGACATTGGTAATCGGTTCAGGGAGGACACGAGAATTGACATTCTTTTTGCACTACTCTAGTTCTTCATTCTTCTTTTCTTTGGCAATCTGAAGGTCTTTGTTCGCCGCTTGTAGAATCCTTTCTTAGGCTCTGAGATGATTTCTCATCTTCGAGGTTGATTCAACGAACTTCTTTTGTGCTAATGCCTCAGCGACTTGAGGCTTTCTTGAGATTCTCGTAGTTGATCATCTTTGAGTTGCTGAGCTTTGGATCTTTCTTGCCTTGCTAATGCTTCAGCGACCTTGAGGTTTTCCTGTGCTTCTCTTACTTCCTCATCTCTTAATCGCTGAGCTTGTAGGGGTTCCTGTCTTTCTTCAGCGAAGAGGAAAGAGATTTTGTCTATAGAAGAAGTATTTACAGGAAGAGAGTCTTCAGGACCAGAGGTACAAAAAGGAATTTTTACTCTGGTCCTTTCTAACTCTTTTATTAAGATAGCCATCCTAGCTTCTTGTTCTGGTTCAGGAATGGGCTCTTTATTTACACGCCTCAGAACTAGGCCTTCTTCGTCTTCACAATCTGATTCAGATATATACATCAATAGATCTGCGATCGAAGGTTTACTCAGGAACGGAGTCACCTTAAGGGGACGAGGTGAGCTGAGAGTGGGAGAAGAAGGTTAAGAGTTAAATATTTCTTCAATACTTCTTATAAATGAAGTACTGGTACGGACAGAAAGGGGTAGCAAAATGAGAAGTTGGGGTTCAGAGAAAGGGTGGTAAATTTCAATAGGAAGACTTACCTCAGTGTTATTGAGCTCCCCCTCTTTATTCAGGAAACCAGCGTCCTCTGATTCCATAGGCTGTTTGTTCTTTGCGTTGGGATTAGGCTGCTCCTTATTGGTAGGGGACTTGTCCCCCAAAAGTGTTTTAAATTCAACCCCGGTTTGTATCCCTAGGCGTACAGATTGGAAGAAGGTTGAAGGATCATCATCATCATCATCATCTCTCAAGGAGTATGAAGGACCTTCTTCACCATCGTCTTCTTCCTCCTCGTCTTCCTCATCCTCGTCTTGGATGAGGGAATTGACAACATCAATCACTCCCTGAGAGAGATTCGCCTTTTTTGAGTAGATCATCAGCCTCAACGATGATTTGCTCTTCTAATTCCTTGGCGATCTTCTTCCCCTCTTTATTTTTATTAGGGAGGACATGCACTAGCAAAGTGTTTATCCTTCTTTCAATCTTGGCAAGAGTCTCTGACTGGGCTTTCTGAGTCAACTCTAGTTGAGTTAGGTTCCCTCGATTCACCTCGGTGAAGGCGGAGGTAGTAGTATTAGGATTCTGAAGAAGCTTTAGAATCTCCAAGAGAGTATCCCCCTGGTTATCAAGCTTAATGCCAAGCTAAGTGATGGAGTAGGTGTTCAGGGAGACTGCATTCTTCACGGAAGTGACTTCTTCTTGAAGAGTAGTGACAGCAGTTTAGATGGAGGAGACGGCGTCTTCACAGTAGGCATCCCTGAAACCTTCTAAGTATGTACTCAACCGAAATTTGAAGGTTGTCGACCTTCATCTTGATTTCAGTGGCCTCACCGACAAGGTGGTCAAGTGCTGGTTTTTGAAAGCAGGGGGTTGGGGCGTCAAGGGAGATGTTTGGAATCTCTAGAGTTAACATGGGAATGGACCTTCCATGAGATTTTTCCTTCTTAATTTCCCTCTGTTTCTCCATATTCAGAGATGATGGAGATTTGGTGAGAGGGTTTGCAGAGATGCCAACAACAACAGCTGTTGAAGTAGGTGCATCAGTGATTCCTATTGACGATAAAGATAAATAAGCCGAAAAGAGCTATAGGTTAGAAGAAAGAAATAGGGAGGAAGTATGTGTATGCAAGGGTTTCCTTGAGAGTATCTAAAGGATTATTCTCAGGGTAGAAACTTGCTACGGATGTGTCCTGAGGATCACATATTTGTCTCTGAGAATGCTTGTTAGAAACATTCTCAGGTCCTATGCACGTAGCTTTCCAATTCTCAGATTGTCGTAACAAAATTGATAAATGAACAACAAGCTTCTCAACCGCTTCAAATATGGGGACAATTATATCTGAGTCATGGATTGATGTGTGGACCAAAGAAGAGCAGGTAGAAATAAAAGAGAAGGCGGTGATGGTATTGCGTGTTCCAGCTTCTGCGAAGCTGGTAACTATATTTTCAGTGACCATGGTCTCTAAAAGAGGTAAAGCTAAAGAAGCGGCAACGGTCTCTGATGTCGTTGTCGTGGTTGAGGTTGGAGGAGGCGTTTGTAATACGCCGAAAGAAGGAAGAGTTGTTTGTAAAGAGACAATCTTCTTTGGCTTTTTTCTCAGTGGTTTGCAAGCGATGAGACTTCTTGATTCTATCGGTGGCTGGATTCTTTCTTTCCTCAGAGGGGAGGAAGATGTGTCAAGGTCGACAACTGATGGGGTTGTTAGTGACTCGAACACATTCTCTACCACAAAGGTAGGTTTGAGGACTTCAACGTTTTGGGGCGTGGGACCCCTGATGATAGCCAACATCTCTGGAAGGTAGGGAGCATCACCTAGTTTTTCATCATGCTCCAGTGATTTCTTGCCAATCTAGGATAAATGTTGATTTCCCTTCTTCGGGTATCTTTCGAAGACATACTCCAGAATATTTGAGATGAACCTCGGAGAGGGAATCGTCTTCTGCCTCTTGTTCGCTCCAAATCTGTTGTAAAGATCATCAGAAGATGATCTTTGCATAGTTGATGCGGTGACCATGGTAGAGAGCGCATGCCATGTCGAGGAACTTTCTACTTGCTTGTTCCTGTTAGGACTCTATTTTAATTGTGTCAAAATAAGAAAAGGATAATTGTGTATATTGTAAAAGAAAAGTCTATAATGCCTAAAACTCTTACTTTCCTTATATGCATTAGTCCTTCAATATAAATAGGGGTCAAGGGTATTCATTAGAAGAAGAAGTCGATAGATTTGAGATATTCAGAAGTAAGATATACGACTTCTATTATTCATATTTATCCTGTTCTTTGTGTTTTTACTATACTATATTCGGACCTGATATAAATCTGGGATCCACATTTGGTATCAGAGCCAATCGATCTGAGTTTTGGACTTCCTCTAATCAAAATCTTGGATAAATAGGTAAAACTCTCGATTTTTTCTGTTTTTATTGTTATCGAGTCTAACTGCAGTAGCTTCGATCGACATATATTTGAAACCCGGTTTTTCTCTGTTTGTTTGAGTTTTTATCGAGTCATACCACAGTAGTTTTAATCGATTTCTTTTAAACCTAGTTATATTGCCTTCAGTCGAATTTTTTCTTTCTGTCTTTAGGTTGTGTAGTAATTTCGAACTAACCTGTGCTTTTTTTAATCAAGAAATCTGTGTTTAGTTAGATATCGAAACCTTCATCCTGTTGAAGACTTGTCGCATCAGACTCAGTTATTTCACTCGAGAAGTATTAACCAGTTCATGAAATTCTGTTTTTTTTAAGATTAAATTACTTTCGTTTATTTTGGGTTACTTTTGTTGTTCTTTAACAATAGAAAACTCAGGATCTAGTGGCTCCTGCAGGTTTTCTGGTTAGAGAATTCTCAAGTAAACATCATAAATCTTAGTAAGTTTCCATTAATCTTAATTGAGAAAATTGGAAACACAAGAACTTACCTCTTCTTGTCCATAAAAAGAATAAATAACTTCTGTTACTCTATATCCTTTTAGTCAAGAATCCTTCGTTCTTGCTATCTGGTCTATCGATTATAGAAAAATCAGGATTAGATATCTCTGAATTCTTCTCTACTCTCTTTAGGCCGACATCTTTAAATTTTTTGTTTCAAGTCAGACTGTCTTCTCGCGTCTTAGTAACCCGATAAGCAATTCTTATCGAACCTCATTGAGTCGACATCTCTTCTTATCGAGTCCGTATTACCCGGTATAAATTACTATCTCACCAGCTTTACCCGACATAAATTGTTATCGCCCCTAGTCAGTCGAGTAATTTCACCTACGTTCATAGAAATCTTAGAATTTTTCCAAAACTCACTGCTCGAGATCAAATCAAAATCAAGTACAATGACTACACGCGAAGGCATGACTATTGGTTCAGACGTAAAACCCCCGATTCTCTTTCGGGGAGAATATCCGCAATGGAAAGACCGGTTTCTCGACTTTGTCGAAAGACATGACTATGCGGAGGAAATTATGCTTTCCATCATTGAAGGACCACCTCCAGTTCTATATCGTGAACTTCCCGCACTGCCAAACAATGTCCCACCTCTTCCAACTAGACAAGAAATGAAGCCAAAGTCAAAATACACTGATGCTGAAACTCCAAGAGCAAAAGGCGATCAACTTGCACGTTCTTACCTACTACTCAGCATCCCCAATGAAATCTACATGAGTATTGATAGTCAAAAAAGAACAGCCAAAGGGATGTGGGAACAAATCGAGAAGTTTATGCTTGGCGCGAAGATTGGAACCCAAATGAAGATCACAAACTACACCACTCAGTACGAAGATTTCAAAGCCAAAGATGATGAAAGTCTTACGGATACCTAAACCCGTTTTGTTTACTTAGTAAACGAACTAAGAAAAAACGAAATCCGTAAGTCAAAAATCGAGAACAACGTGAAATTTCTTAGCAATCTCCAACCCGAATGGCGCCTCTTTGACAACCAAATTAAACATAGCAAATTTCTCGCTGAACTTGATCTGCACGAAGTGTATGAGACCTTGAAACAAGATGAAGAGGAAGTCCTAGAAATGGTGGAGGCCAATAACAAAATCAAAAAGCCTTCCGACCCAATCGCACTTGTGGCTAAAGAAGAGACAATCCCATCACGAAGCATCCCGCAAGATAACTTTCAGGAGATGGAAAACAAAGAATTTGATGACCCCGAGATAGCCCAATTCCAACAATAATTGGCTCTTCTCACTCAAGCCTTCCAACGCAAATTCTCTCGTCGTCTCAACTCCAACCAACAAAAGAACAAAAGCCAAAGAAAAAAAGACAAGCGTTCACCAACCAAATCTGAAGACAAGTTCAAAGGAGAAATTGAGTTTGTGCTATAACTGCGGTAAATCTGGTCACTGTGGACGCGAATGCAAGAAGTCCATTGTCAAAGATTCTAACTACTTTGCTTACAAACTAATGCTTGCTAAACAAGAGGAAATCGGTAAAGTTCTCATGGCAGAAGACGAACACTGGCTTCATCAAGATGACTACGAACTAGATGAGGAAATCCAATCACACTTCAGTCTGATGGCTTACTCTGACCCCTCTGGTGGCAATTCATCTCACGCTTCCGACTACACACCCGAGGTAAGTCACTCTGACTATGACAATTTTGTTGCACAAATGAATGATTTAATGATACAATTGCATGAATTACAATCTAAATTGAAAACCGAGAAACTCTTTGTTTCCAACTTAGAAGCACGTTTATAAAATAATCATAACCAACTTCTAATTGCTTCATCCGAACTTGCCAATTCTAAGAGTGATGTTCAAAATTTACAACAGAAAGGAATGTTTTTAAACATGAGAATTTAGATCTTAAACAAAAACTTTCGGATCGCACGGAACGACTTACCAAATCCGAACGTGAGGCCGAAGATTTTTCATCCAAATATGAGTTTGCCACTATTCAAAGAAACGATCTTTTAGAAAAACTTAAGGCTTTGGAACTAAAACTTTATAAAATTGGTCAAATGGAACAAACAATTCATCTAAACCCCCCAAAATATTTAAGTTCAAAAGTTGGATTAGGCTTTAATAATCCCAAATGTTTGGAAAAGGCCATTTACAATACTCCGACTCTTTATAAATTTGAATATCTAGACGTTGGTCCAGAGTATAAATTTCAATTTATGAACCCCGTCATAAAGTCGAAAGAAGGGAAGATTGGAATAAGAAGAACAAAAGTATCACCAAATTCCATTCTGTTATCCAAAACAAGTGGAAAAGGATTCTACCGATTAAACTCTTCCTAATAATTATTTTCCTTCTTACACCGACGAAGAACTTCAAATCCAATCCCCGAATTTTAAACCTTACATTCCCACCTTAATTTTAGAAAATAAAATTGTTCAACTGTAAAGGTGTTAGAACTTGAACGCTCTTTGTCGGAAAAGGAAAAGGAGGCTTTGATCACAAAAATCCAAAATCTTGAAAACAAAGCTTTACAGTTTAACGAAAACCTCGAAGTTGATGCAGCTTCAGATCTTTCCTCATGTAAAACTTTCGTTAGCAAATATTTAGATGACTGTGAAGAGATGTTCAAATTTGATCCAACTTATTGTCCTCCGAAACAACAAACTTCCCTTTCTTCCGAACAAATTGATGCGGAGTTAGATGACCTCGAGAAAATGAGTTTTCCGGATAACAGTTCTAATATTTCTCAAAAACATAAATCCCAAGATTGTTTACATGAGTTGAATGCTAACTTTTACTTCAATCCTACTCTTCCAAGTCATGTGGAATTTATGGATAACGTCAAGAAACCCATTGAACCAGAATTGATTCCTAAAAGTGACACTATTTGCTCTCTCACTCTCAGTCTCAACAACAGGATCAATCTATGCATGCCTCAACATATAAAATTCATCATTCTAAATCTGATCAAGTTCCTTTAAACGTTTCAGCTTTACTCCCTCTAAAGAAAACGCATGTTTGGATTGAAAAAGGCACTCGGCAAGCAAAGTCTACACACCGCAATAAGATTGACAATTTTACTTTTTCTAATGTCAAAAGAACAAATAATAGCTCTAAGTTTCCTTATACTATACATTCGTTCAAACATTTAATTCACTTTTCAAGAAATAAAATTTGTTGCTCAAATTGTGGTGTGAATGACTTTGTGCGCTTAAATTCATATGGTTATGATTACTATTCTGATATGCATAATTCATACAACTATCATCAAATCGATCTTCTTACAAATTATCCTATTTATAAATGGGTTCCCAAGAGGCCCTTGACTATGGCACCTAAGTCCTAATTCAAATGGGTACCAAAGGCTGCAAAGTCAACTAACCCCAAAGGACCCATTTACAAATGGTTAGCTAAATCTGCCTGATTTTTTGTAGGCTAGTCATGTATGGTACTTAGATTCTGGATGCTCCAAACACATGACTGGACAAAAGGAGCTTCTCGCCAATTACATCGAAAAACACGACGGCACTCTACGCTTCGGGAATAATCATTTCTCACCAATCTGAGTATACAGAGACATCATTAACAACAATCTCACAATATCCAAAGTATCATATGTTCAAGGCCTTCGTCACAACCTTCTAAACATTGGCCAATTCTGTGACAAAGAACTTGAAGTAAATTTTCGTTCCGAAAGATGTTGTGTTAGAACCTACGAAGGAAATGAGATATTAGTCGGAACTCGCAAGTCAAATCTATACACCATCGATCTTTCAAAAGTTGAAACACCAACCGATGTGTGCTTAGTCTCCAAAGTCTCTAATGACAAAAACTGGTTGTGGCATCGCCGACTCTCTCACCTAAACTTCAAAAATATCAGTAAACTCGCAAATGGAGGGTTGGTCACCGGTTTACCAATGATTAAATTTGAAAAGACTCACTTATGTGGTGCTTGCGAGATGGGCAAAATGAAGAAATTTTCACACAAGCCCAAAGTGGAGGACAACACAACTCGTCCTCTTCAGCTTACTCACATGGATTTGTGAGGCCCCATGCGAACTCAAAGCATTCACGGCAAGAAGTACGTTCTTGTCATGTGGATGATTATTCTCACTATACATGGGTCAAATTTCTTCGCAAAAAGGACGAAGATCCCAAGACAATCATTGCCTTCTTGAAGAACATTAAAGTGAAATTTGAGCTTTCCGTCCAAACCCTTTGCACGGATAATGGCACCAGTTCAGGAACCGCACGCTAGTCACCTATCTCAACTCTGTTGGTATATCTCATACATTTTCTATGGCTCGAACTCCACAATAGAATAGTGTGGTCGAACGACGTAATCGTACGTTGGTCGAAGCTTCTCGCACCATGCTTGCTTATTCCAAACTACCACACTATTTTTGGGCCGAAGCCGTAAATACCGCCTGCTACACCCAAAACCGTTCAATCATCAATAAGCGGTTTACCAGAACCCCTTATGAATTGATAAACTAACGCGTTCCTTCCATACATCATCTCCATACGTTTGGTGGATGATGCTTTAATCTGAACGACAAAGAGGATCGTGGCAAACTTCACACCAAGGCTGATAAAGCATACTTCCTTGGATATTCTCCGAACGCATTTGCTTATCGGGTCTATATGAAGAATGCAAGGTGTGTAACGGAATGTGTCAATGTCCAATTCGATACAAAGGATGGAATGGCTCCCGAACCAGATACTTCCGCACCCGAACTTACTAGCGTGTCAACTTCCGAACACCTCAGTTCGGAACCTGTTCCTAACCCGTTTCATCCAAATCAAGCTTCCACCTCCAAAACAACTACCTCTGATTTGGATGATCTGTTTGAGCATTTTTATTCTGATTACTTCGGACCATACATACCAGTGCCCAAACATGTAAACACACCAACGTTGGAAGTTGCCGAGACCACTAATCTTTCCGGACCGACTATTTCTACGAACACCGTCTCAACTGCTGCAACTCCAAGCGCCTTTGTGCTCCCTGATTCTGCTTCAAAACCCAGTTGTTACAACCCTTGAAATCACCACTCAACCAAACTCGGAAACTGTTACCTCTAATCAAGTTGTCACCACCGATCTGAATTAACTTCAAGCGGACTCACTTCCTCAAAACCAATTACTTCACCTACGAATCCGGAACCGGCATCCTCTCCCCCACCAATGAATCCTATTCCAAAGGATGTTTCGAGTTCCTCTCGATCTTCCGAAGTGGCTCCGGCTTTGGAAACAGTGCAAGAATTACCTCTTGGCACCTATGTGGATGACAATCCTGATCAAGCCATGACTCAGCTGCATCCCCATTCTCAAAAATGGACTAGATCTCACTCGACCGATCAAATCATTGGAGATCCCTCGAAACCAGTCACAACGAGATCAGCCTCCGCAAACGATTGTTTGTTTTTTATTTTCCTAAGCCAAATCGAACCAACCTCTGTTGGAGAATCCATGTCTTATCCAGATTGGATTACGGCTATGCAAGAAGAACTCAATCAATTAGAGAGTCTCAAAGTTTGGCGTCTCGGTCCCCGACCCCGAAACAAGACTACAATTAGCACAAAAAGGACGAAGATGGGATTGTCATACGCAACAAAGCACAACTTGTTGCTAAAGGATACCATCCCGGTTGCTCGAACTGAAGCCATTCGCATGTTCTTGGCATATGCGTCTCACAAAAACTTCGACGTTTTTCAGATGGATTTCAAGACTATTTTCCTCAATGGCGTTCTCCGCGAAGAAGTATATGTCTCTCAGCCCGACGGATTCGTAGACTCTGCTAATCCACATCACAAGGCTCTCTATCGAACTCAAACAGGCGCCACGTGCATGGCATGACAACCTATCCAAGTATCTTGTCAAAAACGGTTACTCCAAAGGTAAGATCGATCCTACTCTTTTCATTAAAAAGGAAGATGGTGATATCATGGTTATTCAAATATATGTAGATGACATCATTTTCGATTTGACTAACCCACAACAATGTAAAAACTTCTCCGAACTCATGATTGCCAAGTTCAACATGAGCATGATGGGAGTAATGAATCTTTTCCTCGGTCTTCATGTAAAACAATTTTCAATGGGAATATTCATTAACCAATCGAAATATATCTCGGATATGTTACATAAAAATAACATGATGACCTGTACACCGATTGGAACTCCCATGTCTCTGGGTTCAAAACTACACACTGATCCTTTGGGAAAAGCAGTAGATCCTAAAACCTATCGAGGAATGGTTGGGTCCTTAATGTACTTAAAGGCTAGTCGTCTGGACATATTGTTTTCTACATGCTTATGGGCTAGATATCAAGCCTCTCCCAAAGAATCTCACCTTAGTGAAATTAAGCGGATTTTTCGTTATTTAAAAGGTACTACTAATCTTGGTCTATGGTATCCTAAGGATACATGTTTCGAGCTAACTGCTTTTCAGATGCTGATCATGCCGGATGCATGCTTGATCGAAAAAGCACGACATGCCACATTCAATTCTCGGGAGATAAACTAGTCAGGCTGGTCTTCAAAGAAACAAACGTGCGTCTCCACATCCACTTCGGAAGCTGAATACATCGCTGCCGCAAGCTGTTGCTCACAAGTAATATGGATGCGCACGCAACTCAAGAACTATGGCTTCTGGTTCAATAAGATTCCCATCAATCGTGACTCGAAGAGCGTCATCACCATATCCAGCACTCCAGTCCAACACACCAAGACAAATCACATGATTTCCGGTACCATTTTATTAAAGACCATGTCGAAAGCGGTTCAATCTGTTGGTCCCAAAGGAGTCTACAAGAATTCAAGGATATAGAAACAGTTTGTAGAAGGGGGGGGGGGGAGTTGAATACAAACACACAAATTTTAAGTTTTTAAATTAGTTTATATTGAATAAATAAATTTATAGTTATAGGCAGAATTAGAACAAGTAAGTAAACCTATTATATTGTAACTTAAGAAATCACACAGTTTGATGCACAAGGAAGTAAGAAAGAAAAGAGGCAGAGGTTTGAGAAAATAGAAAGTAGCATGCATTAAAATGAAGAAGAGATCTTCATCTTATTTATACCCGTTTGCATGTAATGCAAGACAAAAGGTATATGCCACATGTCAAGCTTTCATTGGAAGCTTGTCCTTTGTTTAGAAACAACCATGCTTTTGGCCGCGTGTGAACAATACCAAATCAGATATGATGGGGACATAAGAGACAATCCGTACGTCATTTTTCTGACATAGTATATAAGGTTTGACTTTTGTGCATCGAGGATAAGATCAACATTGATCTTGCTTTGGACTTCACTTGATCGTTGAACTTGAAACTTCAAGGATGAACTTTCAGAGTATCGCTGAGGTCTTGCAAGACATCACACTTCTAATTAGACAATCCTTTGCTATCACTGAACCGCTTCAGATCATTAGTTGATTATCTCTATCTTCAGCTTGGTCTTCGACCTTCGCTGAATGTTCTTTTGGTGTGAATGTTGTTCTTCAGATCTTCAGAGATAAGATTAAGGTTCCTGAGTTTCAGCGATCGCTGACTGTAATTAGCGTGTGCTATCGCTAAATTTGAACTTAACCTTATAAATGGAATTTTCACTAAGTATACACAGGAGTCATATTCAAATCACTAAGAGGAGTTATGATCAACACAATCGAATTATACTTTGTTAATACGGAAATTCAGCTTGCCGACTTGTTCACAAAGGCATTGGATGATAAACGCTTCCAATTTCTAGTATCCAAGTTGGGCATGCTAAATCTCAAAACCTGATTCTCAATCAGTATATTTAAAACTTCACAAAAAGCCCATTTAAGTTTAAATGCACATTCACCCTTCAGAGTGAATCTTCATTTTACTTGAATTCTCGTTTTGTGAAATTTTAAACTCTTTAAAATTTTTTGTATTTTCGTAGTTTTTTCGCTCTCGTACATTTTTCGTCATGTGTGTGTGTTTTTATTTTTTTAGATATTTCAATGTTTGTTTCACTAATCTTTCAGTTTTCGAGGGGGAGCGGTCAGGTAAGTTTTCTTCACTCTCACACTTCTAGGGGGGACAAGTTTTTCTTATCTTAGGCACAATTCAAGGGGGAGCACTTAGATTTTTTTTCTAAAATCTTTCTTTTCGCACTAAAGGGACTCGAGATCCCCATCTTGTCGCCTCAATAGGACTCGACATCTGAAGATATCGAGTTACTATGACTTGACAAGCTGCTACTATTTTGGTCCTCGGCCCAATGACATCATGTCACGTGTCCCTGGCCCACTATTTAAATGAGAGGACCCCACGTGCACTGTTCACTTCTCAAATTCCAATTTCCCTCTTTTTCTCCAAAAATCACCCGAGCAAACATCAACCACAGGTTTTTTTTCCTTCTCAAATCTTTGTTTTTTGCAAATCCAATCATATCACCAGGTTTATTATCATCTTTAATTCTTACTATTTTCAGTTTTATTCATAGCATGCCTGTCAATTTGTGATTAAACTGTTCATATTCCGAAAAACCCTAAGGGTTTAGGATTTTTCATGGTCCTAGTGCTTATAGAACATATATGGGTTTAGGATTAGTATTAAATATGTTCAGCGACACCCATTGACCCTAGATCTAGGCTTAAAACACTCTAATTTTTACTTTGATTTCTGGGTTGATGTATGTTCATGCTTGTTGACCCAACTCCACACTTAGGATTTTTCTTCAAGTTTTTTAAGACTTATCGACTCCTTAAGACTCGACATGTTTTCTTGTCGCCTCACACAGGATCGACAAGCTTGCTTACTTTTCATTCAAATTCCTCCAAGTGTTTTTGTCAACACCCTGTCGAGTCTCGAATGATCGACAACTTTGCTTAAATTGCACTCAAATCTTCCAAGTATTCATGTCATCACCTTTATGCTCGACATGTTTCTTGTCGATCCAACTAAATTGAGCTTTAAATTCCTTAAGTCTTGTTGTTGACCTCGTTAGATTCGACATAACTTCTTGTCGACCCCTATAGGCTCGATATACTTCCTTGTACTTCTTAGAAAACCCTATGCGTTTATGTCTACTCACTTCTACTCGACATATACGTATGGCGGCTCCTATAGGCGCGACATCCTCACTTAAATTTTTCTTCGAACAAACAAGTATTTCTTATCGACCCATATTGGCTCGCCATATTTTTGTCTCGAATCTCCTAGGCTCGACATCATCACTTAGCACTTTTTAACCTAGTCAACTAATCCATCCTCTATAGTTTACTAACTTTGTGCTTTCATTTCCATGGAAGCTATTAATGATCTGAACGTGTCAGACGACGAGCACCACATGCCTTCTGAGAGGTCTACTGCACCAAGTATAAATGCTGCAAACTGTGATGACCTGCTTGTGTCCCATCCGAAAGGAAGAAACTCGAACCCAACAACCATCGCCTAGACTTCAGTATGAATGTCGAACATCCGGTCATCATGGAGATTCTCAAACGCCATTCTCTTCGGTTTGCCTTCTCCTTGGAGCAACGCATCCCTGCCTTCTATCTGCAGCAGTTCTGGTACACGATGACAAACCATCCGGTTGAAGGCAACCATCAATTCACGGCACAAATCGATGAATATGTGACCCGAATCACTCCGTCTCGCATTCGCCGCGTCCTACGACTTCCTATCTCGGATGACTATGAAGACCCCGTGACAGACGAAGAATTGTGCCGAGACATACACGCTTTGGGATTTAACGCTGACCTCACAAGTGCTGGCCAATTCATGCACATGCACCTGCCACAAATATGGTTCACACTGTTTTCCCTAATCAATCGATGTCTGACGGGAAAACACACTGCATGGACAAAGCTAGCACGGCTGTACTTCGGATCTTTCATGGGATAATCTACAGTCGTAATTACGACTATGCTACACTGATATGGTCTGACTTGGTAGAGTTTATTACAGATAAAGGAACTAAAAGAGACCGTCAATTCCTACCCTACCAACGGTTTCTACAACTGTTCATTCACTCAATGATGCGCACCCACCTAAAGATTCCACGACGAGCCGACACGCCACTCGGAACAACCTTCACACAGAAGTACTTAAAGCTCAACGACAAACAGTTCCCGTACGTCATGCCTATCCCTGCTGCCCTACTACCCATGCGGATCAGCACGCACATAGTGTGATAGCTTATAGGGAGAGAATCGGCTTAATGGCTCCTCCAATACCGGATGAGCCTGCCCAAGAGCCAATCCCTGAGGAAAACAATGAGATAGGTGAGGGTCCTAGATTAAATGAGCAGGTTCAGAATCAAGGGGATCCTGATCAGGGTGTTGAGAGAAGAGACAAAGTGAGGGGAAATGACGAGGGTGGTGCGTCTAATCAGCCTATCCTTACTGCTACTGCACCCATTCCCATTCCACCATAACCACATGCTACAACCCCAACTACTTCTGCTCGCATTCCTCGCTTAAAAATTCGAGTTCATCGCCCACCTTCACCATCCGACACCGAGACCAAAGAAACACTCGAGCTCCATGACAGTTCCGCAAATTTACGGCCATGACGGCGCCAAAGAATTTCAGCGGCGGATGATGCACTCAACAGAATAGGCCGCCAACCGTCAATACAAGATTCATCATCTTATGCTACTGATTCTGATTCCGTTGCTGAACCATTTCATCCATCCGAACCCCTAACTGATACACTGCCCGACCAACATCCTGAGCCATTTTTTGGAGTTATAAGGAGAACGGAGGGAGATTCAGTTGAAAATGTAAACGTGAGCCTGAATGAAAGAGAGGTAAATATGACTGAGAGTGAGATTCCTATCACCACAAGCCGGGTAACCACGTCCCTTGTCGATACTCATCTGTTGGGTACCGATATTGGAAAAGATGTTGTGGACCCAGCAACACCAGTGCACACCTCAACCATCCACTCCGTACCCTCACAACAGGCTACGGTTTCAACACTTGTTGCGGGTCTAGCTCCTTATCTAGCTCTCCTCCTCTCAGGAGGCATAGCTATTGAAACAAGATGTAGTATCCCACCTATTTCGACTTCAGTTCCAAGCATACTGAGTCTAGAACCTCCTAGGACACAAGAGTCACTACACATCGTGGATCTTCGTGACACGGTCGGAACTTCCATACTGATGTCATCTATGGACATTCCACGAGGATTAGAAGGAAATCCTACCAGTGCTAATATCATGCCAACACTGAGTGTATGTCCCACGGTTGATTCAACTATGGTGTCAACAGGTGTTTTAACTAACCCCGGTGTTTCCCTTCCAGGTACTGCTCCCCCACTTTTCATTGTCGATCCTGCCATACAGGCGTATATGGATGCTGCATTTCAACAAGACAAAGCTTCCGTGGATGCTCATGAGGAACGAATGCAACTACTCTTTCGCAACAATCTACCATTCGCTTCTGGTACAAGGCCTCCTCAAGCTTCTCATGCCAGCATATCTAGACCGAGTACCAGTCGCTCTCCACCTCCTGAGTTATCTGCTGATTCATCTGAATCTGAGCCCCGATCTGAATCTGAGCCCAGACTCGGCCTCCTTATCCACATAAATCCCAGTTCGATAATGATGAACTGATGTCTATGCTCTTAGCCAACCTAGTCGCGGAAGCTGAAGCTCGAGGTCTACCTGAAGATGAACTCACTAGCCTTCTCCGATACAACCTTGTCATTCCTACAGTAACTCATCATGAGTTTGACTGTTTCAAAGCTGACATCGAGAAGAAACTCTCTAAGATGCAGACTCAATAGAGGCAGAGTGAAGAGAACATACTTGGCGCTATTACAGCTCTTCGCCAAGAGATTAAGGAGTCATGCCAGCCAGCCGAGCACTTTAAACGTCGTCGACCTGATCAGGACGATCCAGATACAGCTCCTAATCGCCCTGAGGGGGAGACACGTCGCCGGATAACAAGGACTCAAGCTCAAACTAGGCAAACCACAACTACAACTCCCGGCACATCTTCAGCCTCTCCACCATCCCAACAGCAAGCTAATCCAACTCCCACGCATCAACAAGTAAATCAGCCAACGGTTGAAAAGCCCACGGTAGATTTTGACTTTGGGAGTATGTCTCATGCAGTTGAACCGGAATCGATCAACGATGAACTGTTTAATGTTCAGAATATGTGAAATCAAGTAAAACACTGGTTCAAAGATCCATACACTTCGGTATTAACTGAAGAAGACTATGTGAACTTACAACATACATACTTCAACTCTCAACCGGAATATACTATTGGAACTGGGTTACTGCCTCATCAGATTCGTTGGGAAAGAATGCTCAATAGTAATAACTCAAAATGGGTGAACCAACAAATCAAAGAGCCCTATCTTGAAGAAACTATGCACAAGATATTTGTCGAAGAGAAGAATCCCGATGATCTTTCTCATATTCATCTCATCACTGAAATGGATGCCGATCAAGTGAAAGAGTATGTATGATTATTGAAAATGAAAACAAAAAGACCGGAAGAAGTGATGTCAAGACACAAGATTGTAGGCATGAAGGAAATAAGCTTTGACAAGGTGTTTCAATTAAAGTTTCCTACTTTCAGAGTTTTGCGAGACAATGGAAAGAATACTACTTTACTGAAGCTGACTTTGCCAACATTGATGTAATCGACATGGAGACTTTATACACAGAGCTGAGAGACAAACCCAAGAGGTCAATGAGCAAAGAGCGTTAACAGCCATCGTGAGACATGTTCAAAAGGAGTTACGATACAGTTATCTTCATGATCTACTAAGTGGTATTGAAAGTCAACAAAAGAAGGTTTATCTGGCTAAACCTAATAAATACATCGCCGACCTGCGGAAATTAGATGTTCTAACCATTCTTACCTTGCCAGCTCACGGTGTTGTTCACATGAAATGAATGGAGAAAAACGGTTCCTAAGATTCAATGAGACAGCTGCTTATTCTGATGGTACGTTATGGGGAGTCAGAAATAGATTATCCGGAGATAAGTTCAGATATATAGAAGTATATATATAGTAAAGTCAGATCAAAGAAAGAAGATTTTGGAAGCAATGGATATTATCGACAAACGCATTATCTATTGCCAGACTTTAAGTAGATTTGAAGGCATGTTCGAGCTTAGAAGATGAAGACTTATTTTGCCTCAAAGGGGGAGATTGTGACGACTCTATTTTAATTGTGTCAAAATAAAGAAAGCACAATTGTGTATATTGTAAAAGGCAAGTCTATAATGCCTAAAACTCTTACTTTCCTTATATGCATTAGTCCTTCAATATTAATAGGGGTCAAGGGTATTCATCAGAAGAAGAAGTCGATAGAGAGAGAGAGAGCCGATATTATTTTGAGAGCTTACATTGTATTCGATATTCACAAGTAAGATATACGAGTTATGTTATTCATATTCATTGTGTTTTTTGTGTGTTTACTATATTATATTCGTACTTGATATAAATCTGGTATCCACAGTTCCTGTGTTGTAGTCTTAGTCACAAGGCACTGAATGATGTGAGTGAATATGTAATGCCACTTTGCAAGTATACGACTCTTCTCGATCTTAGTGAGCTCCTTGTTGAGCTCGTTTTTGTTCTTCTCTTGAGGAGGCCAGTCGTAGCCTATATGTTCGAGGAATTCTTGGACTTTTGTTAGAATTTAATTCTATGTAAAAGTATGAACAGGACATTTTCTAAGCCAAAGTGTGCTTCTTCAGAAGCGTACTCTACAGAAGACTTTACCCATCGAGAAGATCAAATCAGAATCTTGTCTTCAGATCCAGAAAACAAAGCCTCTTCTGGTTACTTATACAAGGGCCAACACATGACATCTAACGTGGCACAAGGCATGACCTTAGCGTGTAACAAACTCTAACAAATTCAGTTAGAGACTTTGCCTACGTGTCAGTCTGTGATAGGATAGCTCGTTGACTTTGATTCATGTAATAGTATAAATACAGAGAGCTTCCTTTGTATTAAGAATCGATTGAATTGTAGAGAACCTGTGAGATATTTTGTGATTGTTCGTATTGTAAGCATTTGACTCACTGAGTGAAATACAAAATATCTTTCGTGCAATATACTTCTACTCATCTAATTCAGTTTATCCTAGTTTGAATGTTGATTACTAATTGGTTCCGCTTACCAACTCTTATATAAACTGTGATCAACATTCTTTGATTATAATTGGGATCTG
This sequence comes from Silybum marianum, assembly GCA_036898165.1. Classification (NCBI taxonomy): domain Eukaryota; kingdom Viridiplantae; phylum Streptophyta; class Magnoliopsida; order Asterales; family Asteraceae; genus Silybum; species Silybum marianum. The sequence goes on from CM072534.1 coordinate 7,605,969, forward strand.
GGTTCCAACAATTGGTATCAGAGCTACCTAATCAATCTATTGATTAGCTGACCAAATCCAATATGGATAAATCCTCACCCAACTAGAATTTTTCAGTGTTTTATTTGCTGTTCTTCATTCTACCCCGTTTTTCGAAATTTTTGCAAATCGGTGGTTCTTCGCAATTAAATCTGAAAATCGTTATTTTTTTTAAGTTTTGATTGATAGAATTCAATTTTAAGTCTCCAATTTCCCTCAATTCTCTTTCTAAAATCTCCTCATTTCTGAACATGGCTAACTCGAACCCACATTGGAACGCAATGTACAGTTCTGGATCTCTGACCAAACCTCCAACTCTCACCAGGGAAGAGTATCCTCGGTGGAAAATACATATGATCAATTTCTATGAAGGTCTAGATTTAGATATATATTCCTCTGTGCCGAATGGGCCATATGTGCCAACTGTGACGATTCCTAGAATTTCTGCCACTGCAACCACTGCTGAAATCCTGTTCAACGAATACCAAAAGAGAGAAAGGATTGGGATGAAGAAGACAAGAAAAAGGTTGAGATCGATCTCAAAGAAAAAAGACTTCTGATCATGGAAATCCCCAACGACATCTTTCAGTCCTTAGACACATGTGCAACTACAAAAGAATTATGGGATCAACTGGCTATCCAACTAGAAGGTGGAGCAAAGATGAAGAAAAATAGAAGAGCACAAGCTCTGAATGAGTACCATAGTTTTCACTCTCTGCCAGAAGAGATGCTGGAACAAACATTTCATAGATTTAATACGCTGATTAATCTATGTAAAAGATGTGACATTGTCAGATCGCAGGAAGACAATAATGTCTTATTTCTTAAGCGACTGAATGCGGAATGGTAAAACTTGTCCATGTCTCTCCAGGCAAACCAGGATCTAGAACGGTGGTCATTACACGATGTATTTGGAACTCTGCAAGCTCATGAGAAGGAAGGAAAGAGTAAGGCTCTAGTTTCAGAAGCTGATACAGAAGCTGGACTTTCGGGTTCAGATGAGGATGAAATCAGCGTCTTCGCTGAGTCTCTGGCCCTGATCACCAAGTCGTTCACAAGAAAGTTTGGTAATCGATCATTTCAGAACAGAGGATGATCTGATTATAGAGGTGAAAGATCAAATTCATTCTGTATTCCATGTGGGAAAGGAACAAAAACCTGGTTTTCCAGTTCTATATGAACAATCTGTTTTCAAAAGATCAAAAATATGAAAATTAACATAGAGTTCGAAAACTAAAATACAAGAATATCAAATTCTGTTCTGATCGAAAAACCAGTAAAATAAATCAAGTTGATTTAAAACTGGTGTAGAAGAAGGATGAGGTTTTCAACTTTGGCTCATTTACACATATCACATTAAATCCAAAAGCAGATGAGTTCATCCCCATGTATGCAGAAGAAGAAATAAGATCTGGTTTTGAAAAAGATTTTTTTTTTTTGGTAAAAGGGGAAAGAACTCCCGGAAAAAATTTATTCAAGAAAAAATAAAGGTACAGAATACGAGAGGCATACCACAAGCAATACAAAATTGTTTACCTAAAAAATGCTTACGGAAAAAAATTAATAAAGGTCTAGATCTCAAAAAAAGATTTGAGAAAAAAACCAAGTACACTAACGGAAAAACCCTAACTGAGTTAGTCACTAGATCAAAATTGTAAACCCCAAAGTGGAAATGGCAATATTTACACTTCCAACCCTTCAAAATTCTCCCTTTGTCAAAAAAAGTTATCATCTTTCAAGAGTTTGTTATCCCTGTTAGCACTCTCCAGATTAGCTTTATCCTCAACTTGGTAACCATTAGCTCTGTTACCAAACAATATATATACAAATCCCTTTATTACGTAGGTCAGCCTCCATAATCATCCCAAATCCCTTTCTTCCTCCAATCCATAACCGCCATCTTGGATCATCAACATACTTTCGATCCTTCTTGATTTCTTTCCTCCTATTCACCATCAACGAGTAAATAATCGAACCCCAAAGGCTACTTTCTGCAAATCTATACAGAGGACGACTTCTATCAGTGAATAATCCCCACGAATCAATTCTTCTTTTATACCAATCCCACACCATTATCCTTCTAAACTCAGACCCCATCAATAACAATCAGCAGCTAACCTCATCCTCTTATCAATTGGAACAGAGGGCACCCTAAAAATCAGACTTTTGATGACAAAACAGAAAAAGAAAACATCTTTTGTCTGTTGCAGAGTGAGAAACAATCTAATTTTGTCACCTGGTATCGACCAATGTGAATACCATGCTTCACCTTTCCAAATCATCTGCATTTTTCTTTTATTTCGGTTACTGATATGAGGTGCAGCAGTAGGATAGACTGTGGGCTGCCCCATTTGCTTATAATCAATGCATCCATTTCTTTGCATATTTTTGAAAAAGATTTAATTGCAACTATGGACAAGCTTTTTATTAAAGAGGCTGCAGAGCAAGAAAGCAAAAATTTTAAAGTTGAATCTCTTATTTGTTCTGCACCTATTTCACGTGATCCAGAAATAATTCCCTGCACCTTAATTGATTTAAATGACTGCCAAGACAAGGATAATGATTTTGAATCTTATCCATTGGAAACAGAAGATCACGATGATGATGTTTCAATATTCAGATCAACTTCTCACCTCTTTTGAGAATAGATTACCTTCTGTATATGTTCCAACATACTGTCCTAATCCTAAACATGGTGAATATTTGTTCACTAATGAGTCAGAAATGAATATAGAAGTTGACATAACATAAAGGAAACCATCTGTCCCAGAAGTCAGCAAACTTTCAAATGGAATACCTATGTTCTCTGTTCCTTTAAAATAACAGAAATCTAGAATGCCTATTCATCCTGACTTCAAGGATATGTGTTTAAAAGCGAAGCCATGCCTTCAATTAGAAAAAGAAGCAGCAACTAAGAAAATACTTCAAACTCAAACTCAAAATTCTTCTTCCTCTGCATCTAAATTTCAGAAGCCTGTTAAATTCACTAAGGAACGGAAAGGAAAATGGTTTAATAAAAACAATCTAACATCTTCTGTTTCAGTGAAATCTCCGAAAGATCAAAGGGAGTGGCCTACACAGAAGAAACCTCAAGAGAAGACTTCAAATTTCAGAGAAAATAAATCTAGACTAGACAAGTAGTTCATTAGAACTGCTGATGCTAGAATAGATACAAATAAGAAATCTTATAATTCTCATTTCAGAAATGAAATTTCAATGAAATCTTTAATTTATCAGAATTCTGAACGCCTTTCTCTTTTTATTAAAATTAAAACAACTCTTCTCTAGTCTACATTGTTTTTCTTCTGACTTCAAGAAAAGCAAAAATCCTAAAAGTTAGAAGAAGAAAAAATCTAAGATCAACTCAGGCAAACCAGAAGCCTCTGGAAAACCTGAGACAAAGGTTCTGAATAAAAATCAAACTAATAATAATCCTAAGCCTAACATAAGAGGACCCATTATGAAATGGGTACCTAAAAATCTCTAATTTGTATTTGTTGATCCCAGTGTATCAAGTACAAGACATAAAACAGATTAAAGCAATATAAATCAATTAAGAACAATAATGAAGAACTTCATAATTCATATATCTTACTTGTGAATGTGAATACAATGTAAGAACCAAAATATCTATAGAGCTCTCTCTCAATATATGAAGTACTCTCTAATGAATGATCTAAGCCTCTATATATACTAGAGAGTTTGAGTTGTATAAGGAATGTTTAGAGTTTAAGGTCAACTAAAGTTGCCTTAATTACAAAAGCTTATCCATTCCTTATTTTACACTTTTGGCACAATCTTTCAAGGATTCTACAAAACTAGAAGTTCTAACAATCTCCCCCTTTGTGACATAAAGTGTATTTGTCTTCTCATCTCGAACATCCCTTCAAAACGTCGAAGAGTTTGGCGATAGATCAGTCTCTTGTCAATCAGCTCAATACCTTTAAGAATATCCTCTCTTTGATCTGTCTTCAACTTTCTCGGCTTCTTCTTCATGTCAGTACTGATTTCAGCAGATAATTTGTTGCGAATACTTGTTATAGTACCATCTGAGTAAGCAGCAACTTCTGAGGACATCTTTTCTCCCTAGTAGCTTTTAAGTACACCACACCAAACGCTGGAGCATGTCGAAAAGTAAGCACATCGAGTTGGTCAAGCCCCGGAATACTTTGATCTGGTTTGTTCAGATAAATCTTCTTTTGTTTGCTTTCTATACCTCTTTGTAGATCATGAAGATAGTTGAATCTTAGCTCTTTTTGTACATGCTTAACAATTGCTCGTAAGGCCCTTTTCTCATCAACGTTTCTTTTTGGTTTGTCTCGCAGATCCATATACATCTCTTTTATATCCGTCACATCAATGTTTGCAAAATCAGCTTCGGGGAAATAATATTCCTTTCCGTTTTCTCGCAGTACTCGGAAGGATGGAAACTTGACATGTAGCCACTTTTCATTGCTGATTTCTTTGATTCCAACAATCTTGAATCGAGACATAACCTTTTTCGGAGATTGGGCTTTCAGCTTCAATAACCACACGTACTCTTTTGTTTGCTCCGGATTCATATCCATGACTTGGTGAACGTGAGACAAATCTTCTTCGCTTTTCTTTTCCACAAATATCTTGCTCATCATTTCTTCAAGATAAGGAACTCTGATTTGTTGATTTGCCCATCTGGAGTCTCTTTCAATCAAAATCCTTTCCCACCTGATTTGATGTGGCAGTAAACCTGTAGCATCTGGAGCTCCAGGTTGATACGCAAGATATGCATGTTGTAAGTGTAGGTAATCTTCTTCACTGAGTACCAGAGCATAAGAATCTTTGAACCAGTTATGAACTTGAACCCTTAGATTCTGAACGTTGACCAGTTCCTCCGTGTTTGATTCCGGTTCTTGTGGGCGAGACGCACTTCCAACTTCAAAATCATTCCAAGGCTTTTCAACCGTTGGCTGATTTTATTGTTGGCTGGCTGGAGTGGCTTGTGTACGAGTTGAGGTACCCGTTGCTGATCTTGGAGCTTGTGGAGTTCTTGTGCTAACCGACGGCTGAGCCCTTGCGACTCGGCGACGTGTCTCCCCCTCAAGGCGATTGGGACCGGAATCTGGATCATCCTGATTAGGTCGACGGCGTTTGAGATGTTCCGCCGGTTGGCAAGATTGTTGAATTTCCAGACGTACGGCTTCTATCGATCCAAGGATATCATCTTCTCTCTTCTGCTGTTGGGCTTCCATAGTATCTAGCCGTTCATCAATGTGGGCTCGGAACACATCAAATTAATGACGTGTGACCGTTGGTATTTGCAGATTTCTTCGAAGCAGGCCCGCTAAATCGTCTTCCGGTAGACCCCGTGCTTCCGCCTCCGTAAGTAAATCCGCTAGAAGCATAAACATAAGTTCATCTCTATTGAACTGGGATTTGTGGGGTGACGAATGAGGGTGTGGAGATCGAGGATCAGAGGGCTGTTCGAAATCGGAAGAGATTGATGGTGTTGCAGGGGGTGGTGATCGACTAGTACTTGGGCGAGAGCTGCTTGGACGTGATCGGGGATCCGTAGTTAGGCTTTGTTTGAACAGTAATTGCATGTGAGCTTCATGCTGATCTAAGGAACTTCGAACCCAGTGAAATGCGTCGCCAACCTGTGTTTGCAAATTTGGTGTGATCGTGAAGTGTGGCAGAGCGGTAGAACCTGAAGTGGGAAATACGGGGTCACTTAGATCACCTGTTGTCACCGTAGTTGAAGCAACTCCGGGCCCTACGTTCAGCGTTGGCATTGATGTGGCACTGGTAGGATTTCCTCCCAATACTAGTGAAATGTCGGGAATCGACATCACTATAGGAGTTCCGTTCGTGCCACGAAGGCTATCAGAGTGTGATGACGCTTGTGTTCTAGGATGATCTAGACTCGATGTGGAGAGAAATGAAGTCGAAGTAGGTGAGATACTACTTCTGTTTTCAATAGTTATGCCTCCCGAAAGGAGGGGAACTAGAGTAGGAGCTAAACTCACAAGTAGTGCTGAAACAGTAGACTGTTGTGAGTCTACCGAGTGGCAGGGTGGGGCGTGCAATTGCGTTGTTGGGTCCACAACGTCTTTTCCTATGTTGGTACTCAATGGATGAGTATCAACATGAGACTCAGTTACCCGGCAGGTGGTTGTTGTTATCTCACTCTCTTGCATATTAAGCTCCCCTTCACTCACGCTCACATGTTCTTTTTCAACTATGTCTCCCTCCGCTCTCCTTATGTCTCCTTCATGTGGCTCAGGTTGATGGATTTGTTCAGGTTCAGATGTTGGATCAGGTTGAGAAGTGAAATCTGGACCAAGCTCCATGATGGCATTGTCGGAAGAGGATTCTTGGAGAGGTGGTTGTCGGCCAATGCGGGTAATTGCATCATCGGCGGTAGTAATTCTTCGGCGTTGTCGTGGTCGAAGGTCTTCAGAACTGTCATCAAGCTCGTGGTTTGTATCAGTGTCAGAGTCGGATAAGGAGTGTTCGCGCATGACTCGGTCACTACTGACTAGGATTTTCCGTCGTTGTGGTCTTACCTTTGGGCGAGAGGTTGTTCCAAAGGTGGTTTGGGTTACAGGTGGAATGGGGATGTCGGGGTTGGGGGAAGTTTGGATTGCAGGATCAAATGCACCCCCTCGTCATTTCCCCTCTCTTCTATTATTTGCTCATTCCCCTGTTCAGGATCCCCTTGATCCTGAACCTGCTCATTTTCTAATGGACCCTAAGCCAACTCATTTTGTTCCTCTTGGTTTGGGTCTTGGGCAGGCTCCATCGGAAATTGAGGAGCCATTAAGCCGTGTCTCTCCCTATATGCTAGCACACTAGGTGCATTCTGATCCGCTATTGCTAATAGGGCTTCAGGTATAGGCATAATGTTCGGAAAGGCTCGATCATTCAGTTTGATAAAGCGTTGAACGCAGGAAGGGCCAAGAGGCGAACCTTGTCTTCGTGGAATTTGCTGGTTTGACTGCATCATGGAATGAAGGAATAGTTGTAACAACCGCTGAAATGGTAGAAACTTCTTATCTCGTCCTGTGCCCTTTTGATGCCGTGAAAGATTCACAGGGTTGCTGTGCTTGCGCGGTCCATGCCGGTGTGTTTCCCCGTTAGGCAACGATTCACTATTGTGAATAGTGTGAACCATATTGGTGGTAAGTACATGCGCTTGAATTGGCCAACCGAGGTAAGTGGGTTGGTAAATCCGAGGGCAAGAATATCCCGGCAGAGTTCCTCTTCGGTTACTGGTTCGTCATAGTGGTCCGAAACTAGGAGTCGTAGCATGGTTCGTAGTCGGGAGAGGGTCAGGCGAGATGTGTATTCATCGATCCTTGCCGTGAAGTGGTGATTGCCTTCCACTGGATGGTATGTTAGAGTGTATCAGAATTGTTGCATGTAAAAGACCGGTACGCGGTGTTCCAAGCTGAAGGTATAGCGGAGTAGATGTCTCTTTAGAATTTCCATAATGACTTGGTGTTCCACCGTCATGCTCATGTCTAGGCGATGGTTATTGGGATCTAAGTCTTTCTTCTCCGCGGGTGGCATGATTACATCGTCTCGATTGGGAAGGTTGATGCTTGGTTGGGATGATCTTTCGGATGGCAGAGGATGTTCGTCATCAGAATGGTTCGGGTCTTGAATCGCAGCCATGTGAACTGAAAAGAAGTGTTAGATAACCATTGAAATAGGTTAGAACATTTCTAAGTTAGGATGTCGGGTCATGTTGTTGTAGTGAGACCCGACAAAATCGAGAAACATATGGATGTCGAGTGAAGAGAGTCAACGGGTGTATAATAGTCGACAAACAAATTTTGTCGGGTGTGGTTAAGCCGATAAAAATTTATGTCGAGTATTATAGAGTCGATAAAAAGTTCTAACAGCAGAGTAGCTATCGACATAAATTATGTCGGGTCTCAATGAGCCGATATAAAACTTCAGGCATGAATGTCGGGTATGACAAGGCATTTATGTCGGGTGTCTTAGAGTCGACAAAAATGACAAGGCATTTATGTTGGGTGTACAAGAGTCGATAAAAAAACAATGAATGCATTTTAAAACCCAAGTAGATGATTGTCTTAATTGAACATACAATGCGACTCGACAAAAACTCATGATGAATATTTAACAACACTAAGGGATTTTTGTCGTGTGTATGGGACCCGACAAAAATTCAAGAGAATCGATAAAACCCTAAGTGCATGACAATCGATTCTAACACCTAGTAACACACGTTTGAGTTGTTTTTATGCCTCGATTAAGTAAGAATGATGATAGATGAACACAGTCGAACAAGTATTTACAAGTGTATAAGCACAGGGGCAACCATAACCATGAAAATCGGAAAAACCCAAAGGTTTTAACCCATTCGGGGCCAAGGAACACGTGGCATGAGATGGTTGGGCCGCGACAAAAGTTGACCATGTCGAGTATTCAGAACTTGACATCCAGTGTTTGTCGGGTCATTAGTAAAAAAATTTGTCGGAGTGTCATTCGACAAAACCGTTTGTCGGGTCTTTGTGACAAAAAAAAATTCGTCGGTTGAGTGTCATGCGACAAAAAACCGATTGTCGGGTCTTAGAGACTCGACATTATTAATTTTTTTTTAATTAAAAACAAATAATAATTGCTCCCCCTTGAAAGATGCTTAAAGATGCGAGTTAAGTAAAACTTACCTTAGCGCTCCCCCTCGGAATCAGAGTTGGTAACGAAACAGCTTGACATTTTGTTAATGGCACGAGATACAAAATAAAAGGCAAGAACGAAGTAGGATAGATGAAAAGACAGAACTTGATTATTAAACTTCACAAAAAGAGAAGTTAGATACAGTGACCATTCATCCGTAGGGGGTGAATGTGCATTATTGTCTGACTGGACGTTTTGTATAGAGTAATATGAAAGATTTGTTTTCTAAGTGCGTAAATTGAGCATGCCTAACTTGGACACTAGGAATTAGAATCGTTTTTCATCCAGTGCCTTTGTGAACAGGTCGGCAAGTTGTAGTTCTGTATTGACAAAGTAAAGTTCGATCGTACCTCGTTCGACGTGGTCTTTAATGAAGTGGTACCTTACATCTATGTGCTTTGTCTTTGTAACTTGAACTGAATTGCTCGATATGGCAATTGCACTTTTTGAGTCGCAATAGATCGGAATCTTATTGAACCAGAATCCATAGTCTTTGAGTTGAGTGCGCATCCTTATGACTTGAGAGCAGCAACTTGCGGCAGCAATGTATTCGGCTTCCGCAGTCGAAGTAGGCACACAAGTTTGTTTCTTCGAAGACCAGCTTACCAATTTATCTCCCAAAAACTGAATATGGCCTGTCGTGCTTTTTCGATCCAGCATGCAACCGGCATGATCAACATCTGAAAAAGAAATTAACTCGAAGCTCGTATCCTTAGGATACCAGAGGCCAAGATCCGTAGTACCTTTTAAAGAACGGAAAACGCGTTTAATTGCACTAAGGTGTGATTCTTTGGGAGCAGCTTGATATCTTGCACAAAGACATGTAGCAAACATTATATCCAGTCGACGAGCCGTTAAGTACATTAATGAACCAACCATTCCCCGATAAGTCTTGGGATCCACCACTTTACCCAAAGGATCAGCGTGTAGTTTTGATCCCGGAGACATGGGAGTCCCAATCGGAGTACATGTCGTCATGTTATATTTATGTAACATCTTGGAGATGTATTTCGATTGGTTATTGAATATTCCAGTTGAAAATTGTTTTACTTGTAGGCCAAGGAAAAAATTCATTACTCCCTTCATGCTGATGTTGAACTTTGCCGTCATGAGTTCGGAGAAATGTTTGCATTGTTGAGGGTTAGTCGAGCCGAAAATAACATCATCTACATAAATTTGAATAAGCATAATATCATTACCTTCCTTTTTGATGAACAAAGTTGGATCGATCTTACCTTTTGAGTACCCGTTTTTCATCAAGTATTTCGACAGACTATCATACCATGCACGAGGAGCTTGCTTGAGGCCGTAGAGTGCTTTGTCGAGGATATAGACGTGATTGGGTTTCGAAGCATCGACAAAACCGTCCGGCTGTGAGACATATACTTCTTCTCGGAGAACACCATTCAAAAAGGCGGTCTTGACATCCATTTGAAAAACTACGAAGTTTTTATGGGCGGCATATGCCAAGAAGATTCAAATGGCTTCTATACGTGCAACTGGGGCAAAGGTTTCATCAAAGTCAATACCTTCTTGTTGTCGATAGCCTTTGGCAACAAGTCGTGCTTTATTGCGTATGACTATTCCGTCTTCATGTTGCTTATTCTTGAAGATCCACTTGGTTCCAGTAATTGTCTTGTGCTGAGGTCGGGGAATGAGGCGCCATACTTTCAGGCTTTCAAACTGATTGAGCTCTTCTTGCATGGAGACAATCCAATCAGGATCAGACATAGCTTCTTGAATGGTTTTTGGTTCAATTTTGCTTAAGAATGATGAGGATAAACATTTATTGGCCGAGGCAGACCGTGTTGTGACCGGATTGGAAGGATTACCAATTATTTGGTTGGGTGGATGAGATCAAATCCATTTGGTTTTATTAGGAAGTGGTTGAGCAGTCATGGTTCCGGAAATTTCATCCACGTATAGACCAAGGGGAAGATCTTGCACAGATTCTAAGGCTGGTGAAACGTCGGTGGAAAGTTCCCATGACGTGGTAGGTGGTTGAGTCGTGGAGTATGATGGTTCCGGATTTGATGTAGTGTGAGGCGTTGTTTCGGTTAAACGTGTTTGGAGAGGTTGAGCGACTTCATTCGGAGTGGGTAGGCTTGTTTGAGAGATGGGGGAATTGACAGTAGGGTTGGTCGAATTTGTAGTTGCAGCAGTGGAGACATTATTTTCGAGATTAGGATTTGGAGAGCTCGTGGGTGTTTCGTCAACTTCCAACGTTGGGGGAGTTCAGGTGTTGTCTCGGAATTAGTTCCGAGGTATTCGGTGTACATGTGTTGGAACAGATTATCCAAATCGGATGTAGAATTTTGATTTGGATTAGTCGGGTTTTGAGCAGGTTCCGAACTGAGGTGTTCGGAAGCTAATACGCCAGTGATAAACGGTTCGGTACTATAAGGTTCGAAAATCATTTATGCTTTTGTGTCGAAGTGGACATTTGCACTCTCAGTGACGCACCTTGCATTCTTCATGTAGACTCTAATGGCAGAGGTATTTGGCGAGTAACCCAGAAAATAGGCTTCATCGGATTTGGGTTGCAACTTCCCAAGATTGTTGTTATCATTCATAACAAAACATCGTCCGCCGAATGTATGAAGATGATGGAGGGAAGGAATTCGTTTGTTGATTAGCTCATACGGTGTCTTGTTGAACCTTTTGTTGATAATCGACCGGTTTTGAGTGTAGCATGCGGTATGAATGGCTTCGGCCTAGAGATGATGTGGAAGTTTGGAATAAGCGAGCATTGTACGAGCAGCTTCGACTAGCGTACGGTTCCGGCATTTCACGACACCATTCTGTTCGGGAGTTCTTGGTGCGGAAAACGTATGAGTGATGCCCATAGAAGTGAAATAGGTGTCAAGCGTGCGGTTTTTGAACTCGGTGCCATTATCTGTACGAATTGTTTGGACAGAAAGCTCCAGTCTAACTTGAATGTTCTTCAAGAATGCGATGATTGTGTCGGGAGCTTCGTCCTTCAATCGAAGAAATTTTACCCACGTGTACCTAGAATAATCATCCACCATCACAAGAATGTACTTCTTTCCGTGGATGATTTGAGTACTCATGGGACCATATAAGTCCATGTGTATCAGTTGAAGAGGACGTGTCGTGTTGTGTTCTAATTTTGGTTTGTGAGACGCCTTCTTCATTTTGCCCATTTCACAAGCACCACATAAGTGTGACTTCTCAAATTTCATCTTTGGTAGACCGGAGACTAACCCTCCACTTGCGAGTTTACGAAGATTTTTGAAGTTTAAGTAGGATAGTCAGTGATGCCATAACCAGTTTTTCTCTTTGTCTACCTTTGAGAGAAGACAAATGTCAGTGGGTGGTTTAACCGTTGACAGATCAATGGTGTAAAGGTTACACTTGCGGGTTTCGGTAATCAACTCTTGACCTTCATATGTTCGAACACAACATCTTTCGGTACGGAAATTTACTTAAAGTTTCTTGTCACATAATTGACCGATACTTAGTAAGTTGTGACCAAGTCCTTTGACATAAGAGACTCTTGAGATTGTAAGATTATCATTGATAATATCGCCATATCCTTTGATAGGTGAGAAATGATTGTTCCCAAATCGTACCGAGCCGCCTCGTTTTTCAACATAACTGGAAAGAAGCTCCTTCTTTCCGGTCATGTGCTCGGAGCATCCAGAATATAAGTACCACACATGACCAGTCTGCAAAATTTAAGAAGATTTAGGTACCCATCTGTAAATGGGTCCTTCGGGGTTAGTTAGCTTGGCAACCTTTGGCACCCACGTGAATTGGGGTTTCGGTGCCGAAGTCAAGGGCCTCTTGGGAATCCACTTATAAACAGGTTTATAATGAAATGAATTGTTATAACCATGATGAAATGAATTGTAAGAATTATGCACATCATGAAAACGATTATTACCATAAGCATTCAGACGCACAAAGTCATTCACACCACAATTTGAGCAACATATTTTATTTCTAGAAAAGTGAATCAAATATTTGTACGAATGAATAGTAGATGGAAAATGAAATTTGCGACTATTCCTAGTAACAACGGGAAAACTATGTTTATTGTGGGAAGATGACTTTGATGTGCCTTTGCCTCTTTCGACCCAGATTTGCTTTGTCTTTAAAGAGCGTAGAGCTGAAACATTAACAGGAGTTTTATGAGTAGGTAAAATTTAAGAAATAATTTGTGTAGGTGTCTTTGTTTGAGATGATTCGGGTTTTGAAAAACTTGTGGAATATTCATCCTCAACAGTTTGAATAGACACAGATTCGATCGGCTTCTTACCTTTATCAATAAACTCCTCGTGACTTGGAAGTGTGGGATTGAAATCAAAAACATCAACAAATACATTTTTATTATCCGAAAAGTTATGTTCAGAAGAAGCTGTGCTATCAAGTTCATCCAACTCTTTATCTATTTGTTCGCGAGGGAGGGAAGATATATGTTTAGGAGGACAATAATCAGGATCAAGTTTGTGGTAGGATTCCCAATCATCCAAGTATGAGCTAACAAATGCTTTACATGAAGAGATGTTTGACGCAGTTTCAATTTCGGGATTTGATTGTAAAGCTTTGTTTTCTAATAGTTGGATTTTTGTGCTTAAGGCATCTTTTTCCTTTTCCGAGGAAGAACGTTCACTTTCCAACACCTCTTCTAATTGAACTATTTTCTTTTCTAAAAATAAGGTGGGAATATAAGGTTTATATTCCGGAGGGTTGGTTTGAAGTTCTTCGTCGGAATATGAGGGAAAATAAGTAGGTGGAAGAGTTCCACTTGAGGATGCCTTTTCTACTTCTTGCGGATAGCGAAAAGGAATTTGATGGAACTTGTGATTTTTCCGATTCCAATCTTCCCGTCTTTCCACTTTGGGATTAGACTTCATAAATTGAATTTTAAACTCTGGACCAAGGTCTAGATATTCAAATTTATAGAGAGTTGGGGTGTTGTATAAGGCCTTTGCCAATCTTTTGGGATTGCCAAATCCTAGACCTCCCTTTTAAAAATAACTCCTTTGGAGCATTTAAATGTATTGTTTGTTCAGTTTGTCCTAATTTTTACAATTTGACTTCCAAGGTTTTGAGTTTGTTGAGAAGGTCTTATTTTTTATTTGTGACTAACTTAAGTTTAGACGACAAAGCTTCGACCTCATTTTCGAATTTGTTAAATTGTTTTGTGAGGTCGGAGTTTTGTTGTTTAAGTTGAGTATTTTCGTTTGTTAAGACATCATTTTTGGTTTGTATGTTGAGCACATGACTCTTATAGTTGGCAATCTCGGACGTTGCTAGAATGAGTTGGTTATGATTATTTTCTAGACGTGCCTCTAATTTGGAAATTGAGAGTTTCTCGGTTTTCAATTTAGAGTTAAGATCTTGAGGTATGCTTCGAGTCGTAAACTTTTCTTCTTTGGCCACTAGGGCGATCAGTTCGGGAGTCTTTTTGGCTTTTCGGTTTTCTTCCATAACTTCGAGAACTTCCGCTGCATCTTGTTGTAGAGTCTCATAGACCTCGTGAAGATCGAGTTCAGCAAGAAATTTGTTGTGTTTGATTTGATTGGCAAATCGGCGCCATTCTGGTTGAAGATTACTAACAAACTTCACGTTGTTTTCGATATTTGACTTGTGTATCTCGTTTTTGCTTAGTTCGTTGATTAGGTAAACGAAACGAGTGTATGTGTCAGTAAGACTTTCATCTTCCTTCGCTTTGAACTCCTCGTATTGAGTAATACAATTTGTAATCTTCATTGTGTACCGATTTTCGTACCGAGCATATACTTCTCGATTTTCTCCCACATGCCTGTTGCGTTCTTTTGTGACTATCTAGACTCATGTATATATCATTCAGAATACTGAGTAATAGATATGAACGAGCAAGTTGATCTCCTTTTGCTCTTTTTGTTTCCTTAACGGTGTATTTACATTTGGGCTTGATTTATCGTCTAGCCTCAAGAGGAGGAACATTGTTAGGCATAGCAGGAGTGTCTTGATATAGGACAAGCGGAGGGCCTTCTATTATGGACCGCATTATATCCTCGGCAAAATCGTTTCTCTCGACAAAATCCAGAAAACGATCTTCCGTTGGGGATATTCTCCTCGGAAGAGAATTGGAGGTCTTGTGTCGGTACCGATGGCCATAGCTTCCCGTGAAGTCATTGTACTTGATTTTATTTAGATCTCGATCAGAAAGTTTTGAAAAAATTCTGAGATTTCGCGAATTGAAGATTTTATCTCGGGTAACTGTGTTTAGTGTTTTATCGGGTGCTTGAGATGCGATATTGATGAATATCGGGTAGCTGAGTTTATCGGGTAAAGAGTATCGACAAAAGAAAATATCGGGTAGGACAGATAAGGTGAAAAGATATATCGGGTCACCTAAATTCGACAAAAATTCGAGATTGGTTATTTATCGGGTTACCTAGACGCGATAAAAGCTAAAGTGAAGAAAGCCGAGAAAAAAAAATCTAATAGCAGATGCGATAAAACAAAAAAATCTGTATTGTTCTTTAATCGATGAACCTGAAAGCTAAGACACGAAGGTTTCTTGACCAAAAGATCTAGCTTAACAGAGTTATCTAGTCTTTTTAAGGAAAAGAACAGATAAGTTCTCGTGTTCCAGATTTTCTCAATTAAGGTTACTGCAAACTTCCTAAGGCTTAAGATGTTTACTAAAGAATTCTTTATCCAGAAAAGCTGCAAGAATCAAAGACCCTGAGTTTTCTGTTGAAAAAGAATAGCAAAAGTAATGCTAAAATAAGCGAAAGTGGTTTGCAGATTAACAGTGAAAATAGATTTGAAAAAAAAATTTGAAGTTTTATCGGCTGCTATTGATGCGATGAAAGTTAAAGTTTTGAAAAACAAAAATTTACCTATTTATCGATTAATACTACTGGGTTTGAGACTCGATTAAACTTAAAGAAAGAGATTGATAAAAACACCCATCGAGTCTAATTAGGGTAGATTTGGTGCGATAAAAGATAAACAGAAAGAGTGTTTGGGGTTTTGTCGGGTAAGTCTATGCGATAAAACACCAAAACAACAGTTACGAAAATTTTACCTTTTGTTTTGCGAATTCGATCAGAATCAGTCCAAATCTTAGATCATTTGGCTCTGATACCACTTGTTGATCCCAGTGTATCAGGTACAAGACAAAAAACAAATTAAAGCAATCTAAATCAATTAAGAACAATAATGAAGAACTTCATAATTCATATATCTTACTTGTGAATGTGAATACAATGTAAGCACCAAAATATCTATAGCTCTCTCTCTCTCAATATAGGAAGTACTATCTAATGAATGATCTAAGCCTCTATATATACTAGAGAGTTTGAGTTGTATAAGGAATGTTTAGAGTTTAAGGTCAACTAAAGTTGCCTTAATTACAAAAGCTTATCCATTCCTTATTGTACACTTTTGGCACAATCTTTCAAGGATTCTACAAAACTAGAAGTCCTAACAGTATTGCAAAACCAGCGTGTGCACATATGGTATCTCGACTCTGTATGCTCTAGGAACATGACTGCAACCAAAGACTTACTCTCTGCATTCAAAGATAAAAATTGGCGGAGTTGTTACTTTTGGAGATGATGGCAAAGGACAAATAAACGGTTAGGAACTTTACTAGAAGGAAACGTAACATAATTAAAGGTGGCTTATGTCTCTGGACTAAAGCATAACTTATTGAGTGTAAGTCAACTTTGCGATGCTGACATGGGCGCTTTTTCAACAAAAAGCATTGTCATTTGCTTACAAAGTCAGGAAAAGAATTGCTCAGAGCCAACAGGAAAGGTAACCTTTACATGATGAAATTCACTTCTAGAGATGGAAAAGAGACTCTATGTCTCATTTCTAAGAAGAGTGAAGTAACTTGGCTTTGGCATTACAAGGTATCTCATCTAAACTTTCCAAATTTAGAGTTGCTTGTAAAACACAATCTGGTTGAGGGACTCCCAGAGGTTCACTTTCAGAAAGATCATCTTTTTTCCGGATGTGAAATGGGAAAGCTCAAAAGAGCCTCCCACAAGACAATGAGTGATCTGGCTTTCCCTAGACCTCTGCACATGCTACATGTCGACCTCTGTGGTCCCATTGCTGTACAGAGCCTATCTGGCAAAAAGTATATTCTGGTACTAATTGACGAATACTCTAGATATACATGGCTTGCTTTTGTAAGACAGAAATCAGAAGTACCAGAAGTACTATAACAACGATGAGGAGGATCCAAGTGCTTCTGCAAAGGAAGATCCAAAAGCTGAGAAGTGATAATGGTACTGAGTTCAAAAATGCCAAAATTGAAGAGGACCTGAATAAAGAAGGAATATCACAAAACTTCTCTACTGCAAGGACCCCTCATCAAAATGGTGTAGTGGAAAGAAGAAATAGAACGCTAATAGAAGCTGCAAGAACAATGCTTGCTGCTTCTAGTCTTCCCACTTACTTCTGGGCTAAAGTTGTTGCACTCGCGTGCTTTACACAGAACAGATCTATAGTGGTTAAAAGACATTTAAAAACTTCTTATGAACTCATTAATAACAGAAAACCTAACATAAAGTTCTTACATGTCTTAGGTTGCAGATGTTTTATTCTCAATGATCGTGAAACAGGTAAGTTAGATAAGAAGTCAGACGAAGCCCAATTTCTGGGATATTCAATCACTTCAAAGGCATACAGAGTATTCAATCTTTTGAACCAAGACCGTCATGGAGAGTATAAATGTCAGTTTTGACGATCAAGCCAACTAACTTCTGAGTATTCCAACTCAGAACTTAAGCTAAACCAAGTTTCTTTTGACTATCTCTCAAAGTCCAGAGAGTCAAAACTATATTCACTTTTTGAGGACTTCTTTGGAGATGAACCAATCTCTGATTTTGCAAACAGAGACGTTCTGGTTAGAACTACAGAAGAAATACGAACCTCAGGTATCAACATTTCTGGTCCTCTGGCTTCCCTACTATTTCTGAAGAACCTGCAGATACAAATGACGAAGCCCCAGAGGCTGTTGTATCAGAACCAACAAACTCAAATGCGAGACCAGAGGAACATACACCTACTCCAGAAGCAGAAAGCTCCACAATAGATCCTCATAACTTTATTCCTTCATTTGAGGGGAGAAACTTGGTTCTTCTCCAACACAACACGGATCGGAGAATACGTCTCCAGATACAGAAATAGCACCTCCTCTGATTTCTCAAGCTCCTTGAAGAAATGGAAAAAAGATCATCTTTCCAACCAAATTATCGGTGATCCTTCTGATGGTGTAAAGACCAGATCTACCACTGCTAATGAAACATTCTTTGTGAATTTTCTTAGCATGGAATAACCAAAAAGAGTTCATGAAGCCCTCCAAGATCCAAGTTGGATAGATGCTGTTAGCCCTAATTTTAGTGTTGAAAGTATAAAAAGGAAAACCTTTGATTCAAGTATGGACGATCAGAGGTTTGGAAATCAACTCTTTGCTTGTGATTTGGTTATGCAAACCCATATGCATCTATGAACTTACATAAGCCAACCATCGACAACAATGGGTATTCATCACCAAGGGCGCTCTCCAGGTACATGCTTAATCTCATACCTACAACCTCTCCTAATCTCATATCCTATAGAAGCTCTTTGGTATCCTCAGAACCGAGAATACCTACCCCAGAGAACTTAGAGCCTAGTTTAGGCAGTGAGGGGACAAGTAAGCATGAGGTTGAAAAGAATGTGAGTGAACATCCGAGTGCTTCTACCCATCCTGACCTCTTACTACAAGAGGGTACTAAAGATGTCCATAAAAACACATTTGAGCGAATCTCACCTTCTTCCCAAAGGGCACCCGCATTTACTGAGGTAGATGCCAACACATCTGCTCTAATTGACCAAGGACTACCCAGTCCAATCCACCCAAAATCCGACCAATCAGAGGATATTCTTATTTCCTCTGGATCAAGCACTACCGGGGATTCCACAGCTTCTTCATCATCCTCTCAAAAGGGTGATGATGAAACTATAAGAGTTCCATTGCCCCAGAACTCGCCACTACCCACACCACTCGTTGACGTCTCCGTGACCAATGAAGTCCTAGGGCAAGCAGAGGTTACATCCACACTCTTTGATAGTATAGATGCTGACGAAGTTCCATCAGCAGGGTTACAGCCACAGAATGTACCACTTACCGGGGTCTTTGCCCTTTTTCAAGGTAAGCACATTGTTTTCAGCTACTTATCCTCTAATGATAAGGAACAAGTTGAAGCAATCAGAACAACCGAAGAGGTGTCTGCTCATAACAGCCCTCGAAGACCGGTTGGAAGTCCCTCCACACTCAACGTCAATACAGGTGTGAATGAGGGCCTCTCTTAAGGCGAGAGACAAGGGGCTCCATGTGTTGGAGATGCACCGGTTACAACTTCTGATTTTGTCACCAATGCAGCGTGAGACAAGGGGCTCAAGGCATTTGGTGATCAAATTCAGAGATCTATGGACGATCTAAAACTATCCCTTGACTCTCAGCAAACCATTCTTAACAATATTCACACAGAACAGTTGGCTCAGTCTCAAGCTCTAGAGGCCATCAAGAAACTCATCTCTGATAATGCAGAATCTCAGAAGACGTCTGCTTCTTACCACTTCAATGCTCTGGACGATGGCATTAAGGCCAATTCAGAGGCAATTTTCAATCTTCCTGAAGAACTTCCAACTCCAGAGGTGACCATGTCTGTTGTTGAATATGGTTTTTTCGTAGCTGATATTCAGAAGATTATTAAGGCCGTTATTCCTACTGAAGATGCTTCTGCTTCCTCCTCCTCCCTCGTAAAGAAGTCTGACATGGCTGTTTTCAAGAAAGCTATGATTGACAGGATCAATGCTTTGACTTCGAGAAATGTCTCTAAGAAAAATACTAGCACTTCAAACATGGATCAAAAGGTCACCTCTTTAGAAACCTCTATCTCGAAGTTATCCACAATGGTAAGTTCTATCTCTGCTGCTTTTGATGATAAGAAGAAAGCTAAGGAGGCAAGGGCATGTAAGAAAGCAGAGCACAAGCGCAAAAAGTCTGAGGATCAGGATCCTGATTCTCAGAAGGGGGAGAATCTGGAAAATCTTAAGAAGGCCAAAACCGAAACTACTCAGAAGATGAATCAAGATAGAGGTAAAGCTCCTGCCCTTTCACCCTCTGCTCTTCCTTCTTCTAAACAAACTCCTTTAACTCCAACGCCACTTGCCACACACACTGGTCCTCTTCCTACAGATTCAGAGGTGGCCAAGTTTCTACTTGAGATTATTGGCAATACAAGGAGACAATCTCAACCTTCAAGTGCAAGTCCTTCTGCCCCTGCCCCTCAACAATCAAATATCGATGCTGAAAAAGTCAGAGCTGTAGCCAAAAGGGCCAGAACTGAAGCTGAACTCAAAGCTAAAGGCTAAGAAATTTGAAAAAGCTAAGGCTGAAGCTAATAAATCCAAGGCCGAAGCTGAAAGAGCCAAGGCACAAGCAGAAAAAGACAGGGCAGAAGCTGAAAAGGTTAAAGCCGAAGCTGATGAAGCTAAGGCCGAAGCTGAAAGACCACGTGGAACCTTTATATTGGAGGATGCTTTAACAAAGATACATTCTTTCACGTGTTAAATGACATGGATAACCGTCTAACAAGATTTGTTAGTGATTCCTTGTGACGTGTCTGATTGTAATAGGCTAGTCATTTGACTTTCCTTATTTTAGGCTATAAATAGGAATTCCCTTCCCCATTTATAATTGTGAATGTGAGATTGTTTCTTTGGAACTCTCCATCTCCAAATACCCTCATCATTCCAAATATTTAAGATATATGGTCACGATTAATCATATGTCTACGTTTTATCTTCATATTGTTCTTCATTATGATTAATCGTTCTTCCATTTATAAACTTTTTGATCTATAATTGCTTCCGCTTTACATATTTTATTTAGATCATTGATTAAATATGAGATCTGGAATGATTTGGGTATTTGGAGATGGAGAGTTTCAAGGAAACAAACTCACATTCACTATTACAAATGGGGAAAGGAATTCCTATTTATAGCCTAAAATAAGGAAAGTCAAATGACTAGCCTATTACAATCAAACACATCAAAAGGAATCACTAACAAATCTTGTTAGACGGTTATCCATGCCATTTAACACGTGAAAGAATGTGTCATTGTTAAAGCATCCTCCAATATAAAGGCTCCACGTGTAAATGATGAAATCGTTCCTTGTTGAGTTATCGGGCTATGATGAGAAGAGCAACCAGACAGAAGCTCTGTCTATTCATACAGAAGCTTCTGTGGTCTTCTGACCTTCAGACTCCTGAAGTCTTCACTCCTGACTTCTGAAGTCTTCTTCTGGACTCTCTTCATAACTTCTGAAGTCTCTTCTTCTGAACGATCTTTGATCTTCCATACTTGAATCACAGGTTTTCCTTTTTACACTTTCAACACTAAAATTAGGGCTAACAATCTCCCCCTAAGTGTTAAAAGGAAAACAATAAAAGGAAAAACCATTGAAAGTCATTGTCCGTCTTCCCATCGAGCTTTGAAAGCTTGGAGATCCCCTTAAATAAACATGTAGCTCCCCCTTGATGTAGTAACCCCATTCCAAATATATGCACACGATTTTATTCAAGTCCAAGATATTCTCTATACGTAGATCAAAAAGAAGCTCTGACCATAAGAAGCTTATCCAGAAGCTCTGGGTGTGCAACTAGAAGCTCTGGATGAAAAAGATTGCTTCTTCTGATCTTCAAGGCATGGAATCTTCAGAGGACAGTATGGACTGAAAAAGTATTTCAAGCTCCCCATCAACATGATGCTCTTTTTCTTCATTCTCAACTTTAAATCAGATTTAATGTGCCATAAACACCACTGATTGCACCGAAAACAGCTTTAACCTGTAAAACTCAACACAACTATTAGCCTCAGAATCTCAGCCAACCCCATAGCATATTGATTCATCCAAACGTTGATAGATAAAGTGTGAGTTGCGTGACAATGCCGTGCAGAATCAGTCTAATAACAAAGAATCTGTTTGTAAACCATGAGTTGAGTGGACATTCAGCACAAGAGCTTGTTCAAGTAATCTTCCATAATCGAGGAGCCCAAAATAATATCAACCAGAAATATTTGTTCCAAAAATAGAACTCGAAACCACCAAGATTAATTCTGAGAGTCCCGATGTGAGATCAAAGGATGAAAGTTATGCTCAGTAGTTCTTGATCATTGACAAGATTTCAACAGCCTATCTCTGGTTGAAAGAAGAAATCTCTGATGAAGTGCTGGTTCTGAACTATGCTTCTTGGTTCTTTGATGTTCAGAAGCAATACTGGTTAAGAGCAGGTCCAGAACTGAGATGAACTGAAGTCGTGGCTAATTTAAACTTCAACGAAAAGAATTCTGAAGTTTGACGTGATATAGAACAAGCCACAATTCCACTCATCAACCTATAAAATATAAAATCAGCAAAGAAAGTTTATGTCCAGTACCATTACACTGACTTCTACACTGCTTTTGGTCGTGAAATATTTGGAGTTTGGGAAAACTCAAAACATAAACATTGTAGCTCAGTGTGTTAGCTTTTCACAGAAATTGGATTCACCTTCTTTGGAGCTCGGACGAATGAGATATGATCGTTTCCGTACAGTCGCGCAGATCTGTCCAGCAGCTTCTGGTTTAACATGTAACTTCTGATTATGTGAGTCTTCTGGGCTAAGGCATGTAATAATCCAGAAGCTCTGGTTCGTAATTTCAGAAGTCTCTGGATGCCTCTAGTCCAAAACCTTTGGTCCTTTAGTCCAGAAGCTCTGGTCCTTCTGACAAGGAGCAGATCTAACTCGATGCGTAACAGCTTTGCTTCAGCACACTACCTTAAACTTCAACGATTTACTAGGCCTTCTACAGATCGAATCACTAAAAACTCAAAACACGAAACATGTAAATCCTTCTATTTTCTATCCAGGGCCTTTTAAATCGCTTGAATTGGTGGTGTTATGAGAGAGATATGATTGATATAGCACAGCAACGCAAATCTGTCAGCATCCTGATTTTTATTCAATGCCACAAAAATTGAATATGGGTTTGCATAACCAAATCACAAGCAAAGCGTTGATTTCCAAACATTGGTTCTTGACATCGAAAATAACTCTTCATGACGCTATTTTAAGAAACCAAGTCTCTCATAAACATTTTATCAAACACCTTGTGTGCATAATCAATTTTTACCCAATTGGCAATGAATTTTCTTCCCAACAACCATCCGCATTTCAGATCTAATGAGAATAACTTTGTAGAATCGAATATAAATGAAATCAAAACTGAATTTGAATATAAATAAATTTAGACACAGATTTGAATGATAACTTCGAGAACAATTCGAAAACAAAGTATAAAAAGATGAATATTATAGATCTAAAAATGAGATGAAATAAACTGGATTCAATGAGATAAAATCAACAGATTAGATCATTTGATTTGAGCAAATCAATTGGCTCTGATACCAATTGTAGGAACCCAGATCTCATATTGAATCAATGATCTAATGAAAATATGTAAAGCGGAAGCAATTTAGATCAAACAGTTTATAAATGGAAGAACGATTAATCAAAATGAAGAACAATATGAAGATAGAAGCGTAGTCATATGATTAATCGTGATCATATATCTTACATGATTTGGAATGATGAGGGTATTTGGAGATGGAGAGTTTCAAGGAAACAATCTCACATTCACTATTACAAATGGGGAAAGGAATTCCTATTTATAGCCTAAAATAAGGAAAGTCAAATGACTAGCCTATTACAATAAGACACGTCACAAGGAATCACTAACAAATCTTGTTAGACGGTTATCCATGTCATTTAACACGTGAAAGAATGTGTCATTGTTAAAGCATCCTCCAATATAAAGGCTCCACGTGTAAATGATGAAATCGTTCCTTGCTGAGTTATCGGGCTATGATGAGAAGAGCAACCAGGCAGAAGCTCTGTCTATTCATACAGAAGCTTCTGTGGTCTTCTGACCTTCAGACTTCTGAAGTCTTCTTCTGGACTCTCTTCATAACTTCTGAAGTCTCTTCTTCTGAACGATCTCTGATCTTCCATACTTGAATCACAGGTTTTCCTTTTTACACTTTCAACACTAAAATTAGGGCTAACAGATGCCATGTAGGAAGAACTTCTTCAATTTGGAAACTTGTTCCCTTGCCTAAAGATAAAACTGCTATTGCCATTAAGTGGGTTTTCAGGAACAAGAATGATGAAGATAGCATATTGGTCAGAAACATGGCAAGATTGGTTGCAAAAGGATATTGTCAAGAATAAGGGATTGATTACAATGAAACATTTGCTCCAGTTGCAAGACAAGAAGCAATTTGTTTATTTCTGGCCTTCTCTACATACAAAGACTTCAAAGTATATCTAATGGATGTCAGATCTTCCTTTCTGAATGGCAAACTCAATTAAGAAGTATATGTCCAACAACCTCCTGAGTTTGAGAGCTCAGCTCATCCATACTATGTATACTTCCTAGATAAAGCTCTGTATGGGTTGAAACAAGCTCCACGTGCATGGTATGAAAGACTCTCAAAGTTTCTGACTAAACATCACTATGAAAAAAAAAATATTGATACGATTCTGTTCATCAAAAAAAGCAAAGGTGAGTGAACTCTGGTTCAGATATATGTGGATGATATTATATTTGGTTCAACCAATCCAGAAGAGGTTGAAATCTTTCCTAAGTTGATGACAAGTGAGTTTGAAATGAGCATGATAGGAGAATTAAATTTCTTCCTCGGGCTCCAAATTAAACAGACTACCTCTGGCATTTTTATAAATCAAGCCAAGTATGTTTCTGTAATTCTCAAAAAGTACAAACTTCACAACTCTACAACTATGAAAACACCAATATCTACCAGCACTAAACTTGACACTGACTCCTCTGAGAAATAAGTTGATGTCAAGAACCATAGAGGTATGATTGGATCTCTTTTGTATTTAACTGCCAGTAGACCAGATATAATGTTTGCTACATGTCTGTTTGCCAGATATCAAGCTAATCATAAGGAATCTCATCTGGCTTCTATTAAAAGAATCTTTAGATATCTAAGAGGAACCCAATATTTGGGTCTCTGATATCCAAAGTATTCTAGCTTTGACTTAATTGCATATACTGACTCTAATCATGCAAGATGCAAATTAGACAGAAAAAGTACTTCTGGAAGTTGTCAACTACTTGGGAACAAGTTAGTTAATTGGACATCCAAGAAGCAAAATTGTGTGTCCACCTCTACAACAGAAGCTTAATATGTTGCTGCTGCTAGTTGCTGTTCACAAGTTATCTAGATGATAACTCAACTTAGAGACTATGGTCTTATGGATAATAAAATCCCAATCCTATGTGATTCTCAAAGTGCAATTGCAATCACTGCCAACCCAATCCAATTTTTAAAAACCAAGCATGTTGATGTCAGGTATCATTTTATAAAGGATCGCGTTGAAAAAGGTACAATTGAAATGTACTTTGTTTCGACGGATTACCAACTTGTTGATCATTTCACAAAAGTAGTAGATGAGAAGAGATTCTGCTTTTTAATCAGAAAGTTGGGCATGCTCAATATGCAACGAGAAAACAGAAGTCCTATGAAAATAGAGCTTTTGTACTTTATTCTTAAGCATGTATGTAACTATCTCTAGTTCTGTCACTTCTTCTGTACTATCGCTTAAATTGCAATGGATGTAGAAGCTTATGTATATACTAACGAAGCATCTGCACCTCAAACTCTACAGAACTTACGTTTTTATGATCCAAGCACAGTTTGAGGGGGAGCAAGAACCATTGCATGATTCAAGGGGGGGAAATGTATTGTTATCACGAGTAGAAATGGACTCGAATGACTCAAGCAGAAGAAATTGTTAAAATTCAGTTAGTCGCCTTAAAGCATCTGTACAAACTATTTTCTGAAAGACTATATAGAAGCTTTTGGCATGTCTATCAATTCCTCTGTAAATCGTTTTCGAAAATTTTATATAGTCTTTCAGTACTTCTGGATATACTCTTTTCTCAAATACAATACAGAAGCTTCTGGAATGTCTGTCTAACTCTCTACAAATCATTTTTCGAAATTCAAAGGAGACAACCAATACTTCTGGTAATATTCTTTTCTCAAAGACTATAAAGAAGCTTCTGGCATGTCTACCAACTCTTCTGTAACCGATTTTGAAAACTTCCAATAGTCTAACAGTGCTACTGGTTATATCCTTAATTCTAAAACTATATAGAAGCTTCTACATGTCTATCTGATCCTCTGATTTGTGAAAATCCAAAACTTTCTTTTGGTCTCAAAATATTTTCATTTGACTAGTTTGAATGCTTTTTATATTTTTTTCATGGTATCTTCTGAACTTTAAGTTCCAGAACCTCGATAGGCACATCCAGAGATGGAGTTTGCACAATATCCCTTCTGAATAGGTCTTACACTTGTGTGTTTTTGCTTCGTGCTTATCTGCGGGTGAGTCAGCAATATGACTGTCATGTCTCTCACGCCTATCCCTTCGGTGACGGTTTTTCTTCCTGACATGTACACATGCGTCCTCATTTAATTGCTTCACACACTAAACCGTTGGACATGCGTCAACTCTTTGTGGCCCACATACTGAACGGTTTTATATTCCACGTCACTAGGTGTCACTACAGTACCCTAAACACTCGAGTACCTTTCTACGTCCGATTATTTAAACTCATTTTACCCATCATTTTCACTTTTTCACCATCCCTGCCATTGAGATTTACTTGTGCATCAAGGCTTAAAATTTCAAACCTGCAACTACAAAAAATCCAAAAACCCTAATCTCACCATGGCTGCTCAAAATGCTAACATTGAAAATGTGAATGAAGATGCTCAACTCTGACCCTCAACCACTGCTGAAAGTTCCCCAATCGTTCACCTTCCTAGCAAACCCAACAACTTTCAAGTATCTCTCCTTACTACCAACTATGCTGCTGAGTTTGGAATTATGATCGAGTTTCTAAAAACTTATGCCCTTCTCCCTGCTCTAGAGATCGTTGATCCAATTGTACTTATGCAATTTGTACAAACATATTGGCAATCCTGTAAAGTGAGTTCTGATGGCACAGAGATAACTAGAGATTTTGGTGTACCAAATACTGACAATGCCTGTGAAGTAAAAATCACCAGAAACAAGATTTAATCATTGTTTTTCCTCCCAACTATCCAAGCACTTTAAATCGCTGATTTCAAGCCAAATCCAACCACAGATGTTCTTGTTAACTTTCTAAACTTCCATGGGTAAAACCAATCCATTTCCAGGGTCTCAAAATTCAAGCGACAATTCCTCCCACCAATGTGGAATCTGATGGTATCCATTCTGAAAAAAGGACTCACATGCAAGACTGGGTCAATGGATCAAGCCGACACCAACATCCTAACCATCATGTATGGGATGTTCTTCAACCGCAATCTGGACTATGTTGAGCTGTTGTATAGGGAAATAAAAGCTTCTATCCACAACAAGGTATCCCTCCAGGAGAAAGGAAAGCAACTTCATTCCCTAAAGTTCCCCAGATTTCTTCCGATTTTCATCCGTGGTGCAATAACAAAATGCAATATTCCCCGTGAAGCTCCCTTCTATAAGTTTAATGTAATGAAGACTCATTGTCCTACCGTACACGCTACTGGATATCTAAACGAGAGGCCACTTTCAAAGTACATGCTCGCATCCATTCCTAGCTCCTCTCTTCTCCTATATCTCTATAGGAACTCTACGTTGGTCTTGGCACAGAGACCAGCTACCTAGAGTTACTAGAATCCAGAATAGTAAGCGAGGGGTCGAGTGAGTCTGAGTCTGAAAAAACATTAAGTGAAAACCAGAGTGCTTCTACCCATGCCGAGCGTATTACAAAAGTGAGTACAGAAGATGTCCATAGAGACACAAATGAGCGTATCCAGCCGAGTCAGCCCTGAGCACCCACATCATCTAGGACAGGTATTCAAGCGCCAACACCTATTGAAACAGGACGTAAGCTCAGTCTGATCCCTAAACCCATCCAAACCAATCCAGAAGCATCTCTTTCTGCTTCTGGATCAAGCACATCTAAGGTAACCCAATCTTCATCTTCTTCCTCTCAACAAGAAGAAGACTCAGACATAAGAGTTCAATTGCCTCAGAACTCGCCACTCCCCTCACACTCTGTGGAAGTCTCTGTGACCTACGATGTTAATTGGACTGACTTTGTCACAATGGTCGCGTTCCAGACCTTTGCTGATCAAACGAAGGGATCCTTGGAAAAACTAAAAAGCACAATTGATGCATACCAGCACACGAACTATACACAACTTAATACCATCAATTTCTCTCTGATTGATGTCCGAGCTACATAGAAACAACTTGGAGAAAATCTTGACTTGCTGCAGAACTCCCTCAGCTCCAATACAAATGCCCAGAAAACCCTTGCAATGGATCACTTTAATAAACTTGAGCTAGACATCAAAGCTAACTCAGAGGCTATTTCCAAGTTACCTTTTGCTCTACCATCAACTTCTGGTCCCTCAACTATTACAGCAGAAGATTTTCACACTTTTGCTGGTGATATAAAGAAGATGCTCGAGTCTATTGCGCCTCCTACAATGTCAAACCCTCTGCATTAGCCTCAAAGGCTGAGCTTTCTGCATTTCAATCAGCTTTGATTGACAAGTTTACCGAGATCAGCGCCAAATTTGTTTCAAAGTCAAATGCCACAATCAAAGACTTCAAAGATCACATGGCCAAGCCCATACCTATCCAGCTATCAATCAACGAGTCACCTTTCAATTAGAAGTTAACTTCTATTGAAACTACCCTCAAAGATACAAATACCACCGTCCATTCAATCGAAGCCAACCAACAACAGAAGACTAAGAAGATAGAAGAAAAAAGATTGTAAAAAGGTCGAGCTTAAACGTAAAAATTCTAAATATCAGGATCCAGAGGCCCCTAATCCTCAAAAGGCGGAGAATACAAAGAAACAGAAGACTGTTGGTACTTCTGAACCTACTCAAGCTTCCACTCAACCTCAACAACCTTAGCATCAACCACAACAACAACAGCAACAGCAACAGAAGGAACAACAACAGAAGGTTGTTACCTCCCCTCTTCCCTCTGTTCCAAAATTTGTGAAGCCAGTCGCTGCAATGACTAAAGCAGGAACATACTTTGTTTCAGGAGAAATATCTTCTGCTATACCTACTTCATCAACTCTATTTCCAGAAGACCCCCAAATGACCAAAATTGTTCGAGATATGGAAAGCAAAAAGAATACCACCTATTCCAACCAAACCCAGTACATCAATGCCAACCCCAACAACTGACTTTACCATGTTCTCTCGAAAGCCACTTCAATTAACTCAGGCTCCTTCTAATCCTGAAGTTAATCAACCATCAACTGATGTGCCCAAGGTTTCTGCTGATCACACCTTAAAATCTTCTTCTGCAACGGTTTGATCGAACAGAAGATGGATGATCCTCACTAAATTATTATTTGGCCGATTTTTATAAAAAACGTTTACGCAAAGGTTTAGTTAAAAAGGCACCAAATTGTTTATTTTATATTAGGACCATAAGTCCTAAGTTTAGAAAGTTTTATAAAGTAGGAAATGATTTATTGTAATCTTTTATATATAGTATTTGGACTTATGGGCTTGGGCTTACATTGTAATAAACACCTCTATATAAAGAAGTCTAGGGTTAGAGGATTCGTTAATGAGAGTCGTCTAAACAGTTTCGGGTTTGTAGTTCGCTTGAAAGCTTTCAATAATAAAACATTCAACTCAATGATTTGCATATGATTCCTCTTTTATAGGACCATAAGTCCTAAGTTAGGAAAGTTTTATAAAGAAGGAAACGATTTATTGTAATATTCCATCTTGTGTTTTTATCTTATGGGCTTGGGCTTAATACGTAATAGACATCTAGTATATAAAGGAGTCTAGGGTAGAGGATTTGTTAATGAGAGTCGTCTAAATTACTTTCGCGTTTGTAGTTCCTTAAAGCTTTCATTAATAAAACAGTCGACTCAATGATTTGCATATGATTCCTCTATTGATCTTGTTGAATTGGACCTAACACTCTTTGATCTTGTTGAATCGGACCTAACAAGTGGTATTAAAAGTATACCAAAAACATATTTTAGAAAAGATCTAAAGGAAATTTTGGATCAAAATGTCCAAAATGTTCATCTATTCTAAGTAGAAACCTTAGAACAAGTATTTATGGTTTTTGAGATTTTGACAGTTCATAAAACACAAAAACATAAAACATATTTCATTTTAACAAAATGTTAAACATGACGGATAGAAGTTATTAACAACATTTAAGTTGTTGTTAAAAGGAAAACACTATTGAACCAACCTTAAATGACTTATGATAAAAAACGAACAAGTGTGTATTCTTGTTGTTCTTGCTGGTTTGCAGAGGGAATTCAAATTCTTAATCTTGCTCTAGAAGATATGATAGCGTAGAATGAAATGACTTTGAATTACCTTATATAGGTAGATGAGAGAGAGAAAGAGGAGAGAGAAAGAATACAAAACGATGGTTTTAGCTTTTTGGAAAAGGTAATTATGACCTTTGCACATCCCTAGGGTTTGATAGGATAAGGGAAGTTGAGGTCGTCGTATGTCAGAAAAAGGCTGACACGTCCTTTTTGGCAAAATAATAAGATTATCATTTAACTTAATAAATATTAATCATTATCCGTTTATAATCCTTTTATCAATGGGAATAAATGCATTCTCAGTGATGGTTTTCTCCTTTTGAGAATCATTTTCTGAATAAAAATATTCAGAGAGGGTAAAGAAAAGAATTGCATACCTTTGCAAGATATTTACCACTGAATTTTGAGTTTAGGGAATGATTAATGAAATTCAGATGTCACTTTGTTATCACTGAAAATGTTAATCACTGAGAGTAACTTTACTCTTTATAGTTCAACATATCAAGTTCGCAGATTAAGAGATTAAATCTTGTTTCATCAAGAGGTTTTGTGAAAAGGTCAGCAGATTGATATTCAGTGGGTACAAAGTGAAGCTCAATTTCACCATTCATAACATTATCTCTGATAAAATGATATCTGATCTCAATTTGCTTGGTTTTGGAGTGAAGTACAGGGTTATTTGCAATTGCAATAGCACTTGTGCTATCACAGTTAATAGAAATTTTAGATAGCTTAACATCATAATCACTGAGTTGGTTTTTCATCCACAGGATTTGGGAACAACAACTTCCAGTGGCTACATATTCAGCTTCAGCAGTTGATGTGGACACTGAATTTTGCTTTTTA
Organism: Silybum marianum; assembly: GCA_036898165.1. NCBI lineage: Eukaryota > Viridiplantae > Streptophyta > Magnoliopsida > Asterales > Asteraceae > Silybum > Silybum marianum. The sequence continues at coordinate 7,636,984 of CM072534.1, forward strand.
CTTGTCCAACTTACCAACTTTCCACCTACAAGTTGACAACCTCCAGTGGTGCTTTCCTATCAATCTTGCATCCTACAAAATCACTATCTGAGAAACCGGTTAGATCGAACCCTGAGCCTTTGGGGTACCAAAGACCAAGATTAGGGGTTCCCTTTAGGTATCTGAAGATACGCTATAGCGATTAGATGGGATTCCTTGGGTTCAACTTGATATCTAGCACATAAGCAGGTAGAGTACATGATATCTGGACGGCTCGCTGTAAGATATAGTAGTGAGCCGATCATTCCTCTATAGGTAGTGACATTAATAGGTTTTCCATCAGGATCCTTGTTCAATGTCAGAGGAGGTGCCATAGGAGTTTTCACTGAAGAACTTTGAGTTTAATCAAACTTCTTCAGCATATCTGTAACATACTTACTATGACATATGAAGATGCCTTTCTCAGATTGCATTATCTATAGACCAAGAAAATATGTTAGTTCACCCATCATACTCATTTTATATTCCTTTTTAATGCGTTCAGCAAACCGAGTACAAAGCATAAGTCTTGCGGAACCAAATATATGTCATCGACATATACCTGAGAAAGAGTGGTATGACCCTTGTATTTCCTCATAAATAGGGTTTGATCAATCTTTCCATGCACAAATTTCTCTTTTAAGATATATTTGGACAGGGTATCATACCAAGCTCGGGGAGCTTGTTTTAACCCATAGAGAGCCTTTTCAAGTTTATAAACATAACCTAGATGCTTAGGATCAGAGAAGCTTGTAGGTTGTTCAACATAAACTTTCTCATTAAGCTTGCCATTCAGGAAGGCACTCTTAACATCCATCTGAAAAACACTGAAGTCTTTGTGGGCAGCATAGGCTAGGAATTGTCTAATGGCTTCTAGCCAGGCAACAGGAGCAAAGGTTTCATCATAATCAATACCTTTTTCCTATATATATTCGTGAGCAACAAGTCGAGCCTTGTTTCGGGTTATAGTACCATTTTCATCTAATTTGTTACGAAACACCCATGTGGTGCCAATAACAGTCTTACCAGATGGACGAGGGACAAGATTCCAAACTTTGGTTCTTTGAAACTCGTTTAGTTCTTCTTTCTTGGAACTCACCTAACTTGGATCGGTGATAGCATCATCGATCTTTTTAGGTTTGACTAAAGAAATGAATTTACAAAAACACAGATATTAGCCATACCCGTCAGGTTTTAATACTTGTACCTGGATCACCGATTATCTGATCGATTGGATGATCTCGAGTCCATCGCTGAGCTGGTAGTTGAGGAGTTTGATCAACAGAAGGTTCAGCGACTTGTTCAGAAATAAAGGAAGATGCTTCAGCAATAGGTTCTTCAGCATTCTTTATCATCCCTGCAGGAGATCCGAATGGGTTAACATTCTCTTGAAAAGAGAGTGGTACTTGATTGTTCACTGATGAATCGTTGTTGGAAGGTTCAGAAGAAGGAATGTGATTAAGAGGAGTAACACTTATTCCTGAGGAGGAAAGAGTGTTATTGTTCATCGAAGCGGGAATGAAATTTGGACAATCGTCATCATTTGTTTCAATAACAGGAGGTGTACTGAAATAAGATTCAGGTTCCCCATAATGAGACTTCATCCAACTATTCAATTCCTCGCCATCTTCAGGGATAGGAATAGAATTTTTTGATTGAGATTCATCAAAGTTAACATTGATGGTTTCTTCAACATGTTGTCATCTTTTGTTGAAGACTCTAAAAGCCTTGGATACAAAGGAGTACCCAAGAAAAATACCATCATCAGCCTTTGGATCGAATTTTCCTAGATGATCTCTGTCATTCAGGATATAACACTTACATCCGAAGATGTGTAGATAACTCAGAGATGGTCTTCTTCCATGAAAGAGTTCATAGGCTATTTTCTTGAATCTTTTAACTATCAGGGATCGATTCAGAGTGAAACATGCAGTGTTAACTACTTCAGCCCAGAATTGAGTTGGTAGATGAGATTCGCTGAGCATAGAGCGAGCGGCTTCAATGATCTTTTGATTTTTCTTTCAGCAACACCATTTTGCTAAGGAGTTCTCACTGATGAGAAGTTATGAGATATTCCTTTTTCTTCAAAGAAAATAACCAAGGTATTGTTTTCGAATTCAGTGCCATGGTCACTTCTCATGGAGCGAACAGAGAGATTGTTTAGGACTTCCATTTTCTTGATGAAGGAGATAACTTTCATCAGGGGTATCACTCTTGGATCTTAGAAAGAATACCCATGTATACCTGGATTATTCAATGACTATGACTAGAGTGTATTTCTTTCCAGATATGGATTGGTCATTGACAGGTCCAAAGAGGTCCATATGGAGCTAGTGAAGAGGTGTGATCACTGACGAAACCTTCTAAGATCTGAAACTGGCTTTTGTCAGTTTTCCTTTTTCACATGCTAAGCAAAGAGATTCCTTTGCAAAAGAATGTTTACGGAGACCATTGACAAGTTCTTTCTAGATAAATCATTTATCATCTTGAAGTTCAAATGAGAGAGTCTCTTATGTCAAAGCCGTTTAACATCAAAAGAAGCCTTAGATAGAAAGCAAACATGCTCTAAATGAGTGCTATCCATATTTATAACATAAACGTTCTCTGATCTCTGTTGCCTTTTAAAGCAAGTTTGTCATTTTTATCTTTATGAATAAAACTTTGAAGTCTTTGTCACAGAGTTGACTAATGCTCAAAAGATTATGGTTTAGCCCTTCAACATAAGCAACATGATTGAAGGAAGTTGCTCCGTTGGTCAGAACACCATAACCTTTGGTGTATCTTTTACCATTTCCACCAAAGGTCACTGATGGACCTTTTTCTTCCTAATATTCAGCGAGCAGGGTTTTGGTACCAGTCATATGCGTAGAGCATCCGCTATCACTACTACAGAATTACTAATGCACCCCGGTTACAAAACCATATGGTACCCGGTCATACACCCGGGGTCTATTCAGGCGGGTACAATTGGAGCATATAATACTACCCGGTTGTAACAACCGGGTGCGATTGGTGTAATACACGGGAAGGGAAAAGCAAATAGAACCCGGTTCGGTTTATGAAACCGGGTACAATTTGTATATTTTTTTAGTTTTAACGTATAATGGCATATCCAAATGCTTTTAGAAAACTAAACGTAAAGATGGTGTCGGTAACAATACAATGATAAAATCCAGTAGTCCAATTTATATGGAGCAAAATGAAGAGTAAAAAAATTGATAACACAATCAAAATGGTCATTAATATAAGCCAAGAGTGTCTTAATGACTACCAAAAGCAACACAAAAGGTACCAAAAGCAACACAAAAGGCTGAATTTTTTTTACAAGAGTGACATCGCAAAAACTTGTCTATCCATACTACTTCGTTATTCTAAATGTAACTTCAAGAGGTGCTAAAAATGGTGAAATGGTAGACCGGTATCCACATCAACTGTTTGAACCAAGCGATCTTCCATAGCAATGCCATACAAACATCGAAATGCCTATAAAAGTAATTCTATCACACAGTTATTAACCACATATAAATTAATATCAATTGCAAACCTGACCATTGCAATAGAACCCAAACACCCAATTCAAAAAAAAATGACACAATTGAAAACAAGGCAACATAAACCTTGCAAAAAAGAAATAAAGAAGTTGGAGGCTAAGGCCAAAGAAGAAACAAACCCATATTAATTCTTCAAAATTTTCAGGTAAGTGCTAGAAAAGTGTTTAGCCCACGTCACAGCTATTTTGTCCAACATTCTTTCTGTCAAGGGAGTCATGTCATACCACGGTACCTAGATGCACATTAAAACCAAAATTGTCATTTGGTGACAAGGTTGTGTGCAATAGGCATAATGAAAACAAATTTAACAAATACGTACTTTCTTTGGGAATTCTGATTGTTGATACATCACAAAATTGAACATGAAGTGCATTATATAGTATCCACACTCCCAAGTTGATACTTGTTGATTGCACTAAATTGACAAATGTATTTATTAGAAAAAACCATCAACGCAAGTAGGTTGTGTGGATGTATAGTGAGATGAATTACCTTTGAGAGCTCCCATCTAAATGGCATCGATTTATTAGTAATGCATGGTCCTCCATCTTCATGATATCTTGTAACAGCGCTACAAGAAACATAAGCAATAGTAGTGTTAGAAATTATAGAAAGATAGATCAATTTTATAAAATTTAAAAATTGCTTACGCTTCCACATGCTCTTTGACATTGTAGAAATCCACAGACTTTTCTTTAGACGTCATCGAATCCAATATATACGCAGTGCGACGACGAGGAAAGATCAGAAATAGGCTCCAATGGCCGCTAGTAATGTTTATAACCATTAGTAGAAATAAGGAACAGATAAACCATAAGCACTAAAATAAAAATGATGTTAGCATATGGTACCTCTGTAGGTATGGTGCGAGAAAAAACCATAATTCTCTATTATGAGACATCACACTAGCCATTTTACTTATAACACCATCCTTGTTTGATATGCATTCTTTGGCATGAATCCAATTTGGAAATATGAAACCACATCGGTTCTTCTCATTTTTTTGCATAATCCCATGTAAAAACCTAAAAACACAACAAGATGATAAAGTAGAGTATTGGGAACATAAGATTAAATATGCACTAATGATTGACTTACTTCTGGAACCAAGCAATCATGGTATGATCTATCCAAGAATTGTTAACTAATGAATGTATGTCCTCACGAAATATCATAAACTCAAGTGATTGAGATCCAAAAACCCCGGGCTCGGCCTCAATAGAAACCCCATGTTGCGGATTCGGGAGAGACTCGTAACGCCTATATAGCAATTGTAACTCTTTCGGCCTCTTGTTCAAAGTTTGTGTGGGGATCAAACTCTTCAACGACAAGGTTTTCTTTTTAGGGGTCGTCTTTTTTCTCCTTCCCTCCAACGATTGTGAACTCTTGGCCAACACTGAATTATTGATGGGCGCACTTTTTGCTAACATATGTGGTTGTCCGGAATTTCCTTCATCGATTACCACATGTTTACTTTTTGGGGCCTATTAACAAGTAGTTAAGAAAATATATAACCAAATTTTAGTGTACTAAAGAAAGAGAAGATTAATGCATACATACCTGACTAAGAACAATTGCGTCACGTGGCCATTGAATAAAGGAGTTTTGTGCTTCACCTAGCTCCCCCATCTCTTCATTTGGCACAAGAAGAGGATACTTTGCAAAATAACTTTTCACTTGGTCTATGTGTACCTTCACGTAATTCTCCTTGACAGGGACCGAATGACATAGTCCATTCCCTATAGAATGGACCATCCCTTTTGCACATGGGAACTTGTAGTTACCGTCTACCACCAACAATTCACAAGGAGCTAGTAACTCCAAATAATTATGTATGTAAGTATGTATGTTGTATACATGTAAGTATGTAAGAATATAAGTATATATTTATGTGTATGAATGAGCTCAATTACTTGTACGCCATCAAGTTCGTCAAAACAGGCCACGGAGCCACAACTACCTTTCCTCATCCCTGGGCTTGGGCTTCCATCATGTATGTCATTCAGCTTGGACGTCAGTTGCATGACCTTTTCCATCTTAGCATCAAGCAACCTTTTTTCCTCCATCTCGGCAAGATAGGTTCTTCGTGTCTCTTGTAACTCGGCATTCCTGTCATTTTTTTTCCTCACACTCGGCAATGAAGTTCACTCTCTTCTCCTCACATTCGGTCTCAAAGTTTGCTTTTTTCTCTTCCCAGTCGGTATCCATAGGGGTTCGGACTTTTCTCTTTTTTTCCGTAATCCTCGGAATGGTTTTCCTCAAGCCCACTGTGTGGCTAACTCCCCTGGTGCGACTTGGGTGCTCAGGTCCTAGAACCGCTATAAGGACATCCTCTCCTGGCTTAGGTATCCAAAGTCCTTCTGAAGCCTGTCTATCTTTCTCAATCTGGTTATACAAATAATATGTATGTATTTGTGATTATTTAATAAAAAATTCCCGATGGAGCATATAGATAAACTATAATATGGAACTTTTTCTTACAATTTTATTTGCTAATTCCTGAAGATGTGTCGGGATAGTTAATGTCCCATCCGGTGCTCTGACTCTCCTTGCTAGTAGAAAATTCCTTGCCCGCTCGTCCTGAATCTGGAATAGTTCTGACGTGTAGTCTGAGTCCATCATCTCTTTGCTCCAATTGTCATAATTTGAACGATACCCACGTGCACCTAATCGAGCTAGATTAGTGTTTAGAGCTGCATTCTTCCTCCCTTTTTCACTTTTCTCCTTCACATAAGAATAAGTAATTCAATCATGAGAATATAATTATTGGTTAGAAAAGTAACCGCGTATAATTAACGTGTATGTCGAGCTATGAATAAATATTGTAAGTTGCAACGAACCAGAAATTCTTGTGTCGATTTCATGATACAAAACTCTTCCCATGTTTCTTCAAAGAGATACGGGTAATCAGAACAAGGATTGAGACCTTGCTTAAGGTACTTGGTATTAAGGCTTTTTTTGAAGTTTTTCCACGATGAACCCGCTACCTTATGCGACGGAACTTTATACTTGTCATCCTTTATGTTCCAGTGATCCTGTTTTTCCAAAATAAGTATATTAAGTGTCATTAACATATATAAATAAAACAATTAGTATATGTCAACACATCTATCATACCTTGATAGTCAACCACAATAGATCTATTAATTTTTTATCCACCTTGTCCCAAGAAGATTCTGTGATAGAAACCATTGATCTTGCGGTGACGCCTACCCAACTACTGAATCTGCATTCATATTTTCCGATAACCTCCCCATTTTCATTAAATTCGAGTTGCACATTTGGGATTTTTTTTATGTTTTTTCAACATCGTGACGCTTCTCTTACGCCTTTGTTGTGTTTGTTGTGCCGGTTGAGAACCATGACTTCCCTCTATGTTGTTGGACAGAGAACCATGGCTCCCGTCTGTGTTGCTTGGAGGAGAATCAAGAGACTCCCAAGATATCGATGGCCCACTGTGATTTGACATATCTAGAAACAGAAAAGAATCAGACAATATAATTTGATTAAGAAGCGGTAATAACTAAAGAGATAAATGAGACAATGCAGAGCCTACTATTTTTTTCACAAGCTGAGCAAGCTTGGGATCTGTTGGCTCAAGAAATGTCCTTACTGCAATTAAAATTTTGTTCCTTTGTCTCACTCCATTTGTAATATGCATAAAATTATTCTAAATAAACCACTATTGGATCTCGACCACCATTTTTTGTTTCATGTTCCATAATACTAAAACATCTTTGTAAAGATATGCCAACTTAAAATTAGCCATTGGTTGAAATCCCTACCTTCTGTTTGAGCTTGCATAGGAAATCAACTCCTTGGTTTGTTATGTTTTTGGCATTAAAAAGTTAATTAATAAAGAACCCAAGTATTATTCAAGGGGTATTTGTTCCTATAAATCAAATTCCCAAACAGGACTTTGAAATGCCATCACCCACATTCAAAATTCCCAAACAGGGACTTGTTCAACGAATTAAATCGTGGTTTCCCAAATTTTGTAAAGTGGGCTATTTCCCAAATAAAAAACCTAAACACTAAAATCCCAAAACCAAAAAGATGTTTAAACTTTCAGCACCAAGAACCCTAGAAAACCCATTAAAGTTAATTTGTGTAATCAAAGGAAATTCTTTATGAACTACAAAAGAAATTTTTTCGAGGTTAGTACCTGTTAGTTCGAGATGAGCAGAGAGGAGACCAACAATTTTTGCCGGCGTACCTGTTGGTTCAGAGGAGAGTAGAGAGGAGACAGGAGGAGACGGTTCTTCTTTGGGTTGATTTTGGCGCCGATACAGATATCTCCAAAGGGTTTTAGGCGGGCTTTGGGCCTTGGAAATAACATTGGCATTGAGGTAATTAAAATACAAAAGTATTTCAAATATACCATATTTATTTTTAAATTTTACCTAAAAAATAAAAAATATGCTTTTCGTGTTTGGAAAAATATCCTACTTCAACATTTTAATTTTTTTCTTTAAAATTATAAAATTTAATATTTAACATATAAAAACAAAAAAACACTATTAAGGAAAACGTCATAACATTCTTCTCAAACAATTATATTATAATAAAACTTCATATTTAAAAAATATAATTATAAGAAAGAATAATTATTTGAATAATATAAAGACTAATGAAACATAATAAATCTTTCCTCTTGTCTTCAATTCTTGTCACAACTATCGTCTATTTCCCTATTGCTTGTTCCTGAAAATAAAATAAGACGTATAAATATGTTGAATTTTGAGAAATTAATCACATTTATAAACAAGTTTATTTCTTGATATATGATTGATTACCTTTATGCATCGCGTTTTTCGTTAACCCAAAATTCTTCGTTGTGGTCAGATCTCAAGTAAGTTGTATCGTTAATATCAACATTTGAAGATGGAAAACCGACGGAAAATGGAGGTAGCTCGTCAAACTGATCATATTCTTCCTCGTCCACAACATTTTCAACTCCAACTATGTGTCTTTTCCATGCAAGACGATATGTCATTTGGAATCTTTTGGATCCTCAATAAAGAATACTTGGGAGGCTTGTTTGGCTAGAATGAATGGTTCAGATGCATAGCCGTCTCTAGAAAGATCAACAATTGTGAAGCCATTATTGTCAACTTTAACACCTCGTTGGTTTTCGACCCATTTACATTTGAACAGGGGTATACTGAAGAAATTATATTCAAGCTCCCAAATCTCTTGAATGACACCATAATATGAGTTCTTAGCGATCCTCGACCTACCATCATTATTCAAGCTGTCATATTCTGTCGTTGTGGCTATTAGAGTCACTCCGCTATTCTGCAGTGTACTTTTTTCATCTTGTTGCTTGGTGTAAAATGTATATCCGTTAATGTCATAGCCTTGGTATGATGACACGGTATATCGGGGACCGAACGCCAACCGTTCTACTACCTCCTCAACTTCTTCTCCCCCGTCACTTGTTTTCACTCGGTCTTTCAACCACTGTGCAAATGTTCTGTTATGCTCAGTTGCCAGCCATTTTTCGCTCCTCAATCTATTACTCTCTTGTAACATCGCCATGTGCTCGTGTATGTACGGAGCAACAACCATCGTGTTTTGTAAGACGAAAAAGTGTGCCTGGTGGAGTTGTTCTCGATTTGGAACTATCCTTTTAAAACCAATTGTTCCAACCCCTCCAAGTCTACCCTCGTGGCGAGATTGTGGAACTCCAACACTCCTAGCACCAGCCAGATAATCTGTACAAAAATCAATCACCTCCTCAGAAGCATATCCTTCTACGATACTTCCTTCTGGTCGATTTCGATTTCGTACATACCCTTTCAAGAAACCCATATATCTCTCAAATGGATACATGTAACGAAGAAAAACAGGACCGGCCGCCTTTATTTCTCCAACAATATGAGATATCAGGTGAACCATTACATCAAAAAAGGAAGGCGGAAAGTACATCTCAAGTTGGCAGAGAGTGAGGATAATATCCTTCTGCCATGAATCCAGCTCCTCAGGATCAATTACTTTAGAATGAATCAAGTTAAAAAACAAACAAAGCTTTGTGATTGTGTGACGAATATGTTCTGGCAAGATCCCACGAATTGCAATGGGAATCATGTGTGTCATTAAAACATGACAATCGTGGGACTTCATACCAAGCAATTTCAAGTCCTTTATTAACACCAACTTCTTAATGTTAGCTGAATATCCAGATGGGACCTTAATACCATGCAAGCATTGACAAAATCTAGTTTTCTCGTCTTTTGACAAGGTATAGCAAGCCGGTGGTAGATACGTGCGTCTTCCAGTCTCAATGGGAGCAAGTTGTGATCGAATTCCCATTTCGACCATATCTCTTCGAACTTTGATCCCATCTTTTGTCTTCCCTGGAATATTCAATAACAAGCCTATCAAGCTGTCACATACATTTTTCTCAATATGCATAACATCAAGACAATGTCGGACTTGCAAGTGTTCCCAATATGGTAAATCCCAGAAAATAGACCTTTTTTTCCATATATTCTTAGGAGGAGGTGTACCACTTTTTCCAAGTGTAATATTTATATTTTGAACTCGAGAGTATGTAGTTGGTCCATCCAATGGTGGTCTTACCATTCCATGCTCAGTTTTCCCGTCAAAAGATTTCTTCAATTTACGGTATCGGTGACTCCTTGGCAGTGATCTTCGATGTCCCATGAACACGTTTTTCTTACAATTTCTCAATATTAATGAATGTGTGTCATCTTCACATACAGGACACGCTTTCGCTCCTTTCGTACTATATCCAGACAAATTTCCGTATGCTGGAAAATCATTTATGGTACAAAATATCATGGCCCGTAATAGAAAATCCTCCTTACCATACGCATCATAGACTTGGACTCCTGAACTTCATAATTCTTTCAAGTCATCAATTAACGGAGCCAAATACACATCAATGTCGTTACCGGGTTGTTTGGGACCTTGAATTAACAATGACATCATGATGTACTTCCGATTCATGCATAGCCAAGGCGGAAGATTATAGATGCATAACAGGACCGGCCAGGTGCTGTGACGACTACTCATGTTCCCAAACGGATTAATTCCGTCTGAACTAAGCCCGAATCGAATATTTCTAATTTCCACACCAAATTCTTCAAAATCAGAATCAATATTTCTCCACTGAGGAGAATCAGCCACATGTCTTATTTTCCCGTCTCTTTTACGCTCTTCGGCATGCCAACGCAAAAATTTTGCATCTTTAGCGTTTACAAATAAACGTTTCAACCTTGGAACGATAGGAAAATACCACAATAATTTAGCAGGGGGGCCATTTTTCGTCTCATCGTTGTTTTCTTTCACATTTTTTTCCGCTTATACCGAGATGTACCACATCTAATACACTCATGGAGATTTTCGTACTCATTTCTATACAACATACAATCATTTGGACATGCGTGTATCCTTTCAATTTCCAATCCCATTGGACACATTAATTTTTTTGCTTGGTATAAGGAAACAGGCAACTCATTATCTTCGGGAAGCATTTCATGTAAAATTTCTAATAGACTAGTGAAACTTTTATCACTCCAACCATTGCTTGCTTTTAGGTTAAATAATTTCAGCACGGCTGAAAGTTTGGTAAATTTTGTACAACCAAGATATAACGGTTTTTCAGAATCGACAAACAATTGTTTAAAATTTTCATAATATATATCAGCAACATCATGTTCCACATCATGTAACATATCATCTATATTATCACGACTACTATTGTCCGAATCATCATTAAAATCGTTATCATCGACATTATAGTCACCGCCCACGTTACGATCATCAAATGTTTCACCATGTCGTGACCAAACCGTATACCCGTCCATAAACCCACGACATATCAGATGTCCTTGAATTACATGATAATCACTAAACTTGTGCAAATTACAACAATCTTTACAAGGGCACCAAATGTAACTTCCTCTATTGTTCACCCGATTATCCTCCGCAGCTTTAACAAACTCTTCCAAACAAGTCAAATATTCAACGGTAGCACGTGGGATTTTGTACATCCAAGTATCACGATCCATCTGTAATGTAGAAAATAAAAATTAATGCACAAATAGGACAAATGGCAGGTGGTCAATCCTAACCCACTTTCTGAATAATTTATCTCATATGTGAATACGTTTTAGCAAATTAAGTATTTAAGAAAAATTCGACAGCATTTTCCTTTGGCTCCCCAAATATGTGTGTAAAACACATACTCATAGGAGCAATAGGAAATGTCTATCGAATTTTCTTAAATACTTAATCGACCAATGTACATATTCACATCCTAAACGAGACAAATTATTCAAAAAGCAGTCCCAAAACGGGGACTTTCCGAACGTAATCTCTATTAGATTATTTCGGACGGGTATAAAACCTAAGGTCGTATACAATATCCTTACCAAGTTAGATATAGAAAATTATATATGCTCACACAATAGTAAAAACCTAAAATTTAAAATGATAAAATATTTACCTTGTTCCGATTGATTCGAATTATTCAAACACCAAAATAAGTACTCTTCGTAATTCGATTACTCAAATGGTCCTATAAAATTTAAACAACACATCATTAATTATATAAACAAGAAAGTTAAATATATAAATATATACATATACATGTATTCGTTCGAAATATGCATACATTTATAAATATCCTCACAAGGATATGTACTTATAAGTATAGATTTTTAAATATATATGAGGAAGAAATATCTTATTTTATGTATATATATATATATATATAATTAATGTGTGTAAGGTAGAAAGATGAAACAATTAATAAATATACCTTTAAAGTACTAATTGTATTAATGATGAAGGAGATATGGAAAATTAAATAAGAATGGAAGGTTTGGATCTCGGCGGCCGTCGTAGGATTTGAATGAGAAGACTAATTGGAAAATGGGGAAGAATTAAATAAGGGTATTCTGTTAGAGGTAAATGCTACCCGGTTATCACCAAGGAACCGGGTACTATTGTTTACGTAAAATGTATTATTAGATCCGTCTTTTTTTAATAAATCAAATCTACCCGGTTATCACAAAAAACCGGGTATAATTGTTTCTCCGTGCGGCTGACAAATATATTTTAGTAAATGGAACCCGGTTGCCCATAAAGAACCGGGTACTATTTACATTTCCTATATTCCACTTAAATACACCCCGGTTTATTATAGTGAACCGGGTGTAAATGTTACGACTAGACATAGCACCCGGTTGTTTGGTTAACCGGGTTATATTTAGGGGGTTATATTAAACCTTCTGTAGTAGTGTATCGAGATACCAGATACCTTTAGCATTCTGCATAAGATAAGGAAATTAATTTTTCATAGGTACCCATAGAACTATCAGTCCTGAGGTGTTAGTGGAAATGTCAGAGATGGTGGATTTCTCTTTCTCTGAAGATGTTTCTTCATTGGACTTTTTCACTTGAGTTGTTTCACCAACTTTAATGGATTTCTCTTTCACTAATTTCTCAGATTGAGATACTTTTTTTCCATGAGAAACTTTCTCAGCCTTAGTGGCATTAGGGCATTTGCTAGCAATGTGAGTAGTCTCACCACAGTGATAACACTTCCTATATTTGAAAGAAGGTTTAGAACATGAAGCATGCAACATAGAGGACTTAACATCTTCAGGACCAGGACCAAGATTCTTTTCTCCATAGACCTAGGAGGAACCTTGATTCGCAAGATCAATCTTGATTCGGGGAGTTGATCTCTGAATATATCTAGGGGTATTCTTCCCAGAAGTTAGAGGATGACTCACTGAACGAACAATAGGATTCTTCTTCAGTTTAGGAAAGTTCTTGATCTTAGGAACATGATTAAAGAACTTGTCTTTAATCACCTTCCCAGAGTCCTTGGTAATTGGTTTAGAAGGTCTTGACTCAGATGTTGAGGAACACTGAGTTGAAGGATCGGGCATAGAAGAAACAAACGTTTCGAACTTAAGCATGGAACTATCTTTGATAGTCTCTTCTTGGTCAAAGAAATATCCCATACCACTTTTGACCGATTTAGGAATCTAAGCATTGATGATCTCACTAGCCTTAACAGAGGCTTTGCACCATCCTTCAATGGTGGCGTTTTCAGCTTTGAGATCAGCAATGGTCTTTTAGCTGTCAGTGATAGCCTGTTGTTTCTCAATGTTTATTGTTTGATTCACAAAGATTTTATCTTTAATATCTTTTTCGATTTTAGTAATTTCTTTGATCTTAAGGTGGAAATTTTTAAGCTGTTGAGATAAGTCCGAGTTAATTTGTTCATCTTTAGTTTTACCGTTTAAAGTATTGAAAATCTCAACAGTTAAGGTGTCCAGAGCCGACAGGCTATCAGGTTCAGGGATAGAGGAGTTTTCTAGAATTAATACCTGAGATGGTGAAGGAGTGACAGGTGATGAGGTTTCAGCAACCTCTTCAGCTTCTTCAATTCTAGCCATAAGACATAGGAAAGCTATGTCTTCTTCATCTGACTCAGATTCATCAGTGGTTTGTGTCCAATCAACTTTTTGATCCCAGTCAGCTTCTTCAATGACAAGGCCTTTGCCTTTTCGTTGCCTTTTCTTCAGATTCAGTTACTTATCTTTCAACTTAGGGGGCGTTGAATGGAATTGGATGGAATGGAATATGTCAAAGGAATTTGACTTTGAAGAAATTGGAATTGGAATGTTGTCAGGTTTGACCAGCTGTTTGGTTGGCAGAATTGGAATGAAATCTGTTGAAAGAATTGGAATCTGTCTGTTTGGTTCACAGAATGTAGCTTTGGAATTGGAATGAATTTTCAGTAAATGACTAAAATACCCTTTTTATTAAGTTTAATTTTTTAAACTAAAATTAGTTTAATAAAATAATTATTAATTACTTCAATTTTTTTAACACTAAAAATAATTTGAGCTTTTTTACAGCTAAAAACTGCATAAAACAGTTAAAACTGCATAAAACAGCCAAAAAAACTACATAAACTGCTAAAACAACAAAAAAAAAATACAGCAAAATAGCTAAAAACTGCAGAAAAAAGCAAAAAAACTACAGCCAGACAACATCTGTTAGGGCAAGACATATTTTAGTTGTTGCAGGAGACGATGGAGAACCTAACTGCTAAGGATGAGGAAAAATCGAACCGAAACTGGAAAAAAAAAACCGAGAAACCGAAAAGCCGAAAACCGAAAACTAAAAAAACCCCCGAAATACATAACCGAAATCGAAAACCCGAAAACTGAAAAAAAAACCTCGAAAAAACTGAACCGAACCGAAATCGAAAAACCGAAAACTGAAAAACCCCCCGAAAAAACCGATCCGAAAATCCAAGTGAAGGGGTATCGACTTCAATTTTAAAGATTAGGGTTTAGTTGTTTTTTTAGGATGAGGGTATTTTAGGTATTAGGAATATATCAAATTCAATTCCATAGAAATCCCATGGATAACCCAAGGAATCTTAAATGCCCCTTTTTTGGAATTCTTTGGAATTTAACAAATTCCAATTCTTGAAAATGGTGAACCAAACAAAGGAATTGGAATCTGGTCAATGGAATCAGATTCCAATTCCACCAGATTCCATTCCATTCCGACGAACCAAACGCCCCCTTAGAGTATTTTTCATTCTTAGTTTTATTAGGTATCTAAGAGGATGTTGGACCAGCAGCCTTCTTAGATGTGCATTCACTGGCAAAGTGACCTTTGCGTTGAAAGTTATAGCAGATGGCAGAAGATTTATCAACAGAAGATATCTTTGACTTGCCAGAGTCAGTGATGGCAGGAGTTCTTCTGAAGTTGCTCTTTCTGGCAAAATGTCTAAAATTATCATACATGGGGAAGGAAGTACTCCCTTGTCATAGGAGGTAGCTCGTCCATAATCTCTAGATGGGTAATGTGCCAACATCTAGTCGCATCCCGAACTAGATTCAATATACTACCCGAGCCACTGCTAGATCTGCCATAGTGTCACGCCTAACGACTTCAAGCTACAGTTGAGGAAAATCATCCAAAATTTCGTCTCGCAGTGAAGTTCAGTTTTCTAAATTCCATGTCCGACGCTCCACCACCCATTCCCACTCCACCTCAAAGATCTAGCAATAAGTGGACCCTTCTCCTCTCTTTCTTGTATTCCTGCTATCAGGGGTACCCCCATAATATGCCAGGAGTTTGAGGATGATGAAAATGGTAGTAGGCATTTCTGGCATCCACTGTGATGTGTATCATTCATCCCCTAACTACCATAGCTAAAAAGGCGTTGAATATCCCTTGGTGTAAAACTCGTGTACTTGACGAAGGAGTATGCCATAATAGACGTGGATTGATGGTTTGTTCATATTTATAATTTTTGTTTTATTAGAAGAAGGTGTTTGTTTTACAATGGATAGATGGGTAAAGCCGTAAAGATAAGGTCCAAATCCCTCAACTCTCACCCTTGTGGCTTAAATTTAATCCATCAACTTAATTTGAAGGCGTTAACAAACAAATACTCATTAATGATTTAGTAAATAAGTTATTCAACTTTTTAAGTTGATTAAGCCAAAAATAAAAACTCGATTACATCCACCTATTAGCCAAGTAAGTTTTAAACAAAACACTACCTATATCACATATAAATATTTAGAGTAAATTACGTTTTTCATTCTTGTGCTATGTTGAAAAATGCTATTTTCATTTTTGTGGTTTTAAAATTATGATTTTGTGGTGAAGGGTATCCCGCTATGCCTGGACTAATCCCGACAAATTATTACTGCAATACATCAGTCGTGATAAACTCAGTCGCTATCCCAATGGTTTATAACTCATTATGTTTTTCATCTTTATGGTTTAAACTTTATTGCGTTATTTGTCTCTCTGGTTTACAATGGATTTCTATTTTAATTTCTCTTACTTAGAAGTAGTAGTTAGTCTCGGACAAAAATATAATTGAATTGCAAAATATAGGGATGAAAACCAAGGATAAAATTTGCAATTCCGAACAAACTACATACACAAAAATTGTAATGTACTCAAGCATTTATTATCTTGGTACGTTATTTAGTATTCCAAGCTTCATTTCACAAATATCGTCTTTGAACTTTTTTAACAAAAAGAACTATTGCTGGAATATGGAGAATGAGTTTAATTTTAACGACTTCTCCTAGTCTGGTAGATTATAGAATATTAAACTATACCACCCCATCACATTCTCAAATATATAAATAAATATTATCCCTCTTAAAAAGAAAGTATCGAATCATAACATCATTCTTTAAGGGTGCGTTTGTACGGTGGACAGGATGGGACAGGACAGACTTGTCCCATGTTTAGTGTGATTATACATGGAACAAAGTGGAACTAAGTTGCACAAGGGTGGGACACCCTTGTTCCCTCTTACCCCTGGAAATAACTAGAACAAAAGCTCATGGACCATTTCACCCTTAACCTAATACACATGCCTCACAAAACTCCCCAGCTCTCCAGCCTCTCTCACGAACTCTCCTCTGCAAACCCACGACCTCACCAACATTGTCTTCTTCAGGTCTTCTTCTTCAACAAGGCAAACCTACAACATTAGGGGTGAGCATCGGAACCGGGTACCCGCCTTTGGAACTTCCGGTTCCGGAACCGGAACCGATGTGATTGGAACCGTTACCCGCTGGGTATCCGCTACCCGCCACTTTTAAATAAAAAAATTTATATATTTATAAATAATAAATAATAAATAAAAATTCAAATTTTCTAGTTTGTTTATGTAATAATTAGTTTTTATCGAATTAGTTTTGACCATTTCTTGTATTTATTATTAAGTCGGTATTTTGTAGTTTATATTTATATTTTTATCGTATGCAATTTGAAAAATTAAAAAAAAAAGTTGAAACCGGGTACCCGGTACCGGAACCGGTTCCAGTCGGTTCCGGTTCCGGATTTCCAAGAACCGCCGGTTCCGGTTCCAGTTCCATGAAAAATAGCCGAGTACCCGGTTATGCTCACCCCTACACAACATACCACAAATAATCGTCTTCTTCGTATTTACACTGCTTCGATTTCTTATTAGATCCATATTTACACTGTTGTCCTTAGTTTTTTATTTCAATTTACGCCTTTTTGCATCCTTAGTTTACGTATTCTTCTTCAACAAGACAAACCCATGACATACCACAAATAATCGTCTTCTTCAGGTCGTCTTGTCTACGAACTCAAGACAAATCATCCTTGTTTCACAAAATCACGGCAAACCAAGATTCGATTTCAGGAACTCACGACATACCACAAATAATCGTCCCTGTTTCCCAATTCAACTTCATGAACTCCATTGTCTTCTTTCAGTAATCGATTTTGTATCTAATTCGTTATTTACACAAATTCGATTTCGATTTCGATGTATTACTTACATTGATTCAACTTTTATTTACACTGCTTCGATTTCTTATCAGATCCATATTTACACTGTTGTCCTCAGTTTTTTATTTCAGTTTACATCTTTTTGCACCCTCAATTTTTTATTTTGGCCATTGTTACCACTGTTTGAAGAATTGTCTTTGGCCATTTTCGATTTTTGGCCACAATTTTAGACCATTGTTACTTATTACCATATATATTGTGTTTGAACATTTGGGATACTAAACAACGAGTCATATATATTGTTACATTTGTTTGGTTATTTGGGTTTTATAGCGACCATCGATAAACCTTGGTTATTTGATTTTTTTAGAACGGACACAACCATCTAATTGCAGTTGTTAAGGTGATGACGGCCTACATCAACTTGCTTATAATTTTGGCCAAACTTGCGAGTTGGCTAATTGAACATGCACAAAGACATCAGGAGAGGAGAACTTTAAGACAAAAAAATCTTTTACGAAATATCAAATTAGATCGATAGAAATCAAATGCAGCACACGTGAAAGTGACATTATTTGCATGTTGGTTAACCCGGTTCAACTATGTCAATTTGGAATGGTATGAATGCTACTTTCAAGCCAAGATTTGGGAGGACCATCTTAAACAAGTTAGGCATGTGATGTTAGTTGGTAAACATTTGAACTTTTGTGTTTATGTCTTTTGGTACACAATGGTGAACATTTGAACTCTTGTGTAGGATGGTATGTTGGTAAACATCATGTTTAAGTCTTTTGATTTATGAATGTGTGTTCTTTAGACAATATTTATTTTAGATGATTTTTGTATCTTCAAATATTATTTGTTAATTTTCATTTAGATTGATTATTTGGTAAAAAAAACACTAAACAACTCACCGGACATAAATTAGTCATTTTAACTGGTCATGTCATGTCTTTTCTTACCAAACGTAAAACAACTGTCATGTCATGTCTTTTCATGTCCTGTCTGCGTACCAAACACATCATAAATGCAAGTATGCATGGAAAAAAATTAAAATTCAACACATCAATTGTGAGGGTGATTTCTTATACGGGCTAAATCAAATGAAACCCCAAAAAAGTTATAAACTTATAAGAATCCATTTAAAAATAATATTTTATGATTTAATTTCATCAAATGCTAGGATTTTTAAGATATCAATTTAAATATATTTGTTTAATAATATGATAATTTTACATGTGTTTGTTTCACCATATAATTATTTTTTATGGTTATTTTTCGTTTCAATAAATGAACCAAATTTTTTTTCATATGTATTTTTTTATATGAAATAATATATTAAATTGTAATTTTTAATAAAAAGAATTCATATAAACAAATACTTTTATATCGATTCTTATAAATTTAAAATTTTTTATGATTTTTATTTGGTTATAAATCGTATCGATAAGTTGCAATATATGAAGTATTTCCCTTAGGGTTTTAATGGAGATGGTAGGCCATAGATATCCATGTGAATGCATGTGCAATGTCTTTTCTAATAAGCCCCACCTATTACCCTTTTACAATTAATAAATAATGCTTTTCAACTCCATTTTTGTTCTTCTCGCTTCTGAATTAATTTCTTCACCTTCTGCTACACTTTGGTTCTTCAATCCCCACAAAAACTCTGCAACCATAGAGTACTCACACATCCCCCATGAATCTTCTATCAATCCATAGAATCTTGATATAAAGGTACATATCCTCTATTTTATTATTATTGTTTCTTTTGATTAAATTTGTCCATAAACTTCGTAAATTATATATTTATATACCTTAACTGTGAAATTAATATTCATGGATTTCTTTTCTGTTCTCAAATCCTTCATCTTTATCGTTTTTGTACATATAAAATGATGCTAATTTTAGGTCTTTTTTGTGGATGAACTTTCAAGTTTATCTTGCTATGAAGAAAGAAAAATCACCGATGGACTTATTAGTGCATGAATCAATTAATCCACGCACATACAAATCCAACTCCTTTTAATGTTTAATTACTGCTTTTAGCTTCTTTTACATATATATATATATAGATATATATATATAGCATGTATATACTGAGTTAAAAAAAGTTCACATATTATTTTACATGTTATATATATATATAGACACATACGGGAAGGTTCGAACGATAAGTTAAACATTTTACGAGAAGACGATAAGTCTTACTTTCATATAAAACACATGACCAATCTCGTATATTATTGTTTCTTTTGAAGCACAAGCTTAATCATACATGATTAATTAAATACATCTAAAGGAGGGTAATCATATATGATATCGAGACTTCTCGTCTTTTCACATGATCCCCCCTCTCTCTATATATATATCTTCCCTTTTTATGGATTTTATACTTTTTTTGAAATCAAATCCTAGATCTTTACCATCGTTATTCATTATACTTATGAAATGATATGAACTTTTGGAGTGGTTTATCTCTTTTTGTTTCAGACATGTAAATCGCAAAGGTAAATTTAATTTTCCTAATTGTGTACTTTAGTTAATGTGCTTTTTTTGGTTAAAACAAAATTGTAATTCCCAGGAAACTAAAATGCACAATTCTAGCCAACTCAAGAAAGAATTTTTCAAGAAATGGATTCATGGTCTTCAAATATGTTGTAATTCTTCAAAGAAACACATGAATCTCATGGAAAGAAAGAAGAAAATAAAGCTTTCTGCAGACATTGCCTTGGCCTCTGCCAAAAATGCTACAAGTTCTTGGAGTAAAGCTTTAATTGCAGACATCAAATTAGATGAAGATAACATGATTCTTATCAACAACTTATTAAGCCCATCTGAATCGATGTTCGTAGTAGGTGCACATGACCAGAGGGTAACTGTAACTTCCCACATTAAGAGAATCAGAAGCAAGAAGATCTTGAAAAAGAGTTGTGGTATTGGTAAACGAACGAAGAAGATGGGAGATCGTCGATCGGATTCAGCTACTTGTATTGCTAAAAAATTGGTGAAGAAGAGAACCCAAGTGCTTAAAAGACTTGTACCAGGTGGAGAATCCATGGATGAATTCACAATCATTAAAGAAGCATTAGACTATATACTTTCTCTTAGGGTACAAGTTGCTGTAATGAAGAATGTTGTGAATGCTATTGGGGTTTTGGATTGATTAAAATAATCAGAAGATAGCTATCAATTAATATGTAACTTCAGTTAATCTGTAGAGCTTGAAGTAATTAATTATATATGCATGTACTACAGGTGTTCTATTTAACTCATAAATGAGTTTTTTCGGTAAAAGAAACTAATTTATCCGACAGATATCTTGTAATTTTTCTATAATAGAGTATGAAAAGTCAAAATCTCAAAAAATATTTGCATTCAACTCTAAATAAACTATAAGCATCGTAATAAAATTTATAGGACCCAACCAATAAACTATAAGCATCCTAATAGACCATTTTATAGGACATGATTTATAGGACCCAATAATAAAGCATCATGTCTAAATGTGTAAATACGTTGTAATAAGTTTATAGGACGCTTTTGACGTCTTAACAAAAAATTTAGGACACTTTTAATCCAAAACGTCGCCATAACTATTTTATAGGACAATTTTGAGAAAGTGTTCTATAAACCTGTTTTTTATTAGACACTTGTGTTTATAGGACACTTTTCAAAGAGTGTCTTATAAAATATCTAGGATGTTTTTTTAATAAAAGTGTCCTATAATTTTGGGAAACCATAGAACTATTTCTGGGGATTACAATTTTGGTCTTGAGACTAACTGGGTTAGTATTTTCCCGTTAGTCCAGTTATGGTTTTATTCTAATGGTAATTTTAGAGTAAAACTTTTATTTGTTCTTTTTCCTAAACACATTTTAGGTAGGCAATTTGTATTTCTTGGGGTATGCCCCTCATAGTTTATATTGGGACACTTACCATGTGTCTCAAAATGTCTAAAGAAGTTCTACCCTTTCTTTTGGTGTTGTCTATAGGATATTGCTTAATCAAGAGCAATCTCGTCAACTAAAGAAGAATCTTGTAAAAGACTCTAAATATTCTAGAAGATCTTCTTTAGCTTTAATCTCTTTAGAGACTGAACCTCCAAAAACATTCTCCTCCTCTATTCATTCTATTACTGAATTACATCCATCTAACTTTGAGGACTTAACAGACGTTGGTCTCTTAGAGTTTGACGAGTCATTGGCATTTTTGACCAATATGTTGAGGAGGTTCGCCAGAAAAAGTAATTATCGAAAAACTCTTTCTTTAATTTTCACTGATAAGTCTAAATTAACTCTTATTAATATGGCTTCAGCGATTTGTTATAACTTTGAACGCAAATGTCACTTTGCTAGTGGATGAAGGTTGGTAAATCATCTTCCTCTCAATCCTCCTCCAAGTTTAAGGATGACAAATATCTAAAGTTGAAGGAGAAATACAAGAAGATGAAGAACGACACTAGCGAATAGGCAAAGGCCTTATCGCTCAAGAACATGACTGGGCAGATACTATTGATAAATCTGGTTCAAATGAAGAAGATATGGCCGATCTTTGTCTTATGGCCAGATCCAACAGGTGGAAGAACCATCTGAAACCTTCTCAAAAGTTTTTTCCAACTCTACTTAGGTTTTTAGACATATACAACAATCGTAATTCTGGTGTAATAAGCAAATGCATCAACACCAAATTAGGCATCTTATTGTTTCGTCCAGTTGTCTTGTAACGAGACTCCTCACACACTCGACAACTATTATAATCTTCATATTCCTTATAAATGGTAGGTAATGGTTTTTGCAAGCATGTATGTTTTTTTTGGAAGACCAAGTCGCTTTAACATCTTCTTTGTCTTGTAAAAACCACCAACGAGTTGTTCACCATCAAGTAGCATTTTGTTAACCATCGGAAGTACATGATGGCAACTTGTCTCAGGTACATTGCAATCTTTCTTCCAATTGAAAAACCTTATTGTTTCCTGTAACTTCGAAAATCTCTGACATCCCTCCCATAACGGCTGCAACTTCTAACATATCATAGAATGGCTTTGCATGAAGATTTGGAACTTGCTCGTCACACATACTTGATGTACCATGAACTTCAGGTGGTCCCTCACTGTCCACATGCATCTCATGCATGGGCACTATAAAAGGAGATGAAGTCCTTCCTAGAAATCTCACGCTTTCAACAAATCTTCAAAGTGATTATTTGTTTGACTCCGGCAAAGTTGTGTGCTCTAACAGTCTTTTTTTAACTTCCTTAGTGTATAAGTTAATTACTGTTATCTGTGTGTTTAGTTTGATAGAATAGTGTGTCTGTTCTTTTCCGCATCAAACTACCTGTGTGTAAATTTTTGATATTTATATTAAAAAATTTAAAAAGAGTATATTCTGTGTGTTTTATATTCAACCCTCCTTTCTACAAAACCCTCACTTGGTTAGCCATCTCTCTTTGGGGACTAACAAGTGGTATCAGAGCAGTTGGTTTAATTCAAAAAACCAGATCTGTGATGGCTACTACTTCAAATGTTGATGGTACTTTGCAGACCTCCTCCAGTAATACATATGATTTAGGATCCTTGGCCAAACCTCCAAGGTTCAATCCAAGTAACTTTGGGTTATGGAAAAATCGCATGTTATTATTCTTGGAAGGGATCGATTGCAGGTATCCCAACATTCTCTGTGAGGGACCTATTGTTCCTAAAATATGGGTTCGCTTTGGCCCTCAAAAAAATGCTGAAGGAAAGGACATAGAGTCAGATGATGAAAGAAGTGAGAAAACTGGTAGATATATCATCAAACCTTCAAACAAATTTAGTGAAGATGATAAACGCCTAGTTCCTCTAGACACTAAAGTCAAATCTGCTCTTGATGTATCTCTGTAACACCCTCAAATCTGGAAAGAGCGACTAATTTAAAATTTCTAATATTTTCATCAATAAATAACTTTCCTCAAACCACAATTAGTAATAAGCCTCTACAACAAACAAATCAAGTCTTATACAAGACCTACTTACGGTTGGGTGTTACTAAACCAATAAGAGTCGCTATCTCAAAGGAAAATAACCTTATTATAAAAGCAACGTCTTTCCCCAAATTCACTAGTCCCATAATAAAAGCTTTAGACCAAAATGACATTAGAAGGGAATACTTTAAAATAGAAATATTCTTTTAACGACATACCAATTCCAATACTCACACGACTATGATTGAGTTTATAAACGTGGAGATAGAAAACATACTTTTAACCATGTTTAATAAAACGTTAACTCACGCGGACCTTTAAAGGGATAGAAATATCCAAAGTTCACGGGGGATTCCCGATCATACCATCTTTGGTGACGGATACAAAAGTAGGTCACTACTCGATGTTGAGCAACCATAGGAGTTAATGGCAATCGGTCAACAACCGATTATGCACCTTAGTACACGGCCCCCGATGGCTCCTACGAAAGCCCGCGCAATGGTCACTGGTAACCGGTCTATAACCGATTATGCACCTCAGTACACGGCCCCCTGATGACCCCAAATTGCGCATGCATAGAGTCAATGGCATCCGGTAATGACCCGGCATTATACCCAACGGTTAGAGGCCCCCTATGACTTCTATGCGACCAAAAAGGGACAACAATCCCGCCTTTAAACCGACTATATGCCTATGGATCCATTACATACTAGTCCTACCACCGAATACATCAACGAGACGTATTACTAGTTTTCCAAACTTGAAAACTCTTTTCAACAAACCATCTTCTTTCAATTCCAAGTTTTACCAAAAATTAGGTCAAATCATTTTGAGTTTCAAAACCAAATATTTTTTCATTTTATAACCTTTCCAAGTATTTTAAACCATTAATGGTGCTCAACTCATCATTTACAAGAAAATACTCAAAATCCTCATTTTGACCCAAAACCTCCAAACTTACCCAAATACACAACCACCTGAAATTAAGTTTAGGAATCAGTAAAATACTACATTCACAACAAGTATTTGAGTTTATAAGTTTAGATT
This sequence comes from Silybum marianum, assembly GCA_036898165.1. NCBI lineage: Eukaryota > Viridiplantae > Streptophyta > Magnoliopsida > Asterales > Asteraceae > Silybum > Silybum marianum. The sequence continues at coordinate 7,661,859 of CM072534.1, forward strand.
TGAACTCATACTTATGCATTTACAAAATGACCCATAATGCAATAATCTGTATTTTTCAATGATTTATAAGTTCCAAAACTCCAAAGATGCAAATACAACCAAATGGTTTTCATTTAAAGATATTGCACCCAAACAACCCACACTTATAATTTATTTGTCAAAATGTCTAAAAACCAAGTATAAGCCTCTTTCATGATTTATAAATCCTTTTATACCAAATATGCAAACTTACACAAATACTCACACATTTGATAAATAACAAGTGAAGCATGTTAATAAAATGGACATTTTTGGCATGTACAAAGTTTTCACAAAGTATCTTGAACTCACCTTGCTAGATTTAAGCTAAATCTAGGTTTTACCCCAATGCCGAGTTCCATTCGGTAAAGACTTTAGATCCTCGAGCTACACCTCTAGATCCATGGTGTAAGTCTTTCAAGAACACCTACATAACCTCCAAAACATACACAAGAATGAACCCAAGAGAGAATGAGAGTTGTTGGTGGAAGAACCCAAACCCTAGATTCAAGATTCAAGGATTAAGATCTTACATTCACTTCTATGAACTCCAAAATCAACCAATAGCCTCTAGCCATACTTGTTTCCATGTTGTAGAGCTTCAAGAGACGAATCCTTAGCAACTTGAATCACCCAAATCGGAGCATTATTGAGAGAGATATGGTTCAAATGAGAAAGATCCAGATTTTCGGTCTTTAAAACGCTGACAGAGGCTGACGCCAGATATGGACGCCAATTACGTTCGTAACTGGCATTGGTAACTCACACGGCTCCCTCTTTGACCAAACAGAGTCTGACGCTAGTTGTGAAGCTAGTTACATTTTGTAACTGGCATTGTAACTCACGCTAAGCACAAATCAAGTAAAAAGAGCTTAGGGCTACTTGTGAAGTTAGTTACGATTTGCTAACTGGCTTTGTAACTCACGCTAAGCATAATTGAGTGCAAAAGTGCCTAGGCTAGTTATCAAGCTAGTTTCAACTCTGAAACTCACCTCGTAACCAGCTTCCATCCTAACCCACATGAAAACTAGCCTTAGACGATGTTTTACCCATATTTGCTTCGTCTTAGCTCCAAATTGACTCCGAAAAATATCGTTGAACTCCTTCTTTAATTCTCCAACCAAATATGATATAAATACTTGAAAATAGGCCTGAAATACCAAAATTCTTGTATCAGTCTTTTCCAAAGTTTCATAAACTTAACTAAAATTTCCGGGTGTTACAATCCTCCCAACCTTAAAAGGAGATTTCGTCCTCGAAATCTATAAACAGCCAAACATGCAAATAACCTTATTTCACAAATCCGAATGGCTCCCTTCCCAAGAGAGTATCACTAAAATGAATCAACTCTAAAAGGGGTTCAAAAATCTTTTATCGAGATTACTATGACGATTTACACGCTGATTCCCACATTTAATCATTGACTTAACATGCTACACCACCCTCAGGGTGAACACTGAGCATCGTTGGAAAACTTTATAGCAATACGATTGCAATTGGCTCCCAACCTTAAGTGATTTGTACTTCCTCAAGGGTAACTATTAATTTCGACTTCTTAATTCCGCGAAAATTGCCATAAAAGAATTTACTCTTAGCACTTTTAGCCAACTAGAATACGGTTTCTATATGTAAACAACCCTTCGATAATATCCCAAAACTTTATTTGAACAAAACCACACATACATCTTTCAAATCGGAGTACTCGTTACAACGTCGACCTTACCTGGGTGGTAAGGGAATCCTGCAAAACATCCCGAAATATACCATCTGTTGACGCCCACGGTAAATCTTATACTTCGACAATCAAAGTCTCCTCGATAAAGCGACTTCCACTCAATGACTGCATTAACTTTCTTACTAAAATTCCCCAGTATTCAAAATCATACAAGATTTATTGTCCCTTCAATGACGAAACTCTTATTCAAAAATTTGGTCCAAATCCAGACCCAAACTTTCGCCAAACACAAAACTCCAAAGAACTATCAGACTTCCTTAGCAACTCAAATGATCCTTATCAAACATCACCATTCACTAAAATCTATTCTCCTCAAGTTCACCGCATAAAGCTTTTGAACACTTACTAAGATTCAATTTAGGTACCCCAAATACAACAATGTTTCTTTACCTCAAGAAAATCATAAGTTGACACCTAAGTTTGTAAAAGGTCAGTACCACAAGTATGCATCGGCCGACAACGTCATCCCAGAGTTGGCACTTAATATGGGATGTCGAATCCCATAATTACCACACTTTAGTACTTGATCCCACGATTCTTTCCAATTGCGCTGAAACATTAAAGCTTTACTTCCCAATCTATGGACAACTCAACAAATCGTACTCAATCACTAAAGCTCACCAAGATGAAACATCCTTATCACACAAACACCAACCAAACAACTCCTTGAAGCAATCAATCCCATAAACTTTGACCCGAAGGTTGATGAAACAAGAAGACCATCACATAAAATAACCCGGAGTGCTTCAAAGTCTACTATTTCCAAAAGCTTTTATATACACCGATCGTTCAAACTAAATTCTCAATTCACAAGCCAGACAATCATTACTAAATTCACGGAGACTCATCGTCCCACATATGCAATACCCACCACAACATGACGTTTACAACCAAGGTTTCCTAATGAGTTCAAGGTTTTACAAGTATATGACTAAGCAAATATGCCAATTTTATTTATCAAAGATTTAACAAACATGAAATCTTCATAACCATTTCACACATGTATTGCCATCATGTATGTAAGAGAAATTCATGCACTAAAATAGAGTGCTACAAAATGTTTGTGCCAAATTAACCAGATGTTTCCTTCTTTTAGCCTTAAGAAGGCACAAAGTAAAGTTTCTCAACAATAATAGCATGCATCCGTTTACTTTTTTCAAAACTATCCAAACGTTATATGCATGCATCTGGGTCACCTTATGAAATCAACTTGATTTGGGTTTCAAATTTGAAGCCAATTAATAAAATTCTTATGCTTTTCCAGAATGTTGGCTACCTAAATTAAGATGCTACAATTAGAATGTATGCAAACTCTATGCAACAAGAGGTTCCCATAAAGTTAAAATAATACCGATGGGAACTTTATATTTTTGACGACTTCAAAATATTTACACCCAACATAGATGACGTGGAATAAAATTCTCAACAAACTCTCATACCCCAAAACCGACACTAAAACAAATCCAAAAATTCCAAAATCTCAAAATTGACTCGTGAATAGTACGCACCCAAAATTTAACTGAAACTCGTAAACGACCGTAGGAGGTACGATAGTTCATGCATTTCAATCTTGACCCAAAACTCACGTACACCAAATAATTTCTCAAAACTCGTAAAAAAAAGGATACGTGTACGTTTCTCGGAACAACGAAACAATTTAGGTTAGTTTCAAATTTAAACTCTCTTGAGATATAATTTCAAAATTTGCAATTCTAGCAAAATAGCATGGATTAAATTCTTAGTGCAATTTTCATGCAACTAAAATGATTTAACAAAATCCAAGACATGGCTACACTCTTGAGTGTGCCCAAGACATTTTTCAGAATGATTACCCCTTTGACAAATCCGAAATAATTTTGCAATTTATTTCTAAAACAAATGTCGTGCATGCATTCGGTTGGGACCCAAAGTCTTAAACCATGCTTGCCAAGTCCACCACAAAGCCAACATTGGAAAGCTTCATATCTTAAGACCATCATCCCCCACTAAATCCATCGATTTACAATTTCTTCCCGGAATTAGGTTGATTCAACAAGCTTATGGTTCATAACTAACCATTACCTTTGACCCAAAATGGTCGGCTTAAGATAATCACCGTACTTATATGTCATTCAAACTGACATTGCTACATCCATCAAATCTTTCAACGGTCACTTCCATAAGAACTCATTCACTACCCCATCGATCACCATGACAATGGGTCTCAAGCACACACACATAACTGTAAATTCCTATTATCACCGGCCGGATAATAATACAAATTTACCTTACATGCGGATCCTTGTTACCATCATCATGTTTCTCGATTCTAGTGCATCTATTAACCTCCAAACATCCTATCTTACAGTGTCTAATTATGAAATTTCACATCTGCTCACTTAATCAATACGCTAGTTTGAGTCTAGGCATCTAAGTCAATACCTAAATCTCTCAAACTTATGCTCTGATACCAACTTGTAACACCCTCAAATCTGGAAAGAGCGACTAATTTAAAATTTCTAATATTTCATCAATAAATAACTTTCCTCAAACCACAATTAGTAATAAGCCTCTACAACAAACAAATCAAGTCCTATACAAGACCTACTTACGGTTGGGTGTTACTAAACCAATAAGAGTCGCTATCTCTGAATGCGGAAAACGTCACCAAGAATCTTTATCGTGCCACTTCCTAGCACTCAAGTCCACACGTGTCACTAGTACCAACCCCCATGATAACCTGATGCACATGCCGACACAGAAAAAGGGTTAGGCTTAACGCCTAGTGAGCTCAAGAGTTTTTAACATATTTATGATTGATTTGAAACCAAAAGATGTGCTTGATAAAATATAATTCTCAAAGGAAAATAACCTTATTATAAAAGCAACGTCTTTCCCCAAATTCACTAGTCCCATAATAAAAGCTTTAGACCAAAATGACATTAGAAGGGAATACTTTAAAATAGAAATATTCTTTTAACGACATACCAATTCCAATACTCACACGACTATGATTGAGTTTATAAACGTGGAGATAGAAAACATACTTTTAACCATGTTTTATAAAACGTTAACTCACGCGGACCTTTAAAGGGATAGAAATATCCAAAGTTCACGGGGGATTCCCGATCATACCATCTTTGGTGACGGATACAAAAGTAGGTCACTACTCGATGTTAAGCAACCATAGGAGTCAATGGCAATCGGTCAACAACCGATTATGCACCTTAGTACACGGCCCCCGATGGCTCCTACGAAAGCCCGCGCAATGGTCACTGGCAACCGGTCTATAACCGATTATGCACCTCAGTACACGGCCCCCTGATGACCCCAAATTGCGCATGCATAGAGTCAATGGCATCCGGTAATGATCCGGCATTATACCCAACGGTAAGAGGCCCCCTATGACTTCTATGCGACCAAAAAGGGACAACAATCCCGCCTTTAAACCGACTATATGCCTATGGATCCATTACATACTAGTCCTACTACCGAATACATCAACGAGACGTATTACTAGTTTTCCGAACTTGAAAACTCTTTTCAACAAACCATCTTCTTTCAAGTCCAAGTTTTACCAAAAATTAGGTCAAATTATTTTGAGTTTCAAAACCAAAGATTATTTCATTTTATAACCTTTCCAAGTATTTTAAACCATTAATGGTGCTCAACTCATCATTTACAAGAAAATACTCAAAATCCTCATTTTGATCCAAAACCTCCAAACTTACCCAAATACACAACCACTTGAAATTAAGTTTAGGAACCAGTAAAATACTACATTCACAACAAGTATTTGAGTTTATAAGTTTAGATTTGAACTCATACTTATGCATTTACAAAATGACCCATAATGCAACAATAATCTGTATTTTTCAATGATTTATAAGTTCCAAAACTCCAAAGATGCAAATACAACCAAATGGTTTTCATTTAAAGATATTGCACCCAAACAACCCACACTTATAATTTATTTGTCAAAATGTCTAAAAACCAAGTATAAGCCTCTTTCATGATTTATAAATCCTTTTATACCAAATATGCAAACTTACACAAATACTCACACATTTGATAAATAACAAGTGAAGCATGTTAATACATTAAAATGGACATTTTTGGCATGTACAAAGTTTTCACAAAGTATCTTGAACTCACCTTGCTAGATTTAAGCTAAATCTAGGTTTTACCCCAATGCCGAGTTCCATTCGGTAAAGACTTTAGATCCTCGAGCTACACCTCTAGATCCATGGCGTAAGTCTTTCAAGAACACCTACATAACCTCCAAAACATACACAAGAATGAACCCAAGAGAGAATGAGAGTTGTTGGTGGAATAACCCAAACCCTAGATTCAAGATTCAAGGATTAAGATCTTACATTCACTTCTATGAACCTCAAAATCAACCAATAGCCTCTAGCCATACTTGTTTCCATGTTGTAGAGCTTCAAGAGACGAATCCATAGCAACTTGAATCACCCAAATCGGAGCATTATTGAGAGAGATATGGTTCAAATGAGAAAGATCCAGATTTTCGGTCTTAAAAACGCTGACAGAGGCTGACGCCAGATATGGACGCCAGTTACGTTCGTAACTGGCATTGGTAACTTACGCGGCTCCCTCTTTGACCAAACAGAGTCTGACGCTAGTTGTGAAGCTAGTTACATTTCGTAACTGGCATTGTAACTCACGCTAAGCACAAATCAAGTAAAAAGAGCTTAGGGCTACTTGTGAAGTTAGTTACGATTTGCTAACTGGCTTTGTAACTCACGCTAAGCATAATTGAGTGCAAAAGTGCCTAGGCTAGTTATCAAGCTAGTTTCAACTCTAAAACTCACCCCATAACCAGCTTCCATCCTAACCTACATGAAAACTAGCCTTAGACGATGTTTTACCCATATTTGCTTCGTCTTAGCTCCAAATTGACTCCGAAAAATATCGTTGAACTCCTTTTTTAATTCTCGAACCAAATATGATATAAATACTTGAAAATAGGCCTGAAATACCAGAATTCTTGTATCAGTCTTTTCCAAAGTTTCATAAACTTAACTAAAATTTCCGGGTGTTACAATCTCTTCCTGATGAAGTGTATCACTCTCTTCTTAACCTTCCCACTGCTAAAGAAATGTGGGATACTTTGAGTGTCTTATATGAAGGCACCAAAGAAGTCAAGAAATCTAACAGGATCTGTCTTGTTAGAAAGTATGAACTTTTCTCCCATGAAAAAGGAGAATCTCTCTCTACCTACTTCAATCGTTTTAACTGTCTTCTCAATGATCTCAAAGTTCTTGGACGAGTTTATGATAATGAAGAAGTTCTCTGCAAGTTCATGGATTGTCTCCCAGACTTCTGGGAAACTATCTGTACTTGCATCAAGCAAACCAAGGACTTAGAAATAATTTCTTTAACTGCTCTATATGGAACTCTTCTTCACTATGAACAAACTAAGAACCAGAGAAAATCTCTTATAAGGATATCAAATCCTCTTCTGTTGCTTTGATAGGTGATTCAAAATCTTCTTCTTGTGTTCCTAGAATCACCTATCCTTCTTTTGATTCTAAAAATGATATTAAGGAAGACTCTTCTCATATGTCAGATGCATACTATAGTGTTGCTGATGATGAAGGAGAAGAATCAACCATTGACATACTTTCTGATAGTATGGCAATGATTGCTGGAAGCCTTAAGAATAAAAGATTTTCTTCAAACCGCTCTAAATTTAATAGAAAACCTTTTTCTCAAAAATCCTCTTCTGATAAAGCAAATGAAGAATGCTTCAATTGCGGAAAGAAAGGTCATTTCGCTTCTGAATGTAGATCAAAAGCTTCTTCTACTCTCAAACCTTCTTCTTCTTATGGCCATGACTTCTCAAAATCAACTTCTAGGAAGCATGAAGAGAGAAATAGCCACTCCTCTAAAGAAAATTCTGAATCAAAAGAAACCTCTAGATATAAGAAGTACAAAGCTAAATACAAGAGGGAAAAAGAAAGAAACCAAATGAAAGTAAAACTTTGGTTGCTGAGGCTCATTGTTGGGAGGATGAGCAAACCTCTGAGAGTGAGAGTGAGTATGTCACAAAATGCCTCATGGCCAAAATCGATGAGCTGGAAGACATGGAAAAGTCACTCTACACTACCCTTGTATCTGCTGAGGGATCTACTTCAGGAACAAAGCCCCAGGTACATCCCTTTACCTTTCTCTCTGATGATCAAAAGGTTGATGCCTTTGATTCTTTAACTATTGACTTTTGCAATTTAAAGGATCAAAAGAAAAAGGCTGACATGCACATTAAATGTTTAAATGATCAACTTCTCTCCTGTTTTTCTAAACTCAAGGACTTTGACAAAATGAAAGCTGATCTAGAAAACCTAAGGTATTTAAATGACAGTCTTTCTGAAGAGAAAACAAAGATTTCCAATACTCTTGAAAAGGAACAGGAGGTTCTTTCTAAGTAGACTAAATTTTCAAAAAATCTAGAAAAGATTCTTCTAGATCAAATCTCTTGTAAGGACAAGTCTGGACTTGGATATGGAAAAGATGATCCTCAACCTTCCGACCTTCCACTTCCATCATCCGAGTGTCAAGGCTTTCTCGGTTTCTTCTCTGATGACGATGATGATCTTTTAGATTACTCATCTGAGGATTCTACTTCTGTCCATTCAATAGATTTGTTAGATATGCTAAAAGTAGAGTCCAATGCCAAAAAGTTTGGAGTCTTTGTTAAAGCTAGAGAACCCTCTCCTGAGTCTTCAAAAGTTTCAACTCTTCCAAGCTCCTCTTCTTCTTCTCCCAAACCTATTCAAAGACTTTTAAATTCTCTAAGTCTTCATGAGTCAAGATACTCCCAGGAGCAGCTGTCAAATGTTGCTGAGTATCCTTCTCCAAAAAGATTTTCTCCTCAAAAGAAAATTTTTTCTAAATCAAAATTTTCATCTAAAAGGAAATCTCAAATAGTTACTGATCTTATTCCTCGTTTAGTGAACTTAAAGAAATCAAGAAATCCTGGTAAAGGTATCCTTGGACCAAGACCAGGTGTCGGTCACCCCTCCTCTTTTCAGTCATCAACTTCTGTCCAAAGTTTTGATTATATGGATTTTAAAAGGGCCTTTTCTTTAAAGAAGTGCTATAATTGTGGTAATACTCTTCACCTTGCTAAAGATTTCCCAAAAGATTTGGATCTTCGTAAAAATAAAATGCCTTCTAATCCCAAAGGACCCACCTCAAAATGGGTACCGAAAGTCAAAATTTGTTTCTGGGTGCAGGTACCAAACAAAGATCACATATGGTACATGGACAGTGGGTGTTCAAGACACATGACCGGAAACAAACTTCTTCTCTCTAACTTCTCAAAAGAAAAGGGACCCACTGTTTCATTTGGAGGAAATGGAAAAGGGATCACCAAAGGATATGGTACCATATCAAATGGAACCATCACTTTCTCTAGAGTAGCCCATGTTGAAGGGCTAATGTACAATCTTCTAAGCATCAGCCAAATATGTGATTTGGGCTATAAGGTCATGTTTCAGCGATGTGTGTGCTTGGTCTTTGATGTACAGAATAAGATTGTATTAGCAGGAACCCGACTGAATGATGTATATATAATCAACATGGAGGAAAGTGCAATAGGAGAAGCTGTGTGTCTCCTCTCTCAAGAACTAGCCAAACAAAGTTGGCTATGGCATAAAAGGGTCTCTCATTTAAACTTTAAAACCTTGAACAAACTTTCCAACAAAGAGCTGGTTGTTGGAATGCCAAAAATAGTTTTTGAAAAAGAAAAGTTGTGTGGAGCATGTGAAAAAGGAAAACTCACCAGAACTTATTTTAAAACAAAACAATGTTCATCTATCTCTCAACCTCTTCAAATGCTTCACATGGATCTGTGTGGTCCAGTAAGCACACCCAGTTTGGGTGGTAAAATGTATATGCTAGTAATCGTCGATGAATTCTCTAGATATACTTGGGTGTTCTTTCTAAAACACAAGAGTGATGCTGCTGAAGAAATCATCAGGTTTACAAGAAAGATTGAAAATATGAATGGTAAACTGGTAAAGTCCTTCAGAAGTGACAATGGCATAGAATTCAAGAATGCTGCTCTGGAAGATTTCTTTGACCTAAAAGGAATCTCTCAGAACTTCTCTGTTGTTCGTACTCCTCAACAAAACAGTGTTGTTGAAAGAAAGAATCGGACGCTGTGTGAAGCTGCAAGGTCAATGCTGAGTGAATCCAAGTTGCCAACCTATTTTTGGGCAGAAGCAGTTAACACTGCATGCTTTACTCAAAATAGGTCTATCATAGTCAAAAGGCATGACAAGACTCCTTATGAAGTTTTCCATGGTAGGAAACCTGCAGTTGACATCTTCCATGTGTTTGGCTGTGCTTGTCACATGCTAAATGACAGGGAACAACTTGGAAAATTTGATCCTAAGTCTGATGATAGAATTTTCATGGGCTATTCTCTCTCCTCAAGAGCCTTCAGAATCTTCAACCTAAGAAGACAATGCTTAGATGAATCCATGCATGTAAAGTTTGATGAGTTTGAAACATCTTCATTATCTTGTAATGAAGAAGAACTAAACCTATGGATAAATTCATGTGTTGGTGAAATTCCATCTTCCTCTCAACCCAATCCTCCAGATAGCAACCCTTCTCAGCCTCCCATAAACACCACCTTATCTTCAGAACCCTCTCTTTCTTCTCCACCTCCTGAAACTAACTCTACAGAAGACCTTACCCACCAAAACACCATATCTCCCACTAACCTACCTTCACCATCTCAAAATCCTACCTCTTCCTCTTCTCTACCTCCTCCCTTACCTCCTGCACTAAAGTGGACCATGGATCATCCAATAGATCAAATCATAGGTGATCCACAAGTTGGTATAAAAACAAGAAGAGGCATAAGCAATCTGTGCTTATATGTCAACTTTGTTTCTATTGTTGAGCCTAAGCTGATAAATGAAGCCCTAGCTGATCCTAGCTGGGTAATCGCCATGCAAGAAGAACTCTCACAATTTGAGAGAAAGAAAGTCTGGAAGTTAGTTCCTCATCCATCCAACAAAACTAATATTGGAACAAAATGGGTTTTCGAAACAAGATGGACGAAGAAGGAACTGTTATAAGGAAAAAAGCAAGGCTAGTTGCTCAAGGATATCGGCAAGAGGAAGGAATTAATTATGATGAAACTTTTGCTCCTGTTGCCAGATTGGAAGCTATCCGAATATTTCTTGCCCATGCAGCTTACAAGACTTTTCGGGTATTCCAAATGGATGTCAAAAGTGCCTTCCTGAATGGTGAACTAGCTGAAGAAGTGTATGTGAAGCAACCACCTAGGTTTGAAGATCCAGTCCATCCATATCATGTGTATCGGCTGGATAAAGCTTTGTATGGACTGAAGCAAGCTCCTCGTGCCTGGTATGACACTCTCTCAGAATATCTACTTAGAAATAAGTATGTACGAGGCAAGGTTGACAACACCCTCTTCTTCAAGAAATCACAAGGTAATATCATTCTTGTTCAAATCTATGTTGATGATATTATTTTTGGAGCCACCGATGAATCCTTGTATGATGAGTTTAGCTCCCTCATGCAAAAGAGTATGAAATGAGCATGATGGGGGAGTTAACTTTCTTTCTTGGTTTGCAAGTAAAACAATCTCTAGAAGGTATTTTCATAAATCAAAGTAAATACATTAAGGATCTTTTGAAAAAGTTTCAATTTGATACTTGCTCTACCATGAAAACTCCTATGGCTCCTCCTCTTAGACTCTTTTCTGATCCTGATGGCATTTATGTAAATATTACAAATTATAGAGCCATGATAGGATCTCTTCTCTATCTTACTGCAAGTAGACCTGATATTATGTTTGTTACTTGTCTGTGTGCTCGATACCAAGCAAATCCTAAAGAATCACATCTGGCTGCTGTGAAAAGGATTTTTCGGTATCTCAAGGGTACCATAAATCTGGGTCTTTGGTATCCCAAAGACTCGGGTATCGATCTCATCGGCTACTCTGATTCTGATTTTGCAGGTTCAAAAATAGACAGAAAAAGTACAACTGGAAGTTATCAGTTACTTGGTGGAAAGCTTGTGAGCTGGTCAAGTAAGAAACAACATTCGGTGTCTACTTCTACTGCTGAAGCAGAATATGTGGCTGCTGGAAGTTGTTGTGCACAGATATTATGGATGAAAAATCAGTTGTGTGATTACAATCAGATTTTCTCAAAGATCCCAATATTGTGTGACAACTCAAGTGCAATAGCCATTGCCAACAACCCTGTGCTTCATTCAAGATCTAAGCACATTGATATCAGGTATCACTTTATAAGAGATCATGTCTCTAAAGGTGATGTGGAACTTCATTTCATTCCAACTGATTATCAATTAGCTGATCTGTTCACAAAGCCCCTTGATGAAGCAAGGTTCAGGTTCCTTATCGGTGAAATAGGTATGATAAATATAGACTAACATATATATATATATATATATTTATATATCCTGTGTATGTATATATGATATACATTTATGTATATTATATATATATGTTATATATATTTATAAATATATGTTTTATATATATTTATATATATTATATGTATATATATTATATACATTTATGTATATTATATATTTATATATATTATGTATTTATATATATGTAAGTCATATATATAATAACAATAATAATAAAATATATATATAGAGTCGGTGAGAACCGACGTGGCATCCTCTCTCTCTTTCATCTCTCCTAAACACCTCTCTCATAAAACCCTAACCCTAAAACCATACACAAACTCAAGCCACCGTCGCTATCCACCAACGACCCACCAAACAACACCACGAGCCACCGACGTTATTCTTCTCACAAGCCACCGATAGTCACTATCCATCCACCAAGAGCCACCCACCGAGAGCCACCGACGCCGACGTCACCCATCATCCACCGACGTCATTTTCCGACGCCGTCCTTTTAGCCACCGACGTTGCACCTTCGGTCGATCCACCGACGGTTGCCCCTTGTTTCCGACGATCCACCAAGGGCACACCCACCGACGTTGTTCTCATCCACCGTCATCAACCTCTCAAGCCACCGACGTTGCGTCACTTTCCGACACTGACGTCATCACTAGCCGCCGACGGTCACATCGTCTTTTAACCCACCAACGTTTTTCTCTGTCTCTCCTAGCCACCGACGCGTCTCTCTCTCAGATACATCCACCGACGTTCAAACCAGTCACCGAGGTATCCCCAAAACCCTTCACATTCCATAACCCCTTAAAGATAACCCTTGATTTACCATTCTTGGTGAGTAAGATTCTTTGATCTTATCCCTAATGACATCATCAACGTCATTAATGTCAGAGAGCATGCGCCGAATTCAACCCTAAAACCCTTAGAATTCTGACCTTTCAATCACCTCAGATCATCATTGTTTTTGAAAGTTGGAATTCCCTCTCAATATATAACCGTTCCCCCCCATTTCCTTTACCTTCTTTATCGCATCCATCATCTCCATCTTCTTTCTCTCTCAACTTCAAGAACACACCTGCAACTTCATCGAAGCTCTTCAATGGCATCCCCATCAATCTCTCCCAAAGCTTCTGAAGAACACACCCTTACCTTTGGATCACTCTCCTTCCCTTCATGCAACTACTTTGGTCGCATAGGAATAGACAAAGCTCACCCAGAATACAATGATGTATGTTGGTTTCTTCAGAGATGCCCACTTCAGTATGCTCTAACTGCAAAACCCAAGATGAGTAAGTTTCTTCTGGGTAACTTCTGGTTGACTTGCACATTTGATGCTTCCTCGGATCAAATAATGAAAAAGGGAGTCTTGGCAACCAAATTATGAAAAAGGGAGTCTTGGCCACTGACAACCCTCTTAGACCTTCTATGATTGAGTTTGCAAGAAATGCAACTCTCGCTTGGGGTGAGAATGAACCCCGTCTTCGGAGACCATCTGTCACCGAAACCACTCCTGCACCTCGAGTCACTGATGTGCCCAAATCTCGAAAGAGATCCAAAGCGTCGGGCACATCTACCTCCGCACCCACCGATGCCACGAAGCAAAAGCACCTTTGGCTTCTACCCAGGCATCCATTCTTCTGAACCAAAAGGCAATTTTGGAGTCTCTTGCCTCTCTTGACTCAAAAATTGAAAAGGTCCCAACTTCTCCTCCAATAGTTAAACTTGATGTTGGTGACACTTTCTTTAAAGATAAAGATCGGTTCGTAATTCAAAGGATAGAAAAGAAAATGGATGATTTATGCTCTGATGTTGCAAGGATGAGGGGTTCTCTCTCTTCAGTGGGTTTCAAGGGTTCAACCACTGAGGGGGAGAAATTAGATAAAGCAGAAGTCACAGCCACCGATGTTGCAGCTACAGCCACCGATGCTGTAGCCACCGATGTTGCAGCCACCACAGCCACCGATATTGCCATGGTCACCGAGACCACAACCTCAGCCGCCGATATCACCACAGTCACCGACGTGACCCCTTCTGTGGTCACCGAGGTGACTCCTCACGTGGTCACAGTGTTAGCTGGTGCAACTTTTGAGGGGGAGAGTATCAGTGCTCGATCCCTTGAAGAGACTGAAGAAGAAAAAGAGAGGAAAAGACTTGAAAAGGCCAAGGGAAATAAGCCTCTTTCTCAGGATGAACAGCGTGAAGAGCAAAATAAGAAGAAAATATTCAGAGGCCCTGAAGCAGACTCTCTTCGACTACAGCCTGCCCCTTCATCCACCGATCCCCTTGGAGTTATTCTCACTGAAGCTGAAAGGGAGGAAGCACTAAGGGTTCAACTTCAGTACGATCAGACAAATGTACTCAAGTTAGCTCAAGATGAAGCTACTCATGCCTTGGTCACAGATGCTCTTCAAACTCAAAAAGATGAGCTTGAAAACATAAAGAAAAATTCTGAAGCTGTGAAGACTGTTGCAGAAGCCAAGAAAACCAAGGAGGTTGATTGGTTCAAGAGAAGGCTGAAAAATAGAAAATATGATTCTAAGATCATCGGTGCCACCATTCACCCTCCAACCAAAAATTCTCCTAAGTTGCTTCTCACAATAAAAAGGGCTGACACTCTCAACAAAACTTATGAGATAGAATGGTTGGAGGTCTTGGGGATTACAGAATGGATAGAAATTGGCAATCATGTGTCCAAAAGTAAGTGCAAGTACAAAGAGTTTGTACTTGATACACTCCGAAAATTCTTTATCAAAATGGTTAAAATTCAAAGGGAACATAATATTGCGGTTACAAGGCTGAAAGACAGCAGATGTATCTCATCCAGCAAGGCCTCACTGGAGAAATTATTCCTGCCCCAAGGAATAAGAAAAAGGGTCATTTTTCCATGCTTCATGAGAGAAACATCAAAATAGATGCTTCGGGTATAAACCTCTCCATTCCAACTCCGGTCGCATACCCTGAGCAAACTATGATTACTTAACCAGAACTTGGGGTGTTCTTTGAAGACATCTTTGGAAACATAGGTTTCTTCAGAGCTTCTGACATCCCAAGGGCTCACAGCTCCTTCCTCACTGCTATTCTAGGAGTACCTCCAGTTGAAGACCATGGAATCACAAGGCTTATCTTGGATGAGCTAAAAAGAAGGTAACCTACTCCATGTATAGTCTTCATATAATGTGAACTTTATTAATCATGTACTCTGTGTGTTGTACAAAGCTGTGTGTTGATTAATAAAAGTTCATACTCTTCTTCCTCAAAAACTCTTGTTAATATCTTTACTTTTCTTGCACATATTTATACTTATACTATACATACTCAGTTAAAAAAAATAAAAAAATAAAAAATCTGTGTCAACAGAACCCAAAAGAAATAGAAAGGGTCAAAAAGAATTCTTTTCTAACTTACAGGTATCATCATCAAATAGGGGGAGATTGTTGGGTCACCGATGATTTGGTGATGAACCACCTTCCTTTGTATGATTGATTTTTTACAGGTTCTTTTGAAGGTCTGAAATATGCTTCAAGTATTGAAAAGTCAAAGACTATTCAATCAAGGGTTGTACATCAAAAAGTGGAATTTTGGATGTACCAACTAACTTCAATATTCAGATCATATTGCCAAAGTCAAGATTGGGTCATCAACATAGTGGGTCACCGATGGTACACATTTAAGTCATCAAAGTATTGGGTCATCAATACAAGATGAGGTCATCAAGATAGTACCCATCCACCGACACTATGTATATTGGTCACCGAAATTGCAGGTATATTTTCTAAGGTTGTGATATCAAGTCACAACTACAAGGGTGTACACTCTCAACACTTAGTGAGATATGAAGTTCACTAAGTAATGTGTCCAGCCTTACAAGGTATCCACCGATGTGATACATAGGTTCATGTATCACTTAGCAATTATTCAAGAGATAAGTTCTTGACTCACAACAAATACAAGACACGTGAGCAGCAAGAACTTGGGCATCAAGCCTTAAATAAAGACATTCTCTTTTATTCTTATAAAAGGAATATTTGTCTTTTAGCTAAAAGGTTTGATGGGACTTCACAGAGCATTAAGAAAAGAAGATAAAGTTATCTGACATTACGTGCTACAAAGAATGGTTCATCCATTATTCTAGTACAAAAGGAGTGGTCTCTTCCTTTGTCCAACATATACACTTCCAGCTAATGAAACCTTAACAGCTGTCCACATGCATCCCATGCATGGGCACTATAAAAGGAGATGAAGTCCTTCCCAGAAATCTCACGCTTTCAACAAATCTTCAAAGTGATTATTTGTTTGACTCCGGCAAAGCTGTGTGCTCTAACAGTCTTGTTTTAACTTCCTTAGTGTATAAGTTAATTACTGTTATCTGCGTGTTTAGTTTGATAGAATAGTGTGTCTGTTCTTTTCCGCATCAAACTACCTGTGTGTAAATTTTTGATATTTATATTAAAAAAGTTAAAAAGAGTATATTCTGTGTGTTTTATATTCAACCCCACCATCTACAAAACCCTCACTTGGTTAGCCATCTCTCTTTGAGGACTAACAGGTTCAAATGAGAACTCAAATTTGGTTGTGAAGATGAAGGTGAGGACAAATGAAAGTGCGACACGTATCATATTCAGACTCAATAATGAAATAAATATTATGACTGAATAAATATTAGAGTAAACTAAGATTTTCGTCCATGTGGTTTAAAAACTACTATTTTCGTTCATGTGGTTTTCATTACTTCTATTTTCGTCCTTACATTTAACCAAGTTTAAAAAAGCTGTTAAAAACTTTTAAAAAATTACATATTTAGTCCTTGTGTTATAAAAAGTTTAAATATTTAATCCTAAATTTCATTTTATATGTTAGTAAAATATTATTGTTACTTATATATATATGTATATATAATTTTTGTTCTTTCTCTTTATTATATTTTAATACTATATATATGTGTGTTTGTGTTTTTCTTTCTTTTTATATATATTTTAATAATTTTTCTTTCTTTATATAATTTATAATAATTTTGAAAACGTACGATATAACTAATAAAAATAAATAATCTTTTTGATATGTTAATTAATAACTTTTTAAAATATTTAATTGAAGTTTATTTATTTATTTAAAACTGGTTGGTATTTTTATTAAATTTCTTTTAAAAATAGATTGATTTAAAATGGGGAAAAATTGTGAATCATCAAAATTATTGATAAATAAATGATATCTTCTTTTTTTAAAGTTTTATATATATATTTTAAATTTAATCTGAAAAAGTTTAATAGAATACGAGGAAAAAATAGTTTTATTTATATCCAACTGGTTGTTTTTATTAAATGCAATTTACTCTCACTATTCCATATTTTCATTTAACTATTTTTTTAAATAGTGAGAATAAAGTGCTTTTAATAAAAATAACCGGTTGAGTATAAATAAAATTATTTTTTTCTAGAATTTTATTAAAGTTTTTCAGACGATAATTTAAAATAAATATAAACTTTGAAAAAAAGAGAATATCCCTTATTTATCAATAATTTGTAAATTTTCTCATTTTAAACCAATCTGCTTTTAAAAAATTTTAATAAAAATATCAAACGATTTTAAATAAATAAAACTTCAATTAAATAATTAAAATATCAAAAAGATTATTTTATTTTTATTAGTTATATCGTATGTTTCAAAATTATTACAACTATATAAAGAAAAAAAAGTATTAAAATATATATAAAAAGAAAGAAAAACATATATATATATATAGTATTAAAATATAATAAAGAGAAAAAACAAAAATTATATATATGTAAGTGCCAAATTAATATTTTACTAATATAATAAATGAAATTTATGATTAAGTATTTAACTTTTTACAACACAAGGACTAAATATGTAATTTTCCAAAAGTTTTTAACAGTTTTTTTTAACTGTGTTAGATGTAAGGTCGAAAATAGAAGTAAATGAAAACCACAGGGACAAAAATAGCAGTTTTTAAACCACAGGCATGAAAATCATTATAAACTGCAAACACAAGGACGAAAATTGTAGTTTACCCTAAATATTATATTCAGTCCGAATATTTCTTTGATTATTCAGTCTGAATATGACACGTGTCGTGCTTCATTTGTCCTGAAATTCACAACCAAATTTGAGTTCCCACTTGAACACGTCCCTGTATATATATTTTTAAAGGGTTGATTTCTGTTACAAACCACGTTAATTCTTACAAACTGTAAAAACTGCATGCAACCAATATTTTTTTTTAATTTTTTTCACTTTTTCTTAGTTACTAGGGTTGATTAGTCAATAATATATGAAAAAAATTCATCAAGAATACATGAAGGTTGGTGAATCAAGAATATGTGAAACAAGATTCATCAAATTGAGAGTTTCATGAATCAATTCATTTTCATGTAAAAAAAATAATTTCATGAAGAAAAGAATTATATGAAACAAATTCATCATATTAAACACTTTCATGAAAAAAAATTATTCAAAAAAACAATAAAACACGCGGTTTGTACGGTTTGTACGAATTAACGTGGTTTGTATTTGAAATCTCCCCTATATATATATATATAGGTGGAGGCTCAAACGAGAGCACCTCCATTTTACGAGAACGCGAGAACACCCTTATCACATGTGATAATACACGAGAGGGGACTTGATGGTGTGTGGATGACGAGCCTTTCTATTTAGGTTGCACCAAAGATCGTTTGTGTCTATGATTTAATATCACATATGATGGTTTTGATTGATTATATTACCATATCAAAGACACCCTTATCACATGTGATAATATATGTGATGGAGCTTAGTGGTGTAACAATGACTTGGCCGGTAACCCAGATCACGCCAAAAGTCATCCGCATCTCTGATTTAGTATCACATGTGTATTATATGTGATAGAATAATAGTATCACATGTGATTTTCTATAGTAAAAGGGTGTTTCTCGCGGTCTTGCAAAATGAAGGTGTTCTCGTTTGAACCCTTCCCTATATATATATATATAATATAGTCAATCATTTGTTAACCCAAAAAGGGTATTAACCTTGTTAACCCAATTCAATCAATAAGAATTTTTCTTTAATTATTAAAATATTAATATGAATCAAATACAACCAAAGGCAATTTTGGACTTTAATAAATAATTTAATCAAACATTGGTGAAATCATGTTTCCCTAAATAACACATTCCATATATATAAGAAAATTAAGTAGGGAAGTTATATCTCCTTTCGATTATCGTTTTTGGTCGGATTGTGTAACCTTCGTACTGTTGTTTCTTCCATTGGTCGATCGAGAATTGTAATCGAGATATGGATACTGAAGACGACGAAGTTTTGAATATGTATCCGTCCTCAAACAAGATTTACGTTTCAGAAGTTATCAACGATATACAGCATCGTCCTTGCATTGAGACAGTTACATCAATGAGATCATCGTCCCCGAGTAACGAAGATGGCGATGAAAATCAACAGAAAGTTGATGGAAGTCAAGAGGATTTTGATGAAAATCAAATTTTCAATTGTATTAGTAAAAAAATTATAATTTTTAGATTATGTTAAACCATCACGAGTTGGGGGAGAAATATTTTTCCGTATGTTTATGGAGATACAAGTCGAGTTTGTGTTCATTTGGGGGAGAAATTTTGTCCGAACCCATATTTTTATAAAGGTTCTCTTGTTAACAAATGGTTGTTCAGTAATGAACACGTACTTGCTGATTGTTAGATCTAATTAGCCCTAATTAGATAGAAAGTTTTATAAAGTTAACATAATTAATTGTACTCCATTTAATTGTAATTGTAATTGGACTTGGGCTTGAGCTTTGAATGTAATGGGCCATATATAAGGAGTCTTAGAGGGCGTTTGGTTTGCCGGAATCCGGCTGAATCTGATGGAATTGGAATGGTCAATTCCATTGACCAAATTTCATTCCATCGTTTGGTTACCTCAGGAATGGAATTGAATTCCAAACATTCCCCCATTTAAAGATTTCACCATGTCTTCCTAAATGAGATGGAATTGAAATTCATTCCATCCAAAACTTCTATAATGACAAAAATACCCTCATGATAACTTTAAAATGTTAATTTTATTATCATTTATAATTAAAAAAATTAAATATAAATATAAATATAAATATAAATATAAATATATATATATATATATAAATATTCCAATTTTTACATTCCATTCCTGCAAACCAAACACTTGGTCAAACCTGATAACATTTCATTCCAATTCCTTCCAGATTCCAATTCCTTTGACAGATTCCATTCCTACAGATTTAATTCTGCGAACCAAACGCCCCCTTAGGGTTGAGAGGAAAAGTTATGAGAGTCGACTCCTAATTTCGTGTGTGTGTTTTCCATGGTGTTCTTGGTGTAATTGCAATTCTCCAATCAAAAATATGAGTTTGGCTTGATTCATCTCTTCCTCTACCTAAATCTGTATGTGTATTATTCTAACACTGATTAATGAACACATTCTTGTACAATAATGAACATATACATGTTCAGTAATGAACACATACTTGTTCCCTGGAGAACAAATAGTTGTTCACTAATGAACACAGTTCTCTGGTGACCAAATAGTTGTTTACTAATGAACACATCTTCAATAGCAATTTACTTTCTTGTTCTCTCTTCTTCGATTTGACTCTATTATGTTCCACCTCAACATCCGACGCATATTGGGGGAGAAATTTTGTCCGAACCCATATTTGTATAAAGGTTCTCTTGTTAACAAATTGTTGTTCAGTAATGAACACGTACTTGCTGATTAATGAACACATTCTTGTACAATAATGAACATATACATGTTCAGTAATGAACACATACTTGTTCCCTGGAGAACAAATAGTTATTCACTAATGAAAACATACCTGTTCTCTGGTGACCCAAATAGTTGTTTACTAATGAACACATCTTCAATTGCAATTTACTTTCTTGTTCTCTCTTCTTCGATTTGACTCTATTGTGTTCCGCCTCAACATCCAACGCAGTATCCATCGTGTTTTTAAAATTTGAGAATGATCTATTTGCGATTCCTTCACTTGGTTTCCTAACTATCGAAAGAGAACCCTGACTTATCAACTGATTGCATAAATGGTAATATAAACCCTAGATAGGTAGTTCAAAATGCGGAATCAAACCCTAAAAATGCAAAAATCAAACCCTAAAAAGTGAGGAAATCGCCTCTTTTTCTCACGTTGGTGGCTACAGTTTCATCCATCTCTTCCATTATCTTCAAGAACTTCATAATGTCACAATCTTCGCATTACATGGCAGGAAATCAGAGGTCGCTCTCTGTTGTTATTATCCAGGGAAAGTCGGACTTATTCCTTATTTGTGAAGTCGAATGCAATTGTCCCTTTTACCCCTGTTCACCTCCGTTCACAACCTATTTAATTTGAAATGCGCACATGAAGTTCTAAATAATTTCAAAAATGTCATCGTTAAATCACATACGTTGATTTTGGTATTGGACGACTTTGATGGATTAACAAAGTTAATACCCTTTTTTGAGATAACAAATGAAGAAGACCTCATATATATATATATATATATATATATATATAGAGGAAGGTTCAAATGAGAACTTTGTATTTTTAAAGGAACAAAGGGACACTTGTGGATCACATATGATATGGGTCCCACATAATATTAAATCATTTATGATTTAATATTTAATATTATGTAGGACCCACATCATATGTGGTCCATAATTTGTTCCTTTGTTCCCTTAAGAAGAGTCGTTCTCATTTGATCCCTTCCCTATATATATATACATATATATATGCATATATATATATATATATATGAGATGGATCATACAAAAACACCCTCTATTTAAAGGAACACTTTGTGATGTGGTCCACAAAGTGTTCCTTTGTTCCTTTAAAAATGCAAAGTTCTCATTTAAACCTCCTTATATATATATATATATACTTGGGATCATGTGAGACCCGTGAGACCACATTTTTACACTTGAAACTTCACAGCAAATCACTATGAAGATAAAAAAAATCGATGTTTTCGTGAGACCGCTTTTTTACACTTGAAACTTCACAGCAAAACACCGTGAATGTAACATTCATAGTGTTTTTCTGTTGTGAAGGTTCAATTTTTTTTACTTTCACAGTGATTTGCTGTGAAGTTTCATGTGTAAAATCTAGTCTCACGGGTCTCACGAAAACAAGCTGGTCTTACGTGAACCTAACCCTATATATATAGGGGAGGGATCAAATGAGAACCACCACTCCTTAAATGAACAAATTGTGGACCACATATGATGTAGGTCCCACATAATATTAAATCATTTACGATTTAATATTAAATCTTATTAAATCATAAATGATTTAATATTATGTGGGACCCACATCATATGTGATCCACAAGTGTTCCTTTGTTTCTTTAAAAATGCAAAGTTCTCATTTGAACCTTTCTCTCTCTCTCTCTATATATCTATATATATATATAGGGGAGAGATCATACGAGAACATGGTATGTTTAAAGAAACAAATGAATGGTTTCTAGCCACATATTTTTGTAAATCAATTAATATTATATTAAATAACATTAAAATAATTAATGGTGGCTGAAATCTATTTTCCATCAAGGGTAAAGTCTTTTAGCGGTAAAATTGGTAGAAACAAAAATTGTAATATAATATATGAATGATTTAACAAGATTATAATATAATATATCAATAATTTAACAATAATATAATATAATCCATCAAAAAATATATTATATTATATTATATTATAATGCTTATATTATATCACATAATTATATCAAAAATTATATTATATTATAATATATCAAAAATAACATAATTGACTTTGTAATCATGTGTAAATAACATTTATACAAAATCATATATGATTTTACATTTACCTTTGTACAAAATCATATATGATATTGAAATCATATGTGATTTTGTTGACATACTTGGCATTGTAATCATGTGTGAATATCATTTGTACAAAATCATATATGATTTTACATTTACATTTGTACAAAATCACATATTATTTTACATTAACATTTGTACAAAATCATATATGATACTGAAATCATATGTGATTTTGTTGATATAATTGACATTTTAATAAACTTTTTAAAGATATTACCTTCAATTTTTAAAGATATTTTTAAAAATAATAAACTTTTTTTAAAGATATTTCATATTTCAATTTTTAAAAATAATAAACTTTCAATTTTCTAAAATCATATATGATACTGCGTTTGATTTTTTATATTTCCCTTGATCTTATATCTATTTAAAGATATTTCATATTTATCTTGATCTTATATTTATTTAAATAAATTTAATATTTAAATTATTTAGAATTAATCAAGATTGTACATTGTACAATCTGATGGAACATGATGGATAGTAACATTTCATAAATTAACATTGGACCATAATACCCTTAAACTAAATAGATTAATATTAATTATTTTATTATTTTTTAAATTATATATGTGGTTAGAAGGAGGTACATTTGTTTTTTTAGAACGAGAAAGTTCTTGTTTGAACCTCCCTCATATATATATATATATATATATATATATAGAGAGAGAGAGAGAGAGAGAAAGGTTCAAATGAGAACTTTGTATTTCTAAATGAACAAAGGGACAATTGTGGGTCACATATAATGTGGAAATGGTTTAATATTATGTGGAACCTACATCATATGTGGTCCATAAATTGTTCCTTTGTTCATTTAAAGAGGGGTGGTTCTCGTATGACCCCCTATATATATATATATAGAGAAAGAGAGAGAGGGAGGATCATGCAGGAACACTATCAGTTTAAAGGAATACAGGGACACTTGTTAACCAATCAAATGAATATTAATTAACATTAATTCATTTTATTTCATAAGGGCATATTGGTCATTAGTTATTATAGCATTATTTAAGGAAGATTTGGAATCCCTAAAAATAGGCGATTTCATCAAATCAATCGTATGAAAATGAATATTCACCAAATTGTAACAGATTTACTATTTTTATGCATTTCATTATCAATCGTGGAAAAATTGCAGGATTTATAATTCATTTTGAAGAATCTGCATTCATACGAAGAAGAAAGGAGGTTGAAGTCGTTCGATAAGAAATCGTAGAAATGGTCGTCAATCAAAATAAAGAAACGATTCAATGTAATTTGGTTAATGGTGCATCGAATTATGAATCTCGACCAAATGAGACAAACGCTGTATCGAATGGCGAAGAAGCCGGTATTGATTTTGAAGGTAAAATTATTTTATTTTCAAGTTGGTTAAGAATATGTAAAAATACGAGTTTTTAACTTATTCTTAAATGTTGTCATTTTTCGATTACGTGAATCACTGAATTACATGCAATGATGATAATCTAATAATTGAAATTTATATAGTAGTTTCGAAGAATCTGGAAATGGAAATTGTAATTTTGAAGAATCTGGAAATAGAAATTGTAATTATGAAGAATCTGGAAATGAATCATATTGTGGTTGAACGTGAGAAATGTTTTTGCATTACATAAAATGATGATAATCTGGAAAATGAAATTATGAAGAATCTGAAAATGAATCATCTTGTTAGATGTAGATTTCGATCATTAATGATTGTCGTTGAAAGTGAGAAATGTTATGCATTACATGCAATCATGATAATCTGGATATTGAAATTTATATAGTAGTTAATGACATGTCTAGTGAGCATAGTTTTTTGTAGTAATCATTTGTTTATTTTTACATCATTGGAATATACTAATCATTTTAGTGTTATTTCATGTTTTGAAGCTAATGTAACAAATGATGTCAGCGTTGAAAGGACCATGCCAGCCACGAACGAGTCTACCACATCAATGTTTTATTTGGAAAGGGTATTCTAGACATTTGCCCAGACTAATTTGTAGCAATTTTAAGACTGCTAAAGCATGCAGCCCTGAGATAATTTCCCAGTGGCCACAAGTTGCGCCTAGATTCGAACCTGTGGTAGATTGGTTATCTAGCCTCATCCCCCACAAGCCTTAACCAATACGCCACAAGCCTTGTGGTTCTGTCACATCGATGTTGTCAGCCATTGGAAGCTACAACGTTCCCATAAATGTCGTAACAACTATACTTGAAGGCCTTATCCCTGTTGTCGGTTATTGTTGTAATATCCGAGTTTCGATTTAATTATCGGTTGAATGTGAAGGGGTATTTTTGTGATTTGAGTGTTATTGAGGGGTAAAGACTTAATTGGTTTATCTCCATTTTAACCAATCCAAAATAAACATCCATGTGCTTGCATGTATGTTTCATGTTGGTTTTCTTGATGGCACGTGGATAAGGGTTTTTAACCCTTACACCGCCTCACATTTCTCCTTGCTACTTAGTTTTGTAGTTTCTTTATTTAGAAATTAAGTGGGAGATTTTAGAAAGATTGTTGGGTCTCTGTGGTTTCAGAAAAGAAGAAAGAAGAAAGAATGTAAGAACATATGGTTCTGATTATAAGCTATAATTTGTTAAGTTTTGAATTTAAATCGAGGTTTTGACCGATAGATTTGTATATTATAGATATACGTTGTGGTTTAATCGTTATCGGTTAGAAGTCTCTGTGGCTTCAGTTATTAACATTTAAGGTGAGTTCTTATGAAAATATCATTTTAGATATATCTGAACTTAACTTGTTTTATGTAAAAATGTTTATGGTTTATGGATTATTGTTCTATGTGAATTACTAGATAAAAGTGGTTTACTTTATAAGGTATTCATACTTGTTGAATTTGAATATATCGGACCTTTAGGATTCGTCATCTGAGGATGTCGAGCCTTTAGGATTCGACATCTGAGGATGTCGAGCCTTTAGGATTCGACAAGTAAGAATATCGGATCTATAGGATTCGACAACTGAGCTTATCGATCCATATGACCCGACATGTTGGTAATATGTAGTATTGTTCATAAGTTATGGGAAGGTCAGGGTTCGTATTTTACCATACAAACCTTGAACCTTGGGAGGGTCAGACTTCGTATCATGCCATACAAACCTTGAACCTTGATATACTAAGGGGGGTCAGGTTTCGTATTACACCATACGCACCTCGTACCATGATAAAGGAAAGTCAGAATTTCTTTGAGAAGGTTTTCCGTTTAAAAGATTTGGTTTTGAAAGATTTGTACAATTGTGAATTCCTGGTTTAAAAAGGAGGGAAATTCTCATTAGACCTTTCGGTCTAACCCTCAATCGTTTTAAAATATTTTTACAGGTCCGCTTCGTTTGGAAGGCAAAGGCAAGGGAAAGATGTAATATGTTATGCTAGCTATTTGTTATACACTAGTAGCATAAAATGGTTGTAATACATAAAACTTGTTGTGTATATGAATTCTATGGACTTTTGGGGGTTTTGGTTTATACGGGTTGTTACAGTTGGTATCAGAGCCTTAGTTTAAGAGATTTAAGTATCTTTCTAATACTTAGACCTAAACTAGATGCGTTAGACGAGTATGATTCACTTTTGGGTAGTGCCGGGGAATGTGATCCAATATAATTGGGTCAAAAGAACGGCAAGTGCGGTATACTTAAATTACATATGGCCAATGTAATCATAAGTTTACAAGTACTTATTGGAACTTGAACATCCTATTATATTTAAAGCATGTGATTAATTGTATACATGATTATTGTTGCAGTTAGATTGAATTAAGATAAGATGGCTGGAAACTCTAGACGATCCTCTAGGATTGTGTCTGAGAATCTTAAGAGAGAGAACCCATCTGCAAGGGTTATTCCAGAAGAATTATCTGTACGCCGTGGTAGAGGCCGAGGAAGAGGAATTCTGGGTACTGAACATCCAGAAACTACTACTACGACTAGAGGTCGAGGCCGGGGCCAAGGAAGAGCTAGGGGTATACAACAAGGAGTTCATACAGGGATTCATACTGAAGTCTCACCTAAAGAAAGCTCAGCAACAGGCTGTGGAAGGGGTAGATCACGGGAAAGATGTTGAGCACAAAATCCTGGTTATGTTACTCCAGAAATGTTAGAAGCTCAACTAGCTAAATTTTAGGATACCTTGCTCTCTCATCTTGGGCATCACTCTCTGACAGTGCCAGAAGAGACGGTAAATCCTGAAACTCGGGAGGAAATGGAAGCAAGTACCCCCGTGATTGTGAGGACTGTACCACCAACCTCTTCGTCCGTGGCTAAAGGAGGTGACATCAAAAAAAAATTAGCATGCAAACCTCCTACATATTTTGGCGAGCGGGATCCTGTGAAAGCCATGTGTTGGCTAAAGGAGACGGAAATGATGCTGAGGACCAGTAAGACCTCAAAAGAAGACAGAGTTATGTTTGCAGTTTCGAGGTTACAGTCAAGTGCTCTATATTGGTGGGAAGCCTTGATGACTTCAGACCCAGATAATCTAGAGACAATGTCCTGGGAGAATTTTTCTACTAAATTCAAAGAACAATATTGCCCAGAAGCAGCAGTTAGAAAATTGGAAGATGAATTCTTAGAGTTGGTGCAGAAAGGAAGACCGGTACATGAGTATACTAAGCAATTTTCTGAGAAGTGTAGATTTGTTGAATCTTATGTTAATACTGAACGTAATAAGGTGCAAAGATATGTGTGGGGATTAGATTCTGATATCCGGAGAAGTGTGATTGTAAGAAACCCTGTTACATATGTAGCTGCAATTGATGTGGCTGAAACCATTGAGCATGACTGTAATAGAGAAGAGAAAGAGAAAGTGGTTGAGAAAAGGAAAGGAGAAGAGTCAAATGTGGAATTTCGTAGACCGAAGTTTGTTAGTTCCACCAATCGTTAGACCCAAAGGATTACTGATAAAGCATGTGATCGTTGCCATAAGGTACATCAAGGAGAATGTAACACTAATCAACAAAAGTGTTACAAATGTCAAGGAATGGGACATTGGGCTAAAGATTGCAAATTTATAAGACGTTGCTACAATTGTGGATCTTCTAATCACCTCCAAGTTGATTGTACTCAGGCCAAGAGAAAAGGAACTGGATATTCTGGGAATAATCAACCAAGTTGGGGGACGACATATAATCGTAATTCTCAAAGTGGCCGTGGGGAGACGAAACGAGGGGAGCCTGCGACAAATGGACGTGCCTTTCAAATGACTAAAGGTGAAGCTGAAGAGAATCCGGAAGTGGTGACAGGTACTTTTCTTGTTAATTCAGTCGGTGCCAAAGTATTATTTGATTCCGGTGCAAATCGTTCCTTTGTGTCAGCCTCATTTATTGGTTGTTCATATGTTAAGCCTAAGATGTTAGACAATGTCTTAGTAGTAGAAACAGCGAATGACGGGGAAGTATTGTTTAGGGAAGTCTTTGATAATTGTGTTATAGTTGTGGAAGGGTGTGACGTACCTATACAACTGTTCCCTATGCCATTAAGAGAATTTGATGTTATAGCAGGTATGGATTGGTTGGCTAAGAATCAAGCCAATATAATCTGTGAAAAGAAGATGATTCATATCGATTTACCGGGAAGAGGACCAGTGGTGATTTATGGTGACCGACGAGACCGTTGTTCTAGTCTTGTTTATGTTCTAAAGGCTCGTTAATTTGTGCATAAAGGGTGTGTATGTTTTCTTGCTTACGTAATTGATAGTAAGAAAGAAAAGACCAAGATGGAGAACATCCGGTAGTGTGTGATTTTCCGGAAGTATTCTCGGAAGACTTGACCAGTTTGCCACCTGATCGATCGATAGAGTTTCAGATCGAATTGATACAAGCAGCCGCACCAGTAGCACGTTTACCATAACGATTAGCTCCTTCTGAATTGAAAGAGATAATGACACTGTTGAAGGAATTACTCGACAAGGGTCTCATTCGACCGAGTATATCTCCTTGGGGTGCGCCGGTGTTGTTTGTGAAGAAGAAAGACGGATCAATGAGAATATGCATTGATTACCGTGAATTAAACAAGCTGACGATTAAGAATAAGTATTCGCTTCCAAGAATTGATGATTTATTTGATCAATTGATTGGGGTGAGTTACTTCTCAAAGATTGACTTGCGGTCCGGTTATCATCAGTTAAAGATACGTGAAGAAGACGTACCAAAGACAGCTTTTCGTACACGATACGGTCATCATGAGTTTTTGGTGATGCCGTTCGGACTTACCAATGCACTAGCAACTTTTATGGATATGATGAATAGAATATATCATCCACATCTCGATAAGTTTGTCATTGTATTTATCGATGATATATTGATATATTCTAAGTCTGAAGAAGAGCACGCGAATCATCTTCGGTTGATTCTAGAGTTATTGAAACAAGAGAAACTGTATGCCAAGATGTCTAAGTGTGAATTTTGGCTATGCGAAGTTCAATTGCTGGGTCATATTATTTCTGAGGCAGGAATTCAAGTAGATCCACTTAAGATTGAAGCTATCGAGAAGTGGGAAGCACCAAGAACACCGATAGAGATCCGAAGTTTTCTTGGATTGGCCGGTTATTATCGAAAGTTTATACAAGACTTTTCTCGTGTTGCTACCCCGTTAACGGGACTTACGAAAAAGAATGTGCAGTTCGAATGGAAAGAAGCGCAAGCTGAAGCTTTTCAGATGTTAAAAGACAAATTGTGCAGCGCGCCAATTCTATCCTTGCCTGATGGTTCGGAAGATTTTGTGGTTTACAGCGACGCCTCGAAGCTTGGTTTAGGATGTGTGTTAATGCAACATGGAAAGCTTATCGCTTATGCTTCAAGACAGTTGAAAGAGCATGAAAAGCAATACCCTACTCACGACATGGAGTTGGCTGTGGTCTTTGCACTAAAGATCTTGAGGCATTACTTATATGGGACGAAATGCCAAATTTTTACAGATCATAAAAGTTTGCAGCATTTGTTCCATCAACGAGATCTGAATATGCGGCAACGACGCTGGTTGGAATTGGTAAGCGATTACGATTGTGAAATTCTATACCATCCAGGAAAGGCAAATGTTGTGGCCGACGCGCTGAGCCGCAAAGAGAAGAATGGGACGATTAAAGCTACCGCTTTACGAGCTGAATTGTTGCCAAGCATTCACGAAGAGTTACAAAGAAGTCAAATTTAGGTCATTAAAGAAGAAAACGTCAAAAGAGAACGACTTGGAGGTTTACTATCTAAAATGGTAAAAGATCGTCGTGATTTTATATGTTTCAGAAATAGAGTTTGGGTCCACGTTATGGTGACGTAAGAGACAGGGTTTTAAGTGAAGCTCACAAGTCTCGTTTTTCTATTCACCCGGGTACTAATAAAATGTATCATGATATGAGGCAATTTTATTGGTGGTCGAGAATGAAGAAAGATGTCGCGCGTTATGTGGAAAAATGTATGACTTGTATACAAGTCAAAATAGAACATCAAAGACCTTACGGAAAGTTACAGCCGTTAGAAATTCTAGTTTGTAAGTGGGATCATATTACTATGGATTTCATAACAAAGATGCCTAGAACACAAAAAGGTTTTGATGCTATTTGGGTTATTGTGGATCGTTTATCAAAGTCTGCACCTTTCTTGTAGATGAAAGGATCGTACTCAACGGAACGGTTGGCGAAGTTATATATTGATGAAGTGGTAACACGTCATGGTGTCCCTTTATCAATTGTTTCTGATCGTGACACTCATTATACTTCTATGTTTTGGAGAAGTTTCCAAAGAGAAATAGGTTCACAAATAAAGTTAAGTACGGCTTATCATCCGCAAACAGATGGTCAAAGTGAACGTACGATTCAAATGTTAGAAGATATGTTGCCGGCATGTATTATTGACTTGGGTGGATCATGGGATAGTCATTTACCTTTGATCGAGTTCGCCTACAATAATAGTTATCACTCAAGTATTCAAGCGGCGCCTTTTGAAGTTCTTTATGGACGAAAGTGTCGAATGCCGCTGTGTTGGAATGAAGTGGGCGAGAGACAATTTAGCTAGACCCGATATAGTTCAGCTTACGGCTGATAAGATCAACCAGATTCATGAACGAATGAAAACAGCCCAAGATCGGCAGAAGAATTATGCTGATAAGCGTCATAAGCCGATTGAATTTCAAATTGAAGATAAGGTGATGTTGAAAGTATCACCTTGGAAAGGAATTGTTAGATTCGGTAAGAGAGGCAAGTTAAGTCCAAGGTACATTGGACCTTTTGCAATCATTGAAAGGATTGGAGAAGTGGCTTATCGACTAGATCTTCCGGTAGAGTTGAGTGCTATTCATGACACTTTTCATGTGTCAAACTTAAGGAAGTGTCTAGTTAATCCAGAAGAAGTTGTGCCACTACCAGAAATCAAAGTTGATGAGAAGTTGTGTTTTGAAGAGACTCCTGAAGCTATTATCGATTCTAAGGTTAAAGCTTTACGGAACAAAGAGATTCGACGTGTGAAAGTCCAATGGCGTTATCACAAGGGACCATAAGCAACTTGGGAACCCGAATCTGAGATGAGAATGAAGTATCCTCACTTGTTTACTTAGTGGAATTCCGGGATGGAATTCTTCTAAGGAGGGAATATTGTAATATTCGGGTTTCGATTTAATTTTCGATTGAATGTGAAGGTTTTTTTTGTGATTTGTGTGTTATTGAGGGGTAAAGACTTAATTGGTTAATCTCCATTTTAACCAATCCAAAATAAACATGCACGTGCTTGCATGTATGTTTCATGTTGGTTTTCTTGATGGCAGGTGGATAAGGGTTTTTAACCCATACACCGCCTCACATTTCTCCTTGCTACTTAGTTTTGTAGTTTCTTTATTTAGAAATTAAATGGGGAGATTTTAGAAAGATTGTTGGGTCTCTGTGGTTTTGTAAAAGCAGAAAGAAGAAAGAAGGTAAGAACTTATGGTTTTGATTATAAGTTATGATTTGTTAAGTTTTGAATTTAAATCGATATTTTGACCGATAGATTTGTATATTATAGATATACGTTGTGGTTTTATCATTATCGCTTAGAAGTCTCGGTGGTTTCGGTTATTATCGTTTAAGGTGAGTTCTTATGAAAATATCATTTTACATATATCCGAACTTAACTTGTTTTATGTAAAATGTTTATGGTTTATGGATTATTGTTCTATGTGAATTACTGGAAAAAAGTGGTTTACTTTATAAAGATATTCATACTTGTTGATTTTGAATATATCGGATCTTAGGATTCGACATCTGAGGATGTCGAGCCTTTAGGATTCGACATCTAAGGATATCGAGCCTTTAGGTTTCGACATCCTAGGATGTCGAGTCTTTAGGATACGACAAGTAAGAATATCGAATCTATAGGATTCGGAAACTGAGGTTATCGACCCATATGACCCGACATGTCGGTACTATGTAGTATTGTTGATAAGCTGTGGGAGGGTCAGGCTTCGTATTTTACCATACGAACCTTGAACCTTGGGAGGGTCAGGCTTTGTATAATGCCATACGAACCTTGAACCTTGGGAGGGTCAAGCTTTGTATCATGCCATACAAACCTTGAACCTTGATATACTAAGAGGGGTCAGGTTTCGTATTACACCATACGAACCTCGTATCTTGATAAAGTAAAGTCAGAATTTCTTTGAGAAAGTTTTCCCTTTAAATGATCTGGTTTTGAAAGATTTATACAATTGTGAATTCCTGGTTTAAAAAGGAAGGAAATTCTCACTAGACCTGTCGGTCTAACCCTCAATCGTTTCAAAGTAATTTTTTACAAGTCCACTTCGTTTGGAAGGCAAAGGCAAGGGCAAGATGTAATATGTTATGCTAGCTTTTTGTTGTACACTAGTAGCATAAACTGGTTGTAATACATAAAACTTGTTGTGTATATGAAATCTATGGACTTTTGGGGTTTTTGGTTTATACGGGTTGTTTCAATTGTTTCAGTCAATGTGGCATTGCATTGATATGTATGATAAGTTTGTGGAATATTGTGGAATTGATATACGGTTAGCAACCGAGAAGAAATTCCCCTGATAAAACGACGCGGTTGAAATACCTTGTATGGCACTGAGCTGGCCTTCCTAACAAAATGTCTATTGACAGCACAAATGTAACATTCGAAATTTTCGGTAAGTAAATATTTTTAGCCCAAGTCTTCTTTAGTTAGTGTATTTATACTTATGTATATATATGATATATATCTATATATATATATATATAATCCAATGCTTGTTAATTGTAGAAACTATATTTATAAATTTTTGATGCGTATATATATACTAGTTGTTAACTACCTGCGCAATGCGGCGGGATGCAAAATCGAATAAATGTAAGAAGAAATGCATAATATACTCAAGTTTTTACCAAATAAAACATGCAGTTTGGTTTATCTTATATAGAGTGTGAAAATAAATAGAGAGCAAATTGATTATTTGGATGCAAAAAACATATCTACTAATGGAAGGCATAGGCTTCATGTATCAGATTGTATGACGATACCATGATCACAAAAATCATTAAAAAAAAGTTAGAATTCGGTTCTACCGCAACTAATTAGTCATCAAAAACTAATTATTAATTAAAAATACTTTCATAAAAATCATGACGGGCTATTATTTCAAAATAGATACAATATATCAACCTTACAAAGAAAATACATTGACAACATACAAAACATTTCTATGAAGAAAATCTAAATTACTTCAACGGCCTTTAACTCCTTTAACCAACTGAAATTCATACATGTTGATCAAACTACATCAGTGCCCCCATTCTCTTGCAATCATGCTCAACTAAGTCAAAAGAATCCTTCTATGGGCCATTGCATCTAGACTTGCCATCATTTCATCATCTTCATATTGCTTGATCTTTTTACACGTATTAAAAAGAAGAAGAAATGGCTTTACCAAGCATTTTTCTTGTTTAAAAAAAAGAAGAGAAGGCTTCTAGTATATTTGTTAGTTGGACTGATAAAGTACTTGATGAACTCTGCGTTTATTTGGTTTTCTTTACAAATGTAATCTACCACATTGGCCAATATAGCTTTGTTTGTTTGGTTTTAGTTTTTAGTTTTTAATTTTTGATTTTTAATTTATGTTAACGTTATCATTATTGACAAAAAAGCACTTGATATTTGGAAGAGTATGCAGAGGAATAGAGTGTCAAGAGGCTTGGTAGGGTTCATTTACACTTCACACCGATACTACCAATACATTCTTAGGGGTTGTTTATCAAACTCTTACCCGAGATGAACTTACCAAGACACGTTACCTTATCGAAAGAATATGACAAAAACCAAAATCTTACCAGCTAAAAGCAATGACAAGAAACAAGAATCTTATCCAGAAAGTGAGGTTAACATTACCGGTTACCACCTACAAGGTAAATTGATGCTTTTTTATGGACTACAAACTTACCCAAGTGATGGTGTAAATTCTTTCCAGTAAGCATGTGCCATGTAAATGTATAGCTTTAAAGGGCCATGTTTATTTTGACAGACATAAACCATTGCATATGCATCAACAAGCTGGTAATGAGAATTGAGACATTGTAGAATTTGATGACAGAAGTACATTTTCACAAAAACACTTGTTTGACCCATATAATGTAATGTAAAATAAGTTTTGGCCATTATATGGTATGAGTTATTTGTTTAGCCATTGTACCTAAATGTCCATACTGTTTGCCTTCCGTCTTCCTTGTTTGTCAAAAAAGGAAGTAGTTTGATCTGATCATTTTACCCACAAGCCCTACGTAAGAGTAATGTGTTTACAAGTTGTAAGTTGGTACATGAGACATGGGGACCAAACAAGTAACTTTAACAATAAAGATGGCCCTTTAAAGCAATTTCTTGATTTCTTATTCTTACTTGTAGCATGTATGATCATCTTTAGATGACTTTCTTTATTCTTTTGTTATTCTAAAAGTCTTGATATATTCCAGGATAATCCATGACGTGAAAATACTACTGACAACGCTTAAATTGATCTTTGTTAGTACCTTTAGATGCAGATATCTAATGTTTAAAAAGGTTAAATATTAAATAAAAAACAACCCAAAATTTTTTTGGGGCTCCCAACAGAGATCAAAGAGTTTATTTCTAGAACGGAGAACCTACGCATGTTTAGAATTATAATCAAACCCATTTTAAGACTGTTGGACAGATTGGGGGTAGTTTTAGCTTAAAACAATATGAGCAGATATACATATTTGGGGGTATCTCCACAAGGCTCTCTTTTGGTTAAGTTAAAACAATATGAGCAGATATACATCAACTACACCTTTTAAACTACCCATTTATAATGGTTAAGTTATCACATACTCTACCGATGTATCTAATGAGCTTCATTTATCTAATGATTTATGGCTTCACAAATTTATTATATGATTGTAGAACCATAATCGGAGGGTTATGGTCCTTGATGAATCAGCTTAATGCAACATGTATCCAGATTCTATGTTATTCAGGAGTTTGATGAATGATAAAGAAGTTGTCACAATAGTTGTTTAGCAGGACATAATAGACAGAGGAGGAAGAGACATCCTGAAAATACACCTCTATTCTTGCTCGATACTCTGCGGTGGTAACGTTTTCTGATATCATGTTTGATTTTTTTAGTTTTCTTTTGAAGTAGTTTTAATTTAGCTCTCTTTCTTGAAACATCCAGCAGAGCCTTCTTTTTCATTTAGTGCCTTTTGGATGTTAGGAGACACCATCACGGTGGAAGGTGGCATGTTCTGTCTGCAAGCATTTTTTTTGCCATCAAAATGGCAACAATCTTGCCCAATAAGAGCCATGATTCATATTTCTTACTGTAAGGGCAAACTGTCGTCTTCTATTAAATAGTAATTGATATTTTGGATGTAGCCTGCATAATGATGTATTTGCAGGTAACGTCTCATCATGGTGTGTTACACGATATCGTTTTGTGTACATATCTGAAGTAAATAATTTGTAGACATAATGATATATTATTGAGTTTGGTATAAGGAATAATCACGGGAAATATATTTTAATTTTTTTTCTCGTCTCTTGTAGGTTTGCGTGAGTTGGTTTGACTGTTTTATCTCTTCATGATGGCAGCGATATGATTCTTGAAGTAGGAAAGATGTCTAAAGACGGTGGCGCTGAAGGACTCACAAACATTTCTTTTTTATTATTCACTGTTTCATGGTTAATCAGTCGGCTTATCAAACCCGTTTTGGATACTCTGGAGTACAAAGTTAGACTACAATGGTTTATATATATATATATATATATATATTTTGATGTTCAAATATCTAATGTTCTTTCTGGTCAAAATACATGATGAGGTCACAATTAGTATTATATATTTATATCCCAAAACCACTTGAGTGGTTGGTTGTTAACATAAAGACTCTTGGCAGGGAGCATCGAATGTGAAATAAGATCAAGAACAAAAAACCGTTGGATCAAATGCTTCCTATTTCTAAATTTCAAACTATTTCACAACCATCATAAGTAGATTATTATGAGGATGAGAATTACAAAGATGAAGTGGAACTGCTAAGTGAGATAGAAGAAAGCTTTTGGAAACAACTTACAGAGAACGGAAATGCCAAAGACCGGTTGAAGAAAGAATTGGGAAATCTGGTAAACGTCAAAGACTGGTTGAAGAAAGAATTGGGAAATCTGACTGTTTGAAGGACACAACGCAGTAGCATTTATTTAACCTCATTATGCGGTTTCCATTGTTGACTGGAAAATATTTTTGGGTTTGTTAGGTAATCTGTGAAATTGCTTTTTGAAGTATATGTTATGTATGACACTTTGATTTTGTCTACACTACTTTAGATGAAGGATCGAGTGTGAATAGGTGTTAAGGTGAGAAGTCTAAGGAGGGATTTTGACGATCACTTTTAAACTCACCACTCTTATCTCATGAATTGCATTTATCTCGTGAATTGATTTGGTGCATCTCGGTTTTACGTCTAAAATCCTTTCTAACCATTCTCACCATAACTTTCATTTTTATCGGAACACAACCCCACTTTACTAAAAGAATGAAATCATAAAAGACCATAGATTACAAATGATAAACTTGACCTACTTCTTATAATGAAAAGAGATAAATATATGAACTGAGCTCAATTGGAAACTCACCATCCGATCTTAAAAATAAATCAATAAAAACTTCGTTGATCTTGACAAAAAGTGTAGGCAAATTGTTATAAATATTTAAGTGTGGGGGAGGGTTTGAAACAACTTTAGGGCCGTTTACCAAACGCTTATACAGGAAAAGTGCAACATCATCATTTACTTATCATTAAGATTTTAGGGGTCATTTATCAAACGCTTACACATGTAAGATATTATTGGTATGGCTTATCAAGTCATAATACCTTACCTGATCTTACCCGGTAAGAGTAAAGTGCAGGACCGAGAGTCTTATCCGGTAAGTGAGGGTGATGACTCTTATCATGGTTAGTGCTTACCAGGTAAATTGTTGCATACAACATCGTTTTAGTGTACTCAAATCTTATTCGATAAGTAAGTGACAATGTTGAATTTTACCGGTATACATTTACCCCGCTGCTTTGCGCGGGTACACTACTAGTATATAATAAATATAAACATATATTTATTGGCATTTTACGTGTACCAAGTATAATATATATATATGTCAAATAAGCATAATACAATTATGGATATGGATCCATGAGAATATTGGTTAAGGCATGAGTTAGTGGGAGTGTGGGACGGTGGGTTTTATGGAGTATTGAAGAAATTTTTGTTGCCAAACAGTGTACAAGACAAGACGGCTTAGTATGCGGCTCCAACCCGCCCGCATGGCTCTGCTTCACCTTTCACCCTTGGCTAAATTTCCTTGTTGCATCTTTTCTAACCCACGTGGTTTTCATTCTTTTCACTCATTTCTTCCTATTCTCTCTCTCTCTCTCTCTCTCTCTCTCTTATTTATTTCAAAACCAATCTTCCATTAATTGTAGTAGTAATTAGGAATTTATGATCTTTGTAGTGCCGTCAATATTTGAAGACTAAAGCTTCGTGTGTTGTGTTCAAGATCAAGATTTCTCCCCATTTTCTCGGTTTTCTTTAAAACCTAGTGGGTGAGTATAAATTTCTTTGTAAAAACTAGATACATGTCTAAATGTTATGTATGAGTACTTACTCATCTAGATTAATTTCATATATTGGTCCATAAATTGGTGTTTTTGGCTATTTGACCTTATTTTTGGGATTATGCATAAACTTGAAATTATTCCTTATGATTCATGTATTATTTGTTCACTCCTGATCATATTTGTTCTAAAAAGAGACTTCATGAGATTAAATTAAGAAACTATGAGAATTACCATATGGGTATTTTGACCTAATATTTGGGGCCTTGGCATATTTAGGGATTAATTTAGAGACATGATTTATTTAGTGGTTGGACCACTTATTGGACCATTTTTATGGTAAGCATATGCTAATACTTGATCATGTAAATCCACCTATGTGTTATATGATATGATTGGGTAAACCTGTGAGTATTCACTAGGAGGTTGAGTCCGGAAGTGATGTCTCTGTCACATACCAGGATCTCCGTCCTTGAACTAATGCCTTGGAGGTAGTATTTAAGTGAGCCGGGGCTTGCGGTGCTATCTACAATTATGGACACTAAGGTTAATCGTTCCTTTATGATGATGCTCATATGGCTATACGGGACTTCCCCGTTAATCCTAAATAACTCTCTTAAATGTTCTTCATTATTGAATTGTATCTATTTTACTTGTTCATGCTCACTAGGATTTTTGGCCTAACACTTGTTTGGTGTCGACATGTATCTGAGGTGCTAGCAGTGTGACCGCCAAGAAGGTTTGATCGGCCTGTAGAGTGAGCTTGGGGAAACTTTGGGACACTATTCAGTTGACTAAACTTTTGATTATTTGGGATGATACGAGATTGTAATCTAGTTCTTTTAGGATTAGAGTAGGAGGTTGTTAACCTCAAACCAACTTATTTACAAACTGTATTTAACTGGTGTGCTTTATTCCCTTTTTGGTCAAGCTCGTATTTTGACATTTATTTATCGTATTTCCCTTTTTCGGGAAATTTTGTTATCCTTATTTTTAGGGTATTACAACAAATGATTCGAAGAACAGAAAGTTGCTTCGTAACTCCAATTTCATAGTTACTGGATGTGATGCTCAAGTTCGGTTTCGTAGGGTAGTTGGAACAAACGTTTTTAAGTTATACTTCTTCAATGATACGCACAACCATCCTATGTATGATGAGTACGAAAGAATCTTATCCCGCAATAGGAGACAGATGTAAAAATATAAATGATTATTAGCTTATCATGAGTCTAATTAAGTACAATTTTAATAAGTCATAACTTCTAGTGGCGTATTTGTTGGTTTATAGTTCAATACGTTTTCAATGATGATTTTTCAATAAACATAATATCCATAGTTTTTGATTATTTTTAGTTATTTAATAAAAGGAGCACAATACATCATATATGTTTAATAAATATAGCAATTTGCTATTAACTAACGATTACAATACATGTTAAGCATATATGATCCAATAAAACAGTTTGTAAAATCAACAATGATTTTAGGTAAGCATAACTTAGAAAGCTAATTAATAAATGGATCACAATTTATCAAATATATTCAATAAATATAGCAATTGGCTATTAACAATTACAAAACATGTAAAGCGTATATGATCCAATAAAACAGTGTGTAAAATCAAGAATATTTTTTGGTAATCATAACTTACGAAGCTACTTAATAAAGGATCACAATATATCAAATCTGTTCAATAAATATAGCAGTTGGATATTAACAATTACAATACATGTTAAGCGTATATGATCCAACAACCCTCCTCCGAAGCACATATCTTTCATACAGTTGAGTTGTTAAACGGACATCGACATTATTGCATTGAAGAGTGGATACGGTGTTGTTGCAATTTGATTCCGTACGACGGTTTCCTTTTGCTTTTTAACCTCTCACTTACATCTGTAACTTTCCTTTTCCCTTTGTTACACTCCAGGACCATACTTTTTGTATGATCTCCTTACTTTTTGTATGATCTCCTTCTTCAATCTGATTACTGTTTATTCGAACCATTTTTTTTGGAAAGGGTATCCTAGGCATTTGCCCAGACTAATCCCTGACAATTTTAAGACTGCTAAAGCATGCAGCCCTGAGATAATTCTCAGTGGCCACAAGTTGTTTGCGCCTGAATTTGAACCTGGGATAGATGGGTTATTTAGCCTCATCCCCCACAAGTCTTAACCAATACGCCATTTTTTGTGTTCCATCAATCTCTACTAAAAAAACAAACAATGGGTTATCATTACAAATTATAGATAAATCACATTATAATGTGTATATTATGATTTATAATAGCACAATGTTTTTCCAACTAAACACAGTTTCTGCATCAATGATATTATACCAACATTTATTATATTATACTTGTCATATAAAATTACACATGCATCTCTGTTAATCATATATGAATGTACACATTGCATAACAAACCACATGTTACGGTGTAAATAGACAAGGTAGTTAATCATATATGACGGGGTACATTACTGATATCATATAACACGGTTTTTAGTACATGTGGTTAATCATTTACGATATT
This sequence comes from Silybum marianum, assembly GCA_036898165.1. Classification (NCBI taxonomy): domain Eukaryota; kingdom Viridiplantae; phylum Streptophyta; class Magnoliopsida; order Asterales; family Asteraceae; genus Silybum; species Silybum marianum. The sequence goes on from CM072534.1 coordinate 7,702,576, forward strand.
ATCCATAGCATTACAGATTTACAATATTACCATGAAAATTTATCCTCTACTAAATCATATATGAAATACATCCTTTACCTATCATATAATAAAAGGTTAATATTTCATGAAACTAATCACATAAGCACCAACGACTTAGTATAATCCTTTTTGTTGACATCAAAACACGATATTCGATATAAACAGACACAAGTTACTATGGAATGCTAATTTTATACAAAAAAACACAATAATTCATGAAAATCTTTATTATCAGTACTGATACATTCTTCAATCCTAATTTTTACATGTAGTATCATTATAAAAGACATGTTTTCTGTCACATCTGTTAAAATAACTCTGTTTTATTCACACATCCAAATCTACCACCATGAAGGTAAAAGTTTAATATTTTTTCATTAAAAAATTCATCAAATACTGTGCATTTCTTCCAACCATATACGATGTGAATACCATATACGATTTTTTATGTCAAGTATGTAAACAATGTGTATAAGAAAGAATATAGCTTAATGACGCATCCGACTCAAGAATCAAAGATGTAGTTGACGAATAGAAAAGAAATGATACCTGCAGTTATAGTCCTCTCTGTATTGACTCTTACCAAACGACGATTATTAGTTGACTTGTATTTGACCTGAATACATTCATTTGCGGCCTTTGTTGATCGGTGTTTTGGCTTGGTTTTCTTTGATATGCGGTTGCTTCAGCGAACACCTAATTCTAACAGATGATCAAGCAGAAACACGATTAGGGTTTTTTTTCATATTCAATCGACTATGCAACTTCAGTATTATACAAAATACTAATGAAAATCATAAACTAACCTTGCGATTCCATGGCTTTTGTCTTCAATCGAAATCAATCTTCTTCAACCGGAGTCGTAAAACAGAAACTACTATGAAAATACGGTTCTATACTCACCTTGATATAAACCCTTATCACAAGAATGGTTATGATTTTGCAGATAAGTTCAAAAGTTTCAAAGATATCAGTCATATCTGTAGCAACTCGAGTGAAAATAGGCAATGATTGGAAGTAGCTGTTAATAGGGATAATCATCCCTTACATATTGCCCGCCTAAATCAGTTAGACTTGTAGTTTTTGTATGATTTTTTCCAATATTACCCCTAAGTCAATTAAACACGGATGGAATCTTGCATTACTTTAAATAGAAATGAAAATAAATGGCCTTTTAAATATCAAATGTAGATCATCTTAACTCAATGGCTGAGATCATTCCCTCTTTAAATGATACCCATTCTCGTTTGATCCTCCCCCTATATATATATATATATATATATATATATATATATATATAGGGAAGTTCAAATACAAAGCAGTTGAAAGGTACAAACTATACAAACTGTTTCAAATCAATACAAAAATAATTTTTTCATGATTTTTTTTTCCATCAAATGATACGATTTAAGATATTATTACACATATGTTTGTTTTATAATGAAAAAGTTTCACATGTATTTGTTTTCATAAGTTGAAATTTCTCATATATTATTTATGAAAAAGTTTCATATGTATTTGTTTCATAATGTAAAAGTTTCACATGTAATTTTTTCTCAAGGTGAAACAAACATATGTGCGATAATATTTTAAATCATAGCATTTGATTAAAAAACCAAGAAAAAAATTATTTTTATATTGATTTGAACCAGTTTGTATAGTTTGTACCTTTCAACTGATTTGTATTTGAACCAGCATCTATATATATATATATACGGACGGGTTCAAATGAGAACTCAAATTTGGTTGTGAGCGTGAAGACAAATGAGAGCGCGACACGTGTCATATTCAGACTGAATAATCAAATAACTATTCAGTCTGAATATTTCTTTGATTATTCAGTCTGAATAATCTACATTCAGACACCTGTCGTGCTCTCATTTTTCCTCACGTTCACAACCAAATTTGAGTTCGCATTTGAATTTTTCTCCCTCTCTCTCTCTCTCTATATATATATATATATACACATATATACAGAGGAGATTTCAATTACAAACCCGACAATTCAAACAAACTTTACAAACCAATCCTAGCCGTCCATCTAGTCTAATAAATATTTTATTTTATTTTGTTTTCTAATTCAAAGTCATGATCATAATTAATGTAGTGATCATTTTTGTATATATCTCAACCATAATTAATGAGTTATGATAAATATCCATAAATATCTCAGTTATTTTCTAATATAATAACTTATGAAGTTTATTTAAATTGTTAGATTTGCAATTAAAACAAATACAAATACGTATTTATCAACATAAAGGCGGAATCAAATATAAATCACCTTATTCATATAAACTCTGTAAATTATTATGGCCAATCAGAATGATTTATTCCTTTTTTTTTTCTTTTTTCTCATTATTTCATATTAAAAAGTTATATTGTCTTTTTTCCGTTTGATTTATTTATAGTGATTATCTTTTAATTAATCCACTGGATTTTATGGGGATGTTGATTTTTTTTATGGTAATAGTTTAAATTACGATATCGTAATTGTTTCTTTCACTCTAATATTTGTCAATATTGAAGTTTATTTGTGGTCGTGAAATCACGAATTTTTTTCATTCACAAAACCATTAAATCATAAGTTTATTTTCATTCCTTTGTAATATGTTTCTTAACCGGATTTAAAAGTAGTTATAGAAAATAATTTACATAATTGAGAGTTTTTAGGACTTTTTTATGAATTGCTTAGAAATTCCGACGAATAAAGTTGTATGATAAGTGTGTTATCAACAAAAGAATGTACCGATATATATAGCTATAGATAGATATAAATGTTTATAGTTATTTATGAAGTAAATCTTCTTCCATGTTTATCATTATATATCTCTATTTAATCGACCCTATTTAAAGGGCTTATGATAAATAAAAAATACATATTTATTCTATTTATTTTTTGTTGTTATATTTCATTTTTCTAACACATTATCAGCACGATGCTTCGTTAAGAAAGAATTTGGTCGAGACGTAAAACTAGTATCTTTTACGAAATTGATATCGATTCCAGCGAGGTATATTCTTTTTTACCTTAAATTGATATGTTCATTCATGAATTCAATAAAATAAATTTGTTGATGGTAACAATTAGAATTAGTACTACATATTCTTTTTATCAATTAAATGAAAAAAAGAAAAAGCAAAAAACATGTATCAACGCACCGAAAATCCATCGTCAACAAGAAGAAAAAGAAAAAGGTTAGTTTAACTATTTTTAGATCTTATTGTTATATTTTTCTATAGATGATCTTATTTAACTCCTCTTGGGTTTGTATAATTGCTCTTAAGCATATATGGGACAGTAAAATATTAAAAAATTAGATACTTCATATTTGATTCGAAACTTGTTGACAAAGGACTTGATGGTTCGAAATGAATATCTTATTTTCTCCAAAATTTTAGACCTATATGATAATTATGCCTAAGAGCATCTCCAATAACTTCCCTAAAATGGGAAAAATGGATAAAATGTGGATTTTGAACAACTACTTTATTCCAATAGCTTCTCCGTAATAATCTTCAAAATGAAGAAAGTAAGAGAGAGTGAGTGAGTTTTTCTCCAAATATGGAGTCACTACAACAAAATTGGGTTTATAGGACGCCTTTTTTAGGACACTTTATTAAAAGCGTCCTGTAAAACCATTTTTAGGACACTTCTCTAAAACCGTCCTAAAAATCCACGTCTAATAGGACACTTTTCTAAATAAGTCCTATAAAATCAAGTCTAATAGAGGATATTTTTAAAAATACATCCTATAAATAAGTCTAATAGGACACTTTTTAAAGTGCGTCCTATAAAATAATTTTTTTAAGTAAACTAATATATATAATCAAATAAAATTGAAGTACATGTTTAATTCATATAAAACATCATAAATAAATTTTCATTAATCATTGGATCAGATAAGATGTTTATAAAAGCTATTTTAGGCCCATTGGACCAGATATTTAGTTGGCTCAACCCGATTCAAATTCAAAATTTTACCCCAACGCTCGTTGTACGGTCCGTCACTCAACTTTCGCACGTCTGAGTAACTCTCTGCTCTCGTAGTTTCGAATCTCAACCCTCTACTATCTACGCTACGCTATCTCATGCTTCAATTGGATTTCATAGAATTTCGATTGGATCGATTGAACATAATCTCTACTCTCTACGCTATCTCATGCTTCGGTCAAGTTAGGGCTCGGTTTTCTAATAAGCAATCGGCTCCAGGTATGGATTGTAAAATGTTCTTCGATCAACTTCTTCTAGAATTGATTATGTTGGAGTCGAAATTAGACTTCTTATGGAACTGATTGTGTTTTTATTTTAAATTGAATTTTCGATTGAAATTGTGTTCTTAACCGATTGATTTCTTAAGTTGCTTTCATTGTTTTTTCTTCTTAATTGGTTTACGGTGCGTGATGTTTTTGATTAAATCTAGAATGTTGCTAGGAATTGTATCTTTAGATATTCCAATGCATATGATGTTATTGTTTGGAAAAATATCTAGTCGACCAGCAAGTAATGTAGTCTTATGAAGAAGTAGGAGGTTTTATTTCAAGTGTTGTGAAACTGAAATAAATAATGTACAAGTTAAGTTAACAAACACTTGAGAGATAAAACTTCGCAAATTTAGAAGAGATAAATGCTGCACAAAAACCATATCTACCTCACAATCAGGTTTATCTTGATCCCTGTTTGCGTGTCTTATTTGTTCATTAATTTATTATTTATTTGTGTATCTGCATACACAAATAATTAAGGATTACGTTTTGAACTCTGTTTGTACTTTGTTGATATGTAATCACTCTGTTTATTATCTGTCACTTCACGTGCTGTTTTGAGCATATTGTTGGAATTAAAGAATTAATTGGTCTCCAGAAGGGGTATGGGAATTGGAAGTGATTTGAATGTACGAACTCATGACCATGTGAAGCCCAATGACCTTTGAAGCTACCCTTTTGATGTTTCTTTTGTGGTATTGATATTATTACACCAATGAGCAGCCTGACTATTGGTTACTTAGTGGGAAGTGGTGGTTAAGTGTAGATTTGTTGTCATATTCTTTTAGACTGTGAAGAGATCAATATGCAAATGTGTTTATGTTCCATGGTGTTGATTGTGGTTTCATTGAATTTATTTATTGAGTTTTTACCTTTTAGTTTCAATAGTTATATTGGTTTACCATTGAGTTTCAGTAGCTATATTGGTTTTACCATTATGTATTTCATTCATAATAGCATTCAATTGTCTCGAAAGCAAGTCAACATCTTGATTGGATTTTGGTTTTTTGACGATGCAGTCCGTTAAATTTACTCATACTTGCGATATCAAATCTGAATCAGGATCACTCGCCTGATTCTGAATACTGATGTTTCAGGCCCTTTTATTACTGGTATGTTCTTTATCATTCATGTTATTTTTAATTTAGATTTTAATTGTATTTATGTTGATGAACTTAGGGGCCGTTTACCAAATGCTTACCCGGGCAAGTGCTTACCAAGCCATATTACCTTACCGGGAGGAATATAACAAGTACCAAAAATCTTACCCTGTAAGAGCAAAGACAAGGAAAACAATGACCAATAGTCTTACCCGGGTAAGTGATTGCGACAGATCTTACCACGTAAGCGCTTACCGGGTAAATTATTGCATACGATACCGTTTTTGTGGACTAAAATCTTAACCGGTAAGTAAGTGATATTGTTGAATTTTGCCGGTAAGCACTTACCCGGGTAAGATTTGGTAAACGGTCCCTTAAACTAACAAAATAGTTTTGTAGAAATTCTTTTGAATCTCCTGATTTTCTTATGAGATATCGATGAAGTTTATTGACGTAAATCATGAAGTTCTAATAGCAAACACACTATGTCCCAAAACTCCAATTGGAAATGTTTTGAGGCAATTTCTATGTTTGAGGGAAAATTATTGTAACCAATTCATTTTGTCTTTATAATCTTCATGATTATACTCACAAAACCTTTTACCAAAATTTTGCATTTGAGTTTTTATTTTGATTCTAAGTTGATTTTGTGGTTATTAGTATAGTTAATCGGTTAATGGTTTGATATACAAATGATTTGCCTTGAATTGTTTTATTTTTTACAGGAATGATTGTTTTTAAGATGGTTAGAACAACATATACACACTGGGGTTGTCAAATGTTTTCGAAGTTTTGGGTTTCTTTAACAAAAAATACTTAAACGTTGGTATAATAATTGTGTTAATGAAAAATGATGGAAACGTAGTCATAGCATGTGAGAATGAACGTGATGCCTATTGGTATAATTTCTGAAGGATCGCACTTGACCATCTCTTTTATTGGTTTATTTTATTGTATTTGTTTTGGTGGTTAATTAATATTGAAGTTGATTTGTTGTAGTTGTTTGCAGAAATGGGTAAAGAATAGATGGATTAAATGAAGGTGCAAATTTCAAAGTGGTCTTGTTAGTAACCTTGTCCCATACTAATATTTCTGATTTGCTTCAAATCATTCATATGAACCGAATAAAATAAAAAAGACATTGCTAGAAAATTTCATACGCTTTTGACATTAGTATGTCTCTTAAGTTGGATGCAGGCTTAACTAATTTCTTGTTTGTGCAGAATGTAAAGGCATACATTAGACAAGGAATTTCTAGAGAATCAGTTTTGTATTACAAGGAGGCTCTTCAAGGTGTGTATTCTTCTATTTTGGAAGATTCATAATAAAAACTGCACTTAATTTCTTGACGATTGATGTCTTTAAAGATCATATTTGTGGAAAGTAAAGGCTTGTCATGTCTTGTGGTTTTAAATCTACCTTTGACATACAAGTAAACTGTAGTGCAAACATAGATCTTATATGCAAATTAAACACTATAAATATGCAAACACTATTCTTATCAATATCACTTGATAATAAATAAGAATTTAAATGATATGTTAGTATCAATACTGAAGTTTTTAATTTCTTGGATATATGTGATTTCGTATTTCATAGTTCATTTCTATGGTTATGTTAATTTCATGTCTAGTATTTGCTGCATCATTACCTCCATTTATAATCTATTTAATTCGATTGTGTTTAGATGGATTATTAGAGCCAACAATTTCTTTATGCATGGGTATTGCTTACCCTTTAATTCACCAAATCATAACTAACTTGTAAAACTAATATTTACTAATGTTAAAGTTTAATGTGGATACGCTTTCTAGCTAACCGAAAGGGTTCTTGTAAAAGTAAATATTTACTACTATTAGTTTTAACAAGTTTTGTTATGATATTTTTAAAATAAAGCAAACCCATGGTCGAATTATGGATACAAACTAGTAGTTATTTTGTCTTCAAGCAGGGAGGCAATAACGGTCAGCTACTACTATTCATTCTTTAAGTAAACGGTTTTTATTGAGAAATTATGAAGCATGGTTGAATTATAGATGTACAAGTAGTAGTTATTTTTTCAGAATCGCACTCTGAACTTTGGCATCCTGGTCTGAAATTGAAATATTGATGCCTTTTGGAGAATATAAAACTAATTACTAATCATTTTTTCAGAATCTTTCATTAGATGCAGAAGTAGAGCTAAAACGAGGAAGGACGAAACTCAGGTTTGTGTTTTGTGAATCAAAGTAAAATTTTATGTTATATTGTTGTCGTGAATCCATATCCTGACCATTCTTTTAAATGTATAGACAAAAAAGAAAGACAAGCAGCGGTGCAGTGACCATGTCTTTTTACTTTTTTTTAAAAGTTGATTTGGGATGACCTTTATATGTCTCTTGCACTTCTTTCTGTTTGCTTGAACCAGGATTGAAAGATGTACTCAAAGAGCTTCCTAATAGAGATTCATCAACATTCCGCTCACAAGTCACAAGTATGTACCTTTTACCAAACACTTATCCAGTAAGCGCTTACCGGTAAAAATTCAACACTATCACTTACTTACTAGGTAAGATTTTAGTCCATCAAAACGGCATCATATACAACAATCTACTTGGTAAGCTTTAACTGTGGTAAAAACCGTCATCCTCACTTACCGGGTAAGATTCTTGGTCCTTACCATATTCCTCCGGTAAGGTCATGTGACTTGGTAAGCATTTACTCGGGTAAGTATTTGGTAAACAACCTCTAAGTGTAGGATTTTTTTTATCATGTAACTTTAATCCCATATATGTGTTCTTTAATTGTAGGTGGTGCATCACCGAGATTGACATCTCTCGTTCGTAGGGGACAATAATATTTGCCTAATTCTTATTCTGTACTTAGTTTTGTCATGATACAACTTTGTGGTAGTACATAGTTTTGTAGTTGGTACTCATATAAGTACTTGTACAACATTGAATTTTCTTCTATCGAATCAATTTGTGAACCTTTCATATATGTTTTTAAATGTATTATTACAGAAGAATTTTATAACTGGATGAAGCATCCCATATTATAGTCTTTTAGGACCCTTTTTAGTATTACATAGTGATTTTATAGGACACTTTTTAGTGTTACATAGTTGGTTTTATAGGACATTTTTTAGTGTTACATAGTTGATTTTATATGACACTTTTTAGTGTTACATAGTTGGTTTTATAGGACACCCATATTTGTTTTTAAACGTAAACAATTTGTGACAACATAAAGCGTCCTATATTATAGTCTATTAGGACACTTTCTAGTGTTGCTTAATCTATTTTATAGGACCATGGCATTGGTATCATAATCTTAGAGTTTATTAGGACGCTCAAATTCGTCCCACCAACCTATTACAACGCATTTAGATGAGACACACATACTTTGTGTCCTATAAACTTAAATGTCCTATTAAGTACCCTAATAGGACACTTTTGAGGGTCCTATAAACCCATTTTTGTTGTAGTGAGTTCACTCCAAAAATGATTACCAAATGAAATGACCAATAAAAAACTTTGAAAAATAAATATTTAAAGAGAAAAATAATATTTTAATAGATGATGCAATATTTTAACATTATTTTGGAGAAATTATAGGAAATTTGTCGGAGATGAATGCAATTTTTTTAGAGATTTTGTCATTTGATTCTTCATTTTAGAAAATTATATTGAAGATGCTCTAATATTATTTCTTTTAAAAAAAATCACCACACAAGAATTATAGTGTACTTTTTATTTGTTTAACCATTAACATTGTTAGGCAATGAACAATAAATTTTGCCTTATAGAAACATATAATCAATTATAAACATAAATTACAATACATCATGTTTTAAGATGTTTTAACAACTTATTTTATGGTTAAATCGTTTGTATTGATTATCGGGTTCATAAATATTAATTATCAACCATTCTGATTAACGATTTCATAGATATCTGCTTATTAATATAAATAATTGTTCCATATTTTATTGATTTGTTATAAATTTATCTCTTAATTGGTTATTAATTTAAGATTGTATATCTTTTATGCAATAGATTTTATTTCCATAATGATAACATTATGATATCATCATATTTTATAATTGATCTTCTCACTAACATTAACATACTATATATCTTAAGTGTCATGCAAATACATATTAGTATTATTTAACTGGTCAATATCATTTATTTAGATCCACATTGCTTTCTTTATTTCTAGACAATTGTCATCATACTTTTAGATATGTTGAGCTCTATTTAAATATAAATTCAAATGTCTATCTTAATTATAAGTTTCCACATATAATTTTTATAATAAATTTTGTAAGTTACACTTCCAACTTTTATAGTTTTTGGTTTTTGTCAAAAGCTCTAAAAAATAGCATGAAAATGTTAAAATAATACTTAAATGTTTATCTTGATCGTGAATTCCTACTTATGATTTTCAACTTTATAGTTAGTTTTAGGAAGTTACAGTTCCAACCCCCATATATTTTAGTCCCTTACCAAAAGCTCCAAAAATACTATTAAGACATTAAAAGTTTAAATTTGACTTTATGTCAAAAAAAACCTAACATTTATTTGTCTCATGACATAATCTCTAAAAGTACCATTTGGTATTAAAACATTGAAGTTGACTTCATATGTCAAACTCGTATTATTTTTGGCCTCATGCCAAAAACATATAACTATTATGTATCTTCATATTAAATAAATCGCAAAATATTGATTGGATTTTGTCAAACGGGTGTAAATAGCCCCAAGGTTTATAGGGACTTAAGAAATACATGTGATTCCCTACTATCTGGAAATCCAATAGATTGAGTGATTCATTTTAACAAATTGAAATATTGATGAAGTACTATCAACAAAATTTAAACATACAAAAATCCAATATTATTATGATAATATATCATAATATAATCATTATCGATCATAATTTATCATATATTCTCCATTATTTACAACATCCTGGACTCGGAAAAACTTGACTACCACAAGATAGGTACAAAAAACCATAAGGCTTGTGGGGGATGAGGCTAGATAACCCATCTACCCCAGGTTCGAATCTAGGAGCAAACAACTTGTGGCTACTGGGAATTATCTTAGGGTTGTATGTTTTAGCAGTCTTAAAATTGTCAGGGATTAGTCTAGGCAAATGCCTATGATATCCTTTCCAAAAAAGATAGGTTCATCAAAACACATAATATGTAAAAATCACCAAAACCTATTGACCCTAAAAATCACCTATTAAATTACAAGTAAATACCTTGAGATTTTTTAGACGATACAACAGTCACAACCTTCATAGGGAATATCGTTAACCAGAATCCCTCAAAAATCGTGGGACGCCCTACAAAGAAAAATCAGGAGTATTCATTACCATGAACTCCTCCAACTAAAATACTTAGACGATGGATTGTCGTCTTCTTGTTAGCACAAGATTAATAGTCACTAAAGAATTACATTAATGAGAACCTTGTTAAAATATTCCTATCAATTGGAAATCGTATTATAAGAATGAAAATGGGTATATATGTACATCAATTATAATGATATGAAAGGAACGTATATTAGAGAAATTAATATGTCAAACTAGTGGATTATCTAGGTCATCAAATTATATTTTTACACCAATAAAGAACTTTGGGACAATTACACATATATTTTTTGACATGACCTTATGGGACACCATGGTCATGACATAATGATCCATGTATTAAAAAATACATATAGACACATTATCTTTCGAGTGAAAGGAAAAATGAGGGGGTTAACCAAATTGCAACTGTTGACTTCTACAACACAACAAGTAACACCACCATCATAATATGCCATCTCAAATACCTACAAATTTTGTATACCCTAATCTGTAGCCAAGACAGTAATGAGACCATCCTAAAGCTAAGGATATATACAAAAATATTTCATTCTTACAAACGAATACAAGGTGATATTTATGGACATAAACATCCAGAATGCGGACCATTAAAGTACTTTATGGTTCTGGTTTCGACACAATGAATGCAAGTCGTATTATTGTCCATATGAGATGTTGCACTCTAGCACTAGCTACACGTTCAAGGGCTCACCATCCTGATTATCTCATCAAGTCTACATGACTTGGAATGCTAGAGAATTTACATCATACTGATTTGATAGTTATTGCATATATATTCGGATCAACGTAGAGTTTCCTATACCCCATGCGTATATATAAAATGGTCTCATAGAAGTTGTCATCAAAAGAATATAGATGGTATATAGGGAATTGGTTATGTGCACAAATTTAGCCGCATTTTCTTGGGGTTATGCAAATATTACATGCAACCTTACTCATTTGTTTTTAGACCCACTACTAGCCAACCAGTATCATGTGTACCGGTTGGTAACTGGATATAAGTCTGATATTTTACATTTACGCATGTTTGGTTGTGTAGTATATATGTGCCAATTGCGCACCCACAGCGCACCCAAATGGGTCCTTAAAAATGATTTAGTATAAGTTGGATATGAATCCCCAATAATTATCCGCTAATATGAACCCTTGACGGGTGATCTCTTTGCCGCTAGATTTGCGGGTTGTCACTTTGATGAGACAGTCTTCCCGTTGTTAGGGGGAGATAGGAAAAATGATTTTCCATGGGAACGACAAGAAGTGTCATAGAATATTCTAACTCTATCTCATTTTGATCCCCAAACTCACAATGTAAAGTTGAAGTCAAACGAATCAGACTCGATACCTGATACATTTAATGTTATTCTACAAGTGACAAGATCACATATACCAGCTGCAAATATATCCGTAAGGTTAAAAGTCCCCAAACAAAGGCACAATGCCACTGGAAAGTGCGTTGCAATCATACATGGTGGAGGTGTGGTTGAGGTCGTGTATCCCAAAAGGAAATGGGGGAAGCTACTTGGTTCGATAGATGCTCATCTAAAGGAAGAGAAGAGTAAGGCACAACCATTTATCAACCTCTCATGAGATTGTCTCTGACTAAAACTATGTCTATGAATCATTACTGGAGGAAGCTCCGAAGTTAATCTTGATTCCATAGATCAAATAAATCTCAAATGAATTATGAAAGTGCATACGAGTCAATGGACAGGTCGTACATACTCGTTGATGATATATCCCGTAAACGACTTGAATCTAAAATTGAGATAAAAGATCTTGAAAAAACTCGTGTTTACTAGTTATATGAACTAGGACACCGAGCTTGTGGAGTATCGGTCCATCGATCCGCATATGTCCAAATGATCAAGCGATTTAATATGGACAAAACGCATCTGGTTAGCACTCCCATGATCGGTCGAAGTGTTGGATATAAGGAAAGATCCATTTCATCTAAATGATAATAACGAAGAGGTGTTATGAGCTGGAATTCCGTATCTAAGTACAATATGCGCATTATTGTTCTTAGCATAATACACTTGACCGTATATTGTATTTCTCAGTAAACTCGTTAGCTAGATTTAGCTCAGCGCCAATGCAACATCATTGGAATGATAACAAATTAATATTTTGGAACAACTGATATGGGCTTATACTTCCCTTACAAATACAAAAATTGGATTGATAATGAAACTTCAATGCCTACTTTGAATATGAGCGGCAAAAGTACTAGCTCCTATAGAAAAACCATCAAATAATGTCTTGGTATATATTTGTTGATATTAACTATCTATACAAAGGTTGTTCCCGAACTGGATAAGGAATTACCATAGGGAACATGTCGATTGCTTGGAAGTAAACTAAACAAATCCTTGTAACTACCTCTTCGAACTATTCCAAGAATATTGCTCTACATGAGACTATTCAATAATGTGCATGGTTAAGAACTATCATCACACATATTAGAAGAGCTAATGTTTTGAGTTCATCCAATACCCTACCTGCATATGTGGAAATAATGCCTCATGTATCAAAGAATTGAAAGCAAGATACATCAAGGGTGATAGCACAAAAGCATATTATACTTAAGTTTCTATATAATCAGCAATAACAATCACTCTTCTAGATTCAAATGAATCAAGTAAGATGTCACGAGGAAGTGACATATTTGCTTACCATATCATTACCTGAAACCGTGTTTGGAAACATTAGAAAGTATTGGAATGATGAGACTTTTCCAAACTCCCTTGATTATTGCACGAATCAGGGGGAGTAGTAGACAAAATAGGGAGTCTACTATATATGTAGTATTGGTATGTTGTTCCCTTTCCTTCACCAAGGTTTTTATTTTTCCCATTAGGGTTTGTTCTTTGGTGTAAGGTTTTAGTGCGGCAACAGTTTATATATACTACATTGTTTTCCTAAATCTCATGATTAATGTACGAACCTAAGAGAATATTAGACTAAAGGAAAAGTCTATATATTGCAAAAAAACTGGTGCGTTGTACTATTTCGTTCGTCCTATTTTTATTTTTCCCACTGAATTTTATTTTGGCGTAAGGTTTTAACGAGGCAACAATGGTGCACCATCATTCCCTTGACTCCACACAAAGGGGAGTGTTGTAGGATAAGTGTGACATTGTCAAAAGGATGTGACGATATAGATAGAGATAGACATAAATGTTTAGAGTTATTTATGGTGTAAATCTCTTTCCATGTTTATCATTATTTCTATTTAATCGACCATATTTAAAGGGATTATGATAAATAAAAAATACAGATTTATACTCTCTATTTTCTATTGTTATATTTCGTTTTTACCTTTTAACACATAGAACTTTTTTACTATTTTACCTTCTGGTGCCAATTTATTTAAAATAGATTGAATTGATTTCACTTGTTGATCAATTTTACCAATAGTTACAAATGAGTTGTAAACTTAGCATCAATGTGTAGGTATGTAAATGAAACCACCTTTATTTACATACATAAACATATAAGATACATTTCAAATACAATCCTATACATTCGTACAACCAATACAATCAAATATTGACCATTCATTATTTAGATTTTGTTTCTTTTTTTTAACTGAAAAGGGGAATTTCGTATTTAGTTGATTAGTAGATAAGTATTATTTTTTTGATTATTTTGTTTCCTTTTTTTTTAGCTAAACCGTCTGGCAATAATTATATTAATCTTTCTCTTTCATCATCATCTTCTTCCTTATTTCTATAGTTAACAACATTTTTTTCATGTTATCATGAAACATTTTTTTCATGACCCAGTAACTTCAGTGCATCAAGATTACATAATACAAAATCTTTGATGAATTGAAGTTCATAAAAAAGGGGATACATAGATTTATTCAGTCTGAATATTCAAACTGAATATAGTATTTATTCAGTCTGAATAGTATTTATTCAGTCTGAATATTTCTTTGTATATTGAGTCTGAATAATCTATATTCAACACGTTCGCACTCTCATTTGTCCTTATGTTCACAACCAAATTTGAGTTCGCATTTAAACTTTCCCTTCTCTCTCTCTCTCTCTATATATATATATATATAGAGGAAGGTTCAAATGAGAACTTTTAATTTCTAAAGGAACAAAAGGACAATTGTGGATCACATATGATGTGGGTCCCACATAATATTAAATCATTTATGATTTAATTTAATTTAATATTAAATCATAAATGATTTAATATTATGTGGGACCCACATCATATGTGGTCCACAAGTTGTTCCTTTGTTCCCTTAAATATGGGTGGTTCTCGTATGATCCCTCCCCTATATATATATATATATGGGGTTAGGTTCAAATGTGAACTCATTTTTGGTTGTGAACGTGAGGACGAATCTCAGCCACACATCTTCGATTATGGTGGACGCGATCACGAAGGATTGACGCGATTCATGGGAGGGTGGAGATTATTAAAGGAGGGGAACCAGGTCAAAACCGCCTTTATTGACCGGATAAGTGGCTGAGATTCGTCCTCACGTTCACAACCAAAAATGAGTTCACATTTGAACTTTCCTCTATATATATATATATACTTACAACTATATATAGGTGGGATCTTATGTTAACCGATTTATCGGTGTTATGTCTATAAACTACTATAGACCAATAAAAAACCAATTTTAAACAAGGTTGTTTCAAAGGATGTAGTTATTGATTGGGGGTAATTAGGTAATTTTCTGTTTTCATTCTTTTATGACTTAAAATGACCGTTACAATGTAGACACGATTTCATGATTTAATTCATTTTTAACTATATCAGTATTTTTCAGTTTTTTAGAGCATCCACAATAGAGGTTCCTGATGAGATTTCTCTTGGGTTTTAACAAGAACATCCACTATGGGACAACGGTTCTTGTCTAGTCATAGGTTCTTATTCAAACCCAGGTGCTTGAACAAGAACTTGAGCTCTTCCATAATTTCTTTTTCTGTTATTATTTTATTTATTATTTCTAACCATTATATTTAATAAATCTAAAAAACATATAAGTTAAAATTGATACAAAGTAATTTTTTTAATTTTGTTTTATTCTTCGTTTCTTGTAAAATTTTGTAAAGGTTTTTTAATCATCTCATTAATTATATGATTAACTCCGCTCTGAGTTGGCTGAAGATATTTTGTCGAATCAAGATTACGAGTGATCTATATTAGTATTTTCTATTTAGTGTTATTAAAATAATAGTTTTGTAATTTTACAAAAATTTTAATTGTAGTATAAATTCATGTTTATGTTTTAATTGTTTTTCAAACATGATAACAATATACGTATATATTAGCAAATTAAGATTAATATGAAAAAGTGAAATTTAATAAATTATTTTTGAAATTATAACTAATATATACAAATATTAAACTAATATAATACCCAATGAATAAAACTATATATTATTGATTAAATATAAAAAAAATGAAGCTTTCTACGAACCTCCATTGTAGAGTTTTATGTAGATTCTTACATTGTTGAGATGACAATGATGTGGTAGGAGAAAATAAGGCAACTGAGGTTTTTTGAGGTTCCACCACCGTGGATGCTCTTAGTGAACAAGACCACAGAGTAACAAAGACGAATGATAAACATGAATACAGTAGCAGCCAACATGCATGAACGTGTACTCAATGTTCCTTAGTGAATACTTTTCACATTGACAACTTGTTCATTGGTACCAGTCACACATGTTTTCACATCCTAAAAGTGTTCACTATACACATGTTCATATATGCCAAATTTTTATTGTGAACGTTGTTTATAAGCTACCGATTTTATATACGACAAACGTTATGTTTTGAACAATGTTCATATGTGATAATTAGTTCACATCATTCATAAGTTACATATTCTATATTAATAAGTTACATATTCTATATAAATAAATGAACACTCTAATCTCGGTTTCGACACGATGTAGTAATTGCCGAAGAAGTAATTAATGCTAAAAAAACTCTCCTTATCTTTTCTAAAATTACCTTTTTCATGAGTGTACATCCATGTTTATTGAACATCCTTTTTTAATTTATTATAAAGTTCCCTTATGAATTTAATCGATAGATTACAAAGAGTATTGGCTAGGATCGATTCACATAACTAACACCAATTATTGGTTTAACAATTGAACAAGGCCTTATATATAGGACAAATTTCAGCTACAAACTCGGTAATTTAAGCAAACTTTGCAAACCAATGTGACCAATCATATTCAACCAATTGTATTTTTTTTCTATTTTAGACGTTTACCATGTTTTTTTAAGGGAGATCAGTCAATTTCATTATTTAATTAATAAAAAAAGAATACAAATGGTTGAAAACCTCAAAAAAGAGAAACTCAACAACACCATGTGAACCCACCATCTGGACAATATGCACAAATGCATACTGGTTATTTGTAACATGCATTTGTGCATATGCACAAATGCATGATATGCATTCGTGCATAGAGAAAAAACAACTTCAATCACTTGTATTCATTTGTGCATATCGTCCGGGTATAGCTAGGGGTCCTAGTGTGTTTCTTCAGTTTTCAATTTGTTTGAGGTTTGCCCCTGAACCTCCCTCTAGGGCGATAATCATATAAAAACCACAACAAAAGTGACAAACTAGTGAAAACCGATATAAAAATATATTTTTACATGGTTTTTTTCATCAACCCAAAATTTAGAATATTGTTTCACATATGTTTGTGTTCACGTACCTTATGAAATAATTACATGTGAATTTTTTTTGATTCACCTAGTAAAACGAATAATACGCGTAAAAATATACATATGGTGAAACAAATACATGTGAAACTTTCACATTATAAAATAAATATATGTGAAATAATATTTTAAATCTTAGCACTTGATGAAAATAAATCATGAAAAAATTATTTTTATATTGGTTTTCACAATACACACATATTTACATCCATATACATAGGTTCATACATACATATACACATATTTTTACAAATATATACATATACTTATTTACATATATTTATATATACATATACAAAGGGGAAATAGTGGGAAAAAGAAGTCGCTAGGGAGGGCGGGAGGTCGCCGGGGAGGAGGGGGACATAGCGTTGAAAAAATTGCAATGTCGAAGGAAAAATCGATTGTTGGATTTGTTGTTGGCAACAGAAGCTTATGCTTGGGTTTGGGTTTAGTTCAAAAAAACCGTCGTAATTACCGGTGAATCAGTGGTGGATTTGTCCATAGCTAACCTTTTTTAAACTAATTTTTTAAAATCCTACCTATTTTTAACGAAAATTTCAAATTTGCAAGTTTGATGCGAGATATTTCGCCACTGATCCATAGGTAACGGGCTATTCCACCACAAATTTGGCGGTAACCTTTTTAAAATTATTATTATTATTATTATTATTATTATTATTATAATAGCCTAATATGAATATAAAGTATTAAAGTTTGATATAACCGTTTAAAGTCTAATAAAATGAATTAAAGCCTAATAAAACTCATTAAAGCCTATTAAACTAAATAAAACCTATTAAAGCCCAATCAAATCGAATAACGCCCAATAAAACCATTTATAACTTTTATTCAAAAAAAAAAAAAACCATTTATAACTTATTAAGGCCCAATAATATCAATAATAAACCAAATGACCCTTGGTCTAGCAGTATTTGAGCCTTAGGCCTCCAAGGATGTCAAGGGTTCAAACCTCACCAAATGTGAGGTGTGTGTGTGTGTGTGTGCATTTTTATGTTCCATTTGTCATATATAAATATTATATATTTCAGAAAAAAAAAATCAATGATAAATTATTACGTGTTTGTATGCAGGTATGCACTGCATGTATGTATGTGGTGTGTATTGAGATCGATAAGAAGACTAAGACACAAAGTCTATTAAGAATTAATATAGTCCAATAAGATCTTTTATGACTTGAAAGAGCATAGACCATTAGAGTTCCGGCAAGGGATAGAAGGATGTTAAGACGTTGCTTTGAAAGAGCATAGTTATATATATGGCAAGTAAGATAAATGAAGTCTAATGTTGGACTGAAGAGTTAGTTGAAAGAGTTGATAAAGTATTTTGTCAACCAAGTTGGTCAGCAAAGTTATAAATTAAATTATTGACACTTTTCATGTGTTGAATTTGAGGTCTGCTTAACTGATGAGTCAATTGTCATACATTTGGAAAGTTTCGAGGTCAATGCCTAACTTGATTATGTGAAAGAGACCTTTAAAATGTTGGTCAAGAACACGAAAAGACCCACGAACAAGAGTGCATATTTGGTACTAGTAATAGTGCTAAAGGTGTTGGAATTCTTAAGGTTTAGAAATGGCATGGTAGCCGAAAAATAGATAAGGATTAACAATCCTCACTAACTTAGCCATTACGATTCAGAGGACGAAATTTCTTAAAGGAGAAGATATTTGTGACACCCCAGAAGGGGGTAAATAAATAAATCAGAAAGCGAAAAGAAAAGGAAAATAAGTTAAACGAGTTTTATTTTATTGGATAAAAAAAGATAAAAGTATTTGAAATCCGGACAGAATACGAAGGAAAATGTTAAATTGGGGTGAAAAGTTTAAGGTTAGGAAAAGGAATGAAACCAGGGGGACGAATCTAATTTTCTGATACTCAAGGGGTTGTGTCAGATGTTAAGCGTTAACAGATCCAAACCAGAAAGACTTGTTTTGTAAATAAGGTATATCTGCAATTTTGCAGATTTGTAAGTGACGGCTAATTTTTGAGGCTTGCTATTGGCTTGTTTAGTCAACTAATATGTGAAACTATCTAAAGGTAAAATGCAGAGCACGTTCCTAGCAACATTTTGGGCTGAAGAAGTTACAGTATTATTGAGTTTATAGAAAGATATCAGAGCTCAAAGTCCTTGTGACAGATGAATTGAATGAATTGAAATCTTGAATATGAAAGAGTTTTTAAACGGAAAGCGCCATGTCCATCAACTCCAACGAGTAATAATGCATTGAATGTCAATGACAATGTTACTAATAATATTAATATGGACGATCTTCCTTTTGATCCATCGGAGAGACCAAATATTATAAGTTACAAAGCAAATCAAAGAGACGAAGTTAGACGCACGTACTTGACTAGAGAGCCTTCTCAACCATGAGGTCACGCTTTTCCAATCAAAATATATTGGGACTAAAGCAAGACGTTTTGTTCCTACTTGGTTTGATGAATTTCCATGGTTGGAATATAGTATGAAAGTAGATAGAGCATATTGTTTGCATTGTTACTTGTTTAAAGACCAAGGTGGGAATCATGGGACCGATGCCTTTGTGACGGATGGTTGGAATAGTTGGAGTAAGAAGGATAGACTTAAACTTCATGAGGGTGGGGTTAATAGTTTTCACCATAAAGCACTTAAAAATTGTGGAGATTTGATGAACCAAGACCAATCAATTATTAATGCCATTAACAAGCAAAAGGAAGTTATGAGGATCGAGTATCTAAGGAGATTTGCTTCGGTTGAAGTGTGTAGATATTTATTGGAGCATGGTTTACCATTTCTTGGCAACGATGAATCCGAAAATTCTAGGTATAAAGGGCTCTTCTTGGGGACTTTAAAGTTCCTCGGTAGGTAATGAGGATATTCGAAAGGTTGTTTTACAAAACACGCCAAAGAACCTTCAAATGACATCTCCAAAGATTCAAAAAGATATTATTGCTTGCTTTGCGTAAGAAGTTTTGAAATACATCATGGGGGAAATTGATGATGATGTATTTGCTATTTTGGTGGATGAATCTAGCGATGTGTTTAGAAAAGAAAAAATGGCCGTGGTTTTGAGGTTTGTTGACAAACAAGGATTTGTTAAAGAGAGGTTTGTTGGCATTGTTCATGTGATGGATACAACCACTTCGAGTCTTAAATCTTCAATTGATAATTTGTTTGCAAAGCATGGATTGAGCCTTACAAAGGTAAAAAATGTTTTTTAATAATTTCAAGTGGACTTTATGTCTTCATAATTTGCACCTTATAATTTCTCCTAAATCTATCTTTGAAATTGGTAAGAGGACAAGGTTACTATGGTGCTAGCAATATGCGTGGGAAATTTAATGGCTTGAAAGCTTTGATCTTGAAAGACAATGAGTCGGCATTTTATGTACATTGCTTTGCCCATCAACTTCAATTAGTAGTTGTGGCGGTGGTAAAAAAACATGACGGTGCCAAGAACTTTTTTGATTTGCTAGCGTTGGTTGTTACAGTGGTCAACTCTTCTTGTAAACGGACAGATATGTTATGAGAAACTCATAAAGATAGAATTCAAGAACAAATTGGAAATGGAGAAATTCAGACCGACAAGGGGTTAAACCAAGAGAGTTTACTTGTACCAGCCGAAGATACACAACAGAATTCTCATCTTAGAACAATTATGAGTTTGCTTTCTTTGTTTCCGGATGTTATAAATGTTCTTGAGTATATCGAAGATGATGGTGAGAATGGAGCTACTAGACTTCAAGCAAGTGGCCTTTTATCATATTTCAAGACATTTGTATTTGTGTTTTATTTGCATTTATTATTAACCATTTTAGGGTTAACAAATGCATTGTCTCAAGCTCTTCAAAGGAAAGATCAACACATCCTGGAAGCGGTTGATTTGATAAGAACTACAAAAGGACAATTGCAAAAGTTAAGGGAAAATGGGTTTGATGAACTTTTAAAGAAATGCTACTCTTTTTGTGACAAACATAAGACTGTCAAGTCGGTCATGGCGGAAGGTTATGTTAATACGAGAAATCCAAGGAAAAGGATGAACATTAGCAATCAACATTATTATAATTTTGACATATTCAACACTGTTTTGAATATGCAGATTCGAGAGTTTGGTGATCGTTTTTGTTAGATAAGCACCGACTTGCTTCAACATATGGAGGCTTTGAATCCACGCGATTCATTTTCTCGGTTTAACAAATCAAGCCTCTTGAAGTTGACTGAGATGTATCCCCGTGATTTTGATGGAAGGGAAAAGATTATTCTTGAGCACAACCTTGACATCTACTACCATTCGGTTTTAAACGATGTTAGATTTGAGAACTTAAATAGCATTGCGGACCTTGCTAGGTTGATGGTGGCGACAAAAAAACATATTTCTTTTCCTTTAGTCTACCGTTTATTGAAGCTAGCATAGGTTTTGCCTGTTGCAACTGCTACGGTTGAAAGATGTTTTTCGGTGATGAAGCTTGTGAAGACAGATCTACGTAATAGAATTGGTGATGACTTTTTGAATGTCGCCCTCATTTGTGACATAGAAAATGATATACATGATAAAGTTAAGAATGAAGATGTCATCGATCATTTCCAAAATATGAAGATGTGTCGAGGACAAACTCCTAATTAGGAGTTGGGTATATATTATAACTATTTTTTGGTATATATTAACCGTTTTCAGAGAATGAAGACGCGCCGCGTACAAATTAGGAGTCGTTTTAAAACGATATTTTTTGTAACTATTTTGGGATATATATTATATTATATTATATTATTATATTGTGTCACCGTATTGAAAATTTTATGGGTCCGTCCCTGCATTCAGTAACAACATTCTAAAATAATGATAACAATAATATATCAAGTGATTTAAGAAAAAAAAGACTAATAACTAAAGCATACACAAAGTCACAAAATATAAAAATTGTAAATTTAGGGCTAAACATTTGAAATTTTAGGGTTTTACCGTTATGAGAGAGAGGTCGCCGGTGGTGTTTTGTAGGAAACGGAAACAAGGGTCAGGGGAGGTCGCCGATGGTGTCTTGTGTGGTGATCGGCGACTTCATCACTTCAGCAACAATTTTGTGTTCATAATTGATCGGCAACATTGGGTGAGAATAATCAGATGTCGTGAATGAGTTTCATCCGATTTTGAGACTTTGTTTGACTAATTGACTTCAGCTTCCCTCCAATTTTGAGTAATTTGAGACGTTGGGCTTTAAGAGTCTAAGTAATTTGGGATTGCAAAAGTGAAATCAATTTGGGGCTTGGGCTTGAGTTTAGTTTAATTAGGAATTTAGGATTTTGAATTTTAGGCTTTAATAATTAAATCTGATTTGGGCTTTATTAATTATATCTTATTTGGGCTTTATTAACTAAATCTGATTTGAGCTATTTATAGTTGCACCCTCTTACATTTCAGAATACTACCAGTAGCACCCTCGAAGATAATACGGTTGCACATCTATAAAATCCGAAAATTTTGCACTTCGACGAACGAATAATACGGTGGCCTGTGCCACCGTAGGACCTTCACTAGGTCCGCTTCTGTGTGCACCACGTTGTTCGAACCCGAGTAGTCAGGGATACCATCAATTGACCCTCTACGATTAGGCTAGACATGTTTTGATTAAGACACAATTAATTAATATAGTATCTAAATTAATTAAAGTATTAATTTAAATTACTATATAATTAATATATTAATTTATTTTAGAATATCAATATTAATTAATTATCTTCTAAAGAGTCATGTTCATAGTAAATCATTAAATTAATTGTTGATGATTTAATTCTGGGATTTAAGCGTTGCAAATTGAGTTAAGTATATATTGGGACACTTTAATTTAGGGAGTTGAGTATATATTGGGACACTTTAATTTAGAGAGATAGATTTATAAGTTTATTAAGTGATTTATTTGACGTTTTGAGACACCATCGAGTTTTAAACTTGAGGTTTTACTCAAGTTAGTCGGGGTTGACCAAGTTGAATAAGGATTGACTTTTGACACATTTGGCCCATGTGGATTTTAATGATGGGGTCAAATTGAGTTATTTGAGGTATATTAGGATGCTCGAGTATGAAGTTTGATTTTAGAATGGGTCGCATTTGACCATAGTTGACTTTTGTTGACTTTTAGAGTTTAAGTCATTAATTGGATATTAAGATATAAACTGTGTAGGTCTTCAAGCAAGAGTTATCCGTAGTCGATCTACACGGACATGTGAGTCTTCATGAGACCTACAATGGGATGCATACATACATATAAACTTATTTTGAGCAATATCTGATTTATATGGTGATTTGTATGTATGCATGATGTTTCAGTTTAAATACATGATATGGTATATTTTACATGTATGTTATTTTATGATCAGTTGCATTTTCATTTTGTTTTCAAATAACTCTAGCATGCTATTTCACATGAAAGTTTTGTGATTGGTTTTAACGGGTGGACATTTGACCAATAAGCCACATGACAAGTGGCACTAAAGGTAATTCACCGTGAATAATACTGTATATTGCCACACTATTTATACAAGTACAAAGCTAAATGAAAAGGGAATCCATAAGGCAAAATTATAGAATCCCTATAATTTGGTCCTACCATCTATTAATATACAATCCCTTTAATATAGTCCTATAATCCCTATAATGTAGACTTACCATCTATTAGGCCCCCTTAGTCGCAACGGTAGAAGTTCGGACGTGAAGACTATTCCGAAAATCGTCAAAGAGTACTTTTGGAAGACCCTTGGTGAATATATCCGCATATTGGTATCGTGAGGGTACATGTAAGACTCGAACGAGGCCGCGCGCCACCTTTTCACGAACAAAGTGGATATCTAACTCAATGTGTTTCGTATGTTGATGTTGAACTGGATTCCCGGACATATAAATTGCACTTACATTATCACAATATACCAAAGTTGCTTTTGCAATTGGTAACCGAAGTTCCATTAACAAGTTTCGTAGCCAACTCGCCTCGGACACGGCGTTGGCTATACCCCGGCATTCTGCCTCGGCGCTTGATCGGGATACGGTTGCTTGTCTTTTTGACGACCAGGAGATTAAATTGTCTCCAAAAAGTACACAGTAGCCGCAAGTGGATCTCCTAGTATCCGGACACCCCCCCAATCTGCATCCATATAGGCGACGAGAGACTTACTTGGCGATGGGTATAATTGTAACCCGAACGATAAGGTACCTTTGACATATCGAATGATGCGTCGAAGAGCTTGTAAATGTTCCTCCCGGGGATCATGCATGAATAAGCACACTTGCTGGACTGCGTAAGTGATCTCCGGTCGTGTAAAAGTTAGATACTGAAGTGCGCCAACAAGACTCCGATATTGAGTGGCATCGGAAACTTGAGGACCCGAGTTGGCACTAAGTTTGGAGTGGGTATCGACCGGTGTGCGAGCCGAATTGCAAGATGACATATTGGCTCGTGCGAGAATTTCTCGAGCATACTTTTCTTGAGATAGAAAAAGGCCCTGTTTGTTTCGTGAGACGGAGATACCCAAAAAATAATGAGGTGCGCCTAAGTCTTTCATGGCAAATTCGGAGGCGAATTTGGATGTAATAGCAATGCGTAAAGAGGTTGACAATGCGGTCAATATAATATCGTCAACGTATAAGAGTAAATAAGCCGTGTCGGTGCCTTTTTGAAGAATAAAAAGGCTCGTGTCTGATTTGCTTTGAGCAAACCCAATAGACGCAATAAAAGTCGGAAATCTTTGGTACCACGCCCTTGGTGCTTGTTTTAGACCATAGAGGGAGCGTTTGAGGCGGCATACATGGTTGGGGTATTCGTCACTTTTAAACCCGGGCGGCTGATGAATAAAAACGGTTTCACGTAAATGTCCATGTAGAAACGCATTTTTGACATCTAACTGATGAAGATCCCAGTTCTTAGATAAGGCGATGCTAAGAACTAGACGAATGGTGGCCGGTTTAACGACCGGGCTAAAAGTTTCTGTGCAATCAATGCCAACCTGTTGGGACCTACCATTACACACTAAACGAGCTTTGTGTCTCTCAAGAGACCCGTTAGCATGAAATTTATGAGTAAAAATCCACATGCAACGTATCACATTAACATCAATAGGCCTCGGAACAAGCTCCCAAGTATCATTTTTAATTAACGCATTATACTCATCAAACATTGCTTTGGTCCAATTTGGGTCATGTAGAGCATCAATATGGGACTTGGGAAGAGGTGAGATAGTTTGAGTTGCTAAACACGCATATTTTGGGTTAGGTTTGCTAATCCCATGTTGACTACGAGTAGTCATGCGAGTTTGAATTGGTGGAGGTGGGAGGGGGGAGGAAGACGTATGAGGAGATGAAGGCGTTGGAGTTGAGGATGGAGTTTGGGACTGATTTGGAAGGGCAGTGGGCTGTGTGGGCTGTTTTCGTGAATGGTTTTGGGGTTGTTCGGTAGGGAGGGGGCTGTTGGAGGGTTGGCCATATGTAGGAGTGGCTGCCATAAGATTCGGAAACAAGTGAAAAAGTGATGGAGGGGTGGTTTGTGGGTTGTTTGCATTGATTTTGGAAGGTGGGGTAGGGGCTGTCGGTTGTTGGGAAGCAAAAGGAAAGACATTTTCGTCAAAAACAACGTGACGTGAGATAATGAAACGATTTTTAGTGAGATCATAACATAAATAGCCACGATGATGCGATGGATATCCAAGAAAGACACACGGGGTGGATTTTGGAAGAAGTTTGTGTTGGGGAGAAGAAGCATGAGGAAAACAAAGACACCCGAAAACTTTTAGATGTTGATAGAATGGAATTTTAAGATAAAGTCGGGTGGTCGGGGAGGAGTAATTGATGACCTTGGAAGGGAGAATATTATGTAGGTACGTAGCCATGTGAATAGAGTATGGCCAAAAAGATGTTGGAACATTGACATGGAATAGAAGAGTTCGGGAGATATTATTTAGTGAACGGAATTTGCGTTCGGCCTTCCCATTTTGTGAGGACGTATATGGACAAGAGAAACGTAAATGGATGCCGTTTTGTTGACACAATTGATGAAAAGAATGATTATTGAATTCTTTGCCATTATCACATTGAAAAGATTTGATATCTCGACCAAATTGATTTGTTATATAATTGCGCAAAAGAATAAAATACGAGAAGGTTTGAGATTTATGAGTCATAGGAAATGTCCAAACATAATTAGTGAAGTCATCAACAAACAATAGATAGTATTTGTGACCACTTGTACTCATAACCGGAGAAGTCCAAACATCACTATGAATTATATCAAAAGGTGCAATAGAAGTTGACATAGAATTGAAAAACGGTAATTTGTCTTGTTTTCCAAGTTGGCAAGACTTACAAACACACGAACTAGAACAACTCGAACACTTAATTAACCTATGACTACGCAATTTATTTAATATATTGTCGCCTGGATGACCAAGGCGAGCATGCCAAACGGAACTAGTAACGGAAAGAAATGCAGACTCGGTAGGTACTTTGGACTTGATAGGCATTGGAAGAGGGTATAAATCTCCATCACTATTGCATCGCATGAGATTGATCCCCGTCCGTAAATCCTTCACACAAAAACCATAAGGATCAAATTCTATAGAAACGGAGTTGTCTTTAGTAAAACGGCGAACCGAAATAAGATTTTTTACGATGTTAGGAACGAGACAGACATTATTTAGAGAAAAGGGAGGGGAAGGCGGAGAGAGTTTTGTTTGGCCATAAGCTTTGATAGGAATGGAAGACCCATTACCAACAATGATTTGATGAGGAGTGCGTAATTTAAAAAGATTTGAAAGTGTACCTTGGTTTGATGTCATGTGTGATGTCGCTCCGGTATCCATATACCATTGATCCTCTGGGGTATGAAGCGACATGGTACTGAAAGCCGCATCAATTTCAATCGGAGCATATGAGGACGGAGCTTGAGAATAGTAAGCTTGTTGTGGTCTCGGGCCCAAAATACCCTGTGAGTTTGGCCTAGGTGAAGTTGGAGCGCGAGGAGCCCAACCGATCGTTGGGTAGGGACATAGTGGAGGGGTCCACTGCCACTGTGGAGGCCACTGATATGGACCTTGTTGCTGCCAGGAATAGCCGCCTCGGGCAGATCGACCACCCCGACCTCTTCCACCACGTTGTTGTCAGCCACCGCGGCCTCGGATAGACCCACGATAGCTGTTGTGGACGGGGCTGCTGCTGTTGGTCTTGAAAGTGACGTCGGATGTGGGTGGTGGTTGTGGCGACATGGTGGAGGTAAGGAGGGCGGTGGGACTTGAGGCATTTTCTTCCACTTGTTTGTTTTTTCGGGATTCTTCCAACGATAACATGCTTCGGGCTTGATAGAACGGAGGTAATGGAGTCGTTTGCTGAATTATAGTGGCAACACCATCATAGGCGGAGGTGAGGCCGGCGACTAACTGAAGTACAAGTCTGCTTTCGGATACCGGTGCGCCAACGTTCGTCAATTGGTCAGCTATCATTTTGAGAGCTTGACAATAGGCTGATGAGAAGTCTTCTTGGCGTGTCTTGGAGAATTGTTGCTCGAGATAGACGACGCGGGAAGATTTGTTGTCGCGAAAGATTTGTTGTAGACGGTTCCATGCTAGCTGTGCGGTTGAATCTGGTTCAATGATGGTGTGGAGAAGGTCGTTTGATATTGTGCCATATATCCATTGAAGGACAATGGCATCAAGTCGAGACCAAAGAGAAGTCTCGATGGAAGTATCCTTAGGTGGGACGATATGATCAATAACAAGGTATGCACGGGCATGGATCTTAAAGAGTTCAGACCATGACGTATATTGATCCTTCTCGATCTCCAAGACAATAGGTATTAGGGTTTTGATATTTGATACAGTCAAAGCTGGATGATAGGGAGAAGTTCGGTGATCGGTGTTGGTGGTGGTGGTGGTATTTGTGGCGCTGGAATCCGAGGTCGCCGACGGCATAATGATCGTGAGTAAAAAGGGACAGGAAGAAAATTGAAAAGAAACGACAATGGAGAAAAGGGGATAGGCTCTGATACCATAAAGGTAATTCACCGTGAATAATACTGTATATTGCCACACTATTTATACAAGTACAAAGCTAAATGAAAAGGGAATCCATAAGGCAAGATTATAGAATCCCTATAATTTGGTCCTACCATCTATTAATATACAATCCCTTTAATATAGTCCTATAATCCCTATAATGTAGACTTACCATCTATTAGGCACGACTCCGTAATGGTCCAGACAGGTGCAGGTCGGATAGCCCATGGAATGTCAGTGACTAAATGCCCCATACCTGATCAAACAGTTTATGAGATCTCTTTTCTTCCAGTTTTGCATGTTTTCAGAAAATACATAGTAGTTGATACAAATTTTACAAGTTGATATGCATGATGTGAAAAAATTTTATTCATGCAAACCATGAACTCAATGAATTTTATAAGCTGATTGTAGTATGCATTTCAGGGACAAAAGGTTTTCAGCTGGTTGGACAAAGGAAAAGCACGTACATAGACTTGCCTAGTCTAATTAAGTTTAATATTTATGTTCAGACATCTTGGTGGACTAATTTTGTAACGCAACCTGGTATGAAACAAGTTAACATGTAAGTTACATATTTATCGTTTGAAGTCTTCCACTATTATAAACGGTTTCAATTTAGCCGTCATATTATAGTATTATTGGAGAATTTGTTTCAGAATATGTAACATCTTATAGTAAAATATGGGTGTTACAAATTTGTTGAGCAATGGAGGATCTGTAAGAAATCCATTTTCTTGAGAAAAAAATTTAAAGTTTTCTTTTATCTATTAATTAATTTTTTCAATCTTTCAACCATTATTAGAAAACTGGGAATTAGCAACAGTTATTAGCAACGATCGTAATCCCTCGCTAATTAGTGACGATAGAGGGTTATGGATGGATCGACCACAAAACCCTTCTATCGCTAACCCCTCATTAATTAGCGACATATGGGGTTTGTGGTTAATCCTCGCTAATTAGCGAGGGATTAATAAAGAAATTATTTTTTTTTCTTGTTTTCTCATTTGTATGTGTTACGTGTGTGTATATGTATGTGTTATATAATACATGTGTATGTGTTATATGTATTCGTTGGTCCGTGTTATATTATATATGATGTGTATGTGTGTTGCTTGCTAACCATGATTGGATCTACGTATTCATTGTTGTATAGGCATGGGATCATGTGAGAAGTGAAGTTAAGATGAGAAGCGTAAGAAGGGATCTCCACCCTTGATCACTTTCATTCTCATGCCCACCCATTAATTACGTTTTATAAGGGAGTTGATCTGGTGCATCTCGGTGTGTCTCATTAGTGTTGATCTTCAATTAGGATCTATAACTTCTCACCATAACTTTTTTCCTCACCAGAACCCATCCCTTGTTGTATATATGTGTATATGTATTGTATCTATGTTCTAGGCATGTGTATATGAGAATGTAAAGATAATGTGTGAAAAGTGTTTCTTTTAATTGTGACAAGGACCATCTCGATATCAATAGCAAAGTAATTAAGAATCAGCTCACAAATATCTTGCTTGTTGTCCTACTCATAACTGCATTTGAGTCCCAATAGCTCTATATTAACTTATACATAGTCTATACGAAGAAAGTTCCGTTAGGAAGGCAAAATTGATTAGGATAAGTGTCGCACTATAGACAGTTCCTAGGTTCATAGCCATTGGAGGACCTAGAGATTGATTAAGGAGGTCAATTGACCCTATAAATATTTAAAAGATTGGGGGTTGTTTACTAGCTGTTGACCAGGCTGACTCAGTCAATAGTCAACGTGTTTACCAAATCAGAAATCTGACCGAGATCTTACCGAGCCAGCAACGACATGATGCTTACTCAGTCACCGATATTGGATTAAGATCCAGGTAGAGGTTGAATCGGGACACTCGTCTAGTTTATCGCACCAGCGAAGGGATTATAAACCGAGTTCTCCAATGATTTGGTGAATGAAGGGAATCACTTGATTCATGGTCATTACATAAATCTTTCAAACTTGGATAATTGAGATTTTTAGAGAGGTTTTTTTAAACAAAATCTATATAATATTTTTCTAAATGAAAAAGAGATCTGAAAATAATTATTTTCTTCTTCAAAAGATAATAATTAAATCTTCAAAATTTAATTTTGAAGTAAAGAGGATATATATTAATTATTTTTTCTTTATTTCGGAGAAGAGATAAAAAATCATCACTTTATAAAAAGTTTTGTTAGATATCAAATTAATTGAATATTAATAATAGAAACAAGTATATTTTATTCGATATATAATTACAAATGGATTATTATGGTCATTTTATTGTCGGTAAGTATTTATTAAAAATATTTGATGAACACTCCTATCCTGAAAATAGTACTACTTACTCGGGATAACAGTTTCTTGGGTTAACATTCTTACCCGGACAATACTTATACTTGGTAAGAGTTGTTGAAACCGCCCCTTAGTTTTTATATTATAAATTTTAATTGCTATAACCATACATTTTTTCGACTTCCAACAAAAATAAGGTTTGTCTCTAAAAAAATTGACCCAATTTCATTGTCATTTTTTATACAATTTGTTTTTTATATAAATTGTTAGAGTTAGAGTTTGTTTTTTGACCTATAATATATTGTTGATTTTTGGTTAATCGTTAAAGTTACGGTTTATTAGTTGATGTCTAATTGTTAATTTATTATTAATTGTTAGGGTTAGAGTTTGTTATTAGTTGATACCTGATTGTTATTTTTTGTTAATTGTTAGGTTAGCATATGTTACTTGATGCTTAATCATAATTACTTGATGCTTAATCATAATTATTTTCTCAATTTTTTTTATTTTGTTACACAATTGATTTTTTCTAAATACCAATATTTGTACTCGATAGTGACGGCTATAATTCTTGTAATATTCCTCAATTAGCGCTACTCATTTGATGTCTAAAAAAGTTGATTTGGATTATATTTTTTGGGATCCATTTGACAGAAAAAAGTCGTGACTACATAGATTACCTTGCTAACTACATGACCATTCATTCATGACCTTAATTCTAACCCATCACCAAATATTCTAGATTCGCCATCGTTCGTTATCATTCGTTATCAGTTTTAGATTTCTAACGAAATCTAGTCCTAATCTATTACATATAAAGTTATAATATATTTTGGAGTTGTCGATTTTAACTATAGGAAAGACGAAAGAAACCTAAAACCATTTAATTAATTTAAGTCACTTGTTCATCTTTTTAATTATGATCAAAGATAGTACTCTCAACACGTTAAGCTTTTTGGGGTTAACATTAATAAAGCAAGTAGTCACATGAGCTTAATGATAACCCCCTTCAACCAAAACATGATGAGATTAAGAAGAAAAATTAAAGGATTACTCAACTCAAAATTAATTAGAAAAGCTCATAAAGTAACAAGTATAAAATCATTTAATGAAAAGATAATCTTTTCATGGGACAAGAGTATTACTTGCTAATCATGACGGTTTTATTCTAATCATAAGCATAACTTCAATTATAATCGTCTATTTTTTCTTGCTGGCCCTCTCAAGCACGCTTCATCTTAGATATAATCATTACTATACATGATGAAGTCGGTTCATTTGTTTTTGCGCATTCACAAAACTTTGTAAGAGTATAAAATGAAAACAAAGATCAAACATGTTGATTCTATTAAAGTTCGCTGATTCAATTAATATATACCAAACTTTAGGCTCAAACTCGAATTCATGTTAAACTCAAAATATGCATGAAAAATAAAAGTCTCCATATTAAAATTGTGACCATCCATATTACATATTTAGTGTGTAAATTAAA
Source organism: Silybum marianum (assembly GCA_036898165.1). Lineage (NCBI taxonomy): Eukaryota > Viridiplantae > Streptophyta > Magnoliopsida > Asterales > Asteraceae > Silybum > Silybum marianum. The sequence continues at coordinate 7,734,891 of CM072534.1, forward strand.
ATACCCAAAACAAAATGGGACTGAAAAGAGTTGATAGGCCAACCATAAAATCCCGCCAAAAAGTGTGAAATAGTATCAAAAACAACAAGAAAAAATGCATAAGTGTCCAAGAATATGTTCAAACGGAGTGTTTAGGTCTCCAAAATCCCATACACCCCTTTGGCTTCTACTAAGGACGTGCTCCTCGCTCTAGCCTCTAAGCTTCGAATCGACATAATATGAACCTGAAATGGAGTAATATCATAGCAAAATTTATGTACGTTTAAACGTGACACATTATTAACCCTGGTCATATAGACCTCCGGGAACAATAGGGCATGGTCCTTCACGTCATATCCACATCATCATGACATAGATAGAGACCAAACACAATTTCTTCGAAGAAATCATGGTAAATTTGATGATAACGTGAAATTAGCAGTTTCTTGGTCTTGTCCAACTAATAATCCTAAACCTAAAGTTCCATTAAAGAGCATTTGTACGGGGGTAGAACGTCCTCTCCTCGAGGAATATTAGGTTTTGAAGAGAATATTTTTTGTGTAGAAAGTCTCAAATTCAGGATATTCCATTGGGAGAACACAAACACATAGGTTTAATTAAGGTTAGACCGACTACGTACCTTAATAATACTCATCCATAAACCATTTACTCGTACAAATAACATACATAAATGTAAGCAATGTATTGAACAAAGATTTGGGTCCATTATAACTTGGAGAAAGTTCATGTCAAGGTGGTCACAGAAAATCAATCCATCTTGGTGTGTTATTATAATAAAAAACTTTATCATCTTTTTATCAAGAATAAATGGTACGAATTTAAAGGTACAAAAGGAGAGGACCCAATTAAGGCTTTGCTTTGTGAGATTTCTCCAAAGTTTCTAAATCTGCTTCCATAGTGGTTAGCATGTGTATACCCTCAGTATGTCCCCTAGGGTTCATTCTAATCCATTACCCACTCCTGTATGCAATAAGCCACTTATCCATTGCCCCACTAAATTGCGTAATGCCATCTGTCTAGGATGATGAGTTCTTAGTTTGGATTTAGATCTAACGATAAAATAATACTGTATTGGCTTTTCTGGCTTCAGCACACATGCATATACATATATAGCCATGAGTTATTTTTGTGAGAAGTGATAAATACTGAGAAGAAAGAAGTGATTAATTATATCCCTTTCATACGGTACATCGGATTTGACCGCTCAATAATTGTGGCTTTGATCGGTCAAATTTTGCGGCTATGTGAAAAATAGATGGGTTAGTTTCGTAACTTTTACAAATAGGCGGCAAACGAATTCATATTTGAACCCGTACACTACAAAAAAATGACTTTCACCCATAAAAAAATACTCAAAAATACTCAGTGAAATTTCCGTGGGTGATTACCACGGATCACCCAGGAAATACTAATGGTTCCGACGAAACCCGATGTTTTCAAGATAATACCAACGGATTATCCAGGAATTTCCTGTGCATCTTTTATTGATTTTGATTTGATTTACCCACCAACAATTTAGACACCAACTTTTGTGACGGTTTTGTGACGGATTACCCTTTTAGCGATGGATTTTCCAGGGAAATGTCTGTGGGTGAAAACCTTTCATTTTTAGTAGTGGTATAATTCACATATATGAACTATATGTTCATATGTAATGTGAATTCGTGTAATTCACATATGAACTATTTTAACCGATTCACATATGAACTATTTTAACCGATTCACATATGAACCTAATTGATTCACATGATATGAAATGATGAACTTATTCACATACGAACCCTTCTACCTGATTATTTAACTGATTCACATATGAACCTGTGTGATTCACATATGAACTAATTAAGTGATTCACATATGAACATCTAATTTATATGTTAATCCCATACATATGAACCTGTTTGCCGCCTATTTGTAAAGTTACGAAACTATCCCTCTATATTCCAACCATGCAAGGAATTATCCGGTTCTTCACAGCCAAAAGCAGCAGATGGTTGTGGTTACTTCTTTACTTCTCAAATACTTATCACTTCTCAAATCAACCTTTCCCTACATTTATATACTTACTTATAATAACAAATGCAAGTGATTGAAATGATGAAGAAAAAGGTGTAAATGCTGTTATTCTCTTGTACACAAGTTTTTAAAATACATATAAATGCATAAAGCTATATGCTAATCACTTCTCCAGATGGGGTATATGGTCTATGTGTTGGCAATGGAGGTTCTTCATTAAGCAAGCATACATGCATGTTCATTGGTGTTATATATATATATATATATGAGTGTATATATGTCATAGTAAACTTACAAGTATAGAAAAACCCTCGAAATTAATCGAATGGATTCTGATTATCTACCAACACTTTCCGAAGCGCATCCTGAGACGATGGATCTTCTGTCACGAGCATGGTGTGATTTCGCAGTTAAAGAAGCATATCAACCGGAGTTTCAAACCCAAGCGCTCGTTCTCCATGAATACTCGATCAACAGTTTTGATGACGGATCCAGATCTCCTAATCTACTGGTATGTGTGTATATAAATATATGTGTGTGTGTATATATATATATATGGGTCAGGTTCAGCGCAAAACCTAAAAAAAAACCTGAAGAAACACTCTGGAGAGCCCTCCATCTAAACAATATGCACAAATGCATACTATGCATATGCACTCGTGCATAGAAAAAAAACCAAACCTCAGTCTTTTGTATGCATTTGTGCATACCGTCTATGCACAAGTGCATACCATGCAAATGGAGGGCTCCTAGGGTGTTATTCAATTTTATTTTATTTTGAGTTTTTCCACTGAACCCCCCCTCTCTCTCTATATATATATATAGCTGAATCTTGATTACCTTTAGAAAACACATATGGGTAGTTATGCATGGCCACAAACACTAATAGTTCCATTAAGAGGCAACCTGAGAATCGGTAAATGGTGAATCTTGTTTGGTATAAAAATAATCCGTCTCTTAATGGTTCTAAAACAATCTGAATGATTTTGTATCTTGGGACCCCCTTAACCATTCAGCACTCTAATTTCGTTCTGAACAATTACGAAACAACTGTATTTCATTTTGCACTATATCATAAGAGTCTTTAATCATTCTGACCATTTAATTATTCTGCATTAAACCATTCACCTAATTAACATGTATAATTAGAAGATGATGGTGCATATGATAATTAGAAATAAATTTGCAGAAAATGGAGAGCATAAAGATGGATGATACAACAAAGCCTTTACCCCCATGGAAGACCAATGATGTGAAGGTAATTACCATAAACCACTTCTTTCCTTTTATTGAAACTAACTGATGCGATACGAGAAAACTCATGAGTCATCTACGTGATATCGTTCAGTCGTGGATATGGATGCAACAGGCTATGCACCCAGAATTGAATTACAGCAGCTGCTTCCGGAAAAAGTGGGTATGTAATTATTAGATTTCTTGATGCAAGAAACGTATAACAATGAAAATACAGATTACGATATTGATTTTACGAATACCCGTGATAGCCTCTTCTAGGATTTGTTGATCCGACGAAGACTGATCCTTGGTTCAAATCCGAATTCAAACGAACTTCAAATTTGGGAAGAAATATCAAACTCCATCAAATTCAAGTCTGACCATCCACATTACACAAAAAGATATAATAGGAAGGCCAAAAGAAAATGGGCCTGAAAAAGACTATGGGCCAATATTAAAAAGCCCAATAAAAATGCCAAAATAGAGCAAAAAACACGAAAATGTCTAAAATTCATGCTTAAACGGTGTTTCAGGTAAAAGTCTGTTAGGTCCCTTTGGGCCCTAACCACAGCGCTCTAAGCTTCGAATCGACTGGTCTTGGGCCCTGAAACAGAGACCCTTTGGAAGCCCAATTATGACTTTTTAAGCGAGAGTTATGTCTTTTTAAGCGTAACCTCCTTTGGAAGCCCAACTATGGACTTCCAAAAACAATAGGGGCCAATCCTCCATGCGGATCATTTATTCAACCATATGATCTAATCATTTAATGTCATGTTTTAATACAAATCTTATCATTTGTGAAGCAACCATGGCATATGATTCCATTTCGTTCATCACATCTATCGATTAAGAAATGGTTGAAAGAAATTAAACGGAAGAGGAAAGAAAACGAGAGGCTACAAAAAGCAGAAGTCCATGCGGCAATATCTCTTGCTGGTGTTGCTGCTGCTTTGGCAGCCATAGCTGCCGAGAACTCGAACTATCATGACTTGAATTCAAGCACGGCCACAAAGGAGGAAGCAGTAGCATCGGCTGCAGCGCTTGTTGCAGCTCAGTGCGCAAAAGCTGCAGAGCTAATGGGTGCGAAGAAGCAGCAGATTAGCACTGCAATGAGCTCCGCGATGAGCGCAACAAGTGCAAGCGATATCCTAACTCTCACTGCCGCAGCATCAACATGTACTTGAATCGCTTTTTCACTTTCTGCTTATATATATATATATATATAGATAGATAGATAGATAGAAAACTGAAGAACACCCTGGGAGCCCTCCATCTAAACAGTATGCACAAATGCATTTTTTTAATGCACGTGTGCATGTTACAAGTTACCGGTATACATTTGTGCATACCGTCCAGATGGAGGGCTCTCAGGGTGTGTTCTTCAATTTTCCATCTTTTTGAAGTTATCCCCTGAACATAACCCTATATGCTCACGGAAAACCTTGAAAATGAAAAACTGGAAAACACCCCGGTAACCGTTCATGTGACGGTATATAAGTACATGTGCATACAAATAACTGAAGTTATTTTGCAAGCAATTGAAGTTGTTTTTCAGTTTTTATTTACCTGTGCATTATGCACACGTGCATACCGTCGACGAGATGAATGGTTACTAGGGTGTTCCTCAGTTTTTCATTTTTTTGCGGTTTTCTCATAACCTGACCTGACTATAATGTTGTTTGAAAGCGAAAATCGACAATCATTCTTTATGATCTTAATTAAAACGTAAAGTTTTCGAATCATTCTGTTTAGCATTAAGAGGAGCTACAACACTCAAAACAAGATCAACATACAAGAACAGGCTGAACACCAATGTTCCTGTACTGCCTATTGAAGAAAATACTGATCATCTAGAGTTTGACTTCGAGAATTGTCAATTAATTCTAAGAAGAGGCACTGAACTCAGCATTAAGACATCAGATGGCAAGCAGATTTATATCTTATTTTCATTTTTTTTTTGTGGTTGATTAATTATAAATTTTTATACTGACCTCCATTAATTGTTCAACAGGAAGATGTATGATGAGATCAGTATCTGTTGTCTTAAATCATGAAGCCAAGGTATATATAACTTTAGACAGCATCTTTGCATAAACTTTTTGAAATAATGTGTTCATTCCAATGGGGATGGGCCCATGCCCATGAATTTTTTTATACATCGGTACGATATGATATAGACAAAAAATAGTTAAAAAACACGGTTTTTATCGACGTATCTTCATGTTTCTACTAACGTTCAATATTGCTTGATGTGTTTTTAGCCTAATTCCATCGTTTTGAGGGATTTTCAAAGTTTTTTTTGCCTGATTTCAAAAGATTTTTAGGTTTTTTTTTTCGATTTCGAGCGAGTTTTTCAGGTATTTTGGTTGATTTCAAAAGTTTTTTTTTATTATGAGGTACATATGCCCCTTTTAAATTTTTGAATACCATATGGTGGTACATTCTAAAACGATATGATTCTACCTTTCATAATCATAAATTTTTTAACCTTTTTGACGGAAAGATAATACGGTGGCACATGCCAGCCACCGTATGCCCTTGTATCATTCTATGGGTCTGTCCATGCATTCCAATCCTGTTTGGTTTGAATCAAAGTTTGGATTTGAAATTACAGAATTTCAATTAAATCACACAATCCCCTTGGAGGCTGGAGGTGACTGTCATTTCAAATTCAAATCTTGTAGACTTCAATAATTGTTTTCATTGCATCTGTCCTAATCTTTTCAGCGCCTCCATATCTTACCGAAACAAACAAATTATTTATAAAACAATCAAATTAATATTTACAAAAAATTAAATATAATTTCAAATCCTACTACCCGAACAAGATTTATAAAAGAATGGAATTTAATTTCATTCCAAATCCCACAAACCAAACACACCAAAGATTTCAAATTCTCCCAAATTCCAAAACCTTCTACAAAATCCAGATGTCTCCAAAACATTCCGTCATACCAAACTGGTCCTTAGAATTAATCCCGTCGTTAACTCAACAGGTTATTCTCAGAACAAGGAAGCTTCATCTATTGAATGCATTTGCTAGCAAAAAAGAAAGTAAGTTTATGCAATAATCCTTCATTACATTAAATAATGCAACAATTTATTCATTTATATTACTCTTGAGGCCATTCAATTGTGCATTTAAATGATCAATGATAAAGTTCTATATCTATTTTTGCTACATATATATAGGTGTGGTGTTAGACCAGCATGTGGAGCTCTACAAAAACTCTGAAGACGATGATGACACTTGTTTCCTAATCGTCTTAACGACTACTCGAGGGATAATTAAATTGGACATGATGAACGATGATCAATGTTACAAGATATGGGCATGGACTCTTAATCATATGCTATCGCTTTCAACTTCATTCTCAAAATATTCACTTCCATATCATAAGAACTAAGAACGATATCGTTTTATTGGTTTATATATCGATTTGTCTTGTATTTCATCTTTATTGTGTAATTATGAACACATTGTTTGCTGAAAACATAATAATTTGCATTATTTAATGGTTTGATCGGCCGCCTAAAGTTTATATTATTTGGATTGGTGACCAAGGGGTGTCTGGGATTGCTTATAAAAACAACTTATTGACTTATTATTCTGATGTGGCACCCATAAATGTAATATGCACTTTTGAGTGTTTGTATATAAAAGAAGATAATCTTAATTGGTAACTAAATAACTGTAAAGTTGGTAACCCGATAAGTTCGGTAATTAGCGATAATTAGAGTCGGTATATATCTCTAATTATTGTATATCGTTTCCTTGTATATCTCTCCATTGTAACTATTTATACGGTTGGAATGAATGAGAAGAGATTCACAGTGTAAATTTTTGATATGGTATCACAGCCATGTTATCAAAACCTCTAAGAAATCTTTTCTTTCTCTTCTTCTTCTCTTCTCATAGTCATCACCGCCTTGATCACCAGCCATGGCCGGCGGCGAAGACACCTCCAACCCCAAAACTTCTCCTGATAATCAACCCAAAACACCATTCCACTCCGCGTTAACCGTATCCAACATATGCACGTTCATCCCAATTACCCTAGAGATCGAAAAGGTACAATACGCATCTTGGGCCGAGTTGTTCAAAATCCATGCCCGAGCATATCAGGTACTAGATCATCTCATCCCCCTCGGGACACCACCATCAATGAAAACGTATGGAGCCGTTTCGATGTCGTCGTCCTTCAATGGATTTACGGCACCATCTCGATGGACCTTTTGCACACCATTCTCGAACCAGACTCCATTTCCCAAACCACTTGGGATCATCTCAAAATCATCTTCCAAGATAACAAAAACTCTCGTGCCTTCCATCTCGAGCACCAATTTTCCAGAACTCAACAAGCCGACTTCCCAAACATATCGACCTATTGCCAACAACTAAAGACGTCTTCCGACCAACTTGCAAACGTTGGATCTCCCGTCTCCAATCAGCGACTGGTCCTTCAATTGGTGGTCAGCCTTTCCGATAACCATCATCCAACAATCAGAACCCTTACCGCCGTTCTACAAAGCCAGGAGCATGCTTATGCTAGAAGAGTCTCGGAAAGCCAAACAATCGACGATCTTATCCGGAACTCATAACACCTTCGTCACAAACTCCGTACATCCGAACACTCAAGTTGACGGGTCTTCTTCACCTCGATATGATTATCGCCAACCCATACGCCAACCTGATTGATCCTAATCTCGAGATTGTGGTCGCGGTAGAGGTCGTGATTGAGACAGACTTTCATCACGAGGTAGCGGTTGTGGTAGCCGTTCAACAGCCGACCAGACGTGGTTGCGCCCCCCGTGGGCCTTTTCTCAACCACCATGGTCATGGCCGATTCCACAATGGACCATGCCTCCCAGCCCGTATCCAACTATGGGGGTACTCTCCTTGGTCTCCTCGGCCTCAATCTCAGCCGTCGCCGACTCCATCACCCACTCCGGGTATTCTCGCCCCCCGTCCTCCTCAAGCTCATAACACCATGACTCCGGTACCCACGGACATCGAGACGGCCTTACACACACTATCGCTAAATCCACCGGAGGAGAACTGGTATATGGACACCAGGGCAACAAACCACATGGCTTCAAACTCAGGTACACTTTCTCACGTATTTAATTCGAGTTCCTCTAATCATATCATCGTTGGTAATGGTAACACTCTTCCCATTACGGCTACGGGTATGACATATTTTCCTTGTTCTTACTCTCCTCTCACCCTCTCCAATGTCTTAGTTGTTCCTCATCTAATTAAAAGTCCTGTCTCGATTTGTTAGTTTACTCGTGATAATAATGTTTCCATTGAATTTGACCCATTGGGTTTTTCTATGAAGGGCCTCCGGATGGGGAACACTATCCTACGATGCAATAGCCAAGGATCTCTTTATCCTATTTCCATCCCTTCATAACAGTCTCCATCAACGTTTGCCGCCGTCTCTTCCTCGTTATGACACAACCTTCTTGGTCACCCAAGCGACCCATCTTTAGGAAACTTGTTGGTCCCAAAGGAGTCTACAAGAGTTTAAATATATAGAAACAGTTTGTACAAGGGGGGGAGGGTTGAATACAAACACACAGATTTTTAGTTTTTAAATTAGTTTATATTGAATAAACAAATTTACAGTTACAAGCGGAATTAGAACAAGGAAATAAACCTATTCTATTGTAACTTAAGAAAGAACACAGTTTGATGCACAAGGAAGTAAGAAGGAAAAGAGATAGAGGTTTGAGAAAATAGAAAGTAGCATGCATGAAGATGAAGAAGAGATCTTCATCTTATTTATACCTGTTTGCATTTAATGCAAGACAAAAGGTATATGCCACGTGTCAAGCTTTCATAGGAAGCTTGTCCTTTGTTCAAAAGCAACCATGCTTTTGGCCGCGTGTGAACAGTACCAAATCAGATATGATGGGTACATAAGAGACAATCCGTACGTCCTTCTCTGACATAATATAAGGTTTGACTTTTGTGCATCGAGGATAAGATCAACATTGATCTTGCTTTAGAATTCACTTGATAGCTAAGGTCTTGCAAGACATCACACTTCTATCTAGACAATCCTTTGCTATCACTGAACCGCTTCAGATCACGAGCTGATTATCTTTATCTTCAGCTTGGTCTTCTACTTTCGCTGAATATTCTTGTGGTGTGAATGTTGTTCTTCAGATGTTCAGATATAAGGTTAAGGTTCCTGAGATTCATAGATCGTTGAGTACAATCAGCGTGTGCTATCGCTGAATTTGAACTTTAACTTATAAATGGAATTTTCATTAAGTATACAGAGGAATCATATTCAAATCACTGAGAGGAGTTATGATCAACAATCTCCCCCTATTTGATTATGATTAAGCAATATAGGAAATTTGCTTAAAAGGATTAGTAGAGACTTAAAAATTTAAAGTGAAATTTTCTAAGTACTAATCTGTGAGATCTTTTTCAGGTAATCTACTTATTATAATTGAGTTTCATTTATAAGAATATGAAAACACAATATTTACAAGTATGGAAGCTTTAAGTATATTCACTGATTAAATTTCAGAGAGAAATATCAGTGAGTAAAGGCTTGATAAGAATTAGAACTCTTATGTTCATTGTCCCTTTTTACTGTTTTCAACGATCTTTTCAGTACACAGATGGAATAGAGTACTTCATTGAATTTCATTAATTAATAATCTGAAGAATTACATAAGAAATGAAATTACAATTTTGTAAGGTAAAGTACAATACGCTGAAGAGTACTACAAAGGAAAAGAAGACTAAAGATTAATCAGAGAGTCTTTCATGTCTTCTTCGTAGTTCATTTTCATAGATCATCTTTTGTCGATTCATTAGAGGATTGTCTGACCAGCACTGATGATGCATGATCTTTATGAAATCTGATGGAGCCTTGCTGACTTCTCGGTTTCTGAAGAGTCCTAAGAATCCTTCATTATCCAAGTAAACCATACCAAGTTCAGGGAATGAGATGATTTCATTTTCTTCGTATCTTCGATCTTGAGGGAGAGAGGAGTTCAGCATTGAGACGTCAGGGATTTCAAGATGACCAAGAATGCTTTCATAATTGAATTTTGGTTTCATGTTCGTTTTTAGAAGATGAACCTCCTTCAGTGTTTGATGTTCTTTTTCTTGTAGGCTCAGGGAGAGGAGGAACTTGCACATGCTATGACGTCCTTTGAAATAGTTGATCTAAGCCCCTTTCCACCACATCTTTGAACTTTGACTTGGAACCCTGAATGGCATCTCTGATTTCTAGCCACTTAGACTATCCATAGAATTTTAAGAACTTGCCTTCTCTTTTTCGCATTTCGAATGTCTGTACATTCGTACATATACCTTCAGACCACTTCTTTTGGAAGGACGTCCTTCAATAATTGCACGAACGATTTTTAATTCAGACAGTCGAAAGTTGAATCGTTCAGTGCACCATTGTAGTTCATTTTTTCTGTGGCTTTGGTTTTTGTTGGTTAGTGCATGTAGGATATTCTTTTAAGCTGTGATAGGATTCACATTTAGATTTTCTTGTGCTAGTTCCTTTTGTGCTAGAGCCTCAACGATCTTTTCATTTTCATTTTCAACTTCTCCATTCATCACATGATCTCTGATAAAGTGATATCTAATCTCAATATGCTTGGTTTTGGAGTGAAGTGCAGGGTTATTTGCAATAGCAATAGCACTTGTGCTATCACAATAGATAGGGATTTTAGAAAGTTTGAGATCGTAGTCTCTTAGTTGATTTCTCATCCAAAGGGTTTGAGCACAACAACTTCCAGCAGCTACGTATTCAGCTTCAGCTTTTTACTTGTCCAACTAATCAACTTACCACCAAATAGCTGACAGCCACTGGTGGTGCTCTTTCTATCTATCTTGCATCCTACAAAATCACTATCAGAGTAACCAATTAGATCAAACCCTGAGCCTTTGGGATACCGAAGACCCATATTAGGAGTTCCTTTCAGATATCTGAAGATTCGCTTTACAGCGATGAGATGAGATTCCTTTGGTTCAACTTGATATCGAGCACAGAGACAGGTAGAGTACATGATATCGGGTCTACTCGTTGTAAGATATATTAGAGATCCGATCATCCCTTGATAGGCAGTGATATTGACAGGTTACCCATTTGGGTCCTTATTCAAAGTCATAGGAGGTGCCATATGGGTCTTCAACGCTGAACATTGATTCATATCAAACTTGTTCAGCATGTCTTTAACATATTTACTTTGAAAAATAAAAATTCCTTTGTCAGATTGCTTAATCTACAAACCTAGAAAATATGTTAGTTCACCCACCATACTTATTTTGTATTCTTTCTTCATTCTCTTAGCAAAACGAGTGCATAGTTTGAGTCTTGTGGAGCCAAATATAATATCATCAACATATATTTGAGCAAGAATAGTATGACCTTTATATTTCCTTAAAAATAGAGTTTGGTCAATTTTTCCACAAACAAAGTTTTCTTTAAGAAGATATTTTAAAAGAGCTTTGTGGAGTTTGAAAACATATATTTGAGCAAGAATAGTAAAGAGCTTTGTGGAGTTTGAAAACATAACCAGGATGGTTTGGGTCAGTGAACCCAGGAGGTTGTTCAACATAAACTTCCTCATTGAGTTTACCATTTAGAAAAGCACTTTTTACATCCATTTGAAAAACTTTGAAGTATTTATGGGCAGCATAGGCTAAGAAAAGTCTTATGGCTTCTAATCTAGCCACATGAGCAAAGGTCTCATCATAGTCAATGCCTTCTTCCTATCTATATCCCTGAGCAACAAGTCTAGCCTTATTACGGATAACAGTGCCATTTTCATCTAGCTTATTTCGAAAAACCCATTTGGTTCTTATCACTGTTTTACCAGATGGACGAGGAACAAGATTCCAAACTTTGTTTCTACGAAACTCAGTTAGTTCTTCTTGCATGGCAGAGACCCAACTAGGATCAGAGATAGCTTGATTTATCTTCTTAGGTTCATAGGGAAATAAAATTAACATAGAGACATATATTATCTGTACCTCTACGATTCTTGATACCTGCATTTAGATCATCAATAATTTGATTTATTGGATGATTTGCAGTCCATCGCTGAGCTGGTGGTTGAGGAGATTGATCAACAAAAGATTCAGCGAAAGGGATAACGTTGGTTGTTTCAACAACATGTACTTCATTATTTAAAATCAATTAGGTGATTCAAAGGTTTGATCAATAGAAGATGAAGCTTGGTTATTCACTAAAGAATTTCCGAATGAGGTATCAGAGGGAGGAATCTGATTGAGAGGAGTGATGTTGACCCCTGATGATGATGGATCGTTGCTTGAGAATGGAAGATCAGGGATTCCATCATCATCATTTTCAGCATTAGGTTGATTGCTGAAATAAGTTTCAGGTTCCACATAATGAGATTTCATCCATTCATTCAATTCCTCATCTTCTTCAGGGGTAGGAATAGAATTTGTTGGACGAGATTCATCAAAATTGAAGTGTATGGATTCTTCAACGTTTTGTCTTCTTTTGTTGAAGATTCTGAAAGATTTGGATACAAAAGAGTATCCGAGAAATATCCCATCATCAGCTTTTGGATCAAGTTTACCCAAATGATCTCTATAATTCAAAATGTAGCATCTACATCCAAAGATGTGTAGATATTTCAGAGAGGGTCTTCTTCTATGAAATAATTCAAAGGAAATCTTCTTGAATCGCTTTACTATCAGGGATCGATTTTGAGTAAAGCATGTTGTGTTGATTGCTTCAGCCCAAAATTGAGTAGCTGGATGCGATTCGCTGAGCATTGAGCGAGCTGCTTCAATGATTGTTCGATTTCTTCTTTCAGCAACACCGTTTTGCTGAGGAGTCTTACTGATGAGAAGTTGTGAGTGATTCTTTTTTCTTCAAAGAAGTTAATCAAGGTACTGTTTTTGAATTCAGTGTCATGATCACTTCTCATGGAGCGAACAATGAGATTGTTCAGGACTTCCATTCTTTTGATAAATGCAATAATTACATCAGGTGTATCACTTTTGGATCGAAGAAAGAATACCCATGTATATCTGGAATATTCATCAACTATCACAAGAGTGTACTTCTTTCCAGATAGAGATTGGACATTGACAGGTCAAAATAGATTCATATGGAGAAGCTGAAGAGATGACTTCACTAAGGAAACTTGTTTAGATCTAAAAGAGGCTTTTGTCAGTTTTCCCTTTTCACACGCTGAACAAAGAGATTCCTTTATAAAGGTGTGGTTAGGGAGATCCCTGACAAGTTCTTTTTAAGATAACTCATTGATCATCTTAAAGGTTAGATGAGAGAGTCTTTTGTACCATAACCAGTTTATATCGGAGGAGGCTCTGGAGATGAAGCACATGTTCTCAGAGTGAGAATTATTCATGTTAATGACATACACATTTTCTACTCTTTTGCCTGTTAAGGCAAGTTTGTCATTTGAGTCAGTGACAGCACATCTATTCTTTAGAAATAGAATATTGAAATCTTTGTCACATAGCTGACTAATGCTCAATAAGTTGTGCTTTAGTCCTTCAACATAAGCGACTCGACTGAATGAAGTTGCTCCATTGGATAGAATTCCATAACCTTTAGTGTATCCTTTGCCATTTCCGTCGAAGGTCACTGAGAGACCAGCTTCTTCCTTGTATTCAGAGAGCAGAGATTTTCTGCCAGTCATGTGCCTTGAGCATCCGCTATCGAGATACCAGATACCTTTAGCACTCTACATACAACAAAAAGATTAATTTTTTTATAGGTACCCATATTACTATGGGTGCTGCAGTGTTAGTGGATGGAGTGGCGGATGAGCTACTAGCTGAAGTATTTTCTTCAGTGGTACTTTTCATATTGGAAGTTTTACCAGCCTTGGTGGATTTCGTTCTCGCTGATTTATCAGCTTGAGCTACTTTCTTTCCATGAGCGAATTTTAGCTTTAGTAGCATTAGGACATTTGCTGGCAATGTGGGTAGTTTCACCACAATGATAGCATTTCCTATATTTGTGAACAGGATTGAAATTAAAAGAGTTCAGAGAGCAAGAAGAAACATTTTCACGAGCAGAACCAAGAATTCTTTTGTCTGATGTCCCTGGGGGCATAACAATGTTTTTAGGGACAAGTGTGAGGTCGGTCTTAATTATGGGTTTCGATCTCTGAATAGATCCAGGGATTTTCTTCCCAATTTTAGGATGACTCACTAAAGGAACAGAGGAATTCTTCTTCCTTTTCTGAAAGTTTTTGATGGTAGGAACGTGGTCAAGAAACTTGTTCTGGATCAGTTTCTTAGAATCATTAGATTTAGAGACAGGCAGCTTCTCATTCAAATGAGGATTCTAAGAGGAAGAATCAGGGATTGAGGAAACAAACATTCCGAACTTTAACATGGAACGATCATTCTCTGATTCTTCTTTGTCACGGTTATATGCTAACCCACTTTTGACTTTCATAGGAATCTGAGCATTGATGATCTCGCTGACTTTATCAGAAGCCTTGCGCCATCCTTCGATAGTAGCTTTTTCAGCCTTGAGATCAGCATAGCCTTTTCCCTTTCAGTGATAACTTGTTGTTTGTCAATGTTTATTGTTTGATTTACAAAGACTTGATCTTTTAGAGTTTCTTCGATCTTTATCAGTTCTTTGATTTTTAAATGAGAATTTTTCAATTGTTCAGAGAGATCAATATTGATTTATTCAGCTTTGATCTTCCCATTTAGAGCATTGTAAAAATCAACAGTCATAACATCGAGAGCTGACAGGTTATCACTTTTAGGTATAGAGGAGTTTGTAAGAATGTTAACTGAGTTGAAGGAGACTCTATGGATGACGTTTCAGAGAGTTCTTCAGCTTCCTCGATTCTGGCTATTAGGCAGAAGAAGGCAAGATCTTCTTCATCAGAGCCTGATTCATCAGAGGTTTTGGCCCAATCATCTTCTTGATCCCAATCAACTTCTTCAGCAATCAGACCTTTGCCTTTTTGCTGGTTCTTTTTTAGATCTCTGTATTTATTTTTCAACTTAGAATATTTTTCCTTTTTATTAGAGTTCTGAGAGGTGGTTGGTGCAGCTACTTTTTTAGATCTACACTCACTTGCAAAGTGGCCCTTTCGCTGACAGTTATAGCATATAGAAGATGCTTTTTCAGCGGATAGAGTTTTTGATTTATCAGAGTCAGTGACAGCAGGCGTTTTTCGAAAGTTGCTCTTTCTAGCAAATCTTCTAAAATTGTTAGTTAAGAGAGCTAGAGAGTTATCAAACTCAAAGATGTCAGCGTCAGTGAATTCTTCTAAATCAGTTTGATTCAATTCAGTGATAGAGGTAATAGAAGAAGAAACTTGTTTTGAAGGATCTACCTCTGAAGTCACTAGTGCCAAAGAAGTACTTTTGACACCCTTGATATCATTTATGAGGTTTTTCTTTAAGACCTGAGATTGCTCTTCATTTAGGAGCATTCCATATAAAGCACTAAGAAAGAGAGATTCAAGATTCTTTGACAGTTTTAGACATGTAGTGTATACTCCCCATTGTTCAGGTAGTGCCTCCATGAATTTTGTCAGTATTTCAGCATTAGAATATTCTCTATTGACAGTTTTAAAGAGTTTCACCTTTTGAATGCATAAAGCTTTCATATTGTCTTACCAGATTAATACATCTAGTGATTTGAACTTCATCAGTTCCTTCATATTGAATACATAAAGTATCCTACATGGCTTTAGATGTTCTCATCTTCATTACAGAATGATAGACTTCATCTGGTAAAGACATTGCTATTATGGATCTAGCTTTAGAATCTATAGCTACTTCCTTTTTCTCTTCTTTAGTCCATTGATCTGGAATTTTAACAATTCTCCTTTCAGCGATGGCTAGAGTGTTAGTGGTGGCAGGAACACCAGCGACCAGAGCTGTGGGAATGAATGGTCCATTCTCTATATAGTAGAGGATCTTAGGATCCGACCCTTCTAGGAATAGAGTCGTTCTTTCCTTCCATAATGGAAAGTTATCATGGCTAAACCTAGGAGGTTTAGCTAAAGATCCATTATCAATGTAGTTTGTATTAGTATTAGTCATTTTAAAATAGTTTTGTAAACAAATATTTTAAGGATAAGCAAGAAACACTGCTCTGATACCACTTGTTGCTCCCAAAGGAGTCTACAAGAGTTCAAGGATATAGAAACAGTTTGTAGAAGGGGGGGTTGAATACAAACACACAGATTTTTAGTTTTTAAATTAGTTTATATTGAATAAACAAATTTACAGTTACAAGTAGAATTAGAACAAGTAAATAAACCTATTCTATTGTAACTTAAGAAATCACACGGTTTGATGCACAAGGAAGTAAGAAGGAAAAGAGACAGAGGTTTGAGAAAATAGAAAGTAGCATGCAAGAAGATGAAGAAGAGATATTCATCTTATTCATACCCGTTTGCCTTTAATGCAAGACAAAAGGTATATGCCACGTGTCAAACTTTCATAGGAAGCTTGTCCTTTGTTCAAAAGCAACCATGCTTTTGGCCGCGTGTGAACAACACCAAATCAGATATGATGGGGACATAAGAGACAATCCGTACGTCCTTTTCTGACATAATATAAGGTTTGACTTTTGTGCATCGAGGATAAGATCAACATTGATCTTGCTTTAGACTTCACTTTATCGCTGAACTTGAAACTTCAAGGATGATCTTTCAGAGTATCGCTGAGGTATTGCAATACATCACACTTCTATCTAGACAATCCTTTGCTATCACTGAACCGCTTCAGATCACGAGCTGATTATCTTTATCTTCAGCTTGGTCTTCTACTTTCGCTGAATATTCTTGTGGTGTGAATGTTGTTCTTCAGATCTTCAGATATAAGGTTAAGGTTCCAGAGATTCATAGATCGCTGAGTACAATCAGCTTGTGCTATCGCTGAATTTGAACTTTAACTTATAAATGGAATTTTCACTAAGTATATAGAGGAATCATATTGAAATCACTGAGAGGAGTTATGATCAACAAAACTTTTGTCTAGTCATTTAGTTTCTCATATTCAGATAGGAATAAATGTTTTTGCAATTCTTGTTAGTTGGGAAAACATAATAAATTGCCAGTTTATTCTTCTAATTCTTTTTCTGTGGCACCATTTGATATAATCCATAGTGATATTTGGACTTCACTAAGTGTAAGTTCGAGTGGCCATCGATACTATCTGTTGTTTCTCGATGATTTTACTCAATTTGTTTGGATCTTTCCATTAGCCAAAAAGTCTCAAACCTTTGAAGTTTTTAATCAATTTTGCACCTATGTCTGTACTCAATTTGAGAAAACTATTAAGTCTTTCCAATGTGACAACGGTCGTGAATACGATAACGCTCCCTTTCTCTCACACTGTGCTAAAAACGGAATCCAAATTCGATTTTTGTGTCCCTATACTCCTGCTCAAAATGGAAAGGCGGAAAGAAAGATTCAAACTCTAAATAAAATTGCTCGCACTCTTCTCCTTCATGCTCACGTCCCACCATCTTTTTGGCCACATGCGGTAACCATGGCATCCTATCTCTATAATATCTTACCTTATAAAACACTCTCCTACTTATCTCCCACCACTCTTCTTTATCATCGGCTGCCTTCTTACTCTCACTTACTAGTTTTTGGGTGCCTGTGTTTTCCCTATAACCCCACGTCCACCATACATAAATTACAACCTCGGTCCACCCCATGTGTGTTCCTTGGGTTCCCACCCAACCATCGGGGATACAAATGTTTCGACTTATCCTCTAACCGTATAATCATCTCGAGACACGTCACTTTTGATGAAAACTCATTCCCTTTCTCCACACTCAAACCTCCCACAGAAGACTATACGTTTCTTGATACTAACCAAACCCCTATATTCTATACCCATCCATATACCCAAACGACTACCCCTACTACACCAACCACTACTCCTATTCCCCCGGTAACTAAATATTTGTAAAGTTGGTAACATGATAAGCTTGGTATACACGGTTTGCTTCGTCTTTTGTCTATACCATTGGTTTTTCCCAAAGCAAGTGTGATAATTATTTGTTCATATTCGGGGTAATGACATGGCATAGCTCTTATTATACGTTGATGACATCATCTTAATCGCCTCATCCGATGTTATGTAAGCATATTATTACTCGGTTGAGCAAGAAATTTTCAATGAAAGACCTCGGCCCTCTAAGCTACTTTCTGGGCATTTCGGTCACTTAACATACTCACCGGTTATTTTTATCGCAAAGTAAATATGCCATGGAAATCTTGGAACGGGCCAACATGTCGCCGTGCAATCCATCCGCAACTCCGATCGATATAGGTTCTAAATTAAGTGTCGCATCGGGTCCATCGCTAAAGGACCCAACATCATATCGTAGTTTAGTCGGGGTCCTACAATATCTGACGTTTACAGGCCCCGATATTTCCTACGTCGTACAACAGTTTTGTCTATTTATTCACGATCCGATAGAGCCGCATATGCATGCCTTACGACGTATTCTATGTTATGTTAAGGGCACTCTCAGTCTTGGACTATACTTGCATCCCTCATCGACGTCCGGACTAGTTTCTTTTACGGATGCAGACTGGGGCGGGTGCCCGGACACTCGACGATCCACTTCCGTGTATTGTGTGTTCCTAGGGGACAACTTGATCTCGTGGTCCTTAAAACGGCAACCCACATAATCACAGTCCAGCGATGAGGCCGAATACAAGGGCGTTGCAAATGTCGTCTCAGAAACATGTTGGCTCCGTAATCCGTTGCTTGAACTCTATTGCCCGGTCTCTAAAGCGACACTTGTTTATTGAGATAATATCAGTGTTGTTTATCTGTCTGGGAATCCAGTCCAACATTAACACATAAAACATGTCGAAATTGACATTCATTTCGTCCGAGAAAAGGTGGCTCGTGGTCAAGTTCGGGTATTACACGTTCCATCCCATTACCAATATGCCGATATTTTTACCAAGGGTCTCCCACGGATACTATTCGATGACTTCCGGTCGATCTTAGCATACGGGATCCTCCCGCTTCGACTGCGGGGGAGTAGTAGAAGATAAGCTTGGTAACTAAATAATTGTAAAGTTGGTAACCCAATAAGTTTGGTAATTAGCAATAATTATAGTAGGTATATATCTCTAATTAATGTATATCGTTTCCTTGTATATCTCTCCATTGTAACTATTTATACGGTTGGAATGAATGAGAAGAGATTCACGGTGTAAATTCTAATAGTATAACTAGCTTATATCGTGTTAAACCGGTAATAATAAGTTTTTCAAGAAGTTAAGCCATTCTAACCTATAATAAGTTGATAAGGACGTTTGTATAAAAGCATAAGTTGTTTCAAATAAAGAAAATCCAAACAACCCCTAAACATTTATAAAACGTAATTTAAATGTTTAGTGTAAAATATTTTTTCGAGTTGTTAGGAGTAATCAATCTAAAGTAAAAATGTATATCATAAAATTAAGAGAAAGTTCTAGAAATAGGAGATTCTTATACATAAAATCAAAACAATACATAGAATTCAAAGAAATCATGGTTGATGTTGCCGATTCTTCGTGATAACGCTTCCGATTGAGGCCTGCATGAAAGCAATGTCCTAAGACAAAAATTCTCCGGTGGTATTGGCGTTCGTCTAGAGGATACAACAATCGAATTCAAGTGTTATACCTGAATCTAGCGAATTAAAACATTTATGGTGATGAATTTGGGTGTGAAATTGAGAGAGAAAAACAGAGTAAATTCGTCCATAATGATCCAATCTGTATCAGATCAAGAGACCTAAGGCCCATCTTTTGACCACTAAATTTATATATGGATCAAATAGGAGCCCACCAAGAACACTACACACCAACGCCAAGCAATTAAATGATTCATTTAATGCTCTAGTGAGGGTGTTTATTAAGTGGAGAGTTTTTCCTTGTAGTTCCTATGTGGGACTAAGTTTCTCACTACTAACTTAATAAGCCAAGTTCCAACAATACCCCACATTTTTTTATTCAAACACAAATAATACCCCACATTTGAATAGAAAATAAGAAATATAATGGAACATATTTATCTATCACCAAGCTAGTTATTATATGCATCGGAAAAGGTGCCTTTTGGACTTGAACCATTCCTAGTGAATACCTATCGGATCTACTTTGTGGATAGTGAACTAGAGTCTTGAACTAACCACATCGTGTAGTAAATCGAGACAATAGGTATCACAGATATCATAACTAAACATAATTTAGTTCTTACTATTGTGTTCATTTCGATCGTGAACAGATCCTTTCTTCACGAGAATTTTAGAAGACATAGCCATATCCGTCCTCAAAGATGCGACCCCACATCACTCTCACATAGGTAACGTCGACCAAGAATATTTGTAGTATTCTACTATATAAGCTATCAGCATTATTAAGAATTAAAACATTCAACCCTATATTGTCAATGGAAAATACACAAAAGAAAACATCATAGGAATAGGCATACATATGTATGGTTGTTTCTTGAGTTGTCTCCGACTTGTTGTCCTATTGAACCTAGACCATGGGATCTCCTATTTCGCTAGGTTAGGTTGCCGCCGAGGAATACTCATTGTATTGGCTTTAAGCCCATTCCCCTCGATGAAATGGAAACTTGCTATCTACTTAGGCCTTTTGTCAAAGGATCGGCAAGTTTTCCTTTGACTTTACGTAGTCAATGGAAATGATTTCATTTTTCAGCAAGTCCTTTAGAGTGTTATGGCGTCTTCGTATGTGTCGGGACTTTCCATTGTAGATTTGATTCTTTTCTCTTGTGATTGCAGCCATACTATCACAATGGATGCCAATGGCAGTCACCGGTTTTGGCCACAACGAAATACCTTCTAGGAAGCTTTTTAGCCATTCAGCTTCTTCAGCGGCTTTGTCTAGTGCGACAAATTCTGCTTCCATAGTTGATCTAGTATACACTGTTTGCTTTTAGGATTTCCAAGAGATCGCTGCACCACCAAGTGTGAATACACATCCACTTGTAGACTTACTTTCGGAATGGTTGGAAATCCAATTAGCGTCACAATACCCTTCTAGAACGGGAGGATATTTGGTATAGTGTAACCCATAGGTCATTGTATGTTTTAGATATCTAAGTACTCTTACCAGTGCATAGCAGTGATCCTTTCCAGGATTGTTTGAGTATCAACTAAGTCTCTCACGCTATATGTCATGTTCGGTCGTGTACAGTTCATGACATACATCAAGCTCCTAAGGACTTGTGTATATTCTAACTGAGCAACACTATCTTCTTTATTCTTATTCAATTGACTTGAAGGATCAAATGGAGTCATAGCCGGTTTGTCATCATAATGACCAAACTTTCGAAGCACCTTCTCAACATAGTGAGATTGGGTTAGGATGTAACCACTAGAATTCCTTTCGATATTTATACCAAGGATTAGGGATGAGCATACGGACCGAAATCCTGAAACCGAACCGGTCCCGTACCGAACCGGTACCGAATATAATTATCGGTTCGGTATTCGGTACCAAGATTTTCCATATTCGGGATTCGGTACTTTCGGTACCGGTACCGGTACTAGTCCCGGTAAATCCCGAACCGAACCGGGTAATTTAAAAAGTCATTTTTTTATTTGAATTGGTAACAAACTCTTTCCTTTTTTTATATAGAAAATCCTCTTAAATATATTACAATTTTCGGTTCTTAGATTTTCCATCAAATACCGATTTTTTCTTGCAATTCTTCGTATTTCGGTTATTGCAATTCTCCAAAATCGGTTCCGTAATTTATCCAAAACCCGGTTCTTGCACAATCGGCTCCTCCAATCCGGTTTCCGCTCAAGTGATTTTGGTTTTTGTTATTGTGTTTAATGGTCAACGGTGAAAAACGGTTGTCGTCCCAAAAAATGGTACCAAACAGTTCTAGTCCCAAAAATCCCGGTACCGAACCGGTGCCGGTACCGGTACCGAATTTCTCTTATCGGTTCGGTATTCGGTATTGATTTTTTCCGCTCTCGGTTTCGGTACTACCCGGTTTGGGTACCGGTCCGGTACCGAGCTCATCCCTACCAAGGATTACGTCGGCGACTCCCATATCTTTCCTGTCAAATGCGTAGTTCAACATCTTTTTAGTTTGATTTATTACATCCAAGTTTGTTCCCATTATGAGCATATCATCAACATACAGACATATGATGACACAAACATTCTTATATTGTTTCACATAAACACATTGCCACATTTATTTATGTGAAAACCATTTGACAACATAGTATTATCAAATTTCTCATGCCACTACTTTGGCGCTTGCTTAAGTCCATAGAGAGACTTAATCAGTTTGTTGACTTTGTTTTCTTGGTCTTTTACAACAAACCCTTCGGGTTGTTGCATGTATATCTCTACTTCTACTTCACCGTTCAATAAAGCGGTTTTCACTTCCATTTGATGTATCTCTAAGTTATGAATAGTCGTTGTTGCTATCAACGTCCTTATAGACGTTATTCTTGTAACCGGTGAATATGTGTCGAAGAAGCCTTGACCTTCCTTTTGTCAGTATCCCTTGGCGACTAGTCGAGCTTTGTATTTCTCTAAAGTGCCATCGAGTCTCAGCTTTCTCTTGAAGATCCATTTATGGCGAATGACTTTATGACCCGGAGGTAAATCGACTAACTTCCATGTGTTGTTTTGCACAATGGAGTCGACTAAACTTTGAATGGCCTATCCCCAATAAGGTGCCTTGAATGAGTTCATGGCAGCCTTATAGGAGAGGTTCTCCTTCAATGTTGAAGGCCATAAAGTCCGGTCCAAATCTTCTTGGTTCCACATCTTCTTGTACCTTGGAGGTTTCACCATTGTTTGATTGATCACTCTTGTTTGTTTCATTTTGAGAGTGTGTATCATCAATCGATTTTTTCCTTAGATTAGAGGTGTTACCCTCTTTTTCCTTATATGGGAAGATCATCTCAAAGAACAACATCTTCTGTTGTCATCTCCGGAAATATGAACCCTTGAACTTCTCGGGTTTCTCCACATGAGTCTTCACCATAGGCGATTGATTCATCTCTCCTTAACAAATTTTTTTGTCTTAGATTGTTAGGAGTAATCAATCCAAAGTAGAAATATATATCATAAAATTAAGAGAATGGTGTAGAATAGGATATTCTTATGTAAAATCTACATGTACATACATAAAATCAACAAACAATACATAGAATTCAAAGAAATCATACTTGATGTTGTCGATTCTTCGTGATAATGATTCCGATTGAGGCATGCATGAAAGCAATGTCCTAAGACGATCTAGAGGATACAACAATCGAATTCAAGTATTATACTTGAATCTAGCGAATTAAAGCATGTATGGTAATGGAGTTGGGTGTGAAATTGAGAGAGAAACCATAGTAAATTCGTCCACAATGATCCAATTTGTATCAGATCAAGAGACCCAAGGCCCAAGGCCCATCTTTTGACCATTAAATGTATATATGGATCAAATAGGAGCCCACCAAGAACATCACACACCAATGCCAAGAAATTAAATGATTCATCTAATGCTCTAGTGAGAGTGTTTATTAAGTGGAGAGTCTTTCCTTGTAGTTCCTATGTGGGACTAAGTTTCTCACTAATAACTTAATAAGCCAGGTTCCAACACCAGCGACTACTAAACATTTTCGACAGATCTACTAATTGTTAATTAAAAAGAGATTAATCTAATGTGTTATAGTGGGAAAATAGGTTAGATCTGTTGGAACTATAAGTACGTTGGAGATTTTCCTTCATCACACCGTTGGTAGGAAGACTAAATGTGAAGAGACTTATAAGGCTTTATCTTCATTTGGACCTTGAACAAGTTGATGACTTATAGTGGGCGATATGAGTGGAAGGTCTGACGCATGTGCGCGTCGCAGGCCTTACTTGCAATGGAGAGATTTACATAAATATTGACTTAGCATATTAAAATTCGGATTTTGAACTGGTTTTTAAACTTGATAACACTTTTTTTATTCAATTAATCAGAGATAGTTTTTAATTGGAGAACAAGTCTCCCAACTAACCCCATTATCTTCGATTCTTGGGAAGAAAGATGAGAATTATAGGGGTTTAATCTTAGTATAAATATTGGGTCAAACCTTTCCCAAAAATCACACCAAAAATATGCATTCCTCCCTATCGTTTTCTGTTTCACATCGTTGTGTTCTACCTACGATTATTCTGCAGCTACTTTCGCTACTTCTGTTGTCATATATTGACAATCGGAATACATAACTACATTGAATCACGGGGTTTGCGACTAGAAGATTCACTACTTATAGAATAGTCGTATAAAACCTTTAACGATATGTTTATGTCGTGCAGACTTTTGCTTTACGTCAGTAAAAACAGCTTGGTCTTAATTTTTCTGTATTGCGTTTTAATTTATGTATACTAAGTGAACAAATCTGCTTCTACCCTTTTCTTTTATTGTATCTATCGCGAAGGATAGATTCAATCAATGTGGTGTTAATTGGTTGGGGTTTTTTCTACTCCGGATTTAAATCCATAATCTTGATTCATAGAGCTTTGTTTTTATTTAGTCTTTGTCGGTTTATTGATAAAGCTTTAAACTTTATTAATAAAGGCTTAAGCTTTATTCATTCCTTACTGATTCAAAACTAACTTTCAACATTATTACAGGTTTTATGATGGAATCCGGAAACTTTCTATCATGAATCAAGATCTGGTGAAACATGATAGTTTCATCGGGAACAATTATTATACCCGTTGGACTTACAAGGTGACATTCATGTTGATGATATTGAAGCTCTAGTACGTTTTGGGCCCAAACCTCACCACCATTCTTGAAAACCCGATTCCCGAAGAGGAAAAAGAACCGGATAGAGCAAAAATAACCGAACTGGAGAAGCATAGGCTTTCCTCAAGGAGCAAGAAACCTTGGCTTGCTGACATATCAAAAATGCCTTATCTAACCGGTTGTTTGACTTGTACTTCCGATCACTAATGCAAGAGAATTATGGAAAACCTTGGATATCAAGTCTAAGACACAAGAGGATGATACAAATAAATACCTTTTTTAAGTATATAATATTTATAGACGACAAATGGAATAAATAAACTCACATACCTTCCTCACCTTTGGTGAGGTTTGAACCTCCGACCTCCTAGGAGGCCAAAAGCTCACAAACTGCTAGGCCAAAGGCCCTTTGGTTACAAATAAATATCTTCTATCTCAATATTTGAGATTCCAAATGGTTGATGACAAACCATAGAGCAAGTACATGAGCTTCAGGTGTTGGTAAATAAATTGAAAATGCTTTCCATATATCTTCCCGAAATCTGCCAAATGGGGGCAGTCATTGATAAATTGCCCCCATCGTGGAAGGATTTTTCAAAATGCATGATGCATAAATTTGAAGATTATTCTTAGGATGATTTGCTCAAATATTTACAAATCAAGGAAGAGACTCTTAATCAGAATAAAAGGGAAACTACCAGTTAGGTTTGTATAGTTGGTAGGAACTTGTTAGCTGTGTTTGATGAAATATTTGATTTTTTTGTTACCACAATCAATGTAATCCCTAATTCTATTAATAAAATTAATTCTATGGAATATTTTTCATTTTCTATTTATTTATTGCATAAACGTTTAGCTCATACAAATGTGAAAAATATTGAAAAAAATGCAAAATAAATGATTAATTAAAATTGAAACTTGTGTCAAATAGACATTTACAAAAAAGAATCTTTTCCTTCAATTAAAAGGGATACAACAACTTTAGAGTTGATTCATTCTGATATCCACAAATTAAATGGACTACTTACCTGTGGAGGTAAAAGATATTTGAGTTCAGCCGTTTTTTACATGTATATTTATTTCACTCAAAACATGAAGCTTTTGATGCATTTAAATTATATAAAGTTGAAGTAGAAAATCAACTCGAAAAGCGAATAAAAATACTTCGATAAGACAGAATAATAAAAACGAATAAAAATACTTCGTTAGGGATGTTCAAAAAGTCCATTATATTGCTCAAACCGGTCGAACCAAGTCGAAGCAGACCGTTTTTGGCGGTTTGAGCGGTCTGTCGGTTCAGTCTAATCTAAAAATAGTCAAACCACACGATTTTTGAGCGGTTTGGAACAAACCAACCGCCAAAATAAATGTATTTATTTTTCATGTTGTAGATTTTACTTTAATGGTCCAATTATAAATTAATCGTCCAAGACGTTATGTTTTTTTAGTTTTCATTTCTAATTTGGCAAAATTATAAAATCCTTCAAAAAATAAATTCCAAACTGTAGTTCGCGGACTCAATCTCTATCCAAAACTCCAACTATAGTTGGTTGATTTTTAACTTTTTTTTAATTTGTTCAATGTTGTTTTGTAATTTTAGAGATAGACAGTTTTTTTATAATTTCGTATAAGCTTTTCTAATAGTGTTATATTGATAGAAATTTCATTTTCGATGTAGATGTCAATTTTTTAGTTTAAATCCCATAAGAGGCTCAAACCGCCTAAACCATTCAGACTACACCGACTTTTATGGTCCGGTTTGGTCACTTGCTTTCAAACGGCTTGGTTTGGAAATTTTCTAAACCACCATAACGGTTTGGTTTGTGGTTTGAGGGGTTAAATCGTCAAAACCGTTTAATGGTTTGATACATTCTGTGAAAAAAATGGTATCAAACATTAACACACCTCATCGTTCACTCCTCAACAGAATGGTTTGGCGGAACGAAAGATTGAACTCTTGTTAAAATGGTCAGATGTATGTTGAACCAATCGGGTTCGCGAAACAATATGTAGGGAATAACTCTGCTAACTGCTTGTCACATTCATAATCAGATCACTAGTTGTGTGATTCCAACCAGCTCATATGAGCTTCGGAAAGGAAGGAAACCAAACCTAAACTATTTTATAGTCTAGGGTTGTATTGCCTACTATCGAACTCTTGATTCAAAAAGATCTAAATTGAGAGTCTGTGTTATTAAAATAATATTTGTGGGTATGCTAGAAATTGCAAGACTTACAAATTATTGGACAAAGAATCAGGAGTAACAGTAGAATCTAGGGACCCATACAAAAAAGATTTTGTTTTCTTTTTATGGTCTGGATTTTTTTAATCTAGCCATAAGAAGAATGCTTGGTATAAATAACTCATTTCTTGGTCTTCGACCCCCTCAGTCGCTACGAACGCCACGATCAGTGCAATGGGATGTGTCTATTTATCTATCTCTTGACTCGAAATGGGAGTAGGATTGAAAAAGGATCTTAGAGTGTCTAGGGTTGGGTCATGAGGGTCTCTTAACGCCTTCTTTTTTCTTCTCATCGGAATTATTTCACAAAGACTTGCCATGGTAAGGAAGAAGGGGGGAACAGGCACACTTGGAGAGCGTAGTACAACGGAGAGTTGTATGTTGCGTTCGGGAAGGATGAATCACTCCCGAAAAGGAATCTATTGATTCTCTCCCAATTGGTTGGACCGTAGGTGCGATGATTTATTTCACGGGCACCTCTGAAGAGGGTTCCAAACCTAAATAAACATCAGAATCGCCCGTGAATCTTAATGACCAAGAATTGGCAATTGACGAGGGAAAGAACTATAGAATACCTGGAATCTCACAGAAAAATTTATTTTTTTAAATTGTTCATTGAATGAACTTATAATAAGTAATTCTCTAGAGACAAGTTTTCAGAAGATGCTGAAAACTCGTAACATTGACCTCTTATCTTCTTGGTACATTTCGTGATATAATGTGTTTATATAGAATTAGAAAGTGAAAATTTGTTATTTGTATTCAACCCCCCTTCTACAAACACTTCTTGTTCAAGTCATCAATTCCAAGACCAACACTATATTATATGATATTGTAAACATTGGTACGGTCCAAACAGTGCCTCCATACTTGGCGAGTTCAGACGTAATTCAGTAACCCACACCATATTTTATGAAAGTGAGATCTCATGCACTACTATAATATTGGGTATCTGACTATCAGCGATGGAAATTTCTAAGTAAAACATCGATGAATTTTTTTGACGAATCTTAGCGCGGGAAAATTGTTCAATTTATTTTCAAAAAAAAATTGATCTTCGATAACTTTTTTATGGGTAATGATTGAACGTTATTCCGTCAAAAATCCCTCAAAATTTGTTCGATGCTTTTTCAATACCAAAAGTAACCATCGAAAATAAGTTCAAGAAAATATTTTTGTTTTTCCTTTTTGGATTCTATCGAAGAGGCTCGATAATTTAACAGTTACCTTAATAAATTTTTATATACATTTATTACATCCCTCGAAAGGAATTCTATAACAAATTTAGGGAAATCGATTTTTATCATTGGAATCCGTCGAAGATCCTTCAAAAATGTTATCTTTAAATCTTTCGGGTCCTTTTGAAATCCAATGAGAACATATTCAAGAATTTGTTTTTGTTGGAATGAGTCTAAGATTCGTGGAAAAAGTTATTTTTTTAATTTTTATGATGAGTCGAATATAGTCGAATATCGATAAGTATATTTTCTTGGTAAATGTAATATATTTTACATAAATTAATGATGCCAACTTTAATTGTGTCACATCGGTCTCATTGTATGTTTGAAGTTGTGGGTGTAGCTAACGTCATAATTGGGACGTTAAAGAATATGTTCAACCGGTCGTGGACAACTTGAAGACGGGTTTCTCGAGACGACTATGAGGCGATGTGGGCTCATTTTCAGGTTTATACTAACTATTGTATTTAACTTAAGTCAAATACATGTTATGTTGTTTAAATTGACACATTTAAATTATACTTGTGTAGAGAGAGTATCAGTGGCCGCTTGGGAGGATGTCTTTAGGAAGCGGTTTTCGACGTCTTGTGGTGCTCACAATTATTGTCATAGAGATGGAAGAAACAGTGCCAGTCCCATTGATGGATCCAAATATGGTCTATTAGTTGACAAGGTTTGGAACACACCTACATGGAGAGCTTGATCCTTAGTCGCTTAGGGAAATATGAACACCCACCATGATGGTTCGATATACAAGCATATAGGTGGATCTATTAACGTTGTGCAACATAGACACAAAATCGTATATATATACGCATACATATATTGTTTTCAAATTTATTGGAATTCCTTGTCAACTAATATCGTATTGTCTTTTCTAGGAAAAGAAAGAAAATCGTCTTGTTTCCTTTGTCAAGTTGTTTAGAGTGGCCTACATGGAGAAAGGGTTGAGCTTGAACACTGCATCCAACAATAGGTCAGAGGAGTTGATTACTCCCAAGGCGATTCAGACATTGGGAAGCTTCTATATTTAATTATTAAGCAAATGTTATGTTAATTTAACTTAGTTGGCGTTGCTAATTGTTCGAAAAACGTTATGTTCATTATTATTATGCCTAACTAAGTCATAATCTATACTATATTATAAAGTATTTGGCTAAAAACTCTTAAAAACATATTATTATGCAATAGGTACAATTGATTAAAGCATAATTACTTAAAATTCAAGAATACAAGTTATACATACATTGGTACAACTTATTAAAACTTCATGTTTGAATTCGTGTAACTAACTATACAACTAACTATATAGATAAACATCTAATTTTGAATATAAAAATCTAACATATAATAAAGATAATCATTCAACTCTAACAAAATGCTTAATTTATTATATTTATAAAAAAAATTATATTATTAAACCAAAATATATTATTTCATTATTAAACCTAGATTATAATTAAAAAAATGGAATTAAAAAAAGTACACAAAAATAAAATCTTATTATAACATCGGTAAAGACAAAAAAATAAAACAAAACATTAAAATTAAGATAGATCTCGCTGCATTGCGCGAGTACCCTTCTAGTGAACCTTAATGGGTCTTGTCAAACCTTATTAGGTCATATTAGCATGTCCCTTGCTTTCAAACTTTTTGAGTAGGGCGTTGGAGCCTAAATGAACCATAATGGACATCTACGGGTCTTGTTGGACCTTAATGGATCATATTATGCTTAATAGAGTCATAATTGACTTAATGGGTCTTCTCAGACATCGATAGGTCATAATAGCCCTAACTAAGTGACAATGGACCTTAACTAGTCTTATCAGGCCTAAATGGGTCATAATGGATCTTAACAGTTCTTATCGAACGTTTATGGTTATATTATGCATAATTGAGTCATAATGATTCTTAAGTGGTCTTTTTGGATCTTAATAGGAAATATTAGATCTAATTGAATCATAATGGACCTTAACGGGTTTTGTTAGACCTTGATGAGTTGTATTAGGTCTAATTGAGTGATAATGGACCTTAACAGATCTGGTCTAGCGATGTGGGGCCTTAATGGGTCATTAGTCATTATGTGGTTATAATGTGTTTAATATAATTTAGGTTGTCATTTGTTGGGAAAACATTAGGCTTGATTTAAATTGGATATGTTCAATTTAGTCATTATGCTGCTTATTTTTGTTGTTATTATGTTTTGTGAATGTAGTCATAGTATGAGCATAATGTTATCCATAGGTGCAGGGAGGACATGGCTTCTCAGCCACAATTAGGGGATATATACTTGTGGAAAGAGGGACGAGAGGAGCGAAGAAGCGGAGAGCCTTTGGTTTTGGTGCGCCTCACGATGAATACTACGTGATGACTGGTTCCCCGGTTGCAGCTCGAGTATCGGATGGTCCTTTGTTCAACGGACTTTTACTTATGAGGTCTCTATATTTATCTATTTATTCTTTTACAAACTTACATTAGTTTACATGATACTAATTTATGTTGTGTATATGTTGAATATTTGACGGTACAAAGGCTAAAAGAGGAGATGGAGTGTGAGCCGGTTGTGATTAGCTTGTGGATCAACAAACATTTCAGGAGCGGGTGCAGGACCAATTGAGACAGGTGATGGAGCAGGTCGTTAGATTTATCAATACTCCTCTCGACCCTCCCCCACCCCTTCGCCATCCCACTTTAGCGAGGTATGTAAATAATTTGTATATATGTTTTAGTTAGAACTGGTATTTGTAGTTTATATGTATAATCTAATTTGAGATTTATGTATCTTTGCAACTGTATAGATACATGTACAAGAAAATACGTATTTTTAAATTTATATATTTTTTGAAAAATATGGAGGATTTTCAACCGATTTTCAACAGGATTCCATCGAAAATCACATTAAAAGTCATCGAAATAGTCAAATATGATTGAAAAAGTCCCTCGAAAATATGTTCCATTGAAAATCTCTCGGAAATGACCTCATGAAATCCATCGAAATTTCATGTTTTGCATGTTTACAAACATAGTGTTACATACTTTTACATTAGAGTAAACTCTAATTTTGGTCCCTGAGGTTTAGTAAAATCTTTGAAAGTGGGACCTAAACTTTGATAACTTTAGAAATCGTCCTCGTGGTTTTTATTTTGCTTTGAAAGTGGTCCCTGATCCCTAACTCCGTTAAATATTGTCCGTTAAGAGAGGGGTAAAATCGTCCAACCAATTTTTGCATTTTATTTTTTGGGGTTTTTCTTATTTTTGTAAAATACATCGAACTATACGGACCAACTCTGCAATTAACACTAGTATATATATATATATATATGTACACACACATGTACACTATACATTTATAGTGATATACATATAAATCGTCACTGTCCCGGAAAAATAAAAATTAATCTGTTGGTGTCCCTGCCCCCTCCCATCTTTCACTGTCCCCATCATGGTGAATATTGACTTACAAAATACAGAGGAGTCCACGTCGACAATCTACCACTGAACTAAAAGACCGGGAAAAATCAAATCGATGCAATTTAAATACAAAACCCCCCACCAGTTGGCTACAATTTCATATGTGAATCCCAAAAATGGAAACTCGAAGCTCCATTATCCCCTATCCCTTACACACATAGACAGTGAGTGGATAATGTTGAACTCGAGCAACTCCAATAAGCAAACAAATTCACACAGATTACAACATCGATCCGTGATTTCTTCTGTTAATTTGGGTTTCTTTTATTATTCCAATCGATCCCAATGGTTTTTTTGCTCTTGATGAGAAATTACAGGAATTTTCAAATTTCTAGGAGAAATGAAGTGTTCAATGTTCTTGGAGATGATGGTTGTTGTCTTACTGGTTTGCAATATGATTGTGTATATCGGAAATAACTAGAAAATAACACCAATCTTACTAGTATAAACTCACGAAGAAGAAGAAGAGAATGGGGGGAATAAAAAGCTATTCTACAATACTATTTTATTAATAATATATGGTACACCATAATATATAAAGGGAAAAGGACAGAGATGATAAGTCTTTATTTGTACAACTCCATGTCTACTCAGAGAGGGTATTGACCCATATTTATAGACAAATAATATATATATATTTAATCAATGCATCTTTTCATGAACTGGTACAACCAAAAAAAGGGAAATTGGCTTAAATGACCATTTGGCCAAAATTCTTGTACCTACTATCCATCTCTCTCCTCATTTGACAAAAGTAACCAAAATGTCCGTTAAAAGCAGCTGAAACCTCCGTTAAAAAACGGAGGTTGTAAAACGACGTCGTTTTGGTGGGAATTAACGGAGGTTTTCATGCAAACCTCCGTTAAATTAACGGACCTTTTAAAAAATTGAATTAAATATAAACGGATAAACCTCCGTTAATTACGACCTAAACCTCCGTTAATTACCCAAAACCTCCGTTAATTACCCAAAACCTCCGTTAATTATCTTAAACCTCCGTTAATTCACCTTAAACCTCCGTTAATTAACCCTTAAACCTCCGTTAATCACCTTAAACCTCCGTTAAATATCCTTAAACCTCCGTTAATTTTCCTTAAACCTCCGTTAATTCTCTACGACTATGACACGTGTCGAAACCCGGTTAAAACCCTAATTCTTTTACCAATAAATTGTGGTGGACCCGATAAAACTCTAATTTTTTTACTGAATTTATTTGATAAATGTTTCACGTCCACCACAAATTAATAGACTTTTTACCATTTGTTGTACAAAAGTACTGATTTTAATTGCTGAAAGGGAATCAAAGATGTACAAAGGCTTCAATATTCAGTAACTTTTATCAAATTATTTTGTTTGCACTCCACCTACTGACATTGAAAGGAAATGTCAGTAATTAAATTTTTATCAGATTTTTTGTTTTCAATCTTCATAATAGTTGTAAAAGAAAGGGAAATTTCTATATATAAGAGGCACTTTCTCATTCAATTAAAAACCACATTCTGATTCAATTCTAGACAACCAACAACCATTTTCTTCAATCTTTCATTTTCTTGTTTCTTTGATTTACATCATGAGTTCTTCAAATTATAAAATTAAGTTGCGTATTTCTGGTGGGGGTTCGTGGCAACAAATCAATCAAACGTGGCAGTATGTTACTGATCAACCGTTGCACCCGGTCAAGGTGCCATCCAGAATGACGCTTTCGGAGTTGCTTCAGTATGCATGCCATAAATGTGAAGTTGTCAATTCAGTTGGTATGACTACAATTTCGTACAAGTTAAATAACCACGATCATATTTATCGTTTGGAAAACGATGATCATGTTGCGGGTTTCCTTGAATGGGCTGCTAATTTAAATAAAGCGCCAACAATTTACGTCTATGATGTACCGTATCATGGTAATGACGAAGAAGAAGAAGAAGAAGAAGAAGAAGAAGAAGGAGGGGGAGAAGAAGGAGAAGAAGGAGGATTGGGAGAAGAACAAGTAGAAGAAGAAGAACAACAACAACAACAAGAAGAAGAACATGAAGAAGAAGAAGAAGAAAAAGAAGGAGAAGAATTGGACCCCGATTCATATGTTTTCTACCTGGGTATAAGTGATAGTGATGAAGAACCAACAACAAAAAGGAAATCAAAAAAGTTAGTTGCCGGGAATAATGATTATTTTGATATGCCTCCTCTCCTACCAACACCGGAAACCGTCATCACACCCAACTTATCTACACCTTATATTCGCAGCGAACGAGTTAAAGTGGGGATGTTATTTAAAACGAAAGATGAAATGAAATTGGCTATTTCGAGGAAGTTCATTGACGAGGGTTTAGAATATAAAGTTCATAAATCTTCCAAAACCAGATTTGAGGCGAAATGTTATGTTGGAAGTTGTAAATGGTGTATGACGGCAACGAATGTCGGTTCCACGGAGATGTTTCATGTATTAAAGGTGGATGACGTGCACACCTGCTCAAAGACGCAGTTGCATCACAAGTACCGTTAAGCAACCGCAATGGTGTTAGGTAATTTAATTTACCTAAAGTGCAGGATAGTGTCAGGAGACTGCGTGCAAAAGACATCATAAGCGATAAAAAACAACAGTATAATATTAATATTTCGATCTGGCAAGCATATCGAGCGAAAGATTATGCAAAAATGGTGGTGCAGGGTGACCCGGGTGATTCTTTTGCCCGACTACCTAAGTTTTTCTATAATTTAGAACTCCGTAATCCTGGTACGGTGACAAGGATTGAGACAGATAGTCATGGACGGTTTGAGATGTGTTTTGCTGCTCTTGGTTGTGCGGTAAGTATAATTTTGACATTTTGAATATTACTTTGCACAACTATGTAGTTTAATTTTCTAATATGTGAACCACTTAATTTTCAGATTGAGACGTTTGTATCGTATTTGCATCGGGTTCTTATCATTGATTGTGCTCATTTGAAGGGGCCTTATTTGGGAACAATGTACTTAGCGGTTGCTATGGACGCAAATAACCAAATCGTGTCGGTCGCTTTCGGAGTGGGTAGATCCGAGAATGGAGAGGGGTGGACTTGGTTTTTGTCCATGTTGAAGCATTGTATTGGAGAACTATCCGATTTGGTTTTCATATCAGATAGGCATGCTGCAATAAACCAAGGAATTACCACCGTGTTCCCAATGGCACATCATGGGTTATGTTGTCGCCACCTGGAGATGAACATAAAAACCAAAGACCCCGGGATTAAGAATAAGAAGAATCTATATTGGAAGACCTGCCAAGCGTATACGTTTGACAATTTTGAAATGCGTATGTTAGCTCTACGAGCCGCTTTACCCGCAGGATGTACAGTGTTGGACCGGCTTCATCCAGAAAAATGGACAAGGGCGCATTTCAAAGGAAAACGCTACAACATAATGACTTCCAACAGTGCCGAGTCGATCAATGCTCTGTGCCTTTATGCTCGAAAGATGCCAATTTGTGGCCTTTTCGAGTACTTTCGAGACTTCCAACAAGAGTGGTATTCTAAACGCCGTACTAAAGGAGGTTAAAAACATTTAAATTTATTTATTTTATGTACTACTACTACTTTTGATGCAATCGATACTAACGAAATAAATATGTTTTTTTAGAGACGATGACCAATGCTCTAACCCCGTGGGCGGAGAACAAAATTTATAAGAGAGCCTACAAAGCTGCATCGTGGACGGTACATTAAATTGGTCAGGGAAGCTATGAAGTGCGTGATTATCGTAGAAATGAAACGTGTAATTACCCCGGAGGTACTTGCACGTGCTTGAAATGGCAAAAATCTGGCTTACCTTGCGGCCATGCAATCGCTGTTGCTACAAGTCTACAATCCGCAGACTGCAGCAATTTGGCATTGCCTTTCTATAGGGCGAGTAATTTTCGAGCAACGTACGCAACCCTCATTTATCCTCTTGGCACTGAAGAAACATGGGTTGTTCCAGAGCAACCACTTATGATAGTTCGTCCACCCCAGATAAAGAGAGTTGCTGGAAGACCTAGTGAACATGCTCGTATACCTTCTCGTGGTGAGAATCCCATCCGGAAGAAATGTAGTAGTTGTGGTCAAAGCGGGCATACTAAGAGAACATGTACAAATCGTGCATGGGCAAATGTGGGTAGTCAAGGAGCATCAGGAAGCCGACAAATCCAACCACTATCGACCCCAGATAATCATGGAAGTCGTGGACATTATACCGGGGGGTGGTGTGAAAGTTCCGTTATGATGGACCTTCATAATAAATATGAGAGGACTGTCGTCTGTTGAAAAATTCGCCATACGTAAAAAAAGTTAGAAAATTTTGAATATAGACAATCTATTTATGGACGTTAAAAAAATTTACTAACACACGAGGTCTTCTATCCATTGCGGCAGCGGTTCAGATGTACTTCTAAGTCTCCAAAAGCGTTGTATTTCAAAAGGCATCTTTGTAGGTAGGAAATGTAGAAGGGAGGAAATGTTGGTTAGTAAGATGTGAATTACTACTTCATCATAACAGCTACTTATAGTCGTGAAAATGTCCATTTGAATTCACGGGTGCGTATTTGGTCAAAAGATTCGCCTGAAAGGCTGTGTATTCACGGGTGTCAAAAGGCTGTGTATTCACGGGTGTGTATTTGGATGTATTATAACATACTTTTTATAAATATAACAAATAAAAAATCCTTAAAGTTACAAATTTAGAAATGTCGTAAACACTACAAAATGTCCTTAACACGCATATCCCAAAATACACTAGCCATTTGGTAACGCATTTGTCTCGACGTTTGAGTCATTGTATCATGGGATGGGATAAGGTCATTCGCCAACAAAGAGATCATTTGACACGCCAAAGGACCAGAATCACCGAGAAATCCGTGTTGTGGTACGTTAAGCGCCTGGATATATGAGAGGGACCCCACACGCTGAGCTCGACTTGTTTCACCAATAATTAATAAAAAATCTTCAAGACGGACCCCAAAAGCATTCAACCATAATCTCATTGGCCTTTTATAGGTTTCCCCGATGTTGGAGTCGTATATTGTGATTTTCATTTCATCTAAGTTCAAGTCGTCGACCACCCAATGTTCGTTCAGGATATATATTGGCATTATGACCTGGAATAAAAAACGTTACATCTCAAAATTTGTGAATCTAATTGATGACTATTAATAAATAAATAAAAGTTATTTTAGTTTCAATACCGAATGAATTTTCGCCCATGCTGGCCATCCTTCCCTTGTCATTCTACCATCAGCCTGTTGTATGGCTGAACCGGCATCGTGCTCGCACAACTTCTGAAAGAAGTCGGTAGACATAATCGTCCATCTACTGAGATCACCCTGACTTGACTGCACCATTTTCGCCCACGCGTCTACATGCTATTATAAAACAGAAAATATTAGACATGAACTACGTATTACAACCAAACTTATAATTAAAACTATAAAACTAACCGAGTTTAAGTACAACCCTTGCCCTTCCTCTCCCAGTAATGCACCCCACCATGTCGGAGTGAGTTCAATCGGTAGTAATGAAATCCTGCATGTTTCTGGCAACCCTCCCGAACTGTATAATCTAAGGACTTCCGGCTCAATAGTGGTCTGAAGATTTTGAACTTGGGTTCGACCTCTAGCATTGCCTCTAACTCTCGGTGCACCTCTATTTCCTCTAACTCTAGCGGCAGGAGTAGTGGTAGGCGGTAGTGTTGTATAAGGGTCTACTACAAATCGTCCCCCTCCAACTTCGCGGTGCGGCCTGCCCTCTATCTCCGGAGTCTGAAACATGTTTGGGCCATGCGGCATGGATGAGCTAGGCATGCCATGCGGCATGGATGAGGTATAGGGATGAACCGGCTGCGTAATGTAATCGAGATATATTGTCAATATATATAGTTTCATACGGATAACGTAAATGAATTGCTTAAATTCGGTTGTATAAGTTACCGTATGGAACGACTGTGGCATGGTAAACGGAAATTGGGAGCTTGAAGGCGTGTCCTCCTAAACCAACAAATCAAGGAAACTGGTTTCCCTGGGTGGTGGCTGTGGTGCGTCGTATGTTGGCATCTAGGCACGAATAAAAATAGTTAACCAATTTGTATATATTGTTTTTTAAGTTTGTAAATTATATATAAATACTCAAATAATGCATTATTAAAAGTACATACCTGTGTCCGAAAACGATCACCATATGACGTGAAACAGTCCTCAACCGACTGACTGCTTCCAATCTTGAAATCCATCCAGGGATATTTGATGAGTTTGCTGAACACGCTCAAGCTCTTAAATACGACGAATACCAGGCATGTACTGATTCAACTCAGACCATGATTTTTGATGAGTCTGCTGAATACCCTCAACAACCACCAACCTATCCATATACTCAGAATGAGGGTCCGAGTGATGTGATCCATGGTGTTGAGATCCATGGCTCTGATAACCCTCATGATGGGATCCATGGTGATGAGATCCATGGCTCTGATAACCCTCATGATGGGATCCATGGTGATGAGATCCCTGGCTCTGATGGTCCGAATGATGGGATCCATGGTGCTGAGATCCCTGGCTCTGATGGTCCGAGTGATGGGATCCATGGTGCTGAGATCCCTAGGGCTGATGAGCTACGTGTTCAACGTGGACGCCCGTACCCGCCCTAAAATAACTGAGGTTATCGACATACCACTATGATGCAACCTCCATGGGCTCTGGTTGGAGATTGTAGAGTGGTTGCATATCCTGCTAATATATTTAAAAGAAAAATGATGTTACAATAAGAAAAAGTTAACAAAATTATTCTTTTTCAAGAATATTTAAAAAACATATCGTCGACACATCAATGATCCTCGTGACGTGGGTAAGTTTTAACATTTTTTGCAACCGGGTCCAACGAAGTGCCCTCGGGTACACATTATCTTTTCTGGTGAAGTAGTAGTGGCAATATGGAAACGTTTCAAAAATCCATATCATTGAATTAAAATGTCAACAATAATTAAATATGAAATACATGTAAATTGTATAATATTTAAATGACAAAAATGAAATATTTAACTAACCTTCAAAGCAAATAAGAATCTCATTATCGTCAATTTTTTATTTGTCGATGTCCGTCCTCCATTATTTAAACAATTATACATCTGATTAACCGGGTATCGACACGTGTCTATTTAAAGGAGGTTTAAGACTATTTAACGGAGGTTTAAGGAAAATTAACGGAGGTTTAAGACTATTTAACGAAGGTTTAAGGGTATTTAACGGAGGTTTAAGGTGAATTAACGGAGGTTCAAGGCTATTTAACGGAGGTCTAAGGGTATTTAACGGAGGTTTAAGGTGAATTAACGGAGGTTTAAGGCTATTTAACGGAGGTCTAAGGGTATTTAACGGAGGTTTAAGGTGAATTAACGGAGGTTTAAGGTAATTAACGGAGGTTTTGGGTAATTAACAGAGGTTTACATCGTAATTAACGGAGGTTTATCCGTTTAAATTTAATTCAATTTTTTAAAAAGGTCCGTTAATTTAACGAAGGTTTGCATCAAAACCTCCGTTAATTCCCACCAAAACGACATCGTTTTACAACCTCCGTTTTTTAACGGAGGTTTCAGCTGCTTTTAACGGACATTTTGGTTACTTTTGTCAAATGAGGAGAGAGATGGATAGTAGGTACAAGAATTTTGGCCAAATGGTCATTTAAAGCCGATTTCCCCCAAAAAAAACCAACTCTTGGTAACTATTATTAACCACCGGTTCAAAGTCCTAGCATATATTTTTAACAGTTTAATGGGTAAGGAGTGTACTAATAGTCCTACCCATCTTTTATTGCATACTTTTCGATACGCTTATTGAATTCGAATAACTGAGAATTGGAATTTGGAAAGAAGAGGTGCATTCTCATCACCATTTGACTCCCATCAAACCTGCAACTCCACCTCTGCCATGAAAAACAAACCTGCAATAAAGGACGATATCACAGGGGCCAACCCACAAAGGACGATACCGCACGGGAGAAACCATAGAGAGAGGAGATCTGTGTGATTGGGAATTTGGGGTTAAGAATTAGTTGCTATTTGACAGAGGACGATACCGGAAATCCCTTTCATCTTTCTTCTTCAAACTCCGGCAACCCCTTTCAACTTCCCACCGACCGTCCCTCTCCCGGTGATCCTTTCAACTTCCCGCCTGTCGTTCCTTCCCCGGTGATTACCAACAGACCATGAGGGTTTATCTCCGGCTTGCACTCCTTCTCCTCCCCTTTCCCTTCTACAACTTGGTCGATGGTTCGAAGAACGGTGACTTCGTCTGTGATATAATATGTGTCTATATATGAGTTAATGACAGATTAAGTCCCTAGAGTTTGATGGTTCTAACGAAAATAAGAAAAAAAAAATACAAAAACAATAAAAGGACAGGAATACCCTTTCCTCTAACAGAATTTTTTAACAGAGTTAGTGACCAGGGACCAGTTTCAGAGCAAAATGAAAACCACAGGGACGACTTTTAGAGTTATCAAAGTTTAGGTCACACTTTTAAAGATTTCACTAAACCACAGGGACCAAAATTAGAGTTTACTCTTTACATTATGATAATTATGAAAGAGTAGGCATTTAGTTGAAATTATTTTGCATAATACGTTTCGTAAAGACGTGTTGCATATTGATACGTAATCCTATAAGAAGGAAAGACCAATAACGAAAAGGTATAAAATTAGGTCTACTTGAGTGCTTAATATTCACAACTGAATTCAAACATATTCACATGTGAATACCCATCTACACGAACAAAAACATTTAAAAAAAAATAAAGCACTTAATATTTCATCAAATGAATAATTAACATGTACTTAATTAATCAATTTACAACTATATTCAAATATCAATCCAAATGATACACAAAAAAAAACGTTAACCATTCAATCATTATCAATAACAATAATCACAAATTCGTCCTTTCGGTTTCAAATTTACCCAAGAACAAAAAATCAAAATCAAAATAAAAATAATAATCTTTAAATTTTGAAATCTTGTATCTTTTCTTTAAAGAACAAACCAAACAATTCAAAAATCAAAGATTTTCAAAAAAAAAATATATATATATATATATATTCAAATTTCTTTCCTTTTCTTCTTCCTTCAATATCCACCAGCAGTTTCTATAGATTGATTCAATGAACATAACCACGATCTTCGGCTCTCCGAATGTGAACTCGATCTCCGCAAACTCGATCTCGCATACCGACCACGCAAGTTCCGGTCGACCGACGGTCGAG
This sequence comes from Silybum marianum, assembly GCA_036898165.1. Classification (NCBI taxonomy): domain Eukaryota; kingdom Viridiplantae; phylum Streptophyta; class Magnoliopsida; order Asterales; family Asteraceae; genus Silybum; species Silybum marianum. The sequence continues at coordinate 7,776,118 of CM072534.1, forward strand.
CCGCCAATGACGGGCTCGTGTCCGAACCACCCATGCAAAGACTCGAGCCCAGTTTCATTGACGGAAACTTTTGGCAGCTCAACGATCTAAGCGGAGATGGGAATTCGGGTTTGCAAAGAGGAGTTGTATCGAGTGTAATCTGATCAAAATCTTCGGTTAAAGAAGTACAAGTGAAAAACGATAACGGTAAGCTAGTTCGTGAGATTCCAAGGATCGGTCTGGTGCCCGGAAGCTTCTTGAACGAAATGATCCCATGGCGGCAGAGCGGGCACGGGATTGACCCCGGTGGGCCCGGGCTGGCATTCGAGGCACTAGTTGTGGAACAAAGATATAATGCACATCGAGTGCAGAATTCATGAAAACAACCTGTGGTTTTTAATCGGATCAAGATTCATTCCGAAAATATATCTATATATATAGGGGCTATATAATATAAAACCCACAAAAAAGTTATATAACTCGTGAAAACCGGTATAAAATCATGATTTATTTTCATCAAATGTTAGGATTTAAGATATTATTTCACATATATTTGTTTCATAAGGTGAAAGTTTCACATATATTTGTTTCACCATATCAATATTTTTTACACATATTTTTCGTTTCACCAGGTGAATCCGAAAAAAAAAATTAACAAGTAATTATTTCATAACGTGAACATAAACATATGTGAAACACTATATTAAGTTATATGTTTTGATTAAAAAAAATCATGTACAAAAATATTTTTATATCGGTTTTCAAGTGTTTGTAACCTTTTTGTGGTTTTTATTTGATTATTGCCCTATATATATATATACACACACACACCATTCGGTTTTTATTCATTGAACACGAGTTTTCGAGCTCGTCAATTAGAATTTGTGGTTTATGTTACCTTCTGCAGCCACGGCGCATTTGTTTTCTAAACAAACAGCACAAGGATCGGCACAAGCGGAAAGGGCCTCGTCGCTCCATCCACATTCTCTGTACATCAATAAAGAGAAATGAAAACAGTATTTGAAGGAATCTTGATAGATAAAACTAGCTGATAAGTTAGATGATAGCTGAAAAGTAACTATTAGTTGTTAAGCTAGCCGATAAGCTAATCATGTTTGGTAAAAACTAGCTGATAAGTTAGAAGAAAATGTATGAAAATGTAACGGGAAATTTATCAGAATTACTTGTGGTTTTACCTCCTATTCCATTTCTCCCAAAAGTTGTCAAAATAGTTCACAATTGCGAAGAAGTGAAAATGTAAAAAAAAAAAAAAAAGTTTTACAATTGCAAATGTAATTTCCAAAATTACATATTTGGTCCCTGAAATTGCGAACCTAATTCAGATGCTTCTTTTTTTTTACATTTTCACCCCTTCTCAATTGAAAACTTGATGGCTATTTTGGTAACTTTGAGGAGAAATTGACTATTTGGTAAAACTACAAGTAAAAAATGGCTATTTTGGCAAATTTCCCAAATGTAAAATGACATAAAAGTACATGCCCTGAAATATTACTTGTAAAAATATAAGAGGCAGAATTGGAAAAGGTGCAAGCTTATTGAAAAGCTACTTGAAGTAGTTTTTCAAAAAGCCAGATTCCGACATTCCAAGCGGGTCTTTTTCAATAAGCTCAAAAGTAAGCTAGCTTATTGGTAACCAAAATTTAAAGTTTATACTACTAGATTTACCTAGCAATCTTGACAACACTCATAAGAGGAAGGCACAAGTACGGAGAAGACAAAATAGGTGCCTGGCTTTCTGGTTCAGCCGTCAGGACTTCTTCCAGCCAGTCTCTATGCCATGAACGAGCAACAGCTAACGGACTCCATCTTTTAAGGTTTAAAAAGCCAAAAAAAAAACATTACAAATAATACGAAATATTGCAAAAAATCAACAAGAAAAACCGAATTGATCAACAAAAATTATACCCTTTTGCATTTTCGGCAGTTAGACTAGCTCCTCGGGATATCAGAACCTAAAACATAAATTAAAAATAAAATAAAAAATAAATAAAACACATAACAATTGATCCATCGGCAAACTCGTTTTTCAAAGACTTAAAACATACTTGACAACATTGTGCATTTCCACCACAAGCAGCATAATGGAGGGGTGTGCTTCCTGCCCCTAAAAAAAGGACAAATTTTCTTCAATTTTACAACAAATTGCATCAAAAGAGATATAAATTATCATACAGCCATCACTTTAAGCTTTTTTATCAAGCGGGTTTTAGATGTCCATAGAAAAATAAAATAAGTTACCAATTAAATCGATCGTTGTGCCATCTTCCACAGTAATCTCATTCACAGAAGCCCCTAAATCAAGAAGTAACTGTAAACTATCAACATGCCCATTTAGTGCAGCCATATGAAGAGCTGTCACACCTCCGTCAGCAGGTCGATTAATCGTCTCATAAAGTGATCTGTTTGTGAAATAAATTTCAAAATCAGTCAGATCCCATCTATACTATATTATAAAGCATTTGAGGGGCTGTTTGACATTTGCTGAATGATTAAGTGGTCAGAATGACTAAGAGGTATTTGGTAATTGTTCAGGATGTAACTAGGGCTCTTAATGATTAAGGAATGTCCAGGATACAAAATGATTCAGAGGGTTTTGGAACCATTAAGAGGCAGACTTAATTTTTTGCCAAACAGGATTCACCTCTTAACGATTCAGAGGCCGCCTCTTAATGGAACTTTTTTTTTTGAACGACAGAATTTTATTAACACTAGCAAGACACTAGAGAAGAAATTACATACCAGAAATAGTCAAAAAGGGGGTTTTGCCTCTTAATGGAACCGTTAAGAGGCAAACAAACAGCCCCTGAGACAAACTCTTAAAAAAAACATTTTTGATGCATCTGTTTATTGATGCATATTACTTAAAATTCAAGATTACAAGTAAATTGTGCGCAAGTATAACTTATTAAATTTACAAAAAGAAAAAGGTACTAAAAATGTCTGATCAAGATTTCTTGAAAAAGCATACCCTTCATCAAATTCCGAGACAAATTCTTCGATTCTTGATTTCTTCTTGACGAGTTCATAAAAATTAGGAACACTAGGGATATAATCAGCAAGGAGGATCCGAATGCATCTTGAATGTCCATTCAGACCAGCCAGGTGCAATGCAGTTCCTCCATTCAGATAATCAGCTTTGTGGATCTAAAATTTGATAGTATTTCATTAGCCCACAATATCTTTCGAAAAAATTACACAATAATTTGCTATTATTATTATTATTATTATTATTATTATTGGGAATTGATATGCATACATTTGCTTTGTATAGAACCAAAGTCAGAACAACCTCCCAATGACCATATTGACAAGCTTGCATCAAAGCAGTCTGTTCAACAACAACAAGATGATATATAAATTATAAATACAAAGGAGAGGGCTACTCGTGTCCCATTCATTCACTCTGAATAACGAAGGGCATTCGGTATGAAGAACGAAGGTGAAGTTCATACAGCATTCACAGTGAATAAGCACATCACTCACAGTGAATAAACACATCATTCACAGTGAATAACACAGCATTCACAGTGAACACAGCATGCTCTCCTTCCAAATTTGAGTTCGCATTTGAACCCGCCCCAATTTTTATAAATGTTAACAATAAATAAATCTTTACAGCTTAACATGATTCAGCAAATTTATACCAACCTGCCCGCGATAGTTTCTGAGATTAATATCTACTCCAGATTCAATCAAAAGGGATACAATCTAAATCCAAAAAACAACAATGAATACCCAAAATTTGAATCAAGATTATAATCAAGATCATTGAAGGAAGAAATATTAATATTATACCTCATGGTGGCCTTGGGCTGCAGAGTAATGAAGTGGGGAATTTCGAACACCAAAAGTGGAATATTTAGCAAGTCTAGGGTTATATTCTAATAAAGCTTTTGCTTCTTGAACATCACCATCTCTTGCTGCTGAAACAAGCCGTTCTCCAGATGCTGAACATCCAAAGGAATTCCCCATAAGGCTAAAGAACCTCATGCTTTGTTTCTTTCTTTGATCTTTAACAAGAATTACAACAACCCCATAAAGAATCAATAAAAAATAAACTCAATTTCTTGTACATTATTTGGTAGAAGAGCTAATATATATATATATATATATGAATTTCTAATGAAGGGGATATTGAAATGATATGATCAAACAACAAACAACAACTTGATTTCACATATACACATGATTAAACAGCAGTATCAATCAGAATCTTTACAAACTTTTGATTATATATAAAGATTTTGATTATGGAATTGATTGAATCTTCAAATGAAACACAAACCCACTTCGCAATTTCCCCCAAAACTGAAAAAGATTTAAACCCTTTACCCCAAGAATACCCAAAATTGAAGAATTTGACGCAAAACCCTCTACGGGGTTGGAGTAAAAAATCAAAAAAAGATTGAATTCCCAGCTCAGTATTTTCCGGAAAACTCGCAGATGAAACGGAAAACAAAGATTGAAATGTGTAGACGGAGATGGGATTTTCGAATTTTCCGGATAAATACAAAGATTGGAGAAAGGGATTTTATCGAAGATTATATAAGTAATCACAGAAATGTGTTGTAGGAAGATTATGGTAGTAGTTGGAATGGAATTACCCAAATGGATTTGGAGATCATAATCGAAGAAGAAATGGAAATGGAAATGGATTTGGGATCAGAATGACGGTGGTGACCCACCAGATGTTCGATGAGGACGATTGAAATGCTTTCATAATTAATGCTCATAAACCTAAATAAATCACTTTTCTAGCAACTTAATTGTTTTCACGATGGTCATCAAATCAAACTGTCGGTTTCTAATTAATCAAGAAAATCGAAAAAGTAATTATTTCAATAAAAAGTGTTAATTTCCAACGAATGAAGAATTAATATTGATTATCTATATTATATCATAAAGTATTTGATAAAAAAATTTAAAAATATTTTTTGGTATATTAGTTATTGTTTGTTGACGAATATTATTAAAAATTTAAGATTACAAGTAACGGTGAATAAGTATAACTTACTAAAGCTTCTCGTATATCAAATTTAGGATAAACATCACATTCAAATATAAAAATTAAAATATAATTAAAATAATGATTAAGTTTTAAATGAATACTTAATTACTATCTTTATAAAAAGTTATAATATTAAACAAAAATAAATTAATTCGTTATTAAATTTAAACTAAATTATATAATAAAAATTTGAATTGAAAAAAGTACATACAAAAACAACTTTTAAATAGTTAATTTGCTACTAAAATTGATATATTTTTAAAAACAATTATGCTATATTCAAATTTATATTTTATTCAAACTAAAAATATTATCGTTTTTTCAAAACCATATAAAATCGTATTATAACATCAATAAATACAAAGAATAAAATAAAATATTAAAGATGTATCTCGCTGCATTGCGTAAGTATCATTCTAGTATCCGTATATGAAGAAAATTACATTCATCTCCGATAGATTTCTTATTTTAGAAAATCCGATATTTGATTATAATATTAAAATATTTTATTTATTTATTAATAATAATTTCTCTCTTAAAATATCTATTTTCAAAGTTTCCTATTGATACTCTCTAAAATTATATCACTTGGTAATCATTTTTGGGTGTTTTTCATATTTGGAGAAAAAACTTTTTTCCATCTTTTTTTTCATTTTATAGATAATTTTAGAAAGTTGTTGGAGCAAAATATTGGTTCAAAAGCCTCATTTTCTCTATTTTAAAGATGTTGTTGGAGATGCTCTAGATTCAGTAAAATAGAAAAAAATCCAGTTTGATTTTCTACATGGCTCCAACATATTTTCTATTTTAGAGCATCTCCAACAGTTATGTTAAAATAGAGAAAAGTGAGATTTTAGCAACAAAAAAAATTGCTCCAACAATTATATTATCTTGTATGTTAAAATAGAAAAATGACAAAAGTGATGATAAAATTCTCAAAATTTAGAGAAATCTCTAAAACGAGAAAAAATATTTTATTCTTTCTCAACAATAAAAATAATCAAATTAGGTGTTTAGGAGAGTTATTATATTTTATTAAATGTTTTTTTGACCAACTATTTTTATTAAATGTTTGAATATTATAATAATATAGTTAATAATGGAATTGCTAAAATAAGGTAGCTGCCTGAGGTAAATGTAAATTGTTTTAGAGATTTTTACTTTTAATACTTTGTTTTGAAAAAATTATAACCGTTGGACATGCTTTTAAACTCTAAAAATAGAAAAATCTAAAAAAGAACTCCAAATATATAAAAAAATCTAAAAAATTTTTTATTAAGAAAAGAGAAATGTTATTTTAATATTTCCTACCAATGAGATTTATTTATTAGTTGTTTATATAAAGTTTTTTTAGTATATTGTAATGATAGGTTATGTTTGGCAAACTAACTGATAAATTAGTGAGTAGCTGATAAGCTAGCGGATGACTGATAAGGTAGCTGGTAGCTGGTAAGCTAACTGATGAAAAAATCATGTTTGACAAAATTAGCGTATAAGAATGTAAAATGACCAAAAACGACATACTGAAAAAATAAATAAATAGTTAATTTTAATGATGGTTATAATTGGAAAAAATAACAATAAGCTCCCAAAACGCTACTCCAAGTAGCGTCTCAATAAGCTAGCTTATGGTTTGCCAAACGTGTACCCTGAAAATAAGCTGACTTATAAGCTAGCTTATTTTTGCCAAACATACCCAAAGTATTGAATACTTTAATAATATAATTGGTTGTATTTCCTTCTGCTTCTTGCAGAACGATCTGCTTGTCCCGGTTGTTTGGTTTTAATAAATTTTGTTGCCCTTAAAAAAAATTATATTATTGATGTTGAGATCTCTAAAATAATGAATCTGTTGGCATTAATGTAAACTTTTTTAGAGAATTTAACTTTTAATTATCTGTTTTAGAGAAATTATAGATGATCTATTAGATATAAATGTAAACTTTTTTAAAGATTTTAATCTTTAATTATCTATTTTAGAGAAATTATAAATAACATGCGGAGATGCAAGTTTTTGGTGAATATCAATTTAACTTCCAAAAACATTTATTATGTTTGCAAGCTAAAAGTTAAAAAAAAAAGAGTATACTCTAATTTTGGTCCTTCATCGAGATTAAATCCAAATCATGATATCATATTTTGTTTTTAAATGGGTCTCTTTAATCTTTTTAAGTTTATGCTCTACTTCGATCGGTCCGAGTTTAATTTACACATATAGTACAAATGCTCTTGTTACCAGTTCTATTTGTTATATCTTTTCTTTTCTTCAATTCACGCATTCCGTAAAATAGCTAACGACTTTGTGCATGTTACATGGTTTATTAGCATAACGGTTTGAATAACTTCTAGTTACAAAGAAATATTTCTTCAAAAATGTGTGAAAATACTGAAGTGAAACCTAAACTTTGCTAAGTCTAGAAAACATTATTTTGGTTCTCATTTTGCTCTGAAATTAGTCCCTGATTGTAACACCCTCAACTTTAGAAAAAACGATAAATTTAAAATTTTCGATAATATATCAAATAAGGGATAAATCCATAATACTTAAATTATCTCGAATATCAAATCTAGATTTAACATCAACAATTGATATACAAGCCTTAGATGAAGGTTAGGACAACGTCGTGTGTTACTAAAACCCAATAACAATCGTTATCTCCAAATACGGAAGACATCACCAATTATCTAGATCTTTCTAGTGCCTCTAACTAATGCGCTAAGCATGCCAACAAATAAAAAGGATAAGACTTAAACTTAGTGAATTCAAACAGTTTTCATCATAATCTTAAAATGGTAAAACTAAAAGACTGTTGATTTAAGACAACTTCGCAAATGAAATGTATTTATAGTAAAAGCAACATCTTTCTAAAACCCACCATTTATTTGATGAAAACTCATTAACCAAAACACCTAACGCAACCAAAACTCAATACGCACACAACCAAGAATAAAACTTGATATTCAAATACTGGAAACAAGATCAAAACTCAAGTATCCCAAAACATCCAAGCATAAGAATTAAATAACGTCCAGAGCATCAAATCATGGATACTCTTCATACCCAAAACAACACCAAACATGGATAAAACATTTTATCCAAACTCACCTTTAGATGAAGGGGGAGAATCGATTCCATTGAATGTGACGGAACACAAAAAGTAGATCACATATCTATGTTATATGAGCATCACTTACAGATCTCCAAGATCCTAATTGAGTTTGTTTGTAAAAAAATACATTTTATTGGTCAATGGACAATGTCCGACTCCAAGAGTCCACGCCTTATTACCTATGAAGACCCAATGCCTATTTCAAACTATGGTATGCCAGAAATTACATTTTATTGATCAACAGCCGATGTTCGACTCGAAGAGTTCACACCTTATTGCCTATGTGACCCAATTCAAACTACGATACGCTAGAAATTACATTTTATTGGTCAATAGTTGATGCCCGACTCCAAGAGTCCGCACCTTATTGCCTATGAAGACTCAATATCTATTTCAAGCAACAACATGGGAATGACCATCCCAACCAAAACTGACTCCTAAGTGTATGGATCCATTGCATTATAGTGCAAATTACATGATCCCAAATGCAAGCACTCAAAGTATGTAACATCTCAAATATATATATATATATACATATACATATACATATATGTGTATATATATATATATGAAATATCTATTTATAACAACAAAGACTCGATATAGAGCAAAATAAATCGTACAAAAGTCCCCAAGACTCGTCTGAGTCAAAACTGACCCAAAAGCTCAAAAACTCAGTGACTATTTATTAAAAGTCATCGTAAGCAATAAAACATATGTAAACCAAGTGTTAGTCTCGTACAGGTAATGATAAGTACTTAAAGAGATTGTAGAAAGGGGGTTGAATACAATCACACAAAAAAAAATTCAACCTTTTAAATTCTTATTGATAATAATATCAAGAATTACACTTAGAAAACTGATTGTTACGGAAAATAACAGATAAATCTATTCTAACAATCTAAACACTTAGTGAAAACAAGAGTACAACTAAAACACAAAGCAAGTTAACAAAAGTTTTCAGAGGGGCGAATTAAAATTAATCACTTAGAAGATTTCTTGTTAAAAGTGTGGTTTGCATGGATGCTCTTCTTCTCCTTTTATAGTACGTGCTCATGCATTAAATGAATGGGGACACTTGTCACATTTTGATAGCCGTATAACCTTTAGACAAAAGATGGGTGTCATTCCTTATCGTAATGATGAAAGGACATGACACTGTTTAACTTTTCTTCAAGTCTTCAATTGTCACATCAAGCTTTAGATAAGGATAAACAAACCTTTCTGGAGTTTTAGGAGAATGTTTGAATTTAAAACTTGATGCACACGTTCTGCAGATTTTGTATCAAAAGGAGCATCTTCATAGACCTCCTCCGAAGTGAGCAAGTAGATCAGCAGCCAAAGATATGTTATAAAACATATCGGTTGGTTCTCCTATCGGCAGCTCAGATAACCTTGCTACCCGTTGATGCTATTCTCGGCTGGTTCTCATATTGGCGGATAATCAGCTAGTGAGTTCGGCGCATAAGTCTGATGTAGTGTCGGGGTTCATATCTTCATTTTCCACAAATGTTGATATGTTTCCTTAGGTATCGGCTAGTCTTTGATTCGCTAAACTTGTTGAGCATGACCAGACTTCTTCAAGAACCTAAGGAAGAAATTGAGGAGTCATCAACAAATAATCGGTGACCCAACAATCTCCCCTATTTGATGATGATACTGATATATTGTTTAGAAAGCGTTTAAAAGAACTCTTAAGTACTTTTGACCCTTTCTAATTCTTTTTGGGTTCTTTTCACACTCACACACACGCGCGCGCACACACACATACACACACACACACACATATATATATATATATATATATTTCTATTATTTTGTTTTTATTTTATCCTTATATCTTATATTTACAGTAAGAGGAAATATGTGTACAATATGAAAAAGTAATAGAAAAATATGTGCAAAATTTGTATGCAAGAAATAACTCAAAAGAAGCTTTCATTAATCATCACAAAGAAAAGTACATGATAATGAAAGTTTTCAAACAAAATAAGACTAACTTTCTTCAAAAAGGATTCTTGCAAAGAAAGGGAGTCGACTGTTGAGCTTATTTCGGATGAGGTTGTAGATTATTTTTCCATTATCGGTCATTAGAACTAGATAGTTCCAAAGCAGTCTTCAAAAAATATTCCCAAATCTGGAGCCGATAAGATGGTTTGTTCGGGCTGAGCAATAGGAACCGGGATAGATAGATCAATACCAGAGGTGATGATGGTTTTACCTTCATCAGCTAGAGTGGCAAAGTGAGATTTCTTCCTCTGTCTTTGAGGTCTCTGAACTGGTCCCCCCGATAGCGCACTTTGAATCAAATCCAATTGCCTTCCGTCTTCTAGATGAACAATTATGTTGTGAGTCTTTTTGGATGTTGATCAACCTTGAGATGTGTTCGGGGGAGACAAACATCGGATATGGTGACCGGAGACAAACGTCGGAGGAGACAAACATCGCAGATGGTGACCGGAGACAAACGTCGGAGGAGACAAACATCAGAGATGGTGATCGGAGATGATGGCCGGAGACCAACATCGAAATGGTGATTGGAGACGAACGTCGGAGATGGTGGCCGGAGACAAACTACGGAGATGGTGACCGGAGATGGTGCCTAATGGGTGCTGTCTTCATCTTCGTATGAACATACTTAGTAAAATATATCTCATGTATTTTATTATATAATATAAGATAACAGATTTAATTCAATTAGTAGAAATTAAAGAAAATACATTTTATAATTGTTTAATACAATAAAATCCAACTCATTAGCCACATCAGCAAACAAATTTCAAGTTGTATGATGTGTCACTAGTCATGTCATAATGGTAACTGGTTAATGGTTAAACCGGTTACCCATGTACTTAAATGTTTGAAACTTTCGATTTCAGGTACCAAAATGAAGGTGTTAAAAGTATGTTACCCAAAATAAGAATTAAAACAAAGTATGTTACCCTTTGATGCAATTTGTCCAATTAAAAATTCATCCAACCAAATATAAATTTTAGAAAATCCATCATATTAATTACTTATTTGAATAACTGTTGCACATAATATAAATAAATGTCTAAAATTTGCAAATCGTAAATTTTTTAATTAGTTGTTAATTAAAAAAATTATTAAATAATTAATAACTATTTATATAACATTGATTAGTAATTGAATAATTTTTTAAAAATAAATACTTATTAGTATATATATTCTCCGAGCTCTAACGTATTATGTATTTATTGATTCAATAAATACCTAATACGTTAGAGAATAATGGAAGCAGTTTCTTTTACGACGCTCTGGTCTATATGGTTTCTTCTGAAAAAGATATTATTTGGATTTATCAAACCTAAAAAGACGGCTCTCTGGGATAAAATAGTAACGCATGCGTATAACTGGGTACATCATAGAAGTCGTGACTGTAAGATTAATTGGGTTGGTTGGCTTCAAAACCTCTCCTTTGCTATTTTCATTTTGTAATGGTTTTCTAGCATCTTGTTAGTTCTCTTAATAAAATACCACCGTTCAAAAAACATCATATAGTAATTAGTAATAAGTACTTTTAAATAATTAGATATTCTATTTTTTTTAAAATATAGTACATTATATATTTATTAATAAGTTTTCAAAAAATTATGTTGATAAATAAATACTTTATTAGTTTCACGTCTAATTATATATTTTATGAAAAATATATATTTAACTAATAATAACTAACCAAAAAAATATCTAAAATATAATTGGTAAAAATCAAAAAAACCTCATTGCCCCAGGGATAGGAGTTTAACTCGTTACCAACATAACCACTAACGCTGCCATTAAAAAAAAATGAGCTTATGTTATGACAAAGCAAATGAATCTCTTTCAAGAAGTTTTGAAAAATAAGTTAATTTATCAATTAAACTAATTTATGGTTCTTAAAAATGACCAACGTTTCAAACAATTTCAGTGTCCAAAATTCTTATAGCAACAAATATTAACATGTTGTTTGAGTGCTTGATAGTTTTAGTGTATAAAATCTAATTGGTAAAAATGTTAATATAAATAAATTTAAATTCAAATTAAGTCTTTTATTGATTTCTAATATAAAATTTTATGTACCGATTATGATTGGTTATATACAATATATTGGAAAAAAATTGGTATCATAGAACATTGCCCCTAATTTACATCATATTTTTTTTACGTCCAACATGTTCTTTTAGGCATTTTTAAATTGTTTTTATTAAGTTATGTCTTGAACTGTACATTGTGTTCTTTTTAAAATGATATATATATATATAGGAAAGTTCAAATGTGAACTCATTTTTGGTTGTGAACGTGAGGACGAATCTCAGCCACTTATCCGGTCAATAAAGGCGGCTTTGACCTGGTTCCCCTTCTTTAATAATCTCCACCCTCCCATGAATCGCGTCAATCCTCCGTGATCGCGTCCACCATAACCGAAGATGTGTGGCTGAGATTCGTCCTCACGTTCACAACCAAAATTGAGTTCACATTTGAACCTAACCCTATATATATATATATATATATATATGATTGGGTTTATGTGAGACCAACCTATTTTCGTGAGACCCGTGAGACAACATTTTTATACTTGAACTTTCAAACCTTCACTGCAAAAACACTATTAATGTTACGTTCACAGTGTTTTGCTATGAAGTTTCAAGTGTAAAAAAAAGGTCTCACGAAAACATCGAATTTTTTTTGCCTTCACAGGTTTTGTTGTGAAGTTTCAAGTATAAAAATGTGGTCTCACGAAAACAGACTGATCTGATCTCAAGTATATATATATATATATATACACGATGTAACATGTTAAAATAAAAATTAAAGTGAGAATCGTAAGAAGATATTTGAACTCTTGATCACTTTTAATCTCTTCCTCATTCTATGAGTTGGACTTCTCATAAATTTATCTGGATTGTCTCAAATCATTTCATTAATGTTAATCATTAATTATGGTTGATCCATGGGTGAAGCTTCCTTCTTACCTTTCTCTGTTCTCACCATAATTTTCATCCTCACCGAACCTATCCCTCTTTTTATAAATTTGTATTTGTAGTTTACACATGATCAACTCATATGTCTCATATATATTAATTATCAAACTATGTACAACATTGTTACTTTAATGAAACCTATCATTATAAAGTTGTGGGAGTCCTTTAATAAATTTGGTTTGAGTTCTTACTTACATTACATTAGTGTGGCACCGTTCTTATGTGAATAAATTTGTTTTGATAAGGAACATATAACCAAATTAAAATGAAATGTAATTTGCTAATTTACTAATAATGAAAAACAATTTAAAATAATTAATATAGTCAGTTCAGAAGGTGTAACACCCTCAAATTTGAAAAGAGCGACTAATTTAAATTCTTCAATATTACATCAAATGAACAAATAACCACTTCCTATGTTGAAATATAGAGTTTATCTACAATCTTGTCATTTACAGGTTTTAGTTTTATGTTTCAGGGATTATTAAAATTAAAAGGTTGATTCAGTAAAGGTGGAAAACAGGAAGGGCTGTGTTGTAGATACTAAAGGTTTAGAAGGGTAACAGAGCATAAACTGATAAAGTCGAAGGGGCTAAACTGTAACTTCTTGTTATATAAGTTTGGTCAGCGTGAGTTTTATTTTAGATTAGTATTTTAGTTTCATTGTTCATTTGAGAGAAATAGTAGTCTTTTCTTCTAGAGAGAATAGTTAGGGTTTTATTTTGGTATTGTATCATTGTGAGAAGATGAAATATATTTGAGTTTGCATATTAATAATCTTACTAATTAACTTTAATTTGAGAGATGAGAGAGAGGGTTAGAGAGAGAGCATCATCGCCGGTGCCGCCACCGGTGATCAGGAGGGTTAGGGCGGGTGGGAGAGAGGGTGTCAGAGTGAGTCCGAGTCTGGGGCACCGATCTAGACATAGTAGTAGCGAGGCATGGCAGTACCAATCGTATCGAGGGCAACCTAATCCAAATGAATCGTCGTTTATGTTCTATAATTTTCCGAAGACGTGGAGCGTGGCGTACATGTGGAGAACTTTCAAGAAGTTTGGGACAACATCTGACATTTATATGGCTAGGAAAACCTTACGTAATGGGCACAATTTTCGTTTCGTAATATTCATGCACGTAAAAAATGTAATGGAGATGGCGGAAAGGTTAAGAGGAATATGGATTGGCTCATTCAAGCTCTGAGTTTTTATAGCGGGTGATCATCGAGGGAGGGAGTTTCACGGTAGATATCAACAAGGAGAAAGGAACGTAGAGGGATACCTGCACCAACGCAGAGGTAGTAAGAACGGGAGCAAGGATTCATATGCCGATGTAGTACGAAAAAACGTAGACGCAGATCGCCAGGTCAACAGCCATGAACCAATAATCGGAAACTAGGAAGCCGATAAAAATGGTCTATAGTATCTAAGTAATTGTGCTGTCGAAAATGTAGAAGCAATGGAGCATGTGGAGACGGTACAAATATTAATCGCTACTACAATGGAGGAGGGATGCGAACTAAAACTATTGGGTGGGAGGAATATGCTGATTAAATTTGACTCGGTAGAAACAATGGAAAAAGTGGTATCCAATAAGGTGCACGATATACATTTCTAGGTAAAGAATTTGAGGAAATGGTCTACGGGATATAGATCACCGGAGAGACTGGTATGGCTCCTTATTGAAGGGATACCACTTCACATATGGAAAGAAGAAGTTTTTAGAGCGATTGCAGGTAAGTGGGGGAAGGTTCTTTTCTTGAGAAATTGTAAGGGAGGAAGAACGTAATCGAGTGCAGGAAGAGTCAGAGGAGGAGGATGATGAAACGTCAAACCCTTCAAAGTGGTCAGAAGCGGACGACAACGGAGAGGAGAATTGGTTGGTGGAAGAAAGTATACTCGAAGGTAAAGAGGGAATGGACAGAGACAACGGGATGGGAGTGGTTGGGGAGGACGATAGAGAAAGTATGGCAGAGACGGTTCAGAAGAAATTCTCAAAAGACCGGCAGCGAGGTCGGCCGAAGGAAAGTCCGGCGGAAGTCAGACAGTGTAGTAGACCGGAGGAAATTCCGGTCGTTGAACGGTTCCAAAACTGTCAAGAAAATCAGGAGTGCGAAAAGGAAGGTGATGATTTTAATTCCATACATATACTTCCCAAAAGTGTGTACATCAGGAAAGGGAATTGTCAACCGATAATTCCAATGATAATTTAAATTTAAATTTAAATTCAAACTTAAACTTAAATTTAAAAGTCAACGACATGGTTAATGGAATGGGAGATAATGGGCTTGAGCTAGATCTTAATAGAGTTTTGGAAGATCAAATTAATAATTTAGAGGTGGGTCCAGAAGATGACTATGGAGGTATTAGGCCCAGTTGTGATGTGTAGGAGGAAAATTGGACCAAAGCAGACAAATCCAATAGGGGGCCAAATCTGCAGCAGAAGGATTTTAGTTTGGGGACTGAGAACTCATCGGAAAGTTCAACCAAATCACGAACGTTAAAAAAGAAAGTTGCGATCGGAAGTGGCAAACAATCAGGTATGAACGGGTGTCGAACTAAAACGAAAGGAATGGAAAATTGATTCTTGGGAAGCGGCAGACTTAATTTTAATTATCTCAATAAGAAGATAAGGAATTCTCATAGAAGGCAGGCAGAAGAAAGCGGAAGGAATACAACAGAAAATTCGAACAAGCAAGGGCAAAACAAGGGCAAAATGCAAGTGACGGTGTCAAGCGAGATCCAAGAAACATAAAAAACATCAGGAATCAAGGAATTTGGTGAGCAAATTGGGGTAGTCTGGGAAATGCGAGAAGGAAATGGGAGGGATAAGGCAAAGGAAACATGAAGGAGTGCTATGGATAAGGTACGTTTCGATTAATTATATTTTGATATGAAGATTATATCAGTGAATGTTAGAGGGTTAGGGATGGAAAACAAAAAGTCTTGGGTAAAGAGTATATGTAATTCGGAAAAACCAAGTATGTTGGGGATCCAGGAAACTAAACTGAAAGAAATTTCTATGAACTTAGCTATGAATTTGTGGGGGATGGACGATGGGGATTTCGAATACAGTCCGGCAGATGGTAGGCCGGGAGGGATCCTATTGATGTGGAACAAAAGTTTATTTAATTGTCAATATATGGTAAAGGAATTTAGTTTTGTAGCGGTAGTCGAAAAATGGGAGAAAGTTGAGGGTTTAGTAGGGTGTGTGAATGTTTATGGCCCATGTGAGCCAAAGGATAGAGAAGAGGTGTGGAAAAAATTAGAAATTTTGTGTCAAAAAGATAATGTGAAATGGATTTTTTTTGGAGACTTTAATGAAGTTAGAAGTGTGGAAGAGAGGCTGAATACACAACTGGGTAACAAAGGGATGGAAGATTTCAATGATTTCATTTGGAGGAATAAGCTTGAAGAGATCAAAATGGGTGGGAATAAGTTCACGAAGGTTAGCGATGATGGAAGAAAATTCAGCAGATTGGATCGATTTCTGGTATCGGATAATTGCGTTGATCAATGGACTAATTTGAAAGCAAAAGTCTTGGAGAGAAAATGGTCGGATCACGCCCCAATTTCATTGTATAATAAGGGGTACGATTTCGGCCCGAAACCGTTTAAGATGTATAACGTATGGCTTGAAGATAAAGAATTGATTGAAGTGGTTCAAAGAGCATGGGATTCGGAAGTTATTTCCTTGAGGCCGGATTGCAAAATTCGTGATAAATTAAAAAAGGTAAAAGAAGAAATAAAAGAGTGGCGTAAGAAAAAATGGGGTGATGTAGAAAATGAAGCGGAAAAATGGAAAAAGGAGGTGGCTAAATGGGATGTAAGGAGTGACGGCAGTCCGTTGAACGAAAATGAAAGACTACAATGGGTTGACGCTAGGAAAAAGTGGTTGAAATTGGAAAATAAAAATCAAGAAATGGCAAAGCAAAGGGCAAAGGTTAAATGGCATAAAGAAGGTGATGAGAATACAAAATATTTTCATGAGGTTAGCAAGGTGCGGGTAAGGAGGATTGAACTAAATGGACTTTTAATTAACTCCGAATGGACAGAAGAACCGGGTAGGATTAAGGGGTACGTAATGGAGTTCTTTAAAAAGAAGTTTGCACAACAAAGAGAGCATATTCCAAAATTACGGGTGACAAGGTTGAAGGAAATATCGAATGAAGATGCTTGTTATTTAGAAAGAAAGTTTTCGGAGGACGAAGTTTTGGCGGCAATAAATGAATGCAGTAGGAATAAATCACCGGGTCCGGATGGGTTCACTATCGAATTTTTGAAGAAGTTTTGGGATATTGTGAAGGTGGATTTTTTGACTATGTTGGATTGGTTTTGGGAGAAAGAAGAGATAAATGAAGGGTGTAATTCCTCTTTTTTAACGTTAATACAAAAAGTCAATAGTCCAACAGGCTTAAACGATTATAGACCAATAAGCTTAATTGGAATTTTGTACAAATTGATCTCCAAATTTTTGACAGAACGGATGAAGACGGTTATGGAAAAGATTATTGGGAAACAACAAAGTGCATTTTTACAGGGTGGATCAATCCTAGACGGTGTGTTAATAGCCAATGAAACGGTGGATTTCCTTAAAAAAATAAAAAAAGGAGTATAATTTTCAAGGTTGATTCTGAGAAGGCTTATGATTCGGTTGAATGGTCACTACTTTTAGAGCCGTTGGAAAATATGGGATTTGGGTCCAAATGGAGGAAGTGAGTGGAATCATGTTTGAAAACATCAAGGATCTCGGTGTTAGTTAATGGTTCACCTACAACGAAACTTCAAATGTATAGGGGATTAAGGCAAGGTGACCCACTAGCACCGTTCTTATTTTTGGTGGTAGCGGAATGCCTACATATTATGATTGAGGAAGCACAAGAGAAAGGCTTATTTAAAGGGGTGAAGGTGGGTAAAGATGGTATTATGGTATCTCATCTACAATATGCGGATGACGTAATATTTTTTTGGAGAATGGGATGCAAGAAATATAAAAAATCTTTCAAAGGTGCTTCATTGTTTCTATGAGGTGTCGGGACTAAGGATGAATAAGATAAAGAGTAAAATATATGGAATTGGGATTTCGGAAGAAGAAACAAAAGAATGGGCATCGAGCTTGAGATGTGGTTGTGGTGTCTTACCGTTTATCTACCTTGGGTTACCGGTTGGTACACAAAAAGATTAAATGAAAACGTGGAAGCCGGTGATAGATAAGATGAAGAAAAAAATTAACGTCTTGGAAAGCAAAAAAATTTCCTTTGGAGGACGGTGGACTTTGGTAAGATCGGTATTAGGTAGTATCTCGCTATTTTACTTGTCAATTTTTCAGGCCCCGACGAGAGTTATTTCGGAATTAGAGAGAATTCGGTGTCACTTTTTTGGGGGGGAGGGAGGAGATATAGTGAAACGGGGGAAAGTATGGGTGAAATGGGAGAAAGTGTTGGGTTCTTTCGAGAGAGGGGGGGGGGGTCTTAATATTGGGGGGCTAAAGGATTTGAACTTGGGTCTAGTTGGAAAATGGTGGTGAAGGTTTTATAATGAGGAGATGAGTTTATGGAAAAGGGTCGTATAAAGTATTCATGGTAGGGGCTAAAGGTAGGACTTGATATAGATAAAGAGGGTGTGTTATTTTCAAATTCTTTTGGTAAAGAGTTAGGGGATGGGACAAAAATAAAATTTTGGGAGGATTCATGGACTTCGGGAGGGAAATTAAAAGAGAGATTCAAGCGGTTATTTCATTTAGAGACGATGAAGGATGTGTCGGTGGTGGGGAGAGGCGAGTTTCTAAGGGGGAAGTGGGAGTGGAAGTGGGGTTGGAGAAGAGACCCAAGGGGTCTTGAAGTTGGTGAGTTAGAGGAGTTTGTGAGAGAGGTTGGGTAGTTTATAACGAAGGAAGGTGTGAGAGATAAAGTGGTATGGAGTCTAAATATGGATGGGCAATTTTCGGTTAAAGAAGTGAGAGGAATGTTAGAAGAGAGAAGAAGGGTAATGGTAAGTAATAATGAGAAAACGGAATGGCAAAAAGAAATTCCAAAAAACATTTTTATGTGGAGGGTAAAATTAGGACAATTACCGTTAAGAGAAAAATTAAATGAGATGGGAATCGGTTTAGATTCTCTCCTATGCCCAAGGTGTGGTGAAGAAATAGAAACTTTAGAACATGCTCTAGTAACGTGTTCCTCGGTTCGGAAAGTTTGGCAACAAGTGGGGAGATGGTGGGGTTTATATTTAGATGGGATTAATACTATAAATGACATAGAGGAGAGTGGGTTACAAGGGTATAGGAATCGAAAAGGAAAAGTGAGATGGAAGGCGACGGTGCGGTGTATGTTATACTTTATTTGGGCAAATAGGAATAAACTTGTTTTCAATAAGTCATGTAGGAATTTAATGGAGCAGACGTTTGAGATGCAAATCAAAATTTACGAGTGGCTCTCGGTAAGGGGAGGTGAGATTGAAGTCGGATGACAACAGTGGTTGGAGAATCCTCACGGGTAGGGACGTTTGCAGTCACGGTGCGAAGCACTATGTTCTTGTGTAACTCAGTTTTTGGTGTTGTTATAGTAGTCGGCTCGTGATTTCCGAGTGCGTTCTGATCGTGTTTGCACCTCGCAAACGCGTGTACTTTTGTTGGTCCTCGGTTACGTGTTGGGTTTGTTTTGGTTGTAATTTGGTTGTGTAACTTTTTCTTTGGTGGGTAATAAAATTATGTCTGCTGTTCAAAAAAAAATATTTAAGTTTATGGTTTTGTACATGGTATCAGAGCATTGGTGGCTTGTCTGATTCACGTTTACTCGTTACTGTTCATCGTCTTCTTCAGTATCTCGACCGTCGTGTTATATCGGCGATTGTTTCCTCTCATCGACCATCTGGTTCTCCCTTACGAAGTCTCTCTGGTATTATCCTTCTATCTCTGGTTTTTTACTCTTTTATCTTCTGGTATTGGATCTTTCTTGACCAGATTTATATCTAGCTCAATCGAGATCTTAATAACCAGATCTAGTCGTTTCTGGTGTAGATCTTGATTGATAGACTTGTGTCTTCTTCAATCGAGGTCTCAACCTGAACCCCAGACTTGATAACTTTGTGTTCGTTCAGATCCTGTATCGTTTGTGTTGAGATTTGATCATTTGTGTTTAAGATTTGATCATTAGTGTTTAGATCTTAGTTGTTCTTGTCTGGAACCCTTTATTTGGTATATCTGATCGTTTGGTCAGATTGTATCTTGCAAATTATCTTATTGGAGAGATCTTTATCTTCTTCCACTAAGTACTTCGTATTTGTTTAGACATTGGTTGTTGCCTGTCTAGAATTCTTATTGGAGAGATTTGTATCTTCTTCCAATAAGCTCTTTGTACTTGGTTATATCTTCTCGAATTCTTATTGGAGAGATTTGTATCTTCTTCCTATAAGCTCTTTGTTCTTGGTTATATCTGATCATTTTTGGTTAGATTGTTCTTTTTTGCGAAATATCTTATTTGAGAGATCTGTATCTTCTTCCAATAAGTTCTTCGTATTTGTTTAGATATTGGTTGTTGCTTGTGTCGAAGTTTTATTGGAGAGATCTTTATCTTATTCCAATAAGCTCTTCATACTTGGTTTATCTTGATCCAAACAACCTGTTTTTGTTCAGGCAGTGATCCTGTGGTATTGTTGGTTTCCTTGATTAATGCGGCTTTAATCTTGTGGTGATTGTTTTTTTTATATTCTGCTTATCTAACCCGTGTTTAAAGTTGTTTGCATAGTGCGCTTCTCACCACTTTGTTGTTCTTTCCGCTGCATTCTGATTAAAGGCTCACTGTATGTCCTCTCTACTTTCCCTGTCAGTAGCAAGATCACTGAGTCAGTGTTCTTGGCCTATAGGGAGGATCCTTTATACTTGTGGTTGTGAATACTATGAGTTTCTTTATCTGAAATCTGTGTTACTTGCTGTTCTACTCAGTTTATATTTTCCGTGGTCTGTGTTTTGTGTGTTCTTTTTTTTGCTTTCTCATTCTTGGTGGATGGATAATAGGCTTGACCTAGCACCCTTTGAGTGTTTTAGGAATCCTGCTTCATTGTTATCCAGTTTTTCACTTTGTGTGTTCTTTTATTTTTGCTTCCTTTTTAAAATGGTTGATCCAACTGAGGTCATTGAGAACCAAGGAGTATCCCAAATCGCAAAATTAGACTTTGGGGACCCCTTGTACTTACATCCTAATGACACCAGTGGAACCCCCATTCTAAGTTTGAAACTGAATGGAAGTGACAATTATAGAGTGTGGGCTTGTGCAATGACCTTGGCCCTCGAAACCAAGAACAAACTAGGATTCATTGATGGATCATGTGTAAGATCTAAAGATAACCCTGTTCTTCAAAAACAATGGGACAGATGTAACTTTGTCGTCCTAAGTTGGATTTTAAATTCAGTCACAGAGGATCTATTTTTAGGACATGTTTTTTCGAAAGATTCTTCCATGGTTTGGGTGGAACTGAAAGAAACATATGACAAGGTAGATGGATCTGTTACCTTCAACCTTTACCAAAAATTTAATAATTTGAGTCAAAATGGGTCTTCTGTTTCTGAATATTATCACAAGCTCAATTCCTTGTGGAAACAATTTGATGCACTTGTTAAACTTCCCACTTGCACCTGTATTGCATCTCATGATTTATTTTGTACACATTCAATTGATAAAACTTATGCAATTTTTAATGGGTTTTGATAATGTATATCAGCGCCCATTAGGAGCAACATTCTCACAAGGGACCCCCTTCCCTCGGTCAAAATTGCTTTTTCACTTGTCTCTAGGGAAGAGTCTCATCTTGGAGGCTCCATTGTGTCTTCTAGTAATAAAAGTCAGAATTCTGCCTTTTTTAGCAGAATCACTGAAAATTAAAGAACTAAATTTGGTAGATCATCAAACTTACTATGTAAGCATTGTGGAATTTATGGACATACGATTGAAAGGTGTTTCGAAATTATTGGGTTTCCAAAAGATTTTCAAAACAAGCCTAGGCCTTCAAATCAAGGTTTTAAATCCTTGTCTAGTAATGCTTGTATGACAGATTCACATGGAAATAAAAAGGCTCCACAGTCATCAACCTTTTCTTTTTCAGAAGAACAAATAAATAAACTTCTTGCTCTATTGGATCAAAAAAGGCAGCCTCTGCCAATATGGCAGGCGTGTCTAATTTTGCTTCTGCCAATATGGCAGGTTTTTCCAATTTTCATAAAACTGGGTGGATTATTGAGTCTGGCGCTAACCAACACATGACATCAATTCTTTCCGATTAGAGAATGTTGTTGACATATCTGATTTAAATTTAAAAGTAAATCATCTAAATGGAATTGAAGCAAAAATAGATAAAATTGGAAATTTCAAATTATCAAACAATGTTACTATATCTGATGTCTTGGTAGTACCATATTTCAATGTCAATCTATTATCTATTCATAAACTTGCTAGAGACAACAAACTGTTTATAGGATTTGATGAGTCTTGATGTTATGTTCAGGATTTACTTCGAAAGAATATAGTCGAGACTGGTAGTAAAAAAGGTGGTTTATATTTTTTTGATGAGTGCTATAAGGGTGAGTCACTTTCTGTTTCATCTAACTCTGTTGCATCATGTTTTGTATCCAACAATTTATGGCATAGTCGTCATGGTCATCTATCTGACCAGGTTCCATCTGTTTTAAAAGATCATCTTAAACTTGGAAGTGACACTGTTAGTCCATGTGAAATCTGCCATAAGGCAAAACATACTAGAGACAAATTTCCCTTGAGTGATCACAAAACCAAACATCTTGGTGAATTAGTTCACTTAGATGTTTGGAGTCCTTACCGTGTGCCCAGTAAGGAAGGTTTCAAGTATTTTTTGACTATTGTGGATGACTACACTCATGCTGTGTGGGTTTATTTTCTAAAAGGAAAGGATGAAATTTTTAACAATGTTATTTTGTTCTATAATTTGATAGGAACTCAATTTGGCAGACCAGTTAAATTTTTTAGAAGTGATAATAGGACTGAATTCACTAATTCCAAATTAGGTGAGTTTTTTAAAATCAATGGTGTGGTTCATCAAACATCTTGTGTTCACACACCCCAACAAAATGGGATTGTGGAACGCAAGTGTCGTCATTTGTTAAATGTGGCTAGAGCTCTCATGTTTCAAGGCGGTATATCTTTGAACATGTGGAATGAATGTGTTCTAGCTGCCACCTATCTCATAAATAGAACACCTTCTTCTGCTTTAAGTGGAAAGTGTCCTTATGAACATGTGTATAGTTTCCAACCTGTTTTGACTCACTTGAGAAATTTTTGGTGTCTCTGTTTTGCAACCAAGACTAATATAACTGATAAATTTTCTTCTAGAGCTGAAAAGTGTGTTCTTTTTGTTGGGTCACCGATGATTTGGTGATGAACCACCTTCCTTTGTCTGATTGATTTTTTACAGGTTCTTTTGAAGGTCTGAAATATGCTTCAAGTATTGAAGAGTCAAAGACTATTCAATCAAGGGTTATACATCAAAAAGTGGAATTTTGGATGTATCAACTAACTTCAATATTCAGATCATTTTGCCAAAGTCAAGATTGGGTCACCAATATAGTGGGTCACCGATGGTACACTCAAAAGTCATCAAAAGTACTAAGGACATCAAACAAGATGAGGTCATCAAAGTTTGAAGTCATGGTCACCGACACTATAATCTTGGTCACCGAAATTGCAGGTATATTTTCTAAGGCTGTGATATCAAGTCACAACTTCATGGGTGTACACTTCAACATTTAGTGAAAGATGAAGTTTATCAAACAAAGTGTACACTTATCATTTCCAGCCTTACAAGGTATCCACCGATGTGATACATAGTTTGATGTATCGCTTAGCAATTTCAAAGAGATAAGTTCTTGACTCACATCAATTGCAAGACACGTGAGCCAGCAAGAACTTGGGCATCAAGCCTTAAATAAAGACATTCTCTTTTATTCTTATAAAAGGAATATTTATCTTTTAGCTAAAAGGTTTGATGGGACTTCACAGAGCATGAAGAAAAGAAGATAAAGTTATCTGACATTACGTGCTACAAGGAATGGTTCATCCATTATTCTAGTACAAAGGGAGTGGCCTCTTCCTTTGTCCAGCAGATACACTTCCAGCTAATGAAACCTTGACAGCTGTCCACATGCATCCCATGCATGGGCACTATAAAAGGAGATGAAGTCCTTCACAGAAACCTCACGCTTTCAACAAATCTTCAAAGTGATTATTTGTTTGACTGTGGCAAAGCTGTGTGCTATAACAATATTGTTTTAACTTCCTTAATGTATAAGTTAATTACTGTTATCTGTGTGTTTAGTTTGATAGAATAGTGTGCCTGTTCTTTTCCGCATCAAACTACCTGTGTGTAAATTTTTAATATTTATATTAAAAAATTTAAAAAGAGTATATTCTGTGTGTTTTATATTCAACCCCCCCTTCTACAAAACCCTCTCTTAGTTAGCCATCTCTCCTTGGGGACTAACAAGTGGTATCAGAGCAGTTGGTTTAATTCAATAAACCAGATCTGTGATGGCTACTACCTCAAATGTTGATGGTACCTTGCAGACCTCTTCCAGTAATACATATGATTTAGGATCCTTGGCCAAACCTCCAAGGTTCAACCCAAGTAACTTTGGGTTATGGAAAAATCGCATGTTATTATTCTTGGAAGGGATCGATTGCAGGTATCCCAACATTCTCAGTGAGGGACCTATTGTTCCTAAAATATGGGCTCGCTTTGGCCCTCAAAAGGACGCTGAAGGAAAGGACATAGAGTCAGATGATGAAAGAAGTGAGAAAACTGGTAGATATATCATCAAACCTTCAAACAAATTTAGTGAAGATGATAAACGACTAGTTGCTTTAGACACTAAAGTCAAATCTGCTCTTGCTGTATCCCTTCCTGATGAAGTGTATCACTCTCTTCTTAACCTTCCCACTGCTAAAGAAATGTGGGATACTTTGAGTGTCTTATATGAATGCAACAAAGAAGTCAAGAAATCTAACAGGATCTGTCTTGTTAGAAAGTATGAACTCTTCTCCCATGAAAAAGGAAAATCTTTTTCTATCTACTTTAATCGTTTTAACTGTCTTCTCAATGATCTTAAAGTTCTTGGACGAGTTTATGATAATGAAGAAGTTCTCTGCAAGTTCATGGATTGTCTCCCAGACTTCTGGGAAACTATCTGTACTTGCATCAAGCAAACCAAGGACTTAGAAATAATGCCTTTAACTGCTCTCTATGGAACTCTTCTTCACTATGAACAAACTAAGAACCAGAGAAAATCTCTTATAAAGGATATCAAATCTTCTTCTGTTGCTTTGATAGGTGATTCAAAATCTTCTTCTTGTATTCCTAGAATCACCTATCCTTCTTCTGATTCTGAAAAAGATATTAAGGAAGACTCTTCTCATCTGTCAGATGCATACTATAGTGCTGCTGATGATGAAGGAGAAGAATCAGCCATTGACATACTTTCTGATAGTATGGCCATGCTTGCTGGAAACCTTAAGAATAAAAGATTTTCTTCAAACCGCTCCAAATTTAATAGAAAACCTTTTTCTCAAAAATCCTCTTCTGATAAAGCAAATGAAGAATGCTTCAATTGTGGAAAGAAATGTCATTTTGCTTCTGAGTGCAGATCAAAAGCTTCCTCTCTCAAACCTTCTTCTTCTTATGGCCATGACTTCTCAAAATCAGCTTCTAGGAAGCATGAAGAGAGAAATAGCCAATCCTCTAAAGAAATTTCTGAATCAAAAGAAACCTCCAGGTATAAGAAGTACAAAGCCAAATACAAGAGGGAAAAAGAAAGAAACCAAAGTAAAAATAAAACTTTGGTTGCTGAGGCTCATTGCTGGGAGGATGAGCAAACCTCTGAAAGTGAAAGTGAGTATGTCACTAAATGCCTCATGGCCAAAATCGATGAGCTGGAAGACATGGAAAAGTCACTCTATACTACCCTTGTATCTGCTGAGGGATCCACTTCAGGAACAAAGCCTCAGGTACATCCTTTTACCTTTCTCTCTGATGATCAAAAGGCTGATGCCTTTGATTCTTTAACTATTGACTTCTGTGACTTAAAGATTCAAAAGAAAAAGGCTGATATGAATATAAAATGTCTAAATGATCAACTCCTCTCCTGCTTTTCCAAACTAAAAGATTTTGATAAAATGAAAGCTGATCTAGAAAACCTAAGGTATTTAAACGACAACCTTTCTGAGGAAAAATCAAAAATCTCTTCCACTCTTGAAAAGGAACAAGAGCTTCTGTCTAAATGGAATAAATCCTCTAAGAATCTTGAAAGGATTTTTCAAGATCAAATCACTAGCAAGGATAAGTCTGGCCTTGGTTATGGAAAAGATGTTCCTCAACCTTTCGACCTTCCACTTTCTTCTTCTGAGTGTCAAGGTTTTCCTGCTGGCTTCCTTTCCGATGACGATGATGATATCTTCGGTTACTCATCTGAGGACTCTACCTCCGTTCACTCTATAGATCTACTTGACATGCTCAAAGTAGAATCTAGTTCTAAGAAGTTTGGAGTCTTTGTTAAAGCTAAAGAAATCTCTTCTGAGTCTTCAAAAGTTTCAACTCTTCCAAGCTCTTCTTCTTCTCACAAACCTATCCAAAGACTTTTAAACTCTTTAAGTCTTCATGAGTCAAGGTACTCCCAGGAGCAGCCATCTAGTGTTGCTGAGTATCCCTCTCCAAAAACATTTTCTCCTCAAAAGAAAATTTTTTCCAAATCAAATTTTTCATCTAAAAGGAAATCTCAAATAGTTACTGATTTTATTCCTCGGTCAGTGAACTTGAAGAAATCAAGAAATCCTGGTAAAGGTATCCTTGGACCAAGACCAGGTGTCGGTCACCCCTCCTCTTCTCAGTCATCAATCTCTGTCCAAAGTTTTGATGATATGGATTTTAAAAGGGCCTTTCTTTAAAGAAGTGCTATAATTGTGGCAACACTCTTCATCTTGCTAAAAATTACCCAAAAGGTTTGAATCTTTGCAAAAATAAAATGCCTTCTAATCCCAAAGGACCCACCTCAAAATGGGTATCAAAAGTCTAAATTTGTTTCTGGGTGCAGGTACCAAACAAAGATCACATATGGTACATGGACAGTGGGTGTTCAAGACACATGACTGGAAACAAACTTCTTCTCTCTAACTTCTCAAAAGAAAAGGGACCCACTGTTTCCTTTAGAGGAAATGGAAAAGGGGTCACCAAAGGATATGGTACTATTTCAAATGGAACCATCACTTTCTCTAGAGTAGCCCATGTTGAAGGGCTAATGTACAATCTTCTAAGCATCAACCAAATATGTGATTTGGGCTATAAGGTCATGTTCCAGCTGTGTGTGTGCTTGGTCTTTGATGTACAAAATAAGATTGTACTAGCAGGAACCCGACTGAATGATGTATACATAATCAACATGAAGGAAAGTGCTATAGGAGAAGCTGTGTGTCTCCTCTCTCAAGAACTAGCCAAACAAAGTTGGCTGTGGCATAAAAGGTTTTCTCATCTAAACTTTAAAACCTTGAACAAACTCTCCAACAAGGAGCTGGTTGTTGGAATGCCAAAAATAGTTTTTGAAAAAGAAAAGCTGTGTGGAGCATGTGAAAAAGGAAAACTCACCAGAACTTCCTTTAAAACAAAACAATGCTCATCTATCTCTCAACCTCTTCAAATGCTTCACATGGATCTGTGCGGTCCAGTAAGCACACCCAGTCTGGGTGGTAAAAAGTATATGATGGTAATCGTCGATGAATTCTCTAGATATACTTGGGTGTTCTTTCTGAAACACAAGAGTGATGCTGCTGAAGAAATCATCAGGTTTACAAGAAAGATTGAAAATTTGAATGGTAAACTGGTGAAGTCCTTCAGAAGTGATAATGGCACAAAATTCAAGAATGCTGCTCTGGAAGATTTCTTTGACCTAAAAGGAATTTCTCAGAACTTTTCTACCGTACGTACTCCTCAGTAAAATGGTGTTGTTGAAAGAAAGAATAGAACACCGTGTGAAGCTGCAAGGTCAATGCTGAGTGAATCCAAGTTGCCAACCTATTTTTGGGCAGAAGCAGTTAACACTGCATGCTTTACTCAAATTAGGTCTATCATAGTCAAAAGGCATGACAAGACTCCTTATGAAGTTTTCCATGGTAGAAAACCTGCAGTTGACTTCTTCCATGTGTTTGGCTGTGCTTGTCACATGCTAAATGACAGGGAACAACTTGGAAAATTTGATCCGAAGTCTGATGATGGAATTTTCATGGGCTATTCTCTCTCCTCAAGAGCCTTCAGAATCTTCAACCTAAGAAGACAATGCATAGATGAATCCATGCATGTGAAGTTTGATGAGTTTGAAACTTCTTCATTATCTTGTGATGAAGAAGAATTAAACCTATGGATAAATTCATGTGTTGGTGAAATTCCGTCTTCCTCTCAACCCAATCCTCCAGATAGCAATCCTTCTCAGCCTCCCATAAACACCACCTTATCTTCAGAACCCTCTCTTTCTTCTCCACCTCCTGAAACTAACTCTACAGAAGACCTTACCCACCAAAACACCATATCTCCCACAAACCTACCCTCACCATCTCAAATTCCCACCTCATCCTCTTCTCTACCTCCTACCTTACCTCCTGCACTAAAGTGGACCATGGATCATCCAATAGATCAAATCATAGGTGATCCACAAGTTGGTGTAAAAACAAGAAGAGGCATAAGCAATCTGTGCTTATATGTCAATTTGTTTCTATTGTTGAGCCTAAGCTGATAAATGAAGCCCTAGCTGATCCAAGCTGGGTAATTGGCATGCAAGAAGAACTCTCACAATTTGAAAGAAACAAAGTCTGGAAGTTAGTTCCTCGTCCATCCAACAAAACTATTATTGGAACAAAATGGGTGTTTCGAAACAAGATGGACGAAGAAGGAACTGTCATAAGGAACAAAGCAAGGCTGGTTGCTCAAGGATATCGGCAAGAGGAAGGAATTGATTATGATGAAACTTTTGCTCCTGTTGCCAGATTGGAAGCTATCCAAATATTTCTTGCCCATGCAAATTACAAGAATTTTCGGGTATTCCAAATGGATGTCAAAAGTGCCTTCCCGAATGGTGAATTAGTCAAGAAGTGTATGTGAAGCAACCTCCTGGGTTTGAAGATCCAGTCCATCCATATCATGTGTATAGGCTGGATAAAGCTTTGTATGGACTGAAGCAAGCTCCTCGTGCCTGGTATGACACTCTCTCAGAATATTTACTTAGAAATAAGTATATACGAGGCAAGGTTGACAACACACTCTTCTTCAAGAAATCACCAGGTAATATCATTCTTGTTCAAATCTATGTTGATGATATTATTTTTGGAGCCACCGATGAATCCTTGTGTGATGAGTTTAGCTCCCTCATGCAAAAAGAGTATGAAATGAGCATGATGGGGGAGTTAACTTTCTTTCTTGGTTTGCAAGTAAAACAGTCTCCAGAAGGTATTTTCATAAATCAAAGTAAGTACATTAAAGATCTTCTGAAAAAGTTTCAATTTGATACTTGTTCTACCATGAAAACTCCTATGACTCCTCCTCTTAGACTCTTTTCTGATCTTGATGGCATTTCTGTTAATATTACAAATTATAGAGCCATGATAGGATCCCTTCTTTATCTGACTGCAAGTAGACCTGACATTATGTTTGCTACTTGTCTATGTGCCCGATACCAAGCAAATCCTAAAGAATCACATCTGGCTGCTGTGAAAAAGATTTTTCGGTATCTGAAGGGTACCATAAATCTGGGTCTTTGGTATCCCAAAGACTCAGGTTTCGATCTCATCAGTACTCGATTCGATTTTGCGAGTGTTCAAAAATAGACGGAAAAAGTACAACCGGAAGTTGTCGGTTACTTGGTGGAAAGCTTGTGAAATTTGGTCAAGTAAGAAACAACATTCGGTGTCTACTTCTACTGCTGAAGCAGAATATGTGGCTGCTGGAAGTTGTTGTGCACAAATATTGTGGATGAAAAATCAGTTGTGTGATTATAATCGGATTTTCTCAAAGATCCCAATAATGTGTGACAACTCAAGTATCACTTTGTCTGAATGATTTGGTGATGAACCACCTTCCTTTGTCTGATTGATTTTTTACAGGTTCTTTTGAAGGTCTGAAATATGCTTCAAGTATTGAAGAGTCAACGACTATTCAATCAAGGGTTATACATCAAAAAGTGGAACTTTGGATGTATCAACTAACTTCAATATTCAGATCATTTTGCCAAAGTCAAGATTGGGTCACCAATATAGTGGGTCACCGATGGTACACTCAAAAGTCATCAAAAGTACTAAGGACATCAAACAAGATGAGGTCATCAAAGTTTGAAGTCATGGTCACCGACACTATAATCTTGGTCACCGAAATTGCAGGTATATTTTCTAAGGCTGTGATATCAAGTCATAAGTTCAAGGGTGTACACTTCAACATTTAGTGAAAGATGAAGTTTATCAAACAAAGTGTACACTTATCATTTCCAGCCTTACAAGGTATCCACCGATGTGATACATAGTTTGATGTATCACTTAGCAATTTCAAAGAGATAAGTTCTTGACTCACATCAATTGCAAGACACGTGAGCCAGCAAGAACTTGGGCATCAAGCCTTAAATAAAGACATTCTCTTTTATTCTTATAAAAGGAATATTTGTCTTTTAGCTAAAAGGTTTGATGGGACTTCACAGAGCATGAAGAAAAAAAAGATAAAGTTATCTGACATTACGTGCTACAAGGAATGGTTCATCCATTATTCTAGTACAAAGGGAGTGGCCTCTTCCTTTGTCCAGCAGATACACTTCCAGCTAATGAAACCTTGACAGCTGTCCACATGCATCCCATGCATGGGCACTATAAAAGGAGATGAAGTCCTTCCCAGAAATCTCACGATTTCAACAAATCTTCAAAGTGATTATTTGTTTGACTGTGGCAAAGCTGTGTGCTATAACAGTATTGTTTTAACTTCCTTAGTGTATAAGTTAATTACTGTTATCTGTGTGTTTAGTTTGATAGAATAGTGTGCCTGTTCTTTTCCGCATCAAACTACCTGTGTGTAAATTTTTAATATTTATATTAAAAAATTTAAAAAGAGTATATTCTGTGTGTTTTATATTCAACCCCATCCCCCTTCTACAAAACCCTCTCTTAGTTAGCCATCTCTCCTTGGGGACTAACACTTTTGGGTTGTGAAAATTCTCAAAAGGAATACAAATTGTTTAGTCTCGATTCAAAAAATATAATTGTTTCTCGTGATGTCAAATTTTACGAAAACGTTTTTCCTTTTAATATGAGTTCAAACAAGTTGGATTACCATATTGCCAATGATGTAAATATCTTTAATTTTTTTGATTGTACCCTTGACTTCTCTACTAATTGCTTTGGTCCTCGTCCTGATGATGAGGTTCGAGACCAACCTCTTCAAGAGGATCATAACCAACAATCATCTCTCGGTAGTAACCATGATCTGTTAAGTAGTTCATATAGAGTTGCAGTAGGCAGCAACTAGGTAGCATTAACACTCTTCAGAGTTTTGATATTTTCAACAATTCTGAAAGAGCTGCCAACTTGCAACCACTGAGTAGCTCAGAAGTGGCTGCCATAGATGACTTTGAATCTACTTTGCAATCTTTGGATGCTCACCAAGGTCCCCATGATGCTGGAAATTTAGGTCTCCCACCTGAGGGTTACTTTAATCCTTACTTTAATCATGATGATAAGAGAGTCTGTAAACTTGTTATTTTTCTATATGATTCAAAGCAAGCACCTTGTCAATGGTATGCAAAACTCTCTTCTTGTCTTATTTCTCATGGTTTTACCCGAAGTGTTAGTGATTATTCTCTATTTACTAAATGTAGCAAATCTGGATTTGTTGTTATTTGGTATATGTTGATGCTATGGTTTTAACCGATAATAATTTGTTAGTGGATATGAACTTAACTGTTACCGAATCTATTGGGTCTGTGTCGAATGATCCTCCTTTACATGTTTTTATTGGCCATCAAAAGTTGATTGGTACATTAATCTATCTTCTTGTAACTCGTCCTGACATAACTTTTGTTGTTTACTGGTTGAGTCAGTATATGCACTCACCTCGTCAGTCTCGTCGTAAATTGGCAATAAGAGTTCTCAGGTACTTGAAGCCTTCTCCGGGAAGAGGTGCTAGTTCTACAAGGTCAGAGTTTTTTTATTTATCTGCTTATGTTGATGCTGATTGGGATAAGTGTCTCTCTCCTAGTCGTTCGGTTACCGGTTACTGTTTATTCCTAGGAAATTCTATGATTTCTTGGAGTAGTAAGAAGCAAAATACCATTTCTTGTTCTTCGGCAGAGTCAAAATATAGAGGAATCGCATCTGCTACTTGAGAAATTATTTGTGTTCTTAATATTTTAACAGATTTGAGTATTGAAGATTTGCTCCCTGTAAATCTGTAATAGAACTAGCTTATAATCCTATTTTTCACGAACGAACTAAACATATCGAAATTTATGTTCATCAAGTTCGAGAGAAGGTTAGTGTGGGTGTGTTAAAAGTTTTAAAATTCTTTTTACTGAACAACCTGCTGATATATTCACTAAATCTCTTGGAATGAATCAACACAATTACTTGTGTTCAAAATTGAGGATGATTGTCTTATTTAAATGTCAAGATTGAGGGCGGATGTTGAAATATAGAGTTTATCTACAATATTGTCATTTACAGGTTTTAGTTTTATGTTTCAGGGATTATTAAAATTAAAAGGTTGATTCAGTAAAGGTGGAAAACAGGAAGGGCTGGTGCTGTAGATACTAAAGGTTTAGAAGGGTAACGGAGCATAAACTGATAAAGTCGAAGGGGCTAAACTGTAAATTCTTGTTATATAAGCTTGGTCAGCGTGAGTTTTGTTTCAGATTAGTATTTTAGTTTCATTGTTTGTTAGATATTAAAGTATGAGTCAAAGAAGAGATGTCTACAAATGTCAACACACACTTCTTGTTATAACTAATTATTGTTAGACGCTCCCTTTATGACACATGGCACTTTGTAATTGGCTAGCATTTTGACTTTCTGTCTTTGTATCTGTATAAATAGCATTGTATTGTGTTAGTAAAAAATGTCGATTAATACATTTACATTTTGAAGAATACTGTGCGTAATTCATTTCATAATCTTTGTTCTTCATTCTGTTTACTGTTCTATTGATTTAAATTGTTAATTGATCTGCTTCCGCAATTCACTTTGATTCAATACTCTCAATTAACAATCGGTTTAAAGGAATCTGGAACCAACAATTGGTATCAGAGCCCTCTAATCAATCTATTGATTATTAGATCTCTTCCATTGAAGAAATTCCTTTCAATCGAACAGTATTTTCTCAGATTCAAAATTTGTTTATCAATCCACTCTGTTTTACGAAATTTTTGTTAAATCGTTAACAATCTTCTCTTAAATTGAGTCATTCATTTTGAAATCTGAAGAAACAGTGATATTATCGACCTGTTCTTTTTGAGATTTAATTGTTCTAAATTTCTTTCAAATCTTCAAATTTTCTCTTCTATCATACTCAAATGACAAATTCGAGCTTGAATGCTGTTTATACGTCTGGGTCCCTGACTAAACCTCCAACTCTTGTACGTGATGAATACCCACAATGGAAGATTCGAATGGTTAACTTCTATGAGGGATTGGATGCTGAGTTATATCCAATTATTCAAAACGGTCCGTTTGTTCCCACCACTACTATTCCCGAATTCCGCCTACGCAAATTCGGATGAGGTACCCAAGACCGGTTCGAAGTCAAGGAATAACCGGACCGATGAAGAAAAAGCCAAGGTGGAGTTAGCTAAGAAAGCTAAGTCTCCGTTGATAATGGCCATTCCAAATGAGATTTTTCAATCTCTCGGACTCATGTGACACAAAAGATTTATGGGATCAATGGAGAATCTCTTAGAAGGTGGTGCAAAAATGAAAAAGAACGGAAGAGCCCAAGCTCTGAATGAATATAATAGCTTTCAAGCACTGACTGATGAATCTCTGGAACAAACATTTCATCGATTCAACAATCTGATTAATCTCTGCAAGAGATGTGACATTGTTAGATCAAAGGAAGACAACAATGTTCTATTTCTCAAAAGGTTAAACCCTGAATGGTCAAATCTATCCATGTCACTACAAGCCAATCAGGATCTTGAACAATGGTCGCTGCATGATGTATTCGGTACACTGCAAGCTCATGAAAAAGAAGTTGTTCAGAAAAGAACAAACATCGGAGGTCCTCTGGCTTTGATCTCAGAAACAAAAGGAATCAGAAGACGAAGTGATGACAGGAAGAAATCGAAGGCCTTCATATCAGAGACTGCTCCAGAAGATGACTCTGAATCAGATGATGAAATTAAAGCCTTTGCTGACTCTCTGGCTTTAATAACCAAGCAATTTACTAATCGTTTTGGAAATAGGTCTTTGAAAGGAAATAAACGATTTGATCGTCCCTATGTTCCTAAACAAGAAGTACAGAGAGTAGAGAAAACAGAAGAAGAAAAGAAAGAAGAAGAATTAAAAAGGAAGAAAGATGTATGCTACAGATGTGGCAAACCCGGACATTACTCGAGAGATTGCAGAGGAGCTCTGGAAAAGGATAAGACTTATTACAAAAACAAATATAAGTACAATGTCACTGAAAGAGCACACTTTGCAGAAAAAGAAAACTGGGTGCAAGATGAATCCAGCGGTGATGAAGCCATGTTCTGTGGAATGGCAAACACAAACGAATCAGAGGATCAACCCTCTGAGTCACCGGTTAGTAAATTCTCTGGATCATCTGAGCTTGAACAAACGATTGTGATGTTATCAAACAATTTTGAGGAACTAAAACTGAAACTCACAATCGAAAAGAAATTACGAAAAAATACTGAGAAAACTCTTTCTACAATCAAAAGGGAAAGAGATATT
Organism: Silybum marianum; assembly: GCA_036898165.1. Classification (NCBI taxonomy): domain Eukaryota; kingdom Viridiplantae; phylum Streptophyta; class Magnoliopsida; order Asterales; family Asteraceae; genus Silybum; species Silybum marianum. Next base: position 7,811,194 of record CM072534.1, read on the forward strand.
TTTAAAAGAGAAATGGATTTACTTACAGAAGAAAAACTCGAATTAAATACTGCAAAGGAAACAATTTCCATGAGTTTAAAACTTTCTGAAGAAAAACTTAAAAAGGAAATTTTGAATCTCAATAAACTTCTGGAAGAAAAAAAGAAAGAAATCAGAGACAAAGAGAGTGATAGACTCAACTCTGTAGCACTTAAAAACTATTTTCAGAAAGAGAGAGAATTTTTACACATTGAACTTCAACAGAAAAAGCTACAGATTATAACATATCTGGATGCACAGAAGGTTCATGACAAAATTAACACACAAGTAGGAAGATCTGGACTTGGTTTCGAGGACCTAGATCCCTACACGTGCAAGAAAAGGCCAGATCTGAAATCTGTTTTTTGTGTTGGACAAATACAGAAGCCAAAGTTTCCAATTTTGTATGAAAAATCTATTTTAAAAAAATCTAGATATGAAAATCATCATAAAACAAGCAAACTTCAATTCGAAAATATTGAATATTGTTGTAAAACAAATGTTGATCTAAATAAAGTTCAGAAGAAAGATGATATTTTCAATTTTGGTTCAAATAAACATACAATTTTGAATCCAGAGGCAGCTATTTTTGTTCCAAGTCAAGCGAGAGGAAGATCTACGACTTATGTTTGAAAGCGATATTCTCTCTACTGCGGACAAGTATTTTAGAAATGAAACTCTTTGTGAGAATCATCCAGAGATCTCTCCCCGTTCATTTGAAGATTTACATCTTTACGAAACTCAAGAAAGTTTGGCCGAGATTACGTATCCATGGGAGAATGACAATAATGATGAAGAATTTTTTGATAACTACGAAAATTACATTTCAAATTTAGAAATAAATTCTTTTAAATCATCAAAAGTTATCACCAATAATTCGTAAATTAATGATAAAAAGGATGATTATTTGTATACTGATAAATCTCAAGAAATCAGAGCTTCTGATAGAGATTGTGCTAAACTTTTAAGTGGTATACCTATTCTTCCTGTTTCTGTTCCAGAACCGAGAAAATTAGTATCTATACATCCAGACTTCTTCGATATGTGTCTCAAAGCCAAAACATGTCTTGAACTTGAGAAAGAGGCGTAACTCAAAAACAAAGTGCAAAATCAAAAGATTTTAAACTCTACTCTTCCGAAGTTTACTAATATTCAAAAAGGCAAATGGAAATCCTCTAATTCTTATGTTCCTTTTTCAAGAAATAACGAGATTCTGCAAAAGTAGATCAGAGGAAGAACACAGAGAAGAAAACGCCAGAACTAAAACAAAAGTCTAGTCTAGATAAGTTCTCTAGAACAACTAATACTAGAAAAGACTTTAGAAAGAATAATTGTAATTACCATTCTCGCAATGAAAATTCAATTCAATCTTCTATGTTTCGGTCTTCCGAATGTTTTTCACCGTTCTTAAAGTTAAAACAATTTTTCTCGCAAATCTCTGATCATTCCAATTCAAAATATGGTTGTCACAAAAAGAATAAAACTCAAAAAAACCAAAAACCAAAAATAAAGTCTTTACCTTCTGTTAAATCAAAAAACGAGCATACTCCAAAAGCTAACATAAAAGGACCCATTATGCGATGGGTACCTAAGAAAATTCTGATTTTTTTTATTGCAGAAACAGCGTGTGCATATCCGGTATCTTGACTCGGATGCTCGAGGCACATGATCGGATCCCAAAATTTACTATCCCAATTCAAGGACAAATCAGGTGGAGTAGTAACTTTTGGTGATAATGGTAAGGGTCAAATAAAAGGCTACGGAACTCTACAAGAAGGTAATATCACCTTATCAAAGGTAGCTCATGTTTCTGGCTTGAAGCATAATCTCCTTAGTGTAAGTCAACTTTGTGATTCTAAAATACTAGTAGTATTTGATGAAAAACATTGTTATTTATTCTCTAAGGCGTGTGAAGAACTTTGGAGAGCGACGGGAAAGGTAACTTGTATATGATGAATTTTACCTCTAAGGATGGTAAGGAAACTTTATGTCTCATCTCCAAAAAGAGTGAGGTTGCGTGGCTCGGCATCATAAAATGTCTCACTTAAATTTTAATAATCTTGAGATGCTTGTTAAAAACAAACCGGTATCCGGACTTCCCGGATATTCATTTTCAAAAAGATCACCTCTCGCCCGCATGTGAAATGGGCAAAATTAAACGAGCATCTCATAAAACAAAAAGTGATCATTCTTGTACTAGACCTCTCGCAATTATTACATGTGGATCTACTCGTGGTCCAATTGCAATTCAGAGTCTATCTGGTAAAAAGTATATTCTGGTACTAATTGATGAATTTTCCAGATATACTTGGCTTGCTTTCGTTCGTCAAAAGTCAGAAGTTCCAGTGGTACTACAGAATATGATGACCAGAATTCAAGTTCTTCTACATCAGAAGATTCAGCAGCTTCGAAGTGATAATGGTACAGAATTCAAGAACGCCAAGCTTGAATCGTATCTTGTTGAACAAGGGATTACTCAAAACTTCTCTGCTGTTCGCACTCCACAACAAAACGGTGTAGTTGAACGTCGCAACGAACTTTAGTTGAAGCGACGAACGATGCTCGCAGCCTTCCGGTCTCCCAATCCACTTCGGGCCGAAGTCGTCGCCATCGCTTGTTTCACTCAAAACCGTTCAATTATTGTCAAGAGGCATCTCAAAACCTCTTATGAGCTGATTAATAAAAGAAAACCATCTGTAAAAATTTTTCATATCTTTGGTTGCAGATGTTTTCTCTTAAACGACAGAGATAATCTTGGCAAATTTGATCCAAAGTCCGATGAAGCTAAATTTTTAGGCTACTCGTTAAACTCAAGAGCTTTCCGAGTTTTTAACTTACGAACAAAAACTGTTATGGAAAGCATCAACATTGACTTCGATGATAACACTCAACTGACTTCTGAACACTCTACTTCAGAACTCAAGCTTAATACTGTTACTTCTGACTATCTTTCAGGTTCCAGAGAATCCGAGATTGATGCTATTTTTCATGATTTTCTGGGAGACGAAGTTGTGTCGGAAGCTATATCACCTCCACATTTGCAGATACCAGATATTCTCCAAGCCTCAGGCATTACTCTCTCTGGTCCTGCTTCTTCTGTTTCCTCTATCACGTCTATTTTTCCAGAAGTTCCCACTACTACATCTCGCTACCAAGAAGCTACTTCTGTTTCATCATCTGAGGGGGAGACACAAGGACAGGTGACAAACAGATACCCAGAGGACATACAGAAGAAACTAACGAAGATTTTGTGTTTCCAGATGAAATCATTTCGTCAAATGAAACAACCCATTCAATTTCTCAACCCAGAATGACGAAATGGACTAAATCTCACACACCAGATCTTATAATTGGTAGTCCTTCTGAGGGGGTCAGAACACGATCTGCCACTGCAAATGAAGCATTCTTTGTTAATTTTCTTAGTATGATCGAACCTAAACGTGTACATGAAGCCTTAGTTGAACCAAGCTGGGTGGATGCTATGCAGGAAGAACTACTTCAATTCGAAAGAAATAAAGTTTGGCGTCTTGTTCCTTTACCAAAAGGCAAAGTTGCTATTGGCACAAAATGGGTATTTAGGAACAAAAAGGATGAAGATGGAATTGTTGTCAGAAATAAAGCTCGTTTGGTGGCTAAAGGCTACTGTCAAGAGGAAGGTATCGATTATGATGAAACTTTTGCTCCTGTTGCAAGACTAGAAGCAATAAGATTATTCTTGGCTTTCTCTCGCATACAAAAACTTCAAAGTCTACCAAATGGATGTTAAATGTGCATTTCTTAATGGATGTCTAAAAGAAGAAGTGTATGTCGAACAACCTGATGGTTTCAAAGATGCAAAATATCCAGAATATGTTTATCTTCTTGACAAAGCTTTGTATGGTCTAAAGCAAGCCCCAAGAGTCGGTATGAACAACTATCGAAATTTACGATCAAGAAAGGATATGAAAAAGGTAAAATCGATACAACTCGTTCATCAAAAGAGGCAAAGGTATGTTAACTATAGTTCAAATTTACGTGGATGACATAATATTTGGTTCTACTCATCAAACAGAAGTTGATTTGTTTTCTAAGTTGATGGAAACTGAATTTGAAATGAGTATGATGGGAGAATTAACTTTCTTCCTAGGACTTCAAGTTAAACAAAGTACCTGGTATCTTTATAAATCGTGCAAAATATGTTTCGACATGCTTAAAAAGTTTCATCTTCAAAACTCATCATCCATGAAAACACCCATCTCTCCCGGTATGAAATTAGGACTCGACTCCTCCGGTAAATCCGTTGATATTACCACTACAGGAATGATTGGTTCTCTTTTATATTTAACAAAGAAGTAGACCCGATATTATGTTTGCCACTTGTCTTTGTGCTCGTTATCAAGCCAATCCTAAAGAGTCTCATTTGTCGTCGTAAAAAGAATTTTTAGGTACTTAAAAGGTTCACCATCGTTGGGCCTTTGGTATCCTAAAAATTATGGATTTGATTTAATGGCGTATACAGTATTCGATCATGCAGGTTGTAAGCTTGACGGAAAAGTACATCGTGTAGTCACAACTTCGGGAAATCGACTTATAAGTTGGACATCCAAGAAACAAAACTGCGTATCCACATCTACAGCAGAAGCTGAATATGTTGCTGCTGCTAGTTGTTGTTCACAAGTTATTTGGATGAAGACCCAACTCAGGGATTATGGTCTGATATACGATAAGATTCCCATCCTATGTGGTTCTAAAAGTGCTATCGCCATTACAGAAAATCCAGTTCAGCATTCCAAAACAAAGCATATCGATGTCAGGTATCATTTCATCAAGGATCATGTCGAAAAGGGTACAATCGAAATGTATTTTGTTTCTACTGATTATCAACTTGCTGATATTTTCACAAAAGCTCTTGATGAGAGTCGTTTTAACTTCTTAATTAGCAAGATGGGAATGCTTAATATGTAACAATGATTTCTTCGTAAGCATCCGAAGCCTTCCGAACTATTCGACGATACTTCGAAGTCATCGAAGTCTCGATGTCGTTCGAACTCTTCAGAACACTTCAGAAGCCTCTGAATTACTCTGATTTTCTGTTTCATAATAATATTTTTCTTTCAAGATAAATCATAAAGTACAGATTGAGAAACGAGGTAAAGAAGCTACTCAAGGGGGAGTTCACCATTCAAGGGGGAGTTTACCATTCAAGGGGGAGTTTACCTTTTAAGGGGGAGTTTACCATTCAAGGGGGAGTTTACCATTCACGGGGGAGTTTCACAATGAAGAGGATATTCGTCTAAGTCTAACTCTGGTTAGCTGTCTTCTGATTTACTATTTTACTTAAATTTTATTTGAATCTATCTGCTCTGAGTTTCTCTTGCCGCCAAGGTCTCTTAGACTTTTGATTCATTTCAAATTTTTTTTAAAAATATAAATCAAGTTGACATGTTTTTCAACTAAATTTTCTATAAATTGATAATTCTTATCATTTCCATTAAATATATAAATTCAATCAACTCTTGCCTTCAAGGTTGTTTAAATCTATATGTTTAATGCAAATTCTTCTTTATTATTCTTTTATAGAAACTAAACTCTCATGTGATTTTTGTTCTCACTTGACTGATTTTTAAACTTAAATAAATAAAATTAAGATTAAATTCTGTGTTTATTCAATTAATTCAAAATTAATTGATTAATTAAACAGATTTTTTTTATTACTTTTGCTTATTTCTGCTTTTAAGAAAAATCGCATCTGCTACTAAATCATCATCATACATGTGTCTCGTCGTACACGTGTCTCCAATCGAAATCTTGCATGTGTATACCCGCGTGCTTACCTCAGCTCAAATGAACCGTTTTTTTTTGTTTCTCCCCAAACTGAATAACCCCTTCCCATTCTACAGTTTCTCTCTCACATAAAACCCCCAATTTCAACCTTCATCTTCTTCCTCGCAAGTATTCCCTAAATCAGTGTTTATTCTCATTGCAAAGACAAAGTGTTCTACTGTCAAGCATTCAAAATTTCAAAATGGCTTCCAACTGTGCCCATCCTACCAACAATGATGAAGACAGAATCACCGATTCCACTGCTGATAGTACTCCCATTGTAAACCGCCATTGAAGGCGAACAATGTGCAGTGCATCGCTCAACCCTAACACTTATCAACCGGAATTTCGCATCATGATCGAGTTTCTACAACAGCACCAGTTGAATCGAGCCCTAACCCTAACCAACCCAAACATCCCTGAAATCTATGTCCAAGAACTGTGGCAAACAATGATCATCAAAAATGATGAAACACTCGCCGGTTCTGTCACCCATCCTGAACAAGTGGAAATTGTCCGTTCAAATCCCAATCACCAAAAGAAAACTCGCCAAATATTTTCATCTTCCCCTATCAGTGATCGAAGTCGACGGGCAAACCATTCCCAATCCTGCCCTAGAAGAAAACCCTTCCACAGAAGCCCTCCTAGCCTTCATCAATCTTCTGGGTTACAATGAACCTCTTACCAGTCGTCCGAATTCAAAAGGAAGAAGTTGCCCCCAATGTGGAATCTACTCGTCTCCATACTCAACAAGAGCCTAACCTGCAAAATAGGTTCTGGATCAAGCTAGCCGAAACATTCTGACGATTATGTATGGGATGTTCTTCAATCGACCCTTGGACTATGCAAGTCTCATCTTCCAAGAGATCAAAGCAGCTGTGCACACTAAGGTGCTCCATCAAAGTCAGGGGAAGCCACTACCAGCACTCATGTTCCCACGATTTCTATCTCTCATCACTCATCCTGCAATTGGGGCAATCGAAGCTCCCCGATTCGGCCATTCTCGCAAAATTGCATCAATGAGCTCCCATCGATCAACCATTGACAAGATCGGCTACTTCCGCACCCGCAGAACTATCCAGGTACATGCTAAACCTAATCCCATCTAGCTCTTCTAATCTCCAAATCTATAGAAGCTCTATGCTTTTCTCAGAACAGAGAATTCCTACCCCAGAGCAATTAGAGCCAGGTGTAGGTGGTCAGGGGTCTGGTGAGCATGAGCTTAAAAAAACTAGGAGTGAACATCCGAGTGCTTCTACCCATGCCGACCTTCTATTAAATGAAGGTACAGAAGATGTCCTCGCAGACACATATGAGTGTTCCTCTCCAATTCCCCAAAGGGCAACCACAACTTCGAGGTTGACGTCACCACGTCTCCACTCATTGACTTAGAACAACCCGATTCAAACCACCCGTAAACCACCGTTCGTAGGATACTTCTTCTTCTTCTGAATCAAATTCATCTGGGGAAAGCACCTCCACTTCATCATCCTCCCAAAAGGATGATGATGATAATATAAGAGTTCATTCGCCCCAGAACTCGCCACTTCCTTCACCACATGTTCATGTCTCCGTGACTGACATACCAATACGCACAGAGGATGCGTCCACATCCTCTCCTAGGATAGATGCCGATGAATTCCCATCGAGGGGTTCCACTAGGAATGCACCCCTTACGGAGTGTTTACACTTCATCAAGGTAAGCATACCGTCTTCGCACCTCATCCTCTCGATGATGAGGATACCGTTGAAACAATCGTAACAACCGAAGAGGAGCTCGTGCATAACATGCCCCTCAAGGATCGGGTTGGAAGTCCTTCTACACTCAACGTCAAAACAGGTGTAGAAGGCCCCTCTGAACGCGAGGGTAAAGGGGCTCCATGTGTTGGAGATGCACCGGTACATCTTCTGATTTTTGTCACTAATGCAGCGTTCTTGGCATTTGCTGATCAAATTCAGAGATCTGTGGAAGATCTAAAATTATCCGTCACAACTAATCATTCTCTTCTTCTGAGCCTTCAATTTCAAATTGAAAGGCAGAACTCCCTTTTAGCAGATCTTCAGCGCCAAATGAGTACCTCTCAAGAAGATCAGAAGGCCTATCTTGCTGAACAACTTTTGCTCTTGAATAATGGTCTTCAAGCAAATGCAGAGGCAATATCTCAACTTCCAGAATCTCTACGTGCCTCTGTAGACTACAGCTCTCTGGTGGCCGATATACAGAAGATTGTCAAGACCATCATTACTTCTGATGATCCCTCTGTGTCTACGCTTGTCAAGAAATCTGACCTCGCCTCTTTCCAGAAGATTATTCTTGAGCGAATGTCGACCATCGCTTCAAAGTACTCTTCCAAGCCCTCCACATCTTCAACCGACCAGAAACTTGCTGCTCTCGAAACTACTATCTCTCAACTTGTGCCTCTGGTTTCTTCTCTTGCTGAGGCGTTTATTTCCAAGAAGAAAGCCAAGGAAGAAAGGGCTTGCGAAGGCGTAACCGAAAGAAAATGTTCTCGAGGATCGTGGATCCTGATTCTCAGAAGGGGGAGAAAGGTTCTGAGCCTAAGCAAGCCAAACAAACACCACCAGAAACAAACACGACCACTGCTGACTCTTCAACGCCAACACCATCACAGCAACCCTTTTCTTCAAAACAAGTGCCACTCACTCCAACACCTCCGGCTACGCATTACGGTCCTCTACCCGCAGATCCAGAGCTAGCTAAGTTCATTACGGATCTTATGGGAAAAAGCGTAATCCCGAGCTCTCCGGCCGAAAGGGTCAAGTAGTCGAGCTCACGAAGAACGAGAACGAGCTAAAGCCGCAAAGGAAAGAGCTAAAAGGGCCGAGAGGAGGATGAGGAAGTGTTCGTAGCCGAAAAGAGAGAGAAGAAGAGATAATACGCCGAGGCTAATAGTTGAAGAACAAATAGAGATAGAGAGGGTCGAAAAAGAGAATGCGGGAAAGAGAGAAGGCTAGACTTAAAGAAGAACTACAGAGACAAAATTTTGAAGCTGAAGAAAGAGCAAGAGTCAGAGCAGAGGCCGCTCAGAAGCAGAAGGAGATCAGAAGAGGAGAATTTGAAGAAAAATTAAATAAAGTTGGAAACATTGTTGGAAACATTGAACTTCCAACACTTGAAGTTGAGAAAAAGGCACATGTATGCTCCAACAGATCAGAAGATTTATCTCATGATGCCTAACTTCGCCAACCAATACAATGTCAACAGTGAAGTTAAAGATAACTTCATGGCTCATAAACAAGACAGAAAGACGGTTTTCACTACTGTTCCAATTACAAAGATAACGACCATGAAACATAAGCAGCTTCAAGATACACCCATTTGGTACACAATCTACGAGATAGTCGCATCAAACAACAAAAGTTATTACATATGTGATAATGATCCGTTGTCCATCCATCCACCGATCTCATTTTTCCGGAAGAATTTATGAAGACTCGGCTTTTCTCGAACGCAAAGATCCACAAGACCATGTTGCCTACACTAGAATTATTCGTGTATGAAATCATACATTAGATACAAAAGGCAGTCGACTTCCGCATTGGATTAAATTTCAAAATGGATAATCTGGCTATCTCTGCACCAAATGAGGAACTTGAAGGGATAAGCAAATTCAGAGTGGGTAGACTTCTTACTGAACCAGAAGAGGGAATCATCTTCAAAAGACCAAATGGAAAGAGCTTCTTTCGCATCAAAGAAGCTCACAAATACTCTTCTGAGGTAGTCTACATCATCAAGTGCTTTGCTGGCTTAGACACGACAAATCCAGAAGTTGCAAAGAAAATAGAAAAAAGACTTGATGGACTTCAGAAGAACAGAGAGCTTATCAATAATATTTCAAGTATCATCGCTGCTGTTGATCCTCTCTGAAGAAATTTTTTTTTTGACTTCATACTTAGGGGGAGAATGTTAGATATTAAAGTATGAGTCAAAGAAGAGATGTCTACAAATGTCAACACACACTTCTTGTTATAACTAATTATTGTTAGACGCTCCCTTTATGACGCATGGCACTTTGTAATTGGCTAGCATTTTGACTTTCTGTCTTTGTATCTGTATAAATAGCATTGTATTGTGTTAGTAAAAAATGTCGATTAATACATTTACATTTTGAAGAATACTGTGCGTAATTCATTTCATAATCTTTGTTCTTCATTCTGTTTACTGTTCTATTGATTTAAATTGTTAATTGATCTGCTTCCGCAATTCACTTTGATTCAATACTCTCAATTAACAATCGGTTTAAAGGAATCTGGAACCAACATTGTTCATTTGAGAGAAATAGTAGTGTTTTCTTCTAGAGAGAATAGTTAGGGTTTTATTTTGGTATTGTATCATTGTGAGAAGATGAAATATATTTTAGTTTATGGTTTTGTACATGATTCAATACTTGAAGTTCCTCAAATAACAATTCTATAAAAACATCTATAAAAGATTGGTCAAGTCTTATACTAAGACATAATTACGATCGGGTGTTACTAAACCCAAAAGAGTCGCTATCTCCCGATGCGGAAAATGTCACCAATAGCCTAATCTTTATTGTGTCACTTCCTATCACTCAAGTCCACACATGACGCTAGTACCAACCCTAACGAGAACCTGATGCACATGCCGACAAAGAAAAGGGTTAGGCTTAACGCCTAGTGAGCTCAAGAGTTTATAACATATTTAAAATCGTTTGAAATAGAAAGATTGCTTGATGAAATGGTGAATTCTCAAATAAAATGACTTCATTATAAAAGAAACATTGTTCCCAAATTCATTATTTCTATAATAGAAGCTTTAGACCAAAATGTCGTTAGTGATGAAAGCTCTAAATAGAAATACTCGTTTAACTGATACGAAACCCAATACTCACACGACCGTTAATAAAGCTATGAACGTGGAGATAGAAAACGTAGTTTTAACCAAGTTTTATAAACCGTTAACTCACGCTTATCCTTGAAGGGTGAAAAATATCCGAAGATAACGAGGGAGACCCGATTTACCATTCATAGTGGCGGAACACCTAAGTGAGCCACTTTTAAATGTTAAGTACGGCCTGAGTTGATTCCAATTAGTGACGTAAGGATCAAATATGGCTTAGTGGCAGCAACCAATCATACAAGCAAGTACGGTCTGAGTTAATCTCTTACGTTGACCAAAAAGGGACGACAATCCCGATTTTAAGACCGACTTATATGCCTATGGATCCATTACATTTTAGTCTATAAATCAAATACGTCAAGCAAGACATATTGATAATTTCCCAACACCAATTCTTTGCTCAAAATATTATTTCTCGATAATCAATTATTTCTCAAAGTTAGGAAATCATAAAGTTACACGACGCTACACGAATGACTAACGCACCCAAGACACATAGTCATTTAAATCGGACAAATGTCCACGAGACTCATTTTAGTCAAAACCGAGCAAAAGCTCTATAACTCAACGCTAACATAATTACTCAAAACATTGGTTGAGACGAACCATTTTCCAAATGAAATCATATTCATATATTTCAAAAATGTCTCATAATGCGATAACATGTATTTTCCAACGATTTATAAATCAAATACTCTAAAGATGAAATTACAACCAAATAGTTTTCATTTAAAAGATAATGCACCCAAACAACTCACACTTACTTCATTTGTCAAAATCTCAAAAACCCAAGTATAAGTCTCTTACATGATTTATAAACCCTTTTATACCAAATATGCAAACTTAGCCAAACACTCACACATTTGATAAATAACAAGTAAAATATGTTAATACTTCAAAATGGACGTTTTTGGCATGTACAAAGTTTTCACAAAGTATCTTGAACTCGCCTTGCTAGATTTAGGCTAAATCTAGGTTTTACCCCTAATGCCGAGCTTCATTAGGTGAGGACGTTAGATCCTCAAGCTAAACCTCTAGATCCATGATGTAATCCCTTCAAGAACACCTACACATCTTCCAAAACATACACAAAAGAGAACCCAAGGGAGAATGAGAGTTGTTGGAGCAAAACCCAAACCCTAGATCCAAGATTTCGGAGAGATGATCTTACCTTCTACTTCTATGAGCTCCAAAATCATCAAATAATCTCTAGCCATCTTTGTTTCCATGTTGAAGAGCTTCTAAAGACGAAACTGTAGCACTTGGAATCGCCCATATCGGCTGAAAAGAATGAGAGAGTTATGGTCAAAACAAGGAAATCCCAATTTTATGCACTGTTGCTCGTTCGCGGCATTGACATGCGACTGTGCCATGTCACAGTCGTAGGGCATAGTCGCCCGCTATGTACCGAGAGTCAAATTTCATCAGGTGATTTCCTGGCGACTATACCATGCGATTGTGACACTGTCATAGTAGCATGACATTGTTGCATGAGTTGTATCGAGGTGTTTTTTCCTACTTTTCACCCGTTTTGATCTCGTTTCTCGTCTAGTAGATGATACCCAATATAATTCACATCAAAATACTTATTTCAATTATTCTAAGAGTGGAACACAAAGCGGACTCGGGATTCCACTTTACCAAAGACCCGGTTGATACATTGTGCCATTGTCACTATAGCATGACACAATTGTTAGGACCACCAACCACTTGGTACCACCGGTGCTATTGTGACAGGTGTCACTTTCTCATGGCACCATTACTCAAACTCTTGAAATAATTTCTTTTTTATTAGAACGCCCGGTAGGGGTGGCAATGGGTCGACCTAGGTTGGGTTCGGGTTCAACCCATTTATTAAACAGGTCGAAAATCTCAACCCAACCCAACCCATTTAATTAAATGGGTTGATATTTTCAACCCAACCCAACCTGCAACTTAAATGGGTTCAACCTGGGTTCGACCCGTTTACAAAATTTCAACCCAACCTGTTAAATAAATGGGTTTAACCTGGGTTGACCCATTTAATTTTACAATACATAAAACAAAACAAATAAATTGTTCAAAGTGCATGAGATTGTAGATCGTCTTCTTCCGAAATATCAACCGTATTCATCACTGAAAAAAAATATATAAACAATATATTCAACTTAGTAACTTACTGTTGAAACATGATAGTTATTACACAACTTAGCAAACAACATGTAAATTTGTAAACAATATTACAATAGGAAACAGATAGCAAACAACATGTAAATTTAGCAAACTTAGTAACTTACTGTTGAAAGAATGAAAGTAAAAAATATGTAACTTATTGTTGAAAGAACGAAAGTAAACACTAAACAATATGTAACTTACTGTTGGACCACGTGGTACTGTTGAAACTAAGTAGGCCGACAATATTCTCGCCGACGACGTGGGTGGTACTGTTGAGATGAACGACAGAACGAGCCGACGAGCCGACGAGAGTCACGAGACAAAGAGATGATGCCGGCGAGAGAAAGAGAAGAGATGGTACCGACGAGAGAAAGAGAAGAAATGGCGCCAGCGAGAGAAAGAGACGACAGTAACCGGAGGAAGACGAGAGCACAGCGTCGGACGAGAGAGATAGCAAACTAGGGTTTTTTCGTTTTTTGATGGAGGCATTCTAAAATCTAAATGAATCTAGGGTCTTCCTATTTAGGTTCACTTAATTTAACACTAAAATTTAAAATTTGTATTTTAAAAATAAAATAATATATGTTAAATGGGTTCAAATCATGTTATTAATGGGTTGTAAATAGGTTACTAATGGGTTGAAAACATGTTACAAATGAGTTACAAACATGTTGTAAATAGGTTACAAACAGGTTGTAGATGGGTTGAAAACATGTTGAAAATAGGTTAGAAATTCCAACCCAACCCATTTATTAAATGGGTTACACGGGTTGACCCATTTAAGTTAAACGGGTTGAAAATCTCAACCTAACCTGCTAATAATGGGTTGGATTCGGGTTAGGTTGACGGGTTGGGTCACTTTCTACCACCTCTACTGTCCGGTTCAACATTTTTTTCAACTGGGACAAAATTTAGAATGTTACAGAAGGTGGATCAAAAAAACACCAACCCTATAAGTTAACACAAAAATAATCAATCATTTCATACACTTCCTTCTTCCGATATATTATCTTTTCTAATAACCAAATTTGATACCAATAGAAGATTTAAGGATGCTCAAATTTTATATAATATGCAGATGACTAATGACTTGATGATATACTGAATATTAAGATAATTGTAAACTTTTCATGTTAATTAAGTAATGATCATCTGATTTTGATTTTCTAAGTTCGAATAAATTAATAATATTTTAAAAACATTGATACAAACACTTTCAATCAGATCTACCTATAATTTATATAACCTATGAATTAATTTACCGTTTCAATAAATAAATGACTAAAAGAAGATTAATGATTGATTAACCAAAGGGACGTGCCTCCTGGTATCATGGTTGTCCCTTTGGAATCTCTTTAACTCATTCTCTCATTATTTATTTGCCTTTTTCTATTAAAATAAAACCCATATTTATATTAAATAATAATAAACTATATATAAAAATATTAATTAAAAAAGTCTCATGAGTCATGACCAAAATATTTAATTTACATGTTGTCATAATATAATATTATGACATGCAAGGACATTTTTTATATCTGTTTTTAGATAGTTCGAGTAAAATTGATTAACAAAGTTAATTATTTTAAAAGAAGATTTTTATTATGGTCTGAATTATGATTGTTAACAAAATGATAAAATTTGTTGACTTCTTTATCAATACATATTATCTATTTTTATTATTTTGTTTCTATATTATATGTGTTAAAATCCTTTTCCACAATTGGTAGAAATATAAATGAATATATGAAGACGGAATTACAAAAAAGACATAAAGTTGACTCATTTATATCACGTATTGTTTTGATTTATTTGTGGGAAAATAAAAGAACACTCGTTCGATGTGTATGCCATTTTTTTTGAAATTTATAAGAAATAAAACTATAATAATAAAAGTATAAAAATAAAAAGCATAGGGACCATTTTCAAAATATTAATTGGAAAATATATTTTATTTATGGAATCATTTTTTAGAAACTATTTAGTGAAAATTTGAATTTCAGTTTTGTTATTTAATTTACGAAAGAAAAATTAACATCGACCATCTTACAAGCAAGAACAACATCTTTTTGTACCCATCGGACCACAAGATGGATCCATATAATAAGATGATTTAACTTTTGAGAAAATATATGAAATAGTTGTCGAATAGTGTTACTTAGAGATATCAATTTCAAGTCCATCTTAAGGGGTGTTTGTTGTTAACTTAATAAGTTTAATGGACGATTAACTTAATTGGTTAAGTTATATTAAGATGTTTGATTTTAACTTAATACTAATAGATTGACTTAACATGTTAAGTCAACTATCCTATCTTAATTCGTTAAGTTAGTATTTTTCCAAAATTACCCTTGTCTTACAATTTTTAATCACACATCTCACAAAAAAATAAATAATTTACCAACATGTATAAATTAAACATTATAATCAAACAATAATACTTTATTATTTTAAATATATTTTGTATCATTAAATATTGTTTTATGAACTCATTGAATTCACATTATTTATTTTATTTTAAATAATTAGTATTGTTTTCATTTTTTTGTCATTTTAAATATTTATCAAACAATTTATTTTATTCAAGTGTGTAATATCCACTTTGTAGTGCACATATCACTTAGGAAGAATCTAGAAAGTTATGTAAGATTGAAGTAAATGAAAATTGAATATATAGATACAAAGTTAAAATGGTAATTTTAGTTATTCAGATTAGTCATTCAGAACAAAAATCAAACAACAATTTATCTTAGTTTATTCAAAGAGATTAATGCTTAAAGACGACTTAGTAAATTCAGAACTTAATGGATAAAAAATCAGACAACCCCATAGTCTTCCACACACATACACATATAAAAGGGTGGAATAGAAGTTATTTAAGTGTAGTGGTCGGACCTAATCTCTTATATATTTTTATAAACACAAAGAATAAACTATTCAAATTGTTAACCCAATAAAACTTTAAGACAAGACATTAAACATGAAGATGTCAAAGTCAAAAATCGGTCATCAAAGTAGAATTTGTCGTTTTTTGGTGTCTTTGAAGTCTTGCACAGTTTCTATAAACTAATCTTTTCGACAAATTCTCTTTCAATAAACAAAACAATTGAGTCGTTCTAAAACTCTTCTTCCATTTTATTTTATATCTTTGTTCTCACACTATTTTAAACTGAAAATGACATTTATTGTCGTCGTAGAAACTGGAAAAGTAAGTTTGAGACCGGCTACTCGATAAATAAAATCAGAATTCATTTATCTTCTATTCCTTACCAATCATTGACACAATTTTTAAATAGATGTCAATTGATTTAATATGCATGTTGAACGAAATGAATATCATAATGTAAAAGTTGCATCTTCATAAGTGTTTTCTCATGTTCATCGTAACCTTAAGAACATAACTTCTCTATTAGTTGACATACATCAACACTTCGAAAAGACTTATATGCATTTTTAGGATCCAAAGTTGATGAAAGAGGAAACAACTCCACGGAACCATCAATCAGACGATACTCTATTTCCATTAATTGTCAAGCCTCCAAAATTCCCACTACTAGAAAATTGAGTATTTTAAACGAAAAATTTCAACGGAAAATGTCGTTGAAAATTTTCTACGAATTTTAG
Source organism: Silybum marianum (assembly GCA_036898165.1). NCBI lineage: Eukaryota > Viridiplantae > Streptophyta > Magnoliopsida > Asterales > Asteraceae > Silybum > Silybum marianum. Next base: position 7,827,677 of record CM072534.1, read on the forward strand.
AAGGATTATTGATAGAACATAAATTTTCTATGAATTTTCTACGAATTTCCGTTGAAAATCTTTCACAAACATGCATTTTCAACCAAACTTTTTTTGACGAGACATTCCGTTGAAAATCTGTTGAAACTCATCATTTTCAATGGATTTTCAAGGGAATGATCCGTTGAAAAAGCTCCTCTATTTTATAGTGTCCATAACTAATAGCTAGAATATGATTTTGAGATAATTATCTCGTCTTATTTTAGAGATAGTTGTATGGCTGTCGATTTTTAGAGATAATTGTTTAGTTTTTCAATTCTCTGACGTTTAGCTTCAATCTCTTTAGGATAAGGATGTTTTGCTGATGTTTAAATAATCTATTGGACAGAGGAGAACAACAAGATCAATAATACAATTTCATATTATATCATGGTATCAGAGCCGTGAGGCTCGAAATCGATCAAAATGGGCGAAAAAGGAGAAGCCAAGATAGGCGATAAAGGAGAAACCAGTTCACAACGGAGGACGATATCACCGTATGATATCACGTCGCTAGATAACCCGGGTTTGTCAATAACCAGGTTCTGTTGAAGGGAGAAAACTATGATGAATGGGCTCGTTCGTTTAGGACAGCCTTGCGAGCAAGAAAGAAATTCGGGTTCATAGACGAAACCATTGAACAACCAGAAGAGAACGACAAAGATGCTGAAGACTGGTGGACGATTAACTCCTTGTTGGTCTCTTTGTAGCACCTTAGGCAGATCCCATATCGGCCGTAGACAGGAGTGATGTTGGGTTCATAAGTAAACCTTGGCCTTCCTAAACAGAACGCGTTTTGGGGCCACATGCAAGGCAAGTTGTTGGAACTCTGTGGTTAAGCGTGCTTGGGTGGGAGTAGTACCAGGATGGGTGACCCCCTTGGAAGTCCTCGCCAGGTCGCCAGAAACAAATCCGTGCGGCTTAGGCCAAAGCGGACAATATTATGTCGTGGTAAGGTGGGGTGTTACAAATGGTATCAGAGCCGCTTCTGTGCCGTTCTGGATGTGGGGCAAACCTCATCGAGGACGATGAGTCCCTAAGGGGGGTGTTTGTAACACCTTAGGCAGATCCCATATCGGCCGTGAACAGGAGTGATGATAGGTTCATAAGTAAACCTTGGCCTTCCTAAACACAACGCGTTTTGGGGCACACGCAAGGCAGGTTCTTGGAACTCTGTGGTTAAGCGTGCTTGGGTGGGAGTAGTACCAGAATGGGTGACCCCCTGGGAAGTCCTCGCCAGGTCGCTAGAAACAAATCCGTGCGTCTTAGGCCAAAGCGGACAATATTGTGTCGTGGTAAGGCGGGGTGTTAAATCTTGGATCAGGAACACCATCGAGCCCTTGTTGCGTTCCACTATCTCTCATGTGGAAGTAGCGAAAGATCTGTGGAATGCCTTACAAGAAAGATTCTCCATCTCTAATGGACCTTGGATTCAACAACTTAAATCTGAACTTGCGAGTTGTCGAAAAAAAGGTATGACCATAGTAAACTACTATGGACGTCTTAAGCAATTATGGGATGAGTTCGGAAACTTCGATCAAGTAACGACGTGCAAGTGCGGAAAGTGCACCTGCAACCTTGGAACAGCCTTAAGAAAGAAACAAGAAGACGAAAAAGTTCATATGTTTCTCATGGGACTCGATGAGAATATGTATGGAACTGCAAGATCAAATGTTCTAGCACAAGATCCGATGCCGAATATGAACAAGGTGTATTCGATCTTTATCCAGGAAGAACGAGTGAAGATAATGACGCGCGGGAAAGATGATCGTCCAGAGCTCATGGCTTTGGCTGTACAAATTAAATATGAAGTAAAAAGTAAGTCTTTGACTTGTACCCACTGCCAGAAAAGTGGACACATTGCAGAAACTTGTTTTGAAATTCATGGATATCCCGAATGGTGGGGAGAAAGACTTCGAGTCGATGGAAAAGGGGGCTCTTATGGAAGGGGACAACCAAGTGGACGGGGAAGAGGTAAAGGAGGACGAGGTATGAGTCGTGCTAATACCGTCCAGACAGGATTCAATGCCACAAATGTTGGAAAAAAATACGTCGACAACATTCCACTTCTCGGTCTAAACACAAAACAATGGGAGACATTGTTGCAAATGTTAAACGGATCAAATCTTACGCAACCGGAAAAAATGAACGGTAAGTCCTCTTGGATCATCGATACTGGAGCGTCACATCATATGACATGTATGATAGAAGGACTCTCTGACTTAAAAGAGATAACTCAATGGCCGGTAGAGTTACCGGACGGGAACACGACCATGGCTCAAAAAGAAGGGAACGTTACTTTCAACAACGGGTTTTGTTTGAAGAATGTTTTATATGTTCCCGGATTAACATGCAATTTAATTTCTGTCCCACAATTATTAGATGACAAAAATTTTATATTCCAATTCGCACCTAACATATGTGTTATACATGATCGCAGTTCAAGGACAATGATTGGTGCGGGTAAAAGATTGGATGGAGGGCTGTTTTATTTTCGGGAAATATCAACAGACCGAGTTTTGAAGACCACTGCAACAAACTCGCCTGATCGTTGGCATAAACGGTTAGGTCATCCCTCACTAGAAGCAATGAGTTTCCTTCCTGAAAAACTATGAATAAAATAGATAGAATGATTAGCCAAAATTGTGAAGTGTGTCATCGTGCAAAACAATGTTGAGAAAAAATCCCTATTAGTGAAAATAAATTGAATTCTAAATTTGAACTTGTTCATTGTGATCTATGGGGACCATACAAAACCATTTCGTCATGTGGCGCATCCTATTTTTTAACTAATGTTGATGATTTTTCTCGTTCTGTTTGGGTGTACTTACTTGTAAATAAATCAGAAGTGTTTCATACCATAAAAATGTTTCTCGCAATGGTTGAAAAACAATTTAATAAGCAAGTTAAAGTAATTCGAAGTGATAATGGAACTGAGTTTGTCTGTATAAACAATATTTCCTTGATCATGGAATTATTTTTCAAACTTCGTGTGTTGGAACACCTCAACAAAACGATCGAGTTGAACGGAAGCATAGACACATTTTGAATGTCGCTCGGGCACTGCAATTTCAAGGTTCTCTTCCAATAGATTTTTGGGGTGAGTGTGTGTTGACGGCTGCGTATCTTTTTAATCGTACCCCCTCGTCTCTCCTAGACGGTAAAAGCCCATATGATTTTCTGCATGATGCAAAATCGTCGTATGCACACATGCGTACGTTTGGTTGCTTGTGTTATGCACATATTAAAACCGTAGATAAGTTTTCTAGTCGTAGTCGGAAGTGTGTGTTCGTAGGATATCCCTATGGACAAAAGGGTTGGAGGTTGTTTGACTTGGAAAAACAAGAATTCTTTGTCTCTCGAGATGTTAAATTTTTGGAAGATGTTTTTCCATATGATAATGAACCCCATAACTCCAGTTAAATCTACGGTTGAATTTAGAGATTCCACTAGTGGAACCGAAAATGATGAGATTCAAGATGAACCTATCTCACACGACAGGGGGGGGGGGGAATGCAAAAGAACCTATTGATGCTGATGGGAATCATACGACAGACGACGATGAGTCTTCATCATCTCAACAACCACCAATCGATAGTACTAAGGAGTCCATCAAAGAAAATGAGGTTGGTACTAAGGAGTCCATCAAAGAAAGTGAGGTTGAAAGAGGGCACCGAAAGAAAGAAGCTTCAGTATGACTTCGTGATTTTGTCACTAACACCATCCGAAAAACAGCTTCGATCCAATCTTCACCACCTGCTCCATCACGGTCCTCAGGTACCCCGTATCCTATAGCTCATTATGTAAATTGTGAAAAAATTTCTGCATGTCACAAAACCCTTCTTGAAGCTCTTCATAAAGAACGAGAACCATTATCTTACTCAGAAGCGGTCAAAGACGAACGTTGGCGTTCCGCCATGGAGAGTGAACTCCAAGCCTTGGAGCGTAACGGGACTTAGACAATTGAAGAATTTCCAAAAGATAAACGAGCGCTTGAATGCAAATGGGTGTACAAGATAAAGTACAAATCTGATGGGACGATCGAAAGGTTCAAAGCACGGTTAGTAATTCTTGGAAATCATCAAGTTGCCGGGATGATTATAATGAAACCTTTGCGTCGGTAGCAAAAATGGTTACAATTCGAGTTTTCCTTGCGGTTGCCGCTGCTAAACAATGGGAACTCCATCAAATGGACATGCATAACGCATTCCTACATGGAGATCTTGACGAAGAGGTGTTTATGAAATTACCGTCTGGATTGCAAGGGAGTCAAAATGGACAAGCATGCAAGCTTAAGAAATCATTATATGGTCTTCGCCAGGCTCCACGTTGTTGGTTTTCGAAGTTGTCTTCGGCACTATTGAAATATGGATTTGTCCAATCTAACTCAGACTACTCCCTTTTCACTTTGAACCAAAACGGGATTCAACTTAATGTCCTGGTTTATGTCGATGATCTAATTATTTCTGGCAATAATCACAATGCCATCACCAGATTCAAAACGTATTTGAGCAATTGTTTTCACATGAAGGATTTAGGCACCCTCAAATATTTTCTCGGTGTTGAAGTGGCTCGTGCACAAGATGGCATATTCTTATGCCAACGGAAGTATGCACTTGACATAATCTCAGAAGTTGGTCTCCTCGGTGCCAAACCCGCAAAGATCCCAATCGAGCAAAATCATCAATTGGCATTGGCTCAAGGCAGGCTATTTGATAATCCGGAACAATATCGAAGATTGATTGGGCGGCTAATATATTTGTGTTTTACAAGACCGGATCTGGTCTATAGTGTGCATATCTTGTCACAATATATGCAAAATCCCCAAATCGAGCATTGGGAGGCTGCATTGAGGGTCGTTCGTTTTCTAAAAGGGAGTCCAGGTTAAGGAATTCTTTTATCTAGAAAATGTGATTTGCAGTTACGTGGTTGGTGTGATGCTGATTGGGCCAGTTTCCCTTTGACGTGACGATCATTGACCGGCTGGTTGGTATATCTAGGGGGCTCTCCCGTGTCTTGGAAAACTAAGAAGCAACACACGGTGTCTCGCTCTTCAACTGAGGCAGAATACCGATCCATGGCTCTCACAACATGTGAATTAAAATGGTTAAAAGGAGTTCTGGCAAGTTTGGGAGTTCATCATACACAACCAATGACGCTTCATTGTGATAGTCAAGTGGCCTTACATATCTCTCAAAATACGGTGTTTCACGAACGAACGAAGCACATCGAGGTGAATTGCCACTTCATACGTGATGAGATTGTTGGTAGGAACATTAATACACAATATGTGGGCACCAAAGAACAAATTGCCGATTTCTTCAATAAAGCTCTCGGTAAAGTGCAATTTGATTACTTACTTCGCAAATTGGGTGTTCAAGATTTTCACGTACCAATTTGAGGGGGGGTAATAGCTGGAATATGATTTTGAGATAATTATCTCGTCTTATTTTAGAGATAGCTGTATGGCTGTCAATTTTAGAGATAATTGTTTAGTTTTTCAATTTCTTGATGTTTAGCTTCGATCTCTTTAGGATAAGGATGTTTTGCTGATGTTTAAATAATCTGCTGGACAGAGGAGAACAACAAGATCAATAATACAGTTTCATATTATATCAATAACTAATATCACATAATTTACATATATCAACCCTTACATAAAAATTACACATTGGGTCGCATTGCTTATTAGAACTACACAATCATCATAAGTTTATTGGGCTAACATGATCTAATATAAAAGAATCAATAAATAAAAGGAGTCAATTAGTCATTTATCAAAAACAGACTTCAGACAAAAAATACAAGCACCACATATAAGCATCCATAACCATGATCTCACAACTATCCTTACCTTTTACCTTCTATTCGAGGCTGTCCTGAAATACGTATTTTTTAAAACAAAATGAGAGTTAGACCAAACTGTCTAGTGAGAAAATTCCTATTAGTACGATCTTATACAAAACAAAATCATAGCAACCTTTCAAATAAGGACCGTGTAATAAAGTTTCAAACATTGTAACTCATGTAAATTTAAGGTTGACACACCTGGTTCATCACTGTCAATTGTCAAACATACATTGGCCCACTGACTCAACCCTACTGTTAAATATATGTTGGATCACTAGCTCAACACCACTGTTAAATATACGTTGGCACCCCATCTTAACTAATTGTGATAATCTAGTAACACGTTTTAAGGTAATCAAATAGCCATACCACTAATATATATATCTCATAATGGAAATCATTTAATATCATATGCATTTCAGTTTAAAAGTTTATGAGAAAACTCACCTTAATCATGGGTATTCTCTAATTTCTTAATAGGTAATGAATCTCGATACCGAACATGTGAATCTGAATTACATAAGCATGGATCACAATTATGACACATAACTCAAAATTAACTTTAAATAAGATCCAAGGCACAAACAAAGTCTTGGGTAAAAATAGTACTTGAGGCAGTTATTGTGGTTAAATACTTTTTTCTTATTTTTAAATCAGGGACTATATGAATAAGGGAGAAACTCCATGAAAGAAAGATTAATGATTCATATAAATCATGTAGATCCCAGTCTAATCAGGTAATGAGTGAATTAATAAGAACAATATGAAGAACACGATGAACAACTTCAATATGTCAAATATCTCACTTGTAGGAATTCGTGATTACAAGATTATCTCTAATAAGCTCTCTAGAATAATATGAATGAATGACCTAGTTTCTAGTACTAGCCTTAACCCTCTATTTATATGATAGGAAAAAATAGTAATAAAGAAATAAAGGAATAAGGCAATATTCACTTGCCTTATTTACAATAACATCTTTTCCTATTATTTAAACATTCCTAATTTTTAAACCTTTCCTAATACTTGAAGTTTCCATTTAGATGACTTTGTTGAGTTTACGTTTTGGCCCTTCATGTCTTCAATATTTGTGATCTCGGATACAATATTTTCAGACCTAACAATCTCCCCCTTTGTATTCGAGATTACACTTCAGCAAATCAACACTCTTGAAGACGATGAAATTTTGTCAACAAAGCTTCATTTTGAAACCTTTTGCTCCCCCACGAATATGATCACTTGATAAGCTCTGATGCTCCCCCTTAACATTAGCATGTAGTTCACGAATAGAAAGTCGAAGGAGCCGTGATGTCGTAGGGTAAAATATTTCTTCGAGTAGAACTTGTTGCATGATGAAAGAGACAAAAGATTATTGGGTTAGGCAGATGTAATAACTTGAGGTTGTCGGGTTATGTGATGAATTTTCCTTTCTTTTCTTGTTTTCTCCATGTTATCTCTTTGCATGCGTCTTTGATACATAATTTCTCCCCTTCATAATGATAAGAAAAATTTGAAGCATTATGAAATTAATCAAAGATGGTAAGTGGAAGCGCGAATGTGGAATAGTGGGTAAGAGTCTAACATAGAAGCACAAGTAGCAACTATTATCACTTAATTTAAAACAAATTCAATTAAATGACCTATATTTAGTGTTGGCATTGGGTTAGTACTGATAGGACTTCTAGTTATCATAGAACTAAGTTATAAAACTAACTTCTCAAACTGTTCCGGCATAAACACAAAGATATGCATTAGGAATCACAAAGACTCGTGCAAGTGTAAAAAAATATTTATATATATTGTGGCTGAAAAGACTCAATGTGCATAGAATATGAAGTTCGAAGACCGGAGGTGTGTCTTCTTGTTTCAATATCTAAATCATCCAAGTGAAGAATAGATAGATGATAAGCTTTTTCTCCGTGATATATGAAACAAGAATCTTTTGTGAGATACTTGAGTAGTTGGGTGGGGTGACACAAGTTATCGAAAATGGGTCCATGTCTAGTTCAATATTCATCTCCAAAGAATCGAGAATGAATAGTTTGTGTGACTACCCGGATAGCTGTTTAGGTTTGGTAAAGATCAAATATTTTCTTTTAAGTTTTATCACACTCTCACTTTTTATTTAACGCACAAGCACTCAATTTTATCTCAGTCACACCCTTTCAAAATATATCTACTCTACGGATGTGTTTCATTGTAGGTCCTTTCTGCTTTGGATTGACCATTGAAACGTCTAATTTCTAACACACAAAGAGTTGAAACATAGAAGTCCGAGTTCTGAACTAATGTATTCAGAAGCCAAAAATTTAAGAGCAGGTCCATAGCTGAGATACTATGAAGCTAATAAAATATGCTACTCCCCCTTAAAAGCAGCATAACCTTTTGAATGATCATGTCATGTGATGTGAATTCTAAATTATAACACACATGACATTCCTGCAAAACAGATTAAAAAGATTTTGATACCCAAGTTTTGTTAGATCCTTGGAGGCTAGCTTTAGAAACAATAAATGGGGAATTGGGGATACTATAAGTACCATACCATTTATGAACGAATCTTTGATTGACAAAATCATTTGTTTCGCAAGTAGAACAACAAAGATTTGTGGCACTTAGACTGATTAGCTGATTGATAGACTTGACAGAATAAGGAAAATCAGTCTTGGAAACAAATGATTTTGCATCAACTACAGGAGATGGATGTGGTATGTTTCCAACACTATTATCTGTAGTTGACTTCTTTTTCCAAAACATTTTAAACTTCTTAAAATTACCGGGTTTAGCAACAAAATCATTGTGAGATAAATTAGAATAATGAGTCCGAGAAGTTGAAGAACTATATGATTTGGATCTGTTAGAATAATCGTTTGTTTTAACACTTGAAGACGAGTTATTCTTACAAACATTTATTATAGAAAGAGAATTCATCTTAAAAATTGAGCTTGAAGCAGTTGTAAAACCTTCAAGTTTTCTAATTTTTCACAATAGATTATCTCTTTCTTCCATAATCACATCAAATTTTGTTTGAGATTCGGATCTCATTTTCCGTTCATTCACAAGATTTATTTCTAAAACAGATAATTTGTTTGAAAGTTTGCCAAATTTTCTCTTCAAAAACTTGTTTCTCTTTTTCAAAATATTTTTCCAAATTTTTGCTTTTAGCAACAATCAGTATACTTTTATTGATTAAATTCGATTTATCATTCTCAAACACATTTCTTTCGTCTTTTAAAATTTTCTCAAAGAAAGTTGTTTTGAAGACTCCAAACCTTTTCTTTCGGAAGATTTTCGCTCTAAAATCACAACTTGCTCAAAATCTGTCACTTGTTTTGAAAGTTTTCTAATGGTCAACTCACAAGTTTTAATTTTGCTTTCAAAAGTTTTTCGCTCAATTTCAAACTTGTGTTTGTCATCAGAGATTAATTTTCATTCTTTCTCAAGTTCTATTTCTAAATCGGATATTTTGTTTTTAGAATTAAATTTCAGATCCGACTTAGAAATATGTTCTTTCAGATCTTGATTTTCCTTTTCTAAAATTGCATATTTCCCTTTTAAATTAGTGAGTTGAATTTATGTCTCTCTCCAACTCATATATATTGATATTCATAGGAGTGTGGATCGAGTTCCAATGGGTTAGAAGTCATTTTGATTTAAGCCTTTAAACTTAAACGTACAAAAAAAAAGTTCTTAAAAACATTGTAAGCACTGGTTACCTGATGAAGTGATCGTCGATCGGTGACTTTTGAAAACTCTCTAAGATTTCTTTAAAAGTGGGTAAATTTATCTCGAATGAACCAGGACTCGAGATTTAATGATGTCGAGTGAAAAGAGCTCGAGAAGAATTTTTGTCGAATCACAGGGGATCGAGAAGAAAACAATGTCGAAACAAGAGGACCCAACGAGAATTTATGTTGGGTTACTAAGGTGCGAGAAAACTTTTGACGAAATTAAGAGTTTCGAGGAAAAATATGTCGGTCTAACGGGTGTCGATAAGATTTTAGAGATATCGAATCCTGATTTTCTTAATCGATAAACCAGAAAGCAAGAACGAAGGATTCTTGACTAAAAAGATCTAGAGTAACACAAGTTATCTAGTCTTTTTATGGACAAGAAGGGCTAAGTTCCCGGGTTTCCAATTTTCTCAATTAAGAAGAAAGCAAAATTACTAAGATTTATGATGTTTACTTGAGAATTGTTGAACCAGAAAAGCTGCGAGTCACTACTTCATGAGTTTTCTATTATTAAAGAAAAGCAAAAGTACCCAAAATAAACGAAAGTAATGAGTTTTTGGAAAAAAATCGGGATTGAAAAAAATTACTATTCACACGACAAAAATCACTATTCACCCGACAAAACACTATTCACCTGAGAACTTTGAGATTTTTTTTCAAAAATTGTCCAAATTTAATGAAATTTCAGTATGTTTTTCGCAAGACAACTAAAAACAACTTTAAAGCTTGGAGTTTTGTCAAAATACGTCAAAATCGATGCGATACGGAGTGAAACAATAACAGTTTTCGAGGAAAAAAAACTTTAAAAAAACCGAAACTTTTTGATTAAATCGATTTAATCACAAAAAACTCACACATATATAAATCAAGATCAAGATTGAATATAAAAAATCACATAAATTGAAAAAAAAATACCTTACATCTCTAAAATTGGAAAGCAAACCGTGTGTTACCTTTTTACAAGAAATCTTTACAAATTAATCCAAACTCTGATCGTTCGGCTCTGATACTAATTGTAGATCCCAGTCTGATCAGGTAACGAGTGAATTAATAAGAACAATATGAAGAACACGATGAATAACTTCAATATGTTGAATATCTCACTTGAATGAATTCGTGATTACAAGATTATCTCTAATAAGCTCTATAGAATAAAATGAATGAATGACCCAGTTTCTAATGCTAGCCTTAACCCTCTATTTATATGATAGGAAAAATAGTAATAAGGAAATAAAGGAATAAGGCAATATTCACTTGCCTTATTTACAATAACATCTTTTCCTATTAATTAAACATTCCTAATTTTTAAACCTTTCTTAATACTTGAACTTTCCATTTAAATGACTTTATTGACTTTACGTTTTGGCCCTTCATGTCTTCAATATTTGTGATCTCAGATACAATATTTTGAGACCTAACAAATCACTTAGAGGGAAATGGCCTGAATAAATCCAACGAGTGATTAATAATCCTATTAGACATAAAAAAGTAGCTATCATCCCATTTTCTGACGAATCATATGGGTTTATGATTTCATTGCCCATCCATCGGGATAGTCAAGGCAAAAGAACAAAAGACAAATAAGGGATGCACAAGACTAAAGCGCTAAGGTGCAAGGGGAATGTAAAAACAACAACCCTAAAAGACCCCAAAACAATATGAAGCAAAAATGAAAAAATGTCAAAAGAGTATATCCCGCGATTAGCCAAGCGACCTAAGTTGTGCAGCATGTCGCACCATTATCTGTTTCGTATCAACATTTATAACTATTTTAGAAAAAAAATTGAGAAAATCCCCATGAAGTACAACTTAATGATGTACGATGCAGTCAATAGTTATTACTCATCACTAGAACTCGCTTATTTATCGTTAATTGCCTTATTTTATTTTCATGTTCAGTTTAGTTTTCAACTCACACCTCCCATTTAATTATTGTTTATATTATCTGCATATGACATCGTCTTGGACTCACGGTTGACACCAAGTACATGAGGAGACGACCCTAATTATAGCTAACAATTTGTTGTGTTTAGAAGTAATATGATTCATTATAAATTTTATTATCATCCGAACTTGACACCCGACACTAATCCATAATTTTCATATAACCAAAGGCTTAGCCAGTAGGGGGACTGGCTGGTGCTGAGCCCTCTAATTGCCAAACGGCTTTAAGATATATATATATATATATATATATATATATATATATATAGACACATCTTAAAATACAAACCAGTTAAATGTTACAAACTCGTACAAGCCAATATAAAAATAAAATTTTTCAACATTTTTTTTATCAAATGCTATGATTTAAGATATTATGAAACAAATATATGTAAAACTTTCACCTTATGAAAACAAATACATGTGAAATTTTTACATTATGAAACAAATATATGTGAAATAACATCTTAAATCATAGCATTTGATGAAAAAAAATCATGAAAAAAATTATTTTTATATTGGTTTGCACGAGTTTGTAACCTTTGCCTGGTTTGTATTTTAAGATGCCTATATATATATATATATAAAGAGAGAGAGAGAGAGAGAGAGAGAGAGACTTGATCAAATGATAACTAATTATTCTGTGATAACTTGAGATCCAATATGAGCCAATCAGTTAAGATAATTATTGTTATTTCCTAAGATAAAAAAAAGGGTAAATGGGTAACTTTTGACAACTCATAACCCTAAATTGTGAGTGTGTTTGGATTAAAAATCCTTTGACCGATGCCGTTTCATTCATTCCTTCATTTACATTTTAGTTGACCTTTTTCTTCATAGCCACCATTTCACCATTTCATTTATTTTACAAATCCTTTGACCGGTGTCGCTGCATCATTCTCGCCGGCCACCATGAAACATTCTCGTTGACAGATGTGAACCATTTTCGCCGGCCGCTGCGCTCCATCTCCATCGAACCCAGTTATGAAAATCCCAGATATTCATCTCCATCAAAATCGATTCTAAAAATAGGAAATGGCGGAGGCCGAAAATGACGATTAATGAGGAGGTCGTGGCCATAGATCTCCTTATTCGTGGTTTCAAATCTAGAGGTCGACATGGATGGGGACAACAAAACGACTGTCCCGACAATTGATTTTGGTTGACAACATGGATTAGGGAAAAGAAATCGATGTCGTATGCGATACAGATATGGTTTCGATCGTCATGGGGAAATTGATGATGGTTCAAATCGGAGGTTCTTTTTGTTTCTTAAATCCAAACTCTCCCTCTTTGATTCAAATTCTTGTTTCCTGTCTTTTTTGTTGTTGGTTCATCTAATTCTGTTTTCTTTATATTTTGATAATTTTTCATAGTCAACAAAGTTAGCCTATGGTACAATTAGTTAATGATGTTCTAAGATTTGGGTAGTTCTCACTTGTATATAGAGTGTATCAAAATGTGTATATTGAGTGTTAATATATCACAACATGTATACGTGGTTATGTATTACATGTTTATAAATTGTATCACAATGTAACACCTCGTGTATCACAATGTGTTTTTATTTTTTTATAAAATGTATCAGAATGTATTTTTGGTTTTTTAGGAAGCGTAACACAATGTATCAGATTCTGTTGCTTTTACTAAGTGTATCACACCATGTTTTTTCGTTATTTTATGAAGGGTATCACAGTGCATCTTTTATGTATTTTGTGTTTACTTGATGTTTGCCGGAATAAAGTTCACCGGAGACCGAAAAGAGGAGAGAGGAGATAAGAAAGAGAAGATAGGAGAGATAAAGATTTTAAAATACTTAATTTACCCTTGAATTAAAATTTTATGATAAATTTCCAAATATATTAGTTTCCTAATTCATCCATTGATTTGTGGTTGAGATGTGATCTCATAGTTATCATAGATTAACTATATCTCGCATGAAGATCCCCTAATATATATATATATATATATAGGTTGGTTCAAATAAAAACCAGTTGAATGTTACAAACTGCTACAAATAAATATAAAAATAATTTTTTTTCATCTTTTTCAACAAATGCTATGATTTAAGATATTATTACACATATGTTTGTTTCATAATGTAAAAGTTTCACATGTATTTGTTTTCATAAGCTGAAAGTTTCTCATATATTTATTTCATAATGTAAAATTTCACATATATTTTTTATGTATCTTTTTCACATGGTGAATCAAACATATGTGTAATAATATCTTAAATCATAGCATTTGATAAAAAGAATCATGAAAAATATTATTTTTATATTGATTTGTACGAGTTTGTATAGTTTGTAACATTCAATTGGTTTGTATTTGAACTTCCCCCCCCCTCTCACTCTCTCTCTCTCTCTCTCTCTCTCTCTCTATATATATATATATATATGTAATTGGGATCACATGAGAGCAGCCTGTTTTCGTGAGACTACTTTTTTACTTTTGAAACTTCATAACAAAACCCTGTGAAGGTAACCTTCACAATGTTTTTGCTGTGAAAATTCGTGTTTTTTTTTACCTTCATAGCATTTTGCTGTGAAGTTTCAAGTGTAAAAATGTGGTCTCACGGGTCTCACGAAAACATGTTGATCTCACGTGAACCCAACCATATATATATATGTATGTATGTGTGTGTATAGGGGCTTAGGGGGCGTTTACCAAAACTTACCAGAACTTACCAAGTCACATTAATTTACTGGATGAATATGGTAAAGACCAAGAATCTTACTCGGTAGAGCGACGTAAGGATCAAGAGGCTTACCCGGTAAGTGAGGGAGACGACTCCTTACCACGGTAAGCGCTTACCGGGTAAACTATTGCATATAATTACGTTTTTGTGGACTAAAATTTTACTTGCTAAGTAAATGATTGTCTTGAGTTTTACCGATAAGTACTTACCGGGTAAGTGTTTGGTAAACGACCCTTTAAATAAACTTGATTCTTGTGTGTGTGCAGTAACCAGGCCCGTTCCTGAAAATTTTTAAGCCCTGAGCGAGATTTAAAATTGGCCCCTCTATAAATACGTTTTTTTCAATATATTGTTTTTATTATCAGAAATAATATTGAATTCAAAAAACACTAATAATTCATATAACACCATTTTTATAACACCTATAATTTTATCATGCGATGTTACATATTCCGAATCAAATGCTCCAATAATACTTCAAAATGACGACTAAATTAAAACCTTTTACAACAAAAGACTTTAAAACGATATGTAACTTACATGCTAATTCGTCCCATACCAGATCGCGTTACAAAATGTATACATCTTAGATGTCTGAACGTAGCTATAGAACTTAAATGAACTAGACAAGTTTCTATGTGTGCCTTTTCCTTTGTCCAACCTGAATCTTTTGTCCGTAAGATGCATATCATAGTCAGCTTATAAAGCTTAATGAGTTCATGGTTTGCGTTGTTAAAATCATTTCACATCATACATATCAACTTGTAAACTCTGTATCAAATAATATATGGCTTCTGAAAAAATGTAATGCTGAAAGAAAAAAGATCTCATAAACTGTCTGGTCAAGTATGGGTCATTTAGTCAATGGAATTCTTTGGGATGTCTAACCTGCACCTGTCTAGACACCCATTACGGGGTCGTGCCACTTATCGTATGACTTACTGGTCAAATGCCCACCCATTAAAACCAATCAAAAATCTTTCATATTAAATAGCATGCTATTTGAAAACAAAATAAACACATAGCAGAGACAACTGCTCATAAAATACATGTAAAGTATATTGGGTCATGTATGTAAACTGAAACATCATGCATACATAGATATCACCATACAAATCATATAATGTTGAAGATAAATTTGTACGCAGGTATGCATCCCATTGTAAGTCTCATGAAGACTCACCTGATTACGTGTAGATCAGCTACTGACAACTCTTGACTAAAAACCTGCATATTTCATCCATAATCTTCAATTAATGGCTTAATTTCTTCAAAAGTCAACAAAAGTCAACAAAAGTCAACTATGGTCAATCCAACCCAACCTAAAGTCAAACTCCATATTCAAGCATCCTATAAAAGCATCTCCAACAACTTCTCTAAAATAGAGAAAACCTCATTTTTCTTCTCTAAATTTCTCTAATAGCATCTCTATATCATTCTCTAAAATAGAGATTTTTGGGAAAGTATCTAAATATAGAAATTTCTCTATATCTATAAAAGGATGAGAAAGAAATACTATTTTAATAATTTCTCACAAAAAACAACCAATATAATTTTAGAGATTTTTGAAATAATAAATTTATTGAATATTTTAATAATATAAAATTTTAATAGATTCTCTAAAATAAAAAAGTTGTTGGAGTTGAAAGATAATAATTTTAGAGATTTTGACTTTACATTCTATATTTTAAAAAGAATTTACAGAAGCTCTTGGAGATTCTTTAAGAGCATCTCCAACACCTTCTCTAAAATAAAGAAAAATTCATTTTTCTTCTCTAAACTTCTCCAACAACATCTCTATATAGAAAATCTCTAAATATAGAGATTTCTCTATATCTCTAAAAGGATGAGAGAGAAATATTATTTTAATTATTTTCCATAAAAAACAACCAATATAATTTTAGAGATTTTTGAAATAATAAATTTATTGAATATTTTAATAATATAAATTTTTAATAGATTTTCTAAAATAGAGAAGCGTTGGAGTTAGAGGATAATTATTTTAGAGATTTTGACTTTACATTCTTCATTTTAGAGAAAATTTAGAGAAGCTCTTGGAGATGTTTTAATATGCCTCAAATAACTTCATTTGACCTCATCATTGAAATCTATGTCGGTCAAACTCAAACGTGTCAAAAGTCAAACTTGATCAACTTGGTAAACCCTAACTAACTTTAGTCAAACCCTAAGTCTAAAACTCGATAATGTCTCAAAACGTCAAATAAATCATTTTATAAACTTATAAATCCATCTTTCCAAATTAAAGCGTCCCAATAAATACTTAACTCATTTCACGACGCTTGAATCTCATTATTAAATCATCAAAATAATTTAATGATTTATATAAACACCCCACCTTAGAAAATAATTAATAAATGATAATATTCTAAAATAAATTAATTTTAATATTCTAAAATAAATTAATATATTAATTAAATAATAATTTAAATTAATATATTAATTAATTAACCTAATCTAAATAAATGAACTTAAGCCCCAAATAAAACAAATATCCAATACAATTTAGGCTCTCATTTAAATATATATATCTTTTTTTAAGTATATAATATTTACATACGACAAATGCAATAAATAAACTAAGATGCCCTCCTCACCCTTGGTAACGTTTAAACCCCTGACCTATTAGGAGCCCAAGGGCTATGATACCGCTGGGCCGAATGCACTTTGGTCATTTAAATACATCTTAAATGCCTAAGCAATAACAAAAGAGCAAGCCCAACTACATTAGGCCCAACACTCATCTAATCTGGATCTAAGCCTCATGACCGACCTGAACCAGGTCCGACCCAAATCTTGTTTGCTGACTCAGCGCAAGGCTGTCGCTGGAAGCCACTTTTTCAGGCTGTTTAGCCTCGTTTTTGGTTTGTTAAAACTCTAGAAAATAATTTTCCTCAATCATAGGAACAAGAATCAACAAAAACCATCAAGTACTGAGTCCCATACGCTCATTTAAAGTTGAGGTCTTAAAACCACTCGAAAATCCGTATAAAAACTGAAAATTAAACCTTCTAAACTAATTTATGAGACATAAGGCTACCAAGATTCGACAGAGGACTTAAAAACAAAACAAAACTTGAAATTGAGCATTTTACCTCCAATCTCAATAAAATAATCTTTTTGACCTCGAACTTCGACCTCCGATTTCTCTCCCAAAAGTCAGCCAAATCTCGATTTTGTTGAAAGAAATGCCTAAAGACGATGTTGTCTATTTAAACCTGTAAATATTTTTTTCTTAATAGCTGGAAAATCGAACCAATAGGAGACTCCAAAAGAGTTGTCGTTTCCACAATTATGAAAATAAATCAGATACGTCCTTTTGTCATAACATGTCCCTCAAGTATGAGGAATCTGGTATCGGACACTTTCCCTAATCTTTCTGAAATTGACATTCGTCCCTTGCCTTTAATACTTTGGCCTACTTTACACTTTTTACCCCTAACTTCACATTTTCTTAGTTTTAGTCTAATTGAACATAAACTATTTTTTTTTTCACTTCTCACTTTCGTTAAATGACATGATTGGTTCATTATCACATTTTCTTCACGTTTTTGGTCCAATAAAATAAAAACCAATTTTAGTTTATTCTCACTTTCTTTTTCCTTTTTGATATTTATTTATTTATCCCTTTTGGGGTGTTACAAATCTCTCATCCTTTAAGAAATTTCGTCCTTGGAATTATACTGGTTTGGCTATTGAAGATTCTCAGTTCTTTTTCATTCTCTAGCTATCATGTCATTTCCGAACTTTAAGAAATTCTAAATTCATTAACACGATCACAATACCAAATATGTACTCTTGTTTCTTGATCTTTTCGTATTTTGGACCAACACTTCAACGATCGCTTCTACATAATCTAGCCTGTTGTTAATCTAGACATCCTCCATACTTATGACAGTTGAACCTCTCAGCTAAAAATTTCCTCGAATTCGGCAAGTGAAAGGTGTCGATAGTTTGCTTTTTAACTCTACCGGCCAACTTTGTTGATCCGTTTCTATATCAACTCTTGCAACTTAACTATTTGGTCCAATGTACATTGGGCTACTCTACCACACTCATGTCATTACTTAACTCATAATGATAACTTATCTGACTACTGCACTTCTATGCATATACTAGACAACTTCTTGTACATAATGTACTTCCTTAAAAGCATTACAAACACACCTCGTGACTAAAAATCCATCGACTAACGTGTTATGCAATAACTGAATATTGACGGAGACAGTCAACAAACATGATGCATGATAGATGCATATTTCTAGGAACAATTTATCGAACGTGATGGACAATGCCAATACTCGCTGATACACTGATGTATACTCAATGCACATACTGGTAGTTGTTGGAGACATAAAAGCTTAAATAACATTCATACTAAACATTGTTGGGGTACTATGACATAACTTATAGTGCGTATTATACATTGTTTAACCATATCCATTTATGGTTGGGAACACATATTATGCTACTTACTTACCTTCATTGAAGGATATCAAATCAACATTTGCCTTACTCATTTAAGTTCGTACATAGGCCGTCAGGCATATACTAGTTCTTACTGAAACTAGGAGCTTTCCCTGAGTTATTGTCACTGATTTGACATCTTAACCCATGTAGAGCATCGTTGAACTTCTTGATCTAGACCTTGTAATTGGTCCAATCTTCCATCTCAATAGATCTTCATCATTCGACTCATTGGATGGACTCTCATCACCGCACTATTACAACAAATAGAAATGGGTGATATTGGTTTTGGCCATAATGGAATTTCAGGGACTAAATTCCTTTGCCACTCCGCCTCTTTACCCACGGTAGCCGATGCCATAAATTCCGACTCCATTTATGAACTTGTGATGCAAGTGTGCTTCTTGGAAGCCCATGAAGTGGCACCTCCCCTAAGCAGGTACACCTAACCACTTGTAGAAGAATGATCTTCTAGGGTAGTAATCCAACTTGCATCCGAATATCCTTCTAATACCGAAGGAAACCCGACATAGGGCAAACCATAATCTATGGGTTTCTTCAAGTACTTGAATAATTTCCTTATTGCTTGCAAATGTTAAGTACTATGATTACTCGTGTATCTACTCAACTTTCCTATGGCAAAAGCGATGTTCGACCTAATGCTTGTCATGGAATACATCAAGCACCTTTTAGCCTTTAAGTACTCGAGTTGTGACACCGCCTCACCCGAATTGGGCATGAACTTCACACTTGGATCATATGGAGTACTCACTTGAGAATAATCAAAGTGATTAAATCTCTTTAGTACTTTCTCAATGTAGTGAGATTGCGTAATTGCAATCCCCTTGTTCTCACGTTTGATCCATATTCCAAGGATCACTTCTGCTTCTCCTATATCTTTCATGGAGAAACTTGATGACAAGAATTCTGTAGTTCTATCAACTTGATTTTGATCGGTGCCAAAGATCAACATGTCATCAACGTATGAGCAAATGATTACTCCGTTACCGGATGTGCCATATTTGTTGTACACGCACTTGTCCGCTTGGTTTAACACAAAACCATTGGACAAGACAACCTAATCAAATTTTTGATGCCATTGTTTGAATGCTTTCTTCAACCCATATACCAAAATCAGATAAAGCAATAAACCATGATCGTAATCCAACAATAAGTAATGATTCTAAAATCTATTACCTTTCAATGTTTAGAGTGGGTAAAAACTTCCACACCTGAGAAATATTATTTACTAACAAAACTAAGTCTTCTCAACATCGCTAACAAGTCTCAAATCTTCCCCTTTCCTTTAGACAATCCCGCAACCTGAAAATGATTTTAGTTTTTGAAAACAAGGGTTAGACCAAAAGGTCTAGTGAATTTCCCACAAAGCCATAGTTATAAACAAAAGTTGAAATATTGGAGTTAATAAAACTCACAAATTGGACCATGCACAATAGTCGTAGATCAACACTTGTCGCACAATTCCCCTTGCGACTAAGCTATATGTTCGCACAATTCCCAATGCGACTCTAATAAATGGCCCAAAATGATGCCCGTTCAATGTACCCATGAAATGAATTCAAGGTACACGAATGTTAACTCCCAAGAGATTTGCAAAGTCTTAAGGTACACTACAACTATTATGCATGTCCAAGCAACCACATATATCATGATATAGTCCAACATCTCAACCAAGCATTTTATAAACCATTTAATAATGAATTAAAGCATGCTTACGAATTTAAATACCATAATCATTGTAGCATATAATGGCATGCCAAAAGTTTATTTTAAAAGTCAAGGGAACTCACTTGACATACGACACACCGCTTTTTACACTAAACCTGCTACTTAATCCCAAACCGGACACCTGAATTGAACGTCATAAAAATGGTGTTAAAACTATCTTAAACATTCTAGAAACTATCCCTTAACCTAACCATCAAGAACAAGTATCCACTTTGATTGCAGACGCATATCCTTTCCTGTTCGCGTCTTTTGTCTAAACTAGAATATGTGGTGAAAGATAAAAAGATTTTCAGGTAAGTCACGAGTAAGAGGAAGTGATAACGGTCGATGGATGTTCATATTTGAGTATTTTTTGACAGAATGCCTCACATCAAGGTGACAGGATTCGAACCTACGACCCTCTGTACCCAAAACAGATGCGCTGACCAGACTGCGCTACACCTCATCTCACCACCCCGGAGCATATAGATCCACCCGATCGATGAAAACTTAAACGGAACTCACCCATCCTTTTGGGCACAGGGACGCGATAACCTAAGAAACAACTTTTTCTCGAAATCTGCCTCCAGTAAGATAGGGCGACGCAAAAAAGCCTTATAGTGCAGGAGCACTCACATTTTTTGGCTTATTCTTGCATTTGAATTTAAAAATCCGGCTCACTCCCAGCCTTTGAACCCTTGGCCCGCTTAGAAGTGGATTCGAACCACTGACACAAGGATTTTCAGTCCTTTGCTCTAACCAACTGAGCTACCTAAACCACTTTCCTAAAATATGTTTTATTCATTGAATAGCGCCCTACCTTACCACTTGACTAGTAAAAAGCCCTTGTACTAAAAAAATACAATATATAGGCCTTTTTCGCTTCTTGGTCAAGCTTTCGAGCAGCTCTTTCAACTGCCGTCTAATCCCCCAACATGCTCAAGAACCGAGAGCCGCCCAGGGACTGGACTCCACCAAGAGGTTCTTTCTCTCACGTCATTTCACCCACCCGTTTCACTTCTGTCCCGGAGGAAATGGGATTCGAACCCATGCATGATGCAATCTTCTTGTATGTCGATTTAGCAAACCAAGGTTTCAAGTTTCGATCGATATTTGCGGAGTTGATCATCCCTCTCGAAAACGAAGATTTGAAGTGGTCTATAATTTACTGAGTACTCGGTATAACTCGCACATTCGTGTACAAACCAGTGCGTACGAAGTAACACGAATATCCCCGGTAGTCAGTCCATTTCCATCAGCCGGTCGGTGGGAGCGAGAAGTTTGGGATATGTTTGGTGTTTCTTCCATCAATCATCCAGATCTACGTTGTATATCAACAGATCATGGCTTCGTGGGTCATCCATTACGAAAAGACCTTCCTCTGAGTGGATATGTGGAAGTACGCTATGATGATCCAGAGAAACGTGTGGTTTCTGAACCCATTGAGATGACCCAAGAATTTCGCTATTTGGATTCTGCTAGTCCTTGGGAACAGCGTAGCGACGGATAATTCAGAATCAGGATAGGTCCAGGGGATAAATCAATAGGAAATGTAATTTAACTCGTAAGAATAAATATTCATTTCTATGAAAGACTTTCACGGGAATTATCTTGATCGTCGGATATCATTGAGAAAGAAATAGGAAGAAGTGTTATCGCATGCAATTCTTCGCAGTATGGAATGAGTAAAGAATTAAGCTACAAGTCTCGATCTATACGAAAGGCACTGGTTTTTTCTTTCTTTCGGTTTCATTGATAGTAGAATATCCTGACTCTATAGGGGCGCTAGTGATTTACTAATAGAATCTCAAAGGGGCCTGAAAAACGTAATAGGCTGCGCTGCTACTCTAGGCTCGCTTCTTCAAGCCCCGCCCCTTATTGAAAACGAAACTAACGAGCAATCAAACAAGCTAGAGCGCTAATGTTATATTACTTAGTAAAGCAACCTTTCGCGCTAGGAACTCACTTTTTTTGTCTGGGTGGAAGCTGGTGGAGGGGTTTGCTTAACCGGATACAAGAAATTGGGATCTCTGTCACAACAAAATGTATGAACTCCGGAGCTAGGTTGTATGACTTCCGTCCTTGCTCCTTTGGTAGCAGCGGCATCTCTATTTCTCTCTGCAAATGCATCCCATTGAGACTTCTCCCCCTGGGCAGGATCTTCCAACCTTTCATTCATTTCTTGTTCCATCATCCCTCTCATTTTGTCAAACGGAAACCAAACCACTTGTAGAAGAATGATATTTTAGGTTAGTTATCCAACTTATATCCGAATATCCCTGTAATACCGAAGGAAACCCGATAAGACAAACCAAAATCTATGGGTTTCTACAAGTACTTGAATACTCTCCTTATTTCTTGCCAATGTTGAGTACTAGGATTACTCGTGTATCTACTCAACTTTTCTATGGAAAAATCAATGTCCGACCTTGTGGTTGTCATGGCATACATCAAGCACCCTATATCCTTCGAGTACTCGAGTTGTGACACCGCCTTCACCGGAATTGGGCATGAACTTCACACTCGAATCATATGGAGTACTCACTAGAGAGCAATCAAAGTGATTAAATTTCTTTAATACTTTCTTAATGTAGTGAGATTGCGTAGTTGCAATCTCCTTGTTATCACATTTTATCCTTATTCCAAGGATCACTTCCGCTGCTCCATATCTTTCATGGAGAAACTTGAAGACAAGAATACTCTAGTTCTATCAACTTGATTTTGATCGGTGCCAATGATCAACATGTCATCAACGTATAAGCAAATGATTACTCCGTTACCTAATGTGTCATATTTGTCGTACACACACTTGTCTGCTTGGTTTAACATAAAACCATTGGACAAGACAACCTAATAAAAATTTTGATGCCATTGTTTGGGTGCTTTCCTCAACCGATACTATGATTTTTCATGTTTACATACCTTATGCTCCATCCCGGGCATAATGAAACCTTCCGGTGGTTTCATGTAAACTTCCTCCTCTAACTCACCATTCAAGACTGTCGTTTTGACATCGTTTGGTGAATCACTAGATTCTGAATAGCTCCTAAGGCTATCAATCTAATTGTGGAGATCCTTGTAACCTGTGCATAGGAATAAAAATAATCAATGCCTTCTCGTTGCCTAAAGTCTTGGATTACCAATTGAGCCTTAAATTTGTCGATTGATCCATCGACTTTCATCTTCCTCTTGAAGATCCATTTACAACCTACAGGTTTACAACCCGGTGGCAACTCCGATAATACCCTAGTATTATTTCCCACGATGGAATCCATCTCACTATTTATTGCTTCTTTCCAGAAAGCAACATCTAGAGACTTCATAGCCTCATTAAATGATTTTGGATCATCCTCAATACTATAACAGTAAAATAATTGTGATCCAATCTCATCTCTTGATCCCTCTACTAAATATAGTTGGAAATCGGGACCAAAGGATTTTTCTATCCATCTTCTTTTGCTACTTCCAATTATCGGAGGCTCGATTGGAACAATTTGCTTGTTCTTCATCCTCACCAGTTCCATTAGTACTTGGTAGTTGGAACTATGTCCTTTGTCCTAGATATTGAAGAAAATCTATTCTCAACAAACAATGCATCTCTCGGTTCTATAACGGTGTGAATCACTATAGAATCATTAGGTTTAATAACATAGAACCTATAAGCCTTGGAATGCTCGTCATATCCAATAAATATGAATTCAATACCTATCTCTCCCAAATCTTTTCTTTTAAGTTAGGGTAATCTCACGACCGCCCAACAGCCCCAAACTCAAATATAATTCAAGTTTGGTCTTTTCTTGAACCAATGTTCATATGGGGTGATCTTGTTCCTTTTCTTGGGAACTCGATTTAACAAATAACAAGCCATTAACAAGGCTTCACCTAATAATCCGTCATTCAATCCCGAGTAGGATAATATAGAGTTCACCATTTTTTTGAGAACTCTATTTTCCGTTCTTAATGTCAAATGTTGAAATAAGACCGCCTTTTGACATTTCAACTATTCTTTTATAGTTGACAAGGTCAAGCCTTGCAAGCCATAAGTTAGAGAAAAGGTAAACTAAACTTGAAACAAAAGCATAAAAGAAACAACATTCTTAATTATCAAGATTAACATGAACAAACCATTTATCAAATAACCAAATCCAACAAAAGGGCCGTACTTCGACAATACAAACTTGTTTATATGTTAGTCCCTAATGAGTCTACAAGAGTGTAAAAGTATAGATAAAGTTTGTAGATAGGGGGGGGGGGTGTTTGAATACAAACACAATGTTTTAAGTTTTAAATGAATTTATTTGAATAAAAAAAATTACGGATTGTAAGAGGAATAAGAACAAGTATCAATACCTATTCTATTACAATCTAATTGTCACTAAGTAGTTTGATGCACAAGATATGGAAGAGAAATAATCAGAGGTTTAAGGAGAGATTAAGTATGCATTGAGATGAAGAAGAGGCTCTTCATCTATTTATACCCAATGCATTAAATGCAAGTCAGAGGGTACATGTCACGTGTCAATCATCCATTAGAGGCTTATTCTTTGTTCATAAAGCAACCATGATTTTATCCGAATATGAATAATGACCATATCAGAGTTGGTAAGCATATGGGAGACAATAAAGTAACTTCGTACGTACTATCTGACATTGGTATGGGGAGGTTGACATTCGTGCATCGAGGATAAGATCAAATTCAATCTTGTTGAGTACGCTTCATTTGATCGCGGAAACTTAAGGGCTCAAGGAGGATCACTTCAGGTATCACTGAGGCATACACAAGATCTCACACTTTATGTAGACGATCGTCGCTATCACTGAACCGCTTCAGATCACGATCTGATAATCTCTTTCTTCAGCTAGGTCTTCGACTAGCGCTGAAGGTTCTTTTAGTGTGAATGTTGTCTTCAGGTCTTCTAGGTTAAGATAGTGTCCCTGATGGTTTCAGTGATCATTGAGTGCAATCAGTGTTTTCTCTCGCTGAAACTTAACAATAACCAATACTAAGATTTTCACTAAATACAGAGAGGAATCATAATTAAATCACTGAAGGATCTTGGATCAACAATCTTCCCCTATTTGTTTATGATTAAGCAATATAGGAAGTTTGCTTGAAATGATTAGTGAGACAAATATTTAGAATGTATAAATCCTAAGGACTAATCTGTAGATCTTTTTCAACTTTTACACTATCTGAATTGAGTTTCATTTATAAGAGTATGAAAACATGATTTATTACAAGTGTTGTAAACTAAGAAAGCGTATTCACTAATAAGTATAAGACATAATTTTATTAGTGAATGTAAAGATATTATATGATCAGTACTCATAAGTTCCTTGTCCCTTATTACTGATTTAGGGATCTTTTCAACACTAGGTGGAGTAAAGTACTTCATTAAATTTCATTAACTGATAAATTTGAAGAATTACATCGGAAAATGAAATAAAAATATAAGTAAAGTACATTACACTGAATATTACAAAGGTTAACAAAATTTAGGATCTAGATCCCTGAGAGACAGCTATCAGATCCTTTCTTCTTTGTATCTCTCTCGATTCTTCTTTTATGAAGTATGAGACCATCATTTTCATTAGTGCAGTAGTAGTAGAGAATCTTGAGAAGTTTGGCTGGAGCAAGAGCGATCTCCGTACTTCCGAAGAACCTTATCTCTCCATTATTATCTAGAAAGGTCATCCCTGGCTCTGGATGACTAATAATTTCATCATATTCATATTTTCGGTCTTCAGGCAGGGATGTGTTCGACATGGAGATGTTAGGTACCTCTAGATGGGAGAAGAGGCCGACGAAGTCTAATTTGGTTTCATGTTCATATCTAAAAGAGGGACCTTCTTCAGCGTCATATTTTCCTTTCTTCTTTTTGGATTTTGTGGGAAGAGGAGGTACGGTTACTATTGGTCCCTAAAGAGTCTACAAGAGTGTATAAGTATAGATACAATTTATAGATAGGGGGGATGAATACAAACACAACTTTTTAAGTTTTAAATGAGTTTATTGGAATAAACAAATTTACAAAGTGTAAGCGGAATAAGAACAAGTATAAAAATTTATTCTATTATAATCTATAAATCAATAAGTAATTTGATGCATAAGATATGGAAGAGAAATATTCAGAGGTTCAAGAAGCGATTAAACATACATGAAGATGAAGAAGAGGTTCTTCAACTATTTATACCAAATCCATCAAATGCAAGTTAGAGGGTACATGCCATGTGCCAAACATCCATTGGAGGCTTGTCCTTTGTTCATAAAGCAACCATGCTTTTAGCTGAATATGAATAGTGACCCTATCAGAGTTGGTAAGCACGTGGGAGACAATAAAGTATATCAGTACGTTCTTTCTGACAAGGGTATGGGAGGTTGACATTTGTGCATCGAAGATAAGATCAACTTCAATCTTGTTGAATACACTTCATTTGATCGCTGATATTTAAGGGTTTAAGGAGGATCCATTTAGGTATCATTGAGGCATACACAAGATCTCACACTTTATGTAGACGATCGTTGTTATCACTAAACCGTTTCAGATCACGAATTGTCTTACACAAGATCTCACACTTTAGTGGATTTCTTATTCTAGAGTTAGATTTTTCTAACTCTTTCTCCGCTATTGCCTCAGCGACCTTAAGGCTTTCTTGGGCTTATTTTACTAGCTCATTTCTCACTCGTGGATCTTTCAGAGCATCTTCTCTTTTTGATGGCGAGAGGAAGGAGAATTCATCTTCTACTTCATTATGTACAGTTGCGGTAGCTTCAAGACCAGAGGTACGAAGAGGAATTTTTACTCTAGTCCTCTCGAGCTCCTTTATTAACCGATCCCTCCGAGGTGCTTCTTCGGGTTCATGAATTATTTCTTTATGTACACGCCTAGGGACTAGGCCTTCTTCTTCCACGTCTGATTAAGATATGTATAGGAAAAAGTCTACTTCATAAGGTTCACTCGCGAATGGCATCACCATTAGGGGGACAAGATGATCTGAGAATGGGAAACGATGTAGAAGGTTCAGGGTTGGTGATTTCTTCAATACTCCGAATAGTGGATATATTGGCAGGAATTATGAGAGGGGTAGAGAATAGATAGGTTGGGGTTCAAAGATGGGAGTGTATAATGTAAGTGGAAGACTTACCTCTGTATTTTCAGGCTCCCCCTCTCTGTATAGCAAAATCCGCAGGTTGTTTTTTTTTGGAAAGGCTATCCTAGGCATTTGCCTAGACTAATCCCTGACAATTTTAAGCCTGCTAAAGCATACAACCCTGAGATAATTCCCTAGTGTCTACAAGTTGTTTGCGCCTGGATTCGAACCTGGGGTAGATGGGTTACTAGTCTCATCCCTCACAGGCCTTAACCTGTACGCCGCAAGCCTTGTGGTTAAAATCCACATGTTGTTGTACGAGGTGTACCGTGGATACTTGATTGTTCTTTCCTTAAGGATTAGGCTCTTGATTAGGAAGGGGCCTATCCCCCAAGGGTTCCTTGAAGACCACGTCCGTTGAAGCAACTGTCCTTTTAGCCGAGAAGAAGAAAGTAGGATAAGAGAAGTCATCAACATCATCGTCATCATCATCCTCATCCTTAAGGTTGTATGAGGGACCTTCTTCTTCTTCCTCTTCTTCCTCCTCTTCTTCCTCCTCTTCTTCTTCCTCCTCCTCTTCCTCCTCTTCCTCTTCCTCTTCTTCTTCCTCTTCTTCTTCCTCTTCTTCTCCTTCTTCTTCCTCCAAAACTTAACAATAACTAATACTAAGATTTTCACTAAGTACAGAGAGGAATCATAATTAAATCACTGACGTTGTGTTTTCGAATCATGAGGGAAAGGAAAAGAAAGGAAAGGGAGAGAAAGGAAAATAAAAAATTTATTTGTGTTCTTGAAAAGGAAGAAAAGGGAAGGAAAAGAAAGGAAAGGAAACAAGTTTTTGTGTTCTCGAAACGGAGGGAAAGGAAAGGAAAACTACAATTTTACAAATATACCCTTATATTTGTTTAGCTTATTTTTCTTTTTTATTAATTGTATTATATGAATGCTCAAGTGTGTCAAATATTATCTATAAGTTCGTTTCAATTTTCATCTTCTAAAATCTAATATTTATCATGGAAAATCTTATAATTTTTACGACATTTATTTTTCAACATATGATTTGTATTATAATATGTGGAGAATTTAAACTCTATGTCCCTTAGAACAACTTAGTTATTTAAACTCATCATGTTATATATGATGTCACTAACATATGAAGTATAAAACATATTACCTGTGCACAACAAAGATAACCAATCAAATCGATCAAATATATTTATATATAATAACGTGTCATTAAATTACCAAATTCGATAAAAAAAGACGATGATTAGCTAAATCAAAAATCCAAGAAAAAACATTTAGTCGATCATATTGGTATCCTAATAATCTTTATCCATCATGTCTCTCAAAAGAGACTACCTCATCTGAAGAGGATAAACAAACAACACAGGTGCTTTTTCTGAATTTTCCACTAGAAAAATATATGCACGTGACATATTTTCAAGTTCCACACCCATCAGCTCGAGTTGATTATATATCTCTTCCCCTGAGTACACGGGTCGATGAGATCTTTCCAATACCAGTTACAAAAAGTTAATAATCACAATCATAAATCTTACATATACAAATATAAATGTACAATGATGTACAATGCAAAGAAAGTCAATACCTTGGTATTTTCTCTTAAAGCATTAGTACTTTCTCTTATAGCATTAGCTACATCACCTATGGCCGCCGCAGTTATCTTAAATTTCTCTACATCTTGTTCGTCCACCTTTATTTTCTTTCTTTTAGATGTGGTCGCATTTGGTGGGTAAGATTGTCATGCTTGCATGGTAGATGTAACTTGAATATCATCACCATTGTTGAAATTCTCCAAACTGATCTCATCGACTTCTATCATTCGATCAATTTCATCGATTGTTTCTGGCATTCGCTGATGGTGCTCATTCGACTTCTTTTCTCTTTAGTTGTTTCTGCAAGACCACCTGTTGCCCTATCTCTACCAAATAATTCTAACATTTCATTGTAGTTAGATATTGTTTTCTTTTTCCATTTTGCAGCATCAGGCTTATCCTGTTAAAAATAAATAATAATTATATTCAATATAATATTTAATAAATATTATAAATTTAATTACCAAGAGCATGTACCGCTATCAATGCTTCCCATACTTTTTATTCTACCTCAAATAACTTCGTCTCATAATTCCAAGCAAAACGACTTAAAGAAACATTTACGCGAAAAATATCATTGCATTGAGCAAAATGATCGTTTAGAGTTTTCAAACGTTTCTTCAAGTGATTTTTGTTGAAAGCCTTGTCAAGAGTTTTACTTAACTCATCCACCAAATTGGTATATGCTTGGGAAGTGAACGTTCCGTCAATCCTGTTACCTTTATCTTGTTCCTTAAGCATTGCCTGAATAAATGCATCATCCATCTGAGAAGTCCAACAAAATGTCTCCCTCTTGCCATCAGTTACCTTTTTGCTCATGGTCAATTACTGTGTAATAATCATGGATATTAAACTTAAGAATATTAATCAACACCACATAACAAAAAATAGATATGATACATAATGTAAAAAAAATCCAAACATTAATCGTTAATCATCCATCAAATAAAAATATTGTGATACAATAGTAAACAAGTAATTAGAGATTATTTTCGTTGTAATCACTCCACATTTCATTTGCAATTCTAGTTCTAATTTCTTCTCCTCTATCATCTATTTCTCTTGGAGCATGAGTTTCTTCTTCTTGTGTTGCATTTAATATCTCATTTAACACTTCTTCTTCGAGTTCCTCGTCACGATCTTCTTCAAGTAAAAAGTTGTGTAAGATGCAACATGCTAAAATATGTCTGATTGTGTTTCACACGAGTAAAATGGTTCAGTCGTACTTATAGTTATAGGAAATCTTTTCTTTAAAACACCAAAGGCTCGTTCAATAGCATTTCGAAGGTTAAATAATTCTTGAGAATTCTGAGGTGCACGAGACTAATAAAAATTTTGATGCCATTGTTTGGGTGCTTTCCTCAACCGATACTATGATTTTTCATGTTTACATACCTTATGCTCCATCCCGGGCATAATGAAACCTTCCGGTGGTTTCATGTAAACTTCCTCCTCTAACTCACCATTCAAGACTGTCGTTTTGACATCGTTTGGTGAATCACTAGATTCTGAATAGCTCCTAAGGCTATCAATCTAATTGTGGAGATCCTTGTAACCTGTGCATAGGAATAAAAATAATCAATGCCTTCTCGTTGCCTAAAGTCTTGGATTACCAATTGAGCCTTAAATTTGTCGATTGATCCATCGACTTTCATCTTCCTCTTGAAGATCCATTTACAACCTACAGGTTTACAACCCGGTGGCAACTCCGATAATACCCTAGTATTATTTCCCACGATGGAATCCATCTCACTATTTATTGCTTCTTTCCAGAAAGCAACATCTAGAGACTTCATAGCCTCATTAAATGATTTTGGATCATCCTCAATACTATAACAGTAAAATAATTGTGATCCAATCTCATCTCTTGATCCCTCTACTAAATATAGTTGGAAATCGGGACCAAAGGATTTTTCTATCCATCTTCTTTTGCTACTTCCAATTATCGGAGGCTCGATTGGAACAATTTGCTTGTTCTTCATCCTCACCAGTTCCATTAGTACTTGGTAGTTGGAACTATGTCCTTTGTCCTAGATATTGAAGAAAATCTATTCTCAACAAACAATGCATCTCTCGG
Organism: Silybum marianum; assembly: GCA_036898165.1. NCBI lineage: Eukaryota > Viridiplantae > Streptophyta > Magnoliopsida > Asterales > Asteraceae > Silybum > Silybum marianum. The sequence goes on from CM072534.1 coordinate 7,858,925, forward strand.
TTCTATAACGGTGTGAATCACTATAGAATCATTAGGTTTAATAACATAGAACCTATAAGCCTTGGAATGCTCGTCATATCCAATAAATATGAATTCAATACCTATCTCTCCCAAATCTTTTCTTTTAAGTTAGGGTAATCTCACGACCGCCCATGTACCCAAACTCAAATATAATTCAAGTTTGGTCTTTTCTTGAACCAATGTTCATATGGGGTGATCTTGTTCCTTTTCTTGGGAACTCGATTTAACAAATAACAAGCCATTAACAAGGCTTCACCTAATAATCCGTCATTCAATCCCGAGTAGGATAATATAGAGTTCACCATTTTTTTGAGAACTCTATTTTCCGTTCTTAATGTCAAATGTTGAAATAAGACCGCCTTTTGACATTTCAACTATTCTTTTATAGTTGACAAGGTCAAGCCTTGCAAGCCATAAGTTAGAGAAAAGGTAAACTAAACTTGAAACAAAAGCATAAAAGAAACAACATTCTTAATTATCAAGATTAACATGAACAAACCATTTATCAAATAACCAAATCCAACAAAAGGGCCGTACTTCGACAATACAAACTTGTTTATATGTTAGTCCCTAATGAGTCTACAAGAGTGTAAAAGTATAGATAAAGTTTGTAGATAGGGGGGGGGGGTGTTTGAATACAAACACAATGTTTTAAGTTTTAAATGAATTTATTTGAATAAAAAAAATTACGGATTGTAAGAGGAATAAGAACAAGTATCAATACCTATTCTATTACAATCTAATTGTCACTAAGTAGTTTGATGCACAAGATATGGAAGAGAAATAATCAGAGGTTTAAGGAGAGATTAAGTATGCATTGAGATGAAGAAGAGGCTCTTCATCTATTTATACCCAATGCATTAAATGCAAGTCAGAGGGTACATGTCACGTGTCAATCATCCATTAGAGGCTTATTCTTTGTTCATAAAGCAACCATGATTTTATCCGAATATGAATAATGACCATATCAGAGTTGGTAAGCATATGGGAGACAATAAAGTAACTTCGTACGTACTATCTGACATTGGTATGGGGAGGTTGACATTCGTGCATCGAGGATAAGATCAAATTCAATCTTGTTGAGTACGCTTCATTTGATCGCGGAAACTTAAGGGCTCAAGGAGGATCACTTCAGGTATCACTGAGGCATACACAAGATCTCACACTTTATGTAGACGATCGTCGCTATCACTGAACCGCTTCAGATCACGATCTGATAATCTCTTTCTTCAGCTAGGTCTTCGACTAGCGCTGAAGGTTCTTTTAGTGTGAATGTTGTCTTCAGGTCTTCTAGGTTAAGATAGTGTCCCTGATGGTTTCAGTGATCATTGAGTGCAATCAGTGTTTTCTCTCGCTGAAACTTAACAATAACCAATACTAAGATTTTCACTAAATACAGAGAGGAATCATAATTAAATCACTGAAGGATCTTGGATCAACAATCTTCCCCTATTTGTTTATGATTAAGCAATATAGGAAGTTTGCTTGAAATGATTAGTGAGACAAATATTTAGAATGTATAAATCCTAAGGACTAATCTGTAGATCTTTTTCAACTTTTACACTATCTGAATTGAGTTTCATTTATAAGAGTATGAAAACATGATTTATTACAAGTGTTGTAAACTAAGAAAGCGTATTCACTAATAAGTATAAGACATAATTTTATTAGTGAATGTAAAGATATTATATGATCAGTACTCATAAGTTCCTTGTCCCTTATTACTGATTTAGGGATCTTTTCAACACTAGGTGGAGTAAAGTACTTCATTAAATTTCATTAACTGATAAATTTGAAGAATTACATCGGAAAATGAAATAAAAATATAAGTAAAGTACATTACACTGAATATTACAAAGGTTAACAAAATTTAGGATCTAGATCCCTGAGAGACAGCTATCAGATCCTTTCTTCTTTGTATCTCTCTCGATTCTTCTTTTATGAAGTATGAGACCATCATTTTCATTAGTGCAGTAGTAGTAGAGAATCTTGAGAAGTTTGGCTGGAGCAAGAGCGATCTCCGTACTTCCGAAGAACCTTATCTCTCCATTATTATCTAGAAAGGTCATCCCTGGCTCTGGATGACTAATAATTTCATCATATTCATATTTTCGGTCTTCAGGCAGGGATGTGTTCGACATGGAGATGTTAGGTACCTCTAGATGGGAGAAGAGGCCGACGAAGTCTAATTTGGTTTCATGTTCATATCTAAAAGAGGGACCTTCTTCAGCGTCATATTTTCCTTTCTTCTTTTTGGATTTTGTGGGAAGAGGAGGTACGGTTACTATTGGTCCCTAAAGAGTCTACAAGAGTGTATAAGTATAGATACAATTTATAGATAGGGGGGATGAATACAAACACAACTTTTTAAGTTTTAAATGAGTTTATTGGAATAAACAAATTTACAAAGTGTAAGCGGAATAAGAACAAGTATAAAAATTTATTCTATTATAATCTATAAATCAATAAGTAATTTGATGCATAAGATATGGAAGAGAAATATTCAGAGGTTCAAGAAGCGATTAAACATACATGAAGATGAAGAAGAGGTTCTTCAACTATTTATACCAAATCCATCAAATGCAAGTTAGAGGGTACATGCCATGTGCCAAACATCCATTGGAGGCTTGTCCTTTGTTCATAAAGCAACCATGCTTTTAGCTGAATATGAATAGTGACCCTATCAGAGTTGGTAAGCACGTGGGAGACAATAAAGTATATCAGTACGTTCTTTCTGACAAGGGTATGGGAGGTTGACATTTGTGCATCGAAGATAAGATCAACTTCAATCTTGTTGAATACACTTCATTTGATCGCTGATATTTAAGGGTTTAAGGAGGATCCATTTAGGTATCATTGAGGCATACACAAGATCTCACACTTTATGTAGACGATCGTTGTTATCACTAAACCGTTTCAGATCACGAATTGTCTTACACAAGATCTCACACTTTAGTGGATTTCTTATTCTAGAGTTAGATTTTTCTAACTCTTTCTCCGCTATTGCCTCAGCGACCTTAAGGCTTTCTTGGGCTTATTTTACTAGCTCATTTCTCACTCGTGGATCTTTCAGAGCATCTTCTCTTTTTGATGGCGAGAGGAAGGAGAATTCATCTTCTACTTCATTATGTACAGTTGCGGTAGCTTCAAGACCAGAGGTACGAAGAGGAATTTTTACTCTAGTCCTCTCGAGCTCCTTTATTAACCGATCCCTCCGAGGTGCTTCTTCGGGTTCATGAATTATTTCTTTATGTACACGCCTAGGGACTAGGCCTTCTTCTTCCACGTCTGATTAAGATATGTATAGGAAAAAGTCTACTTCATAAGGTTCACTCGCGAATGGCATCACCATTAGGGGGACAAGATGATCTGAGAATGGGAAACGATGTAGAAGGTTCAGGGTTGGTGATTTCTTCAATACTCCGAATAGTGGATATATTGGCAGGAATTATGAGAGGGGTAGAGAATAGATAGGTTGGGGTTCAAAGATGGGAGTGTATAATGTAAGTGGAAGACTTACCTCTGTATTTTCAGGCTCCCCCTCTCTGTATAGCAAAATCCGCAGGTTGTTTTTTTTTGGAAAGGCTATCCTAGGCATTTGCCTAGACTAATCCCTGACAATTTTAAGCCTGCTAAAGCATACAACCCTGAGATAATTCCCTAGTGTCTACAAGTTGTTTGCGCCTGGATTCGAACCTGGGGTAGATGGGTTACTAGTCTCATCCCTCACAGGCCTTAACCTGTACGCCGCAAGCCTTGTGGTTAAAATCCACATGTTGTTGTCTGAGGTGTCTGTGGATACTTGATTGTTCTTTCCTTAAGGATTAGGCTCTTGATTAGGAAGGGGCCTATCCCCCAAGGGTTCCTTGAAGACCACGTCCGTTGAAGCAACTGTCCTTTTAGCCGAGAAGAAGAAAGTAGGATAAGAGAAGTCATCAACATCATCGTCATCATCATCCTCATCCTTAAGGTTGTATGAGGGACCTTCTTCTTCTTCCTCTTCTTCCTCCTCTTCTTCCTCCTCTTCTTCTTCCTCCTCCTCTTCCTCCTCTTCCTCTTCCTCTTCTTCTTCCTCTTCTTCTTCCTCTTCTTCTCCTTCTTCTTCCTCCAAAACTTAACAATAACTAATACTAAGATTTTCACTAAGTACAGAGAGGAATCATAATTAAATCACTGACGTTGTGTTTTCGAATCATGAGGGAAAGGAAAAGAAAGGAAAGGGAGAGAAAGGAAAATAAAAAATTTATTTGTGTTCTTGAAAAGGAAGAAAAGGGAAGGAAAAGAAAGGAAAGGAAACAAGTTTTTGTGTTCTCGAAACGGAGGGAAAGGAAAGGAAAACTACAATTTTACAAATATACCCTTATATTTGTTTAGCTTATTTTTCTTTTTTATTAATTGTATTATATGAATGCTCAAGTGTGTCAAATATTATCTATAAGTTCGTTTCAATTTTCATCTTCTAAAATCTAATATTTATCATGGAAAATCTTATAATTTTTACGACATTTATTTTTCAACATATGATTTGTATTATAATATGTGGAGAATTTAAACTCTATGTCCCTTAGAACAACTTAGTTATTTAAACTCATCATGTTATATATGATGTCACTAACATATGAAGTATAAAACATATTACCTGTGCACAACAAAGATAACCAATCAAATCGATCAAATATATTTATATATAATAACGTGTCATTAAATTACCAAATTCGATAAAAAAAGACGATGATTAGCTAAATCAAAAATCCAAGAAAAAACATTTAGTCGATCATATTGGTATCCTAATAATCTTTATCCATCATGTCTCTCAAAAGAGACTACCTCATCTGAAGAGGATAAACAAACAACACAGGTGCTTTTTCTGAATTTTCCACTAGAAAAATATATGCACGTGACATATTTTCAAGTTCCACACCCATCAGCTCGAGTTGATTATATATCTCTTCCCCTGAGTACACGGGTCGATGAGATCTTTCCAATACCAGTTACAAAAAGTTAATAATCACAATCATAAATCTTACATATACAAATATAAATGTACAATGATGTACAATGCAAAGAAAGTCAATACCTTGGTATTTTCTCTTAAAGCATTAGTACTTTCTCTTATAGCATTAGCTACATCACCTATGGCCGCCGCGGTTTATCTTAAATTTCTCTACATCTTGTTCGTCCACCTTTATTTTCTTTCTTTTAGATGTGGTCGCATTTGGTGGGTAAGATTGTCATGCTTGCATGGTAGATGTAACTTGAATATCATCACCATTGTTGAAATTCTCCAAACTGATCTCATCGACTTCTATCATTCGATCAATTTCATCGATTGTTTCTGGCATTCGCTGATGGTGCTCATTCGACTTCTTTTCTCTTTAGTTGTTTCTGCAAGACCACCTGTTGCCCTATCTCTACCAAATAATTCTAACATTTCATTGTAGTTAGATATTGTTTTCTTTTTCCATTTTGGCAAAAGATCAAAGCTTATCCTGTTAAAAATAAATAATAATTATATTCAATATAATATTTAATAAATATTATAAATTTAATTACCAAGAGCATGTACCGCTATCAATGCTTCCCATACTTTTTATTCTACCTCAAATAACTTCGTCTCATAATTCCAAGCAAAACGACTTAAAGAAACATTTACGCGAAAAATATCATTGCATTGAGCAAAATGATCGTTTAGAGTTTTCAAACGTTTCTTCAAGTGATTTTTGTTGAAAGCCTTGTCAAGAGTTTTACTTAACTCATCCACCAAATTGGTATATGCTTGGGAAGTGAACGTTCCGTCAATCCTGTTACCTTTATCTTGTTCCTTAAGCATTGCCTGAATAAATGCATCATCCATCTGAGAAGTCCAACAAAATGTCTCCCTCTTGCCATCAGTTACCTTTTTGCTCATGGTCAATTACTGTGTAATAATCATGGATATTAAACTTAAGAATATTAATCAACACCACATAACAAAAAATAGATATGATACATAATGTAAAAAAAATCCAAACATTAATCGTTAATCATCCATCAAATAAAAATATTGTGATACAATAGTAAACAAGTAATTAGAGATTATTTTCGTTGTAATCACTCCACATTTCATTTGCAATTCTAGTTCTAATTTCTTCTCCTCTATCATCTATTTCTCTTGGAGCATGAGTTTCTTCTTCTTGTGTTGCATTTAATATCTCATTTAACACTTCTTCTTCGAGTTCCTCGTCACGATCTTCTTCAAGTAAAAAGTTGTGTAAGATGCAACATGCTAAAATATGTCTGATTGTGTTTCACACGAGTAAAATGGTTCAGTCGTACTTATAGTTATAGGAAATCTTTTCTTTAAAACACCAAAGGCTCGTTCAATAGCATTTCGAAGGTTAAATAATTCTTGAGAATTCTGAGGTGCACGAGACGAATATTCCTTCAAATGATATCTAACACCTCTATAGCGAACTTCTAAGGGGTAGACCGGCATCAACCAAATAGTATTTACCTATAAATAATATAAATTTAGTATATTAATATAAGATTAATTATATAACCAACTTATGTTCAAGATTTTACCTTCGGGAATGAGTAGCTTGTCATTTCTAGTTAGTGCATTTTTTATGATTCTCGAGTCTGATGCCGTGCCTTCGCAACCACTCAAAACATATGTAAACTTTGAATCAAATGTACACACTGCTAATACATTTATCGTTGGATATCCCTTAAAACCACGATATCTCGGGGCGTCTTTACAAGATACTCTCACACGAACATGTTTTCCATCAATTGGCCCTATACAATCCTTGAAAAATGGATAAATCTTATGTGTTCTTGAATTTCTTTTGGAACCCTATCACCGATTGGTTGTCTAAGATATTGATCTTTTAATGATATAATTGCACTCAAAACTCGATGGAAATGCCTACTTGTGGTTGATCCAGACCGACGATAAAACCAAGAGACAAAACGATTTCTTAAATCATTTCCAACAATATGCAAAAATCTAGCAACTTGTTATTCGACTGACATACGTCTAGATGGTCGAAGGCCACCATCATTCTTTAACTTTTGACACAATACAATAAAAGCAGTGTCACTCATACGAATTACTTCACGACATCTACCACTTGTTGAGAGGTTGGACAACATCTCATCTCGTACTCGTTGTCTATGCAACCTCATATCACGGGTAGGTAAACTAACTTGGTGTCTTTGATTTATACGACATATAATAAAATCCACCACCAGACAAACCAAATAAGCTGTTGCTAAGTGTTGAGTTCTTATTAAATGAAGTATATTATTATCCATTGATACATGTGCATATTAATAAAAGAAGTATATTATTCTTAATAAAAGCTATTAAATTGATCTTGCTTTTTTCTCTAATTTTCCCATCCACCCAAGAAACAACAAAGCAAAAGAAAAGAGAAAATAATGGCAAAAAAAGGGGTCTCTAGAATCGGCAACTATGCTGCCATTGTAGACCCTAATTGTTTTCCATGCATAAACTTCAATGCTTCAACATCCTTGCACCCATTATAAGCGCCTTGTTCATCAGGTAAAACCCATCTCTTGTTTCTCAAATCTTTTTATATTTTCCATTTTCCATTATCAAATTCAAAACTTTTCTTTAATCTTTCTGATGTTATATTATTTGGGTATTTTTCCTTTTTCAAGATTTTGCCTTCCTAGCAAATATTAATTCAAAATCTTGGTGGGTTTTGATTCTTTTTTTCAAGATATATTGTATTTATAATTATAGGTAAGAACAAGATTGTTATTTGGGTTTTTCCCCTTTTCAAGATTTTGCCTTCTTGGGGAAGCTTATTATTTCAAAATCTTGGTGGGTTTTGATTCTTTGAAGTTCTGATCATGGAGTTCAAGAAATCAACAGAGAAATACTACTACAAATGTTATCACAACGAAAATATCCACGAATATGAACTTATAGAAAGAAAAAGATGAACATACCTAAGAAGCAAGAGAGAAACAATACTGAATTGGAGAAGCTGCAGGGAGAAGACGCAGAGAGAAGCCGCAGCAGAAAAAAAGACGTGTGTGAATTGGTATGAAAAAGGGTTTTTGTTTTTTATCAAGCAGGGGTAATACCGGAATTCTATAAAAAATTAAACGTGCCTCTTTTCTTTCCTTAGCTTTCTTCCCAAGATTGGGAGGAAAGGTTTGAGAGGAAAGTTTCCAATTTCTTTCCGTCCCCTTCCTTCCCTTTCTTTCCTAATTTTTTTCGAGAACACGTTTCTTTTTACTTTCTCTCCCTTTCCGTCCCTTTCCTTCGTTAAATGAGTTTCGAGAACACAGCGTGAAGGAGCTTGTGTCAACACTATATCCTAATTTATTCAAGAGACTACCAGAAACCAGTTTTTTTCGAATTTTCGGTACACACAAAACGTTAAAAGTTCAATAAATTTTCCAAAACTAAATTCTAATCTAACTAGGCCACGTCCAAAAATAAGAGCACTCGACTCGTTTCTCATGTCAGGCACAGATCCTTGCACACAAGACATGTTACTCCTGAGTCGATCCACCAAGCAATATCATCATCATGTACACAAAATGATTCGAATATTAGTGGTACATAATTCGGATTGAATTAAAACCAAACTAAAAAAGTGACCTTATTGTGGGTCTTGATCCTTTGATCCTTGCTCACCACCACTATTGTTTGTTCCATTATTTTTCTTGATAACCCAACAATCGCGTATAAGATGGCCGGTCGTACCACACGTCCAACAAGTCAACTCTACCTTTTTGTTGGGAACTGTCTTGGCTTCATTGAACTTACTTTATCCGTTGAAAGAATTAGACTAGCCCTCTTGCACCATATTGACCGAAGGTATAGAAACCGACTTTTTTTTGGTTTCTCAGTCTCTTGAGCTCTTAGAGATTCCTCTATACGCAAGTGACTCCCGAGTTCTACATGGGACAACTCTTCCTGTTTTGCTTAAACATGTGCTTAAAGTCTTTCCAAGAGGGAGGCAACTTATCAATAATGCTCAATACGGAGATGGATTCCTCCATCATCATATTATGTTGAGCATATTACCCTATGATGCGCAAAATCTCATTGTATTGCTCCATAATGTGTCTTGAATCCACCATCTTGTAATTATAAAAATTACTCACGAGGAACTTCTTACTAGAAGCATCCTCGACCATGTATTTGGACTCAAGAGAATCCCATAGCTCTTTGGAGGACTCACCATTTTGATAAATATTGAAGAGGGAGTCACACATACCGTTCAAGATGTAGTTGCAAGATATGCAGTCATCGTTCTCCCATTTACCCCGACGTCGTGTCATTTCCAACGTTTCGTCTTCCATCACTTCCGAAATCGGTGTACTAAACACGTACAAAACCTTCAACGTAATCAAAAGGAAGTGCATCTTCTTTTGCCATCTTCTTAAATTGACACCTTGAAACTTCTCGAGTTTGGTTGTAACACTCCTAAAAATGGGAGTTAATTTAAACCAAATAAATAAATAAACATCACCCAAAACATGAGGAGGAGTAATAGAGTTTACAACTTCAAATGGATACTAGATGACAACCTATTAATCTATACAACTTAAAATACAGATTAAGTTCGGGTGTCTCTAAATCCTCAAAATATACTTCCAAGCAACACCGTCTATACACACGAAGGTGTACTTCAAAAAGGATGCCTTTACCGGCATCTAGCTTCACTCAACCCTTCAAGCCCCACTAGGACGCTCACCTGTTATACATGTCATTTTAAGAAAAAGTGTTAGGCTTAATGCCTAGTGAGAACAAACAGTTCAAATATGGAAAGCTAGTAAATCTTCGAAAGCGGTAAATAAACATTTAACCAAAAAGCCTTTCCAAAATCCTTTTTTTTCTTCCGCTATTTACTCCTAAAAGATACGCCTTCTTTCTTCTTGAGGGAAACATACGGGAGCGACCCGCCATTGCATCAAGCTCGACCCCAACCGGGATCTTAGTCGATGAAAGTAAGCACGACCAAATATCAATCTTCGGCTATACTAGTGACAAGTTCAACCCTAAAACTAGGATGTATTACTTATCACTCTTCCGAACAAGATCAACCCCAAACCTGGATTTATCACTTGCTCCCTTCCTCAAATACTTCCGACTATTATGCCTATGGATCCATTTACACTAGTCTAACTTCCTAATACATCCATTTCCGATGTATTAACTTCCCTTCACAAAATCTTTGTGAAGTATTATACCATGTTTCCAAAACCTTCCTTCCCAAAATTAGGTCAAAATAACATTTAGGTTCATACATCATATTTCTTATCAATAAACTCGTAAAAGTATTTTAAAACCGCCCCTTGTACTCATTTCATCATTTTAAAGAGAAACCCTAGATTATACATTTTGATCTAGTTTTCCCAAAATCTTCCAAGTATAGAAATACTTGTTTTAACATCATACAGAAGGTAAATACATCATTTGACCTTTATAAAGTTTTAGAAAAGTAAGAATGAATTCACAAGCTAGAGTTTGAGGAAACCCTAGAATAGTCTCTAGGATGGAGAAGATGAGAACTTGAAGAACACCACCAATGGAAGCTTTAAATACTTGAACCACCCTTGAATCCTCAACTTGGAAGGAGTATTAAATGTGTTGAGATGAAGTAGGTGAGACGAGTGAAACCCTAAAATCGCCACCAATGAGATGCTCTCAATATTGACTTTAATATCTGATAAAAATGAGAGAATCAAGTTGAAAAACGTGCTTAAGGTGCGATTCTGAACAACACGGGCGACCTTGTCCTGCGATGTTGACATGGCAGTATCGCCATGTCAGTATCGTCTCTTCAGTACCGTAACTCCTGGTTCTGGGCTTGATTTTCCTCCCGGGCGACACTGCCCTCGGATTGTTGACATGCCAGCATCGCCGTGTCACAATCGCTCGTCTGGTATCGTAACTCAACATCGAACACACCTGATTCAAGGTCTTGGGCGATTCTGCCCTGGCTATATTGACATGGCAGTCTCTCCTGGCAGTCTAGCCGGGAAGGTTCCGAGTGCGTTTTGCCTTCTTTTTTCGTTCGCTTTCCTCTGTTTCGAAGTTACCCATTATTTTATCGACGAAACACTTCATCTAAAATTCCGAAGATCATAATATTGGAGATGCTTATAACATAAAATCTTAATCACCAAAATTCCGGGTGTTACAATCCTCCCACCCTTGAATTTAATTTCGTCCTCGAAATTTTACAACTACCCAAACAGGTTAGGATGCCTTCTCTTCATGTCCTCTTCCGCTTCCCTTGTCACGTTTGACCCTCCATGGTTCTTCCATTGGACTTTAACCATGACAATTTCTTTATGACGAAGCATTTTTTACTTTCTTCCCAAAATAGTCTCCGGCTCTTCCACACAACGACTATTATCGACCCGAATCTCCGAGAGAGGCTCTTATTCCGATAAACATTTCCTTAAGTAACATATGTGGAACGTTGGATGTATGCCGGCCATTTCGGGTGGCAATTCCAACTTATAAGCTTGTCGTCCCATCTTTTCTAAAATTTTAAACGGTCCTAAAACGAGGACTAAGCTTCCCACGTTTTCCAAACCTTATGATACCCTTCCAAGGAGATACTTTGAGCATAACATGCTCGCCTACATGGAACTCTATGGGTCTTCTCTTCTTGTTGGTATAACTCTTTTGACGATCTTGAGCCGCTTTTAGCCGCTCACGAATAGTTTTCACTTTGTCGGTCGTCTCTTGCACAATCTCGGGCCCGGAGAATTGCTTCTCGCCCGCTTCTAACCAACATACCGGTGTTCTACATTTCCGTCCATACAAAGCTTCAAACGGTGCAATTCCAATGCTAGAATGGTAACTATTATTGTAAGCAAACTCTACAAGCGGTAGATGTGAATCCCAATTTCCACCAAAATCAAAAACACATGATCTAAGCATGTCTTCGAGAGTTTGAATAGTTCATTCACTCTAGCCGTCTGTTTGAGGGTGGAACTCCGTACTTAGGTTTATCTTGGTGCCTAACCCCATTTGTAGACCATTCCAAAAGTGAGAGGTAAATCGGCTATCACGATCCGACACGATAGTCAAAGGCACACCATCCCTTGCAACAATTTCATCCACGTACAACTTAGCCAGCTTGTCAACTGGGCCGGCTTCTCGCATTGCTAAAAAGTAAGCACTTTTTGTCAATATATCCACCACTACCCATATAGTATCGTGGCCCTTTAAGGTCTTTGGTACATTTGTCACAAAGTCCAGAGTAAGGTGCTCCCATTTCCATTCTGGGATCTCCAATGATTAAAGACTTCCATACGGTCGTTGGTGTTCGCTTTAACTTGTAAATAAGTCACACATCTCTCCATGTATCTAGCCACATCTAACTTCATGACGGGCCACCAATAAGTTAACTTCAAATCTCTATACATTTTGGTACTACCCGGATGTATGGAGTACTTAGACTTGTGAGCGTCTTCCAAGAGTAGTTCTCGGTTGCAAACACGTCCTCGGAATAGTTTCAAAACTCGGGATAGGACCATAAGTCCTAAGTTAGGAAAGTTTTATAAAGAAGGAAAGATTTTATTGTAATATTCCATATTATGTTTTAGATCTTATGGGCTTGGGCTTATCATGTAATAGACATCTATTATATAAAAGAGTCTAGGGTAGAGGATTCGTGAATGAGAGTCATTTAGTTACATTCGCGTTTGTAATTCTTTAATGCTTTCATCAATAAAACAGCCGACTCGATAAAACTGTCGAGAGTATGATTTTTGAACTCTGTGATATTGTCAATTCTAATGGTTTGTGCGGTAAGCTCCAATTTTACTTGAATGGCCTTTAAGAAAGTTATGATTGTCTCGAGAGCTTCATCCTTTGTTCGTAGAAATGTGACCCAAGTGAAGCGGGAGAAGTCATCGACCATCACTAGGACGTACTTCTTACCGTGTATGCTTTGAGTTCGCATTGGACCGCACAAATCCATATGAATGAGTTGGAAAGGTCATGTGGTGTTGTGTTCTACTTTTAGCTTGTGAGTGACTTTCTTCATTTTTCCTTTTTCGCATGCATCACAGATGTGTGGTTTATCAAACTTGATCTTTGGCAGGCCATTGACTAATCCCCCAATCAAGAGTCGATTGATATTCTTGAAATTTAGATGGGATAGTCTTTGATGCCAAAGCCAATTTTTAGCATTAGTCACTTCCGAAACGAGACACACAGCTGTGGGAGGTGGAACTTGAGACATGTCGATTGTGTACAGATTTGACTTTCGAGAACTAGCGAGAAGTTCTTTGCCTTCATAAGTACGTACGCAACACCGTTCAGGTCTGAAATTGACTTCCAGTTCTTTGTCACAGAATTTTCCAATGCTCAACAAGTTGTGGCTTAGCCCTTGAACATAGGAGACATCAGAAATGGTGATGTTCTTTTGAATAATGTCACCTAGACCTTTGATTGGTGCTAAGTGATTGTTGCCAAACCTTACGTAACGGAAAGAACATAAAAGATAGCTTCAAAACACTTACCATAAAGTTCTGAAGATTTAACTCAAGTTCTGAAGAAGTTCTGAAGATGTTCTGAAGAACTTCTGAAGACAGTTTCTGAAGACAGTTCAGAACCACTTCTGAACTTTCTCTGTTATCTTGTTTGTTGTTACTTTAGACTTTCCAGTTTGTATATAAATAGAAGTTTGTTAGATCTTTAAAGTTGGTTGTTCTAGATTTGTTCTTGTACTATATATGACATATCTGTAATCTTTGAATATCAATACAATATACAACTTCAGTGTTCTAAATTCTGCGTTCTTTATTGAGTTTGTTGTTCATCCTTGATATCTGGGTTCTAACAATTGGTATCAGAGCCAATTCATCTTACGATCTGGTAATCAATTCAGTTACGTAATTGTTAGATCTGACAGTTTCTTAAATTCTTGAAATCTTGAATTAATATTTCGAAGATTAATTCAAATTGTGCTTCAATCATTACCAAAGGTGAATTAAGCGATCAATCAAATCAAAAATGAACAAAGACATCGCTTCCATCGGATCTGAAACAAAACCTCCTACCCTGTTCTTGGGCGAATATCATCAATGGCGGATTCGTATGATCCAATTTTTGGATAATATTGATGAAGCTTTGATGCAATCAATAGTGAATGGTCCTCTTGAAGTGTATGTGGAAAGCCCTGCTGTTCCTCGCACTGAAACAACTCCAGAAATTCCAGCAACAAGAATTAGAAATTTTTTTGGAGTGTAAAGTAATGCTGAAAAGGAACAAAGATAGATAAGAGAGCTCTTACTCTTCTGACAATGGCTATATCAAATGAAATATTCAACAGGGTTGATAGTTTAACTTCTGTAAAACCATGTGGGATGAAGTTGAGGCTCAGATGCAGGGGAAAAGCTCAAGCACAGAGATTAAACATATGTATTGGTACCTATGAAAACTTTAGATACAAGGAGGGAGAGGCTATTACTGATACTTATCACAGATTTAACAACATTCTGAATGATCTATGGAGAAATGGAGTTCATAAATCAAATTATGAAATCAATAACAAATTTCTGAACAATCTTGGTAATGAATGGTCAAGTTTTTCTGATAACATGATCACAAGAAATCTATCCAACAAATCCATTCATGATGTGTATGGTATTTTGTTCCAACAAGAGGACAAAATAAAGATCAGACAGAATGAGTTAAAGAAAACAAATGAGAATACTGTGGCTTTAATCAGTAAGAAAATTAATAGTTCATTAAAACTATGTGATATTCCTGAAACCAATATTTGTGATGGAAATGAATCAGATGAAGAACTAAAGAGAATTTCTGAAGGTATAGCCTTCATGACAAAGCTGTTTCATCAGAGATACAACCAGAAGTATAAGAACAAGCCTAAAATTGATGAAGGATCAAAGAAAGTATTTGGTCAAGAAAATGTTCCAAAAGATACTTCTGAACCAGCCAGGTGTTTCAACTGTGGAAAACCAGGGCACTTTGCAAGACAGTGCAAAATGCCTAAAGTCAAGAATACCGGTTATTATGAAAAGAAACATATGCTTTCTAAGAAGATGGATGTCAATCCTGCTCTAGTAACCAAGTATGTAGAAGACTGGCTGAATTGGACTGATGATGAGGCTGATGAAGAGGTTGCTCACCATGCAACAAATTGCTTTATGTGTCAGATGACTCCAGAAGACACACATTCTCATGATACTGAGGTAACCACTTCTTCTGAACTTATTTCTGAAACTATCTCATCAAATTCTGAAACTACTGAAACTTCTCAAATAAACTTACAAGATCAAATTCTGAATATGAATTCAGAATTTGAAACTTTAAGAAACAGAATAAAAGGAGAAGGTTATTAGTTAATCAATTCAGAATAGAAAGTTAAGTATACAAAGTAAATTGTCAAAATGCTTAAGAAACTCTTGAGAAGATTTCTAAAGAAAAATCTGAATTAAAAGAAAAAATGGATAATATGCAAAAGGAAATAGTGAATGCTAAATCTGAAACAGAGGTTATGAATATCAAAATGAATTTTCTAAATCAAGAAAGACTTGAGTTATACAGAAAGGTTAAGGAATTAGAAGATTTGAATTTCAAAAAGGGTCAAACTGAGCAAACTTTGAATATTTTAACAAGTCGGGCTAAGAATTCAAAATTTTACAATATAAAAACAGGTTTAGGATACACTGAAAGTCCAGTTCTGAAAAAAGCACCATCAAATTTATATGACATTTCAAACATGAAATTTTTTAATTAAAAAAGTAAAGGACTAGTAAGTGAACCTGTAGATCATTCTTTGCCTGAGAGAATTCCTTTTGTAAAAGCAGAAGTTTTGTTTGCTGATGAATCTGAAACACGTTCTGAAGAAATTAAGTCTACATCTGAACCTATTTCTGAAATCATTTCTGAAGAAAAGTCTGAGATCACTTCTGAACTTGTTTCTGAATCTATTTCTGAACAACTTACTTCAGAAGTTCATTAGAATTCTTCAAAATTAAAGAAAGAAGACATTTCTGAAGAAAACTTATGAAGAATTTTCAGATATTGAATCTTTAGATGATAAGGAAGAATTTTCAAAGATTTTCTTTGATGATTCTGAAAATGATTCTGAAGAAAAATTTAAACCATCATCAGATTCAGAAAGCAAAATTAAAATTTCAAAACTAAACAATTTTGCTTCAGAAATGACTCAGAACATATTCTCAGATTTAATGAATGCTTCAGATTCTGACAAAGATGATTCTTCAAAAGATATCAATTTTACTTCTGAATATTCCAAATTTTCAAATTCCACTAAAACTGAATTCTTCTTTAAAAGGAAAATCATCTATGTCAACTTCAGATTTCATCACTAGAGTCAAATCTTTTGAAGAAGGACAAACTTCAATTCCTAAATCTAAATCTCTTAACTCTAAAGTTAAGCAAAACAAAAATAAATTTTTTTATCCTAATATTCATTCTTTATCTGTTTCAGAGTTATCCTCTCTAGTATGTAAGAAAAAGGGAGACAACTTATCAGACAAAGACAAACTAGATAGGTTTCCTGTTTTTCATAAAAATGTTGTAACCAAAAACACCAAGATGAATAAAAGAAAGCATTCAGTTTCAAATCTCAAATTTGTTCATTCTTATTTCAATTCTGCACAAAATGGTTATCCTTCTGAATCAAATGTGATAAAACAAAAACAGAAATATAAAAGGAATTCTTTAGCATATGGCAAACCAAAAATGACTACTAATCTGAATAAGACCAAATAAGCAAACATAAATTCTGTGTTCTTTATTGAGTTTGTTCTTCATCTTTGATATCTGGGTTCTAATAATAGATAAATGTTTGGATAAAGCATTGTATGGACTTAAACAAGCACCAAGAGCATAGTATGACACACTCACAACTTTTCCTCTGAATTCCAAGTTCAAAAGAAGTACAATAGATACTACCTTATTTCTGAAAAAGGAAGGTGAGGATATGATTCTTATTCAAATATATATAGATGATATTATATTTGCTTCTACTAATCCAAAATTTTGTAAATTTTTTGAAAAGATCATGCAAACTGAATTTGAAATGAGTATGATGGGAGAGTTAACTTTTTTTTTATTGGTCTTCAAGTAAAACAGCTTCCCACTAGAATATTCATAAATGAATCTAAGTATGTTTCTGACTTACTTAAAAAGTTTAACATGTCTGACAGTTCTAGTATTCAAACTCCAATGGCAACTGCCACTAAACTTGAACCAGATTTATCTGGTAATTCAGTTGATCAAAAGAAATATAGAGGTATCATTGGATCTTTGCTTTACTTAACAGCAAGTAGACCTGATATAAGGTTTGCTAGATGTACTCGTGCTAGATATCAAGCTAATCCTAAAGAATCTCATCTTCTAGCTGCTAAAAGGATCCTTAGATATCTTAACGGTTCTCCTTCATTGGGACTTTGGTATCCAAAGGATTCTGGATTTGAGCTAACAGCTTTTACAGATGCAGATCATGGTGGTTGTAAATTGGATAGAAAGAGTACATCTGGTTCATGTCAATTTCTAGGTGACAGGCTTGTGAGTTGGTCTTCAAAGAAGCAAAACTGTGTCTCAACTTCTACTGCAGAAGCTGAATATGTAGCTGCTGCAATATGTTGCTCACAAGTTATTTGGATGCAAATTCAGCTTAAAGATTATGGCTACACTTTCAAAAAGATTCCTCTGTACTGTGATCCTAAAAGTGCCATAGCAATAATAGCCAATCCTGTCCAACACTCAAAGACTAAACATATTGATGTGAGGTATCATTTTATAAGAGATCATGTTGAAAAAGGTAACATAGAAATGTTTTTTGTTCAAACAGATTACCAGTTAGTTGATTTATCTACCAAACCTCTTGATGAGAAAAGATTTACATTTTTGGTAAGCAAACTTGGTATGATGAACTTGACTTCATAAGTATATTACTCACATCTAAGTACTAAGAATTCTCTTCTGAACTCATTTTCTTAAACTTCTGAACTTCATACTTCAGAATTTCTGAAATATTTTTTTTTCTCTTCAGAAGTTTCTATTTTTTTAAGAAGTACAGATTTCTTATTACCAAATTATTTGTAATAACTTTTCTATCACATTTCTATCTAGCTTTATTCAAGGGGGAGTTTAGGTAAAAAAAATTTCCTCTTCATTCTTGTTTCAAGAGGTAGTTTTTGATTTATCACTGTTAATACTGACAACCTTGATCTATTCTTATTTCAAGGGGGAGTTCTAACAGGAGATTTCTTTCTCTGGAATGCAATATCAAAGCATAGACACATTTTTCTAAGATATTCAATCATTTTTGAATTGCTCAAACTACTTCTGAAATACATCAAATTTTTTTCTTTCAGAAGTATGCATTTTAATATTTTTTCTTTCTTCTGAAAGGAATGTTTCATTTTTGAAATATTTCTGAAGAAATAATCATTAAAAGTATGGACAAACTTTTCTTGACACTTACTTTCAGTTATTCAAACTATTTCTGAATCTTCAAATTGTTTCAGATTTCAGAAATATGTAGTTTAAGTGGATTTCATTCATATTGTGAAGATATTTCATTGATTCTGAATTGTTTCCCAGAACTTCTGAACTTCACTTCTGAACTCTTTCTCAGAAGTTCTGAACTCTTCATTCATAAGATCACTACTCTTTGCGCGTGGCCGATGTGTTATTTTCTTATTGGCTATTCTTTAAACGGTTCATTAATCCAGATTACATGTTTAATCGTCATTACTTTTAGCCTACTTTTCTGCCACGTGTCCTACATCTATCTGCCACGACATAATCATACGATTAAACTCCATGACTTCATCATCTTCATCATTTTACTCCGATTTTTCCCTCTGAAACCTATTCTCTGCAATTTTTGAAAATCCTCAACTCTTAGAAGCTGAAAATTTGTCAATCATCTCTCAACTAATGCTGATCAACCGATTGTCTCTGCTAAATCTACTTTCAGCAATACTGATGATTCATCAAGCATACGATCATTCAAAATTGTTCCAAACACGATGACCATTGGTTCGATTGAAGTTCCATTGAACATAGACTTACTGATTGAAGACACTGCAACAAACATTATGGATGTCGTTGGTTCTTCAAACCCAAACCCTAACCCTAATGTTGAAATTGGGGGAAATAAAATGGAGCCGATTGAACTCAATTCTGAATCTTCTTCTCGAGTTGCTGCTTCTGATTCTACTGGTTATGGTCCTGATCTTTCCAAACAAACAATCCCAGTTGGTACTCGAAAAGCAATTCAGAAAAACAATGCTGCTCTAAACTTAAAATCTGAAGAGTTCACTAATGATCAACAAATTCTCATTGAGCTGTATAAAAAGCATCCATTCAGAACAACTATGACTAGGCACTTCCAAGTTCCTGAAGAATATTTACAGCAACTGTGGTATTATGCTGAAATTGATAAGAATCAAATGGCATTTCTTCTCTTATTCATGGTTATCGTTTCCACATAGTAACTACATATCTAAGGTCTATCCTAAAGCTTCCAAAACCAATTGTGGTTAATGGTCAAGAAACTTTTGATGTCATTCCTACCAATTCTGAGTTGTGTGCTGATTTCTTGAAGCTAGGATATTCACAAAATCTAAGTGCCTTAAGTTCTTTCAGAAGAAAGTATTTACCTCCAATTTGGTATGCTCTATTCACATTTCTTAACACCTGTGTAGCTGGGAAACATTCAAGTTTGGATCAAGCATCTGCTAATATGAGGATCATATTTCATGGTATTGCTTTCAACAAGAGATATGATTATGCAAATCTAATTTTTGAAGATATTCAGACTGCCATTTCCAAAAAGAGCAAGTATCCTTATATTCCATATTAGAGGTTCTTTCAAATTTTCATCAAAGGCGATATGAGGTCAGTTCCATCAATACCAAGGCTTGATAATGATGTGTTTGTTACATTGTTTACTATGGATAGCTTGAGGCCATCTCTTGCTAAAGAATCCTTTCCAAATGTTGTACCTCTGTTCCCTGAGTTATTGGCATACATCCATCCTAGGAACAAATGGTTAAGTGAGTATTGTGAATCAATGGAATTACCTAAACCAGTAATCTCTTCCCCTGATTCAAATCCTAGAGGTGTGTAAAGTGAGGGGTCTAGATCATTTAGTGAGAGAGGGGATGAAGTTCAAGGTGGGGAACAACCTCAAAGTGAAGAGAGGCAAAATCTACTGCTTCACGCAATCTACTGCTTCACCTGTTACTAGTCGGGCATCCACACAATCTACTGCTTCACGCTCTTTAGTGGGTAGTATGAAAAAGCCAGTGAGCCCATGGCAACTTTTGATAACCCCCCCAGCCACTCACCCATCTCTCAACAGAAGGGTGTTTCAACAACACATATGGGGCAAATAACTTATCTACCATTTCATTCTTCTGTGGAGGATGCAAATGTTGAAACAAAAGGATATATTCCCCCCTTCATAGAAATGTGCACATTGAGTCTGAGAGTCCACTCAGTGTTGAGCCTAATGATCCACTACATGTGGAATTCTTTCACACTAGCACACATCTTTCAGATGTCTGATATGCATTGAGAATTCATAGCATAAAGCACTTAATCTTACGCTTTTAGTAGTTTATTTTACAATTTATCCCTAAACTTGAGTCCTTTTATTTATTATTTTCCCTTTTCTTATTTCATGGAGCTAAGTAATGATTTACCTGTTTTATTTAGAAAAGGATGTAGATTAGTATTAAAAATATTGGTGCAGGCTGTTAATTGCTGCAACATTCTTGCAGTAGGGATGAAAAGTAACTTTTTGAAAAGCTTAATGGATTCAGCCGTGGATGAGCAAAGTTTAGACTTTCTGTGCAAGCTTCCTTCAAGCAAAGAAAAGATTTCTGACAGCTAATAAAAAGTTTGCATGAGCTCAAGATCTAGAAGATTTGCTTTTTGACTTTGTGTACGTACTTTATTATCCATTGGGTAATAGCATTATCCATTAGACTCTTATCTTTTGTTTCTTCCTCATGGTAGTATAAATATGAGGAGTTGATTTTCTTTTGTAATCATCCCACTTCAGATTGTAATCTGATTTTACTCTCTCTAATGCAAGTATGAAGTAATAAGTTATAAGTGACTTCTTGAGTTCTTGAGTTTTTATTTAATTATTGTTTACTGGAGTTATTTGCTGCAGCATTCATCCACTGTTTTACATTATTTCCTTCGCGTATAATTTACTTTCAGCAATTTACTTTCCGTCATTTACATTCCCGCATTTACTTTAAGTCATTTATTTCTTGTCATTTAATTATGTCTTTCCTTATTGTCTTTTACGTTTCATGTACTTTACTTTCAGCTATGAGTAGCTAAATACATTAGTGTGGGTATGAGACAAAGGGTGAGATTGTAAACCAAAGGAAATTGGACGTTGTTCTTCAATAACGATGTTCCAGTATTTCATTCTAAGTATTATCAAAACCAATCACACTTCTTGACGGGTTGATCACTTGGAAAGTGTTAAAGTGCCATTGACTTAGAGATAAGCCATTGAAATACACGTAAACTTGAATGATATAAGAGGTAGACTTGAGAAAGTTGCCGACAACGAGAGTTGTCATTTATATTGTTTAATTTATTAACTCCCAACGAGTTGGTCACTTATGAAAGTGTTAAAAGTGCACAAGGTTCATACATGAACTATTTAGAACACACACCAACTTGAATGATATGGGAATCAACTCGAAAGAGTGATTTTTAACAAAGATATTTGTTTATCCATAAATCTTGAGGAAACTGTTGTCACTTTCACTAGTCCTGATATCACATAGAAATATTGATTGAAAGCTATAAAATCAGTGCAATGGTTAAGTCCGAAAGGAATACCCTCAAGGTTAATGGTGCAACTAGTTATTGTGAACTACATACCGAAAGGTATTAGTCCTCTAACATTTGTGTTTACGTCTTACGATATGTCTTATACCCGTACTATCTTTATTATTCTGTCATATAAACTGTTAACCAAACAAACAATCAATCATATTCTTCAAATTCATCATCTGAATTAACTTCTTTCATCAGACTTTTAATTAACTTTTACTACAATCTCTGTGGATGATACTCGGTACTTTGTACCATTTTACTACTTGAAAGGCGATAGTAGGATCTAAAGTATACTTGCTTTTGATCTTATTTGTCACGTATCTTAGGGTATATAAAACACCTATCAAGTTTTTGGCGCCGTTGCAGGGGATTGGCAAGCTAAAAGTTTATTTTTAAGTACGATAAAAGATTTGAGATTTCTAAAACCGTTGAAATTGGTGTATGCCAAGAATAGACCGTGGAGAGTTACTTGAAATTGATCCTGATATTGAGTCCGCCAAAGGAGGGCTCAAAGAGAATTGTTGCTCAGAACCTTTCTGAAATGGCGCAACCTCCCCCATTTTTAGATGGACCACCACCATTTCCACCTTTTGGAGCACCACGACCACCACCACCTCCATTCGTTAGAAATCCCCCAGAACATCCTTTTCAAAACATTTTTCATCATGAGGATGATAACGGAGATGACACGGAGTCTGAAAATAATCATGAAATGGAAATGAACCAAGAGTGCAACCAATAAATATAGTAAATCTTGCAAATTCTAAAGATGGACGTATAATGGACTATGCCATCCCTGATTTTGAGCAATTTAACTCAGGGATAGCTAGACCCCATTTTACGACCACCCATTTTGAACCTAAACCGATCATGTTCCACATGTTACAAACAAATGGGCAATTTGCTGGAATACCAACAGAAGACCGGCACTCACACCTGAGATCCTTTCTGGAAGTCTGTAACTCATTCTTGATCCCAGGGGTGTCAAATGACTCCCTGAGACTTACTTTGTTTCCATTCTCCTTACGGGATCGAGCAAGAGATTGGTTAAATTTCTTAACCCCAAGTTCGGTAACATCATGGAATGACATGACCGAAAATTTCTTGCGAAAATATTTCCCCCCCATCAGGAATGCTAAGTCCCGAACAGACGATGAAGCTATTCCTGATGCATGGGAAAGGTTTAAAGAGCTGTTGAGAAAATGCCCTCACCATGGCATTACTTACTGTATTCAACTCGAGACATTTTACAAAGGTTTAAATGTCACTACAAGACAAATGCTCGATGCGACTGAAGGAGGTGCCTTCACAGCCTGTACCTATAATGAAGGATTTGCCTTGCTTGAAAAGATTTCTGAAAATAATGGACTTTGGGTTGATCCACGTGCTACATCGCAAAAGAAGGTTGTTGGAATTCACGATGTAGATGCATACACAGCTTTAACAGCTCAGCTTGCTTCCATGGCTAATATGCTTAAAGGCATCAGTTCAGGCCATGGAGCACAACCACCTATCTCTACACAAACTCAAGCAGTCCTCTCAGTGCAATGTGTTTGTTGCGGAGGGGAACATTCTTATGAACACTGTCCTACAAACTCTGAATCTGTAAACTATGTTCATAATAAGTCTGATCCATACTCCAACAATTACAATGCCAGTTGGAAACAACACCCAAATTTCTCTTGGAGCAGTCCATCTTTAAATCCACCTGCCCCAAAACAACAAACTCGAATTTTCAAAACCAAGCAAGCAGTTCAAATTCTCAAAATTTTCAGCCACAACAACAGTACCAAAGCAAACCATCTCAACCTCCACCTCCACCATACACCCCATCACCTTCTTTAGAGAAGACCTTAAAGACATACATAACTCACACACAATCAGCAATGGCTCAGCAAAATGCTACTATAGCCCAACTTCAATTAACAACAACTCAACAAAGTGCTGCCATAGCCCAACTTCAAACAACAACAAATCAGCACGGTGCATCCCTAAGAAATCTAGAGACACAAGCCAGTCAAATTGCTCTGAATCAAAACAATCGAGCCTTGGGCACTTTACCTAGTAACACAGAAATCCCAAAAGTAGAGCATGTGAAGGCCATAACCCTTAGGAGTGGAACAGAATTACCAGAAGCCATACAAAACACAGAACCAGCTAAGTCCATACCAAAGACTCCACCATTGGCACCAGATAGTTCAAACCCATTAGAAGACCAGTCATCTAAGGTTACCACCTGTTCTCCAAAAACTGATTCTCCTTTGTTAACAGAATAAGCCATTAAGAAAAAGTCTATAGAAGTAGAGGTTGTATTAGACTCAAAGACTAAGACCTCTAGCATACAAGACCCATCTTGCTCAACTCATTCAAATAAACCCGTCATTAAACCAGTTCCTCCTTATGTACCTTACCCCCAAAGGTTAAGGAATAATAAGGATGAACTGCAATTTTTGAATGTGTTTAAAGCATTGCATATCAACATACCCCTTGTTGAAGCAATAGAGCAGATACCCAATTATGCCAAATTCCTTAAAGATATCCTCGGTAAGAAAAAGAAATTAATTGAATATGAGGTTGTAGCTCTTACCGAGGGATGTAGTGCCCTTCTGACCAACAAAATACCTCCTAAGCTTAAAGATCCGGGAAGTTTTACTATTCCCTGTTCAATAGGTGGAAAGAAGATAGGGAAGGCTCTGTGTGACTTAGGTGCTAGTATCAACCTAGTGCATTTATTTGTGTATAACACCTTGGTACTAGGAGAGGCAAGATCTACAACTGTCACACTCATATTGGCCGATAAGACCATTGCCTATCCTAAGGGAAAAATAGAAGATGTCCTAGTTCAGGTTGAAAAGTTCATATTTCCGGCGGATTTCATTATTTTGGATTTTGAGGCTGATAAAGATATTCCTATAATTTTAGGAAGACCCTTTTTGGCCACCGACAGAACTTTGATAGACGTCTAAAAAGGAGAGCTGACTATGAGATTTCAAGACCAAAAAGTCATATTCAATGTTTTCAACTCCTTAAAATACCCTGACTATATGGAAGAGTGCTCTAGGATAAGTGAAATAGAAGAGTTGTGTTCTGAGATAGGAGTTAGAAAAGCCTCTAGGTTGGAAGAAGAGGATGATGCAATAGGAGAAGAGAGTGTTGAGAAGTTAAGTGTGGAAGAGGAGAAAGTTGTGACTGACCATGTTGCTAGGTTGGAAGTGTTGGAAAATAGTGAGCATAAGAGTTTATCTCAACCATCATATCACCACCTGACCTAGAGTTGAAACAACTCCCATCTCATTTGAAGTATGATTTTCTAGGAATAGAAGGCAAATTGTCTGTCATCAATTCATCTACCCTAGATTTGCATCAAGAAAAAAAGTTGGTGGATATGCTGAAGTTACACACAAAAGTATTGGGATGGACCATTGACGACCTAAAGGGGACTAGTCCTTCTTTTTGTCAACATAAAATTATCCAAGATGATAAGAACTACACAGAAGTGCAAAGAAAATTGTCTATTTTTAACAGAGCCATAAATAGGTTGTTAGGTCTCTCACCTCACATACAATCAGAGGATGATACACTCTTGCACACTACCTTTGAGGAATATTTGATTGATATTATGACTTTATGTGGAATGCTTGAGACTGAGAGAGAGAGAGGCTTACAATAAGACTGCAAATTTGTCCTTTGATGATAATGTGTGGATTAACTTTGTTAGACATTATTTATCACCCGCTACTCATAACAACTCCATATCTACGGAAAAGATGTTGCTTTTGTGTTGTCTTATAACAGATAAGCGAATTAATTTTGAAAATGACATTTGCAAGAGCATAAAGTACTATTTTGGAAGAGATAAAAAGGATATGGATGTTGCTACTCTAGAAGAGATGCTCATGATGCAAGACTTTCTTGGGAAAAACAACAACTTCACAGATCTGTGGGTTGATCCAAGAAAGAAATTTATAGAAGCAGTAGAGATGATGGAAGCTGAGTTAGTAGACAAAGGACCAAGGAAAATTAGGAAAGACATAAAGAAGATCAAGGCATTGATGGCCAAAGTCAAGAAGTTGAAGAAAGAAAAGGCAGCTGCTGTTGCTGCAACAACCACTACTGTGCAACAGGCATCTACTCCTTTGGAGTAGAACAGGTTCTAAATCATTTCCCTTAGTCTCCATGTTTTTTTTTCTTTATTTCTTTTTAGTATTAGAGTCAGGGCTACTTTGTTGTATTATTAGGATTTGTTTTTATGTAAGATTAAATGTGTCAAGTTTGCTTTTGAGTTCATAGCCCAAATAATTCCATGGTTCGGACTTGTCACCATTGGTTTATGTTCTTGCTAGAACTAGCACACACTTTTTGGGACACACTTTAACTCACACAATATACATTTGGGGAATGAAATAGGCCATTATTCTAAATACTAGCCATTTGTGCCCTCAAATATATCATACAAACCCCACAAAGCCAATGAGGGCATTGTCATATTTAAGTTTGGGGGAGGGTTGAGTTGTCCACGAAGGTCAAAAACAGCAATACAAAAGAGGACATCTATCAAATATCAACTTAGTTTGGAATATATTACAGCAAATGCAAGGGTCATACAAAATTGAAAAATTCAAAAAGAAAATCTTCTAAAAAAAAGATGTGTTAAAAGCATAAAAGATCAAAAGATAGAAACCCTACAAAAAGCCCTATGGACTCCAAATGTTTATTGTGTTGAGTTTAACAAAGAAAAGTTGTTGCTAGCATATGGTTCACACATAATTAATGGATATGATAAGTTTTCTAGGTATTTATGAAAGGCTATGGTACTTATATTAGCATGTTTAACATCATTAATGCACTTAATGCCTAATCTTCCATTTTTCAAAAATTTGAGTCATTTTTTATTTTGTCTTTTTGTTGTTTGGGGACAAGCAACACTTTAAGTTTGGGGTGTGATATGCATTGAGAATTCATTGCATAAAGCACTTAATCTTACGCTTTTAGTAGTTTATTTTACAATTTATCCCTAAACTTGAGTCCTTTTATTTATTATTTTCCCTTTTCTTATTTCATGGAGCTAAGTAATGATTTACCTGTTTTATTTAGAAAAGGATGTAGATTAGTATTAAAAATATTGGTGCAGGCTGTTAATTGCTGCAGCATTCTTGCAGTAGGGATGAAAAGTAACTTTTTGAAGAGCTTAATGGATTCAGCCGTGGATGAGCAAAGTTTAGACATTCTGTGCAAGCTTCCTTCAAGCAAAGCAAAGATTTTTGACAACTAATAAAAAGTTTGCATGAGCTCAAGATCTAGAAGATTTGCTTTTTGACTTTGTGTACTTTATTATCCATTGGGTAATAGCATTATCCATTAGACTCTTATCTTTTGTTTCCCCTCATGGTAGTATAAATATGAGGAGTTGATTTTCTTTTGTAATCATCCCACTGCAGATTGTAATCTGATTTTTCTCTCTCTAATGCAAGTATGAAGTTTTAAGTTATAAGTGACTTCTTGAGTTCTCGAGTTTTTATTTAATTATTGCTTACTGCAGTTATTTGCTGCAGCATTCATCTGCTGTTTTACATTATTTAATTCGCGTATAACTTACTTTCAGCAATTACTTTCCGTCATTTACATTCCGGCATTTACTTTAAGTCATTTATTTCTTGTCATATAATTATGTCTTTCCTTATTGTCTTTTACGTTTCATGTACTTTACTTTCAGTTATGAGTAGCTAAATACATTTGTATGGGTATGAGACAAAGGGTGAGATTGTAAACCAAAGGAAAGTGGACGTTGTTCTTCAATAACGATGTTCCATTATTTCATTCTAAGTTTTATCAAAACCAATGACACTTCTTGACGGGTTGATCACTTGGAAAGTCTTAAAATGCCATGGACTTAGAGATAAGCCATTGAAATGCACGTCAACTTGAATGATATAAGAGGTAGACTTGAGAAAGTTGCCGACAACGAGAGTTGTCATTTATATTGTTTAATTTATTAACTCCCGACGAGTTGGTCACTTATCAAAGTGTTAAAAATGCAATAGATTCAGACATGAACTATTTAGAACACACACCAACTTGAATGATATGGGAATCAACTCGAAAGAGTGATTTTTAACAAAGATATTTGTTTATCCCTAAATCTTGAGGAAACTGTTGTCACTTTCACTGGTCCTGATATCACATATAAATATGGATTGAAAGCTATAAAATCAGTGCAATGGTTAAGTCCGAATGGAATACCCTCAAGGTTAATGGTGGAACTAGTTATTGTGAACTACATACCAAAAGGTATTAGTCCTCTAACATTTGTGTTTACGTCTCACCACACATCTTATACCCATACTATCTTTATTATTCTGTCATATAAATTGTTAACCAAACAAACAATCAATCATATTCTTCAAATTCGTCATCTGAATTCACTTCTTTCATCAGACTTTTAATTAACTTTACTACAATCCCTGTGGACGATACTCGGTACTTTGTACCATTTTACTACTTGAAAGGCGATAGTAGGATCTAAAGTATATTTGCTTTTGATCTTATTTTTCACGTATCTTAGGGTATATAAAACACCTATCAATGTCCATATGCAAAGTGTATGTCACATTGCAACAACACCTATAGATACTCCTATTTTAGGATATCAAGGATTAGTTGGAAGTCCTGGTGGGGTGAACATCTCTAAAGCCACATTCAATAAATCACTTGTGATTCATGATGTGGTGACATCTACAGGCCAGCCTACTTCTGTAGGACTGCAAACATGACCATCTGTTGGTCCTGGTACTTTACCCTGGTCTTCTGAATTTTCAGAGTCTAAGACCTTTTGTACTTCTGAATTTGAAAAGATTCATAAGCACATAAAGGACTTATCTGAATCTTCCAATAAGGGGATGGAGGATAGGATGGAAAAGAAGTTGGAGGAGAAATTGGATGCTCTCAAGCAAACTACTTCTAATGATTTCAGAAGTTTTCAAGATGCAACTAAGAATTCCCTTTCAGAAGTAATTTCATCTGTATCTGCCATTAGTAAATCTATGGTGTCTCCACAACCAAATCTTTCTAACCTAGAAACTAAGGATGATATTCAGCAGATCTTGCAGATGTTAACAGATGTTCAGAATACTCAATCTCATTTGGATCAAAGGATTTCTGCTTTGGAATGTACTCCAGCAGTAGATACTTTAAAGAGGAAGCATGATGATCAGGATTCTGATAATCATGAGAGGGAGAAAAGAAGGAAAGTATCTGAGTCAAACAATGAAGAAATGTTGCTGTTAAAAAACTCTACTTCTGAACTTCAAGAGACTATGGATAAAACTTCTGAAGATGCTCAGAAAGACTCTACTTCTGAACCTCAAGTGGCTATGGATAAAACTTCTGAAGATGCTCAGAAAGTTGATAATTCTGAAGCGATTAAAGAAATTCTTATGGCTGAAGGTGATCAAGATATTTCTGAAGATGTTGGTATTATTTCTGAAAATATGAACATTTCTGAAGATGAAGGTAATGAGACAGAAAAGTTATCCCAGAATTCTAAAGAAAATACTGGTACAGATAATACAGATGTGCTACCAGATTCTAATGAAGAAATGTTGAATGAATATTTGGCTTTTGAAGAGGTACTTGGAGAACCTGGTGATCTTTCAGATGTGATTTTATTTGATGATGAAGTGGAGGTGAATGAACATAGAGAATTGGTGATTTGGAGACTACAAGTTCTGAATAGAGTGGCAAATGATGAAATAAGTGAAACTTTATGGAGTTAAGCCAATTCTGTTGGGTATAGGTATTTTTGAATAATCCAAGGAATCTGGAGTGTAGATTCTTGGATGAAAGATTGTTTATCTTCAAAGATTTTCTGAATCAATCAGCTGAATATTTTGATGTAGAGATGGATTTATGTCATATGCATAATGTTGAAGTTTCAGATGAGATTCTGATAGCTTGTTCAGAAAAATTAAAAGTCAGATTCAGAATGTGCATTTCTATTCCTTCAATCAATCTTCCTGTTCTTGAAGAACCAATTGTCGATCAAGTGTATGAAGGTGATACACTATTTGATAGTTCTGGAGAAAGTCAGCTTATCTTTCCAGAAGACTCTTACAAAGATATGTACAGAAGAAGTCTAAAGTATGCAACTTTAGAAGATTTTGTGAATGATGAATGGCCTGCAGATCATACTTCAAAAGTAAGATCATTCCTGCAAGAACATGGAATTCAAGAAATGCATGATTCCACATTGATAAAGCTGATAAGGTGTATGTCTAAAACAGTTGAAGATGATGTACAAGTTATAAGATTTGGTGCTGAGAGAAGGAATGGTACATTAACTGAATTTACTCAGTTTGATTTCTACAAGTTAAGATTACATGATAAACTTACACTTCTGATGTGTCAAAAAGGAAGACTCAGAACTTGTTTTAGAAGTTAGAAGAGTGCTGGGTATATACATCAGAAATCTTATCAAACATGACTTCCAACTTGCTTTAGAGTATAGACTGACTAAAGTTAATTTGTTGGAGCCAGTGAGCATTGAAAGACATGGTCTTACAAGAGTTTTCACAAATCCAAAGATTGGTTTCATTTATGAAACAGAAGGAATCAGCACAAGAACATTCATTGTTTCTGATATACCAAAGTATTCAACTTCCACTCCGCATTGGTTAATGAAGTATGCTGAATTTTTTGTTGTTTCTCCTGAAATAAAAGAAGAAATAATGTATTTGATCAAAGAGAGAATAAATTTCAGAGATTACATAAGAAAAAATTATCTGGCTGGTCATACAAGAGTGAATACCATCAGAGGTGCTGATTATATTCTGAGTAATTTGTATGATTTCCATATTCATACTAAGAAGCAAGATATTGAAGAAGTTTTAAAGCTTACTCAGAAGACAAGAAGCTCAAAAGCCAGCATAACTGAAATAGAAAAGAAAAAAGGAAAAGAAAAAGTTTCTGAAAATGATCCAGAAGAAATTATTCCTGTTAGACAAGTCTCTGAGTCTGAACATTTGCAAGATCAAAGAATTGAAGAAAATGCTTACACTATGTTTCTTGAATATTTTCATCCAGAAATATTCATGGAATATGAACAAAAGTTCAATTACATTGACTGTTGGATCAAGAAGTCTCATGGATGGAAGCAATGGTATACAAACATCATCAGAAAAATAAGAGTTCCTGTGAGTGAAGCAAGAAAAGAAAGTCCCATTGTGAAAGTTGTTACTGCTGATATAAAGTCAAGGAACAATTACAAATATGCTTACTTCATTGTGGAAAGGAAGAATGGTGAGATTTCTACATTCTTAGAAGCTGATTTTCAAAATGTCTATCTTAGAGACTTACTCAGAGTTTATAAAAGTCTCTATCCTTTTCATGATTCAATTGCCAAATTCAGAAAGTCA
The DNA here is from genome assembly GCA_036898165.1 of Silybum marianum. Classification (NCBI taxonomy): domain Eukaryota; kingdom Viridiplantae; phylum Streptophyta; class Magnoliopsida; order Asterales; family Asteraceae; genus Silybum; species Silybum marianum. The sequence goes on from CM072534.1 coordinate 7,890,227, forward strand.
TTTCCAGTTCTTAGAGATGGTTTATAAAGAGAATTTATTTGGGCTGCTAAAACAGATTTTCAAGTTGCATATGTTCTTAATAAAGGAAAGGTTCATCTGAGTAGTCCAAACTTCAGCTTACCAAACATTGAAAATCTTAAACGAAGCGCTCTTGTTGTTCAGCCTCCAGGTTTTGTATGTAAGTGCTTTGAAAAGTTGTTGTTTATCAGATTTGAATAAATGCACAAATGTTGTAATGGGACTCTGATGGCAATAAGAAATAGATTGGAAAGAAGAAAGAACAAAAGACAGAGAAGTCTAAGTGATGATGAATGGGAGAAGTACAGAAAACTTGCAAAAGAAATGCTCAGAAGAATTGAATCTTCGTTGGACTACAGAAGTCTTATTTTAAAAGATGTCAGACAGATTTTAAACTTCTGGAGCTATGATTTGAATTTTTGAAGCTAAGGGGGAGATTCAAAGAACATAAAAGATAGCTTCAAAACACTTAGCATAAAGTTTTGAAGAGTTTACTCAAGTTCTGAAGAAGTTCTGAAGAAGTTCTAAAGAACTTCTGAAGACAGTTTCTGAAGACAGTTCAGAACCACTTCTGAAATTTCTCTGTTATCTTGTTTGTTGTTACTTTAGTCTTTCCAGTTTGTATATAAATAGAAGTTTGTTAGATCTTTAAAGTTGGTTGTTCTAGATTTGTTCTTGTACTTTATATAACATATCTGTAATATTTGAATATCAATACAATATACAACTTCAGTGTTCTAAATTCTGTGTTCTTTACTGAGTTTGTTGTTCATCTTTGATATTTGGGTTCTAACAGTAACCACCCTTTTTCTCTTTGTAGTTGGCAAGCAGCTCCTTTTGTCCAGTCATGTGCTTGGAGCATACAGAATCTAAGTACCACACATGACTGGCCTGCACAAAATCAGGAAAATTTAGGTACCCATTTGTAAATGGGTCCATCGGGGTTAGTTGACTTAGTATCCTGAGGAGCCCATTTGAAGTGGGATTTAGGTGCGTTAGTCATAATCGTTTTCGGAACCCATTTATAAATAGGAGGGATTGGAAAAAAAAAATCATGTGATGATTATTGAAAGAGTTATGCATGTTAGGATAGTAACCACAATCATGATTGAAATAATTCAATTGCATAAAGTCATTCACACCGCAATTCGAGCAACAAATTTTATTTCTAGAAAAATGAATTGTGTTTAACAGAACGAATAGTGCAAGGAAATTGAAAATTGCGATTGGTTCTTCTAATATTTGGTAATTTTGAAAAAAGAAAGTTGTCGTTTTTGCGGGATGATGACTTTGGAGCACTTTTGCCTTTTTCGATCCAAACTTTCTTTGACTTTAAAGTGCGAAAAGCTGAAACATGAACATAACCATGGTTAGCATTTTTCACATAATGAGAATTGATGGGTTTTGAAAAATGGGTTTGATCCTTTTGGTTAGAATTAGAATTGATTGTAGAGCACTCATGATTAATTTCTGGAGTGAAAATTGTTTCCATTGGTTTCTTACCTTTATCTAAAAATTCCCCATGACTTGGAAGAGTTGGATTGAAGTCAAATTCAGAAATAAAATCATCTAATTGTTCCTTGGATTGGAGGTTGCAAGAGGAATCAATGTACTCGTCAAAACAAGACATTTCCTCAAAATCATCGAAGTCATCGTTGGAAGTTCGAGAGCTGCTTGGAATAGTTTTGACTTGGTCATCCAAATAGGTGCTAACAAAAGCTTTGCACGTAGAAGCCTTGGATATTTTATCAAGTTCAGTTTGCAAGGCTCTTTTTTCAAGTATTTGAACTTTTAACATCAAATTTTCCTTTTCCTTTTCCGAAGAAGAACGCTCACTTTCTAATTCCTTTTCTAATTGGATTATTTTCTTTTCTAAAAATAAGGTAGGAATGTAAGGTTTGTAATTTGGAGGTTTCATTTGAAGTTCTTCGTCGGTATAGGAAGGAAAGTAGTTGTTAGGAAGAGTTTCTTTAGAAGTTTCTTGTTCCACTTGAGTTGGATAGGAAAATGGAATTTGATGATACTTTTTATTCTTCCTATTACAATCAGCTTGTCTCTCGACTTTGGGATCTGACTTCATGAATTAAACTTTGTATTCCGGGCCAAGGCCAAGATACTCAAATTTGTATAAAGTCGGTGTATTGTAAATTGCTTCGTCTAAACATTTGGGATTATTTGATCCGAATCCGGCTTTACAACCTAAATCTTTTGGAGTATTTAGATGAATGGTTTGTTCCGTTTGACCAATTTTATACAGCTTGAGTTCCAAATTTTTGAGTTTTTCTAAAAGGTCATTCCTTTGAATAATGGAAAACTCATATTTTTGAGAAAAATCTTTGGCCTCACTTTTGGTTTGATGAAGTTGAGTTGTGAGGTCCGAGATTTGTTGTTTTAGCATGACATTCTCATTGTGAAGTGTGGCTTTTTCCGATTGTAAATTTTTCGCAATGTTTTGTGAAGTAGCAAGTTCCGATGAAATATTCAAAAGTTGGTTGTGATTATTATCTAGACATGCTTCTAATTTGGAAACCAAGAGTTTCTCGGTTTTCAATTTAGATTTAAACTCTTGCAATTGGATCATCATGTCATTCATTTGATTCACGAATTTATCATAGTCAAAATGGCTACCTCGGATATGTAGTCGGAAGCGTTGGTTGTGGACTCATCAGTCGAGTCGGAGTAAGCCATTAAACTGAAGTGAGCTTGATGCTCAGTTTCCAAACCTTCATCATCATTTCCATGGTTCAGCCAGTGCTCATCTTCCGCCATTAAAACCTTTCTAGACTCCTTTTGTTGGCTAAGTGAAGTAGTTGGAATCTTTGACTATTGGCTTTTTGCACTCTCGGGCATAATGGCCGGATTTGCCACAGTTGTAGCACAAACTCATTTCCCCTTTGAATTTGTCTTCAGGTTTGACTGGCAGACAGTGCACATCTCTTTTGGGCTTTGATTCAAACATGGCCTTGAGCTTATAATTCTTAGTTCCCGAAGCATAGCGTTTTGAATAGGATTGGAACGACGAGAGAATTTCTTTTGAAAATCTTTAGTGAGCAACAAGTGTTGTTTCACCATGACTTCATCATTTAAATGTTCCTCAAGTAGTGTTTCCTCTTGAGAAGTCTTGATTCGGTCGATCAAACTTGACACTATGTCAATTCTTGTGAGCACGGCCCGCGTTCCGCTGCCGTACTCCTTCCTATTTAAAGCATCTGGCACTACATTTGCTTTACCAGGATGATATAACAAATCACAATCATAATCTTTAAGCAACTCTAGCCAACATCGTTGCCTCATGTTTAGCTCTTTTTGATCGAAAACATACTTCAAACTTTTATGATTGGTGTAGAGAGTGCACTTGGTACCATAAAGATAGTGTCGCCACAACTTCAAAGCGAAGACCACCGCCGCTAATTCCAAATCATGGGTTGGGTAATTCTTCTCATGTTCCTTGAGTTGTCTTGATGCATAAGCAATCACCTTGCCCCTTTGCATTAATACACATCCCAATCCCATCTTCGATGCATCACTATAAACCACAAAATCTTCATCTCTTTTTGGAAAGGAGAGAATCGGTGCTTCACACAATTTCTTTTGAAGAGTCCGGAAAACCTCTTCTTGCTTGTCGGTCCAAAAGAACTTCACGTCCTTCCTTGTTAATGCCGTCAGCGAAGATGCAATTTTAGAGAAGTCTTGAATAAACCTTCGGTAATAGCCCGCCAATCCTAAGAAGCTTCGAATTTCGGACGGATTCCACCTTCACTCCTTCTTGAGTGACAACATGCCCCAAAAATTGTACTTCTTTAAACCAGAAGTCACATTTACAGAATTTGGCATATAACTTTTCCTTCCTTAACACCTCGAGGACTTCTCGAAGGTGTTGCTCATGGTCTAATTCGTTCTTAGAGTAGATAATGATATCGTCAATAAATACAATCACCGATTGATCTAGGAACGGTCGACATACACGATTCATTAAATCCATGAACACCGCTGGCGCGTTTGTCAACCCAAACGACATCACTAAGAACTCATAATGCCCGTACCGCATTCTAAACGTCGTCTTTGCTACATCATCCTCCTTCACCTTCACTTGATAATAACCTGATCGTAAATCGATCTTTGAGAAGCAACTCGCTCCTTGTAGTTGATCAAAGAGATCGTCAATTCTCGGAAGTGGATACTTGTTCTTCACGGTCACCTTGTCTAGTTCACGATAGTCAATGAACATTCTCATAGTGCCATCCTTCTTCTTCACAAATAAGACCGGAGCTCCCCACGGTGACAAGCTTGGTCTCACGAAACCCTTCTCAAGGAGATCTTGCAATTGCGTCATCATCTCTTGCATTTCGGATGGTGCCAACCGGTAGGGTGCTCTAGCAATCGGAGCGGCCCCCGACACTAGATCTATTCGAAACTCCACTTGTCTATCGGGTGGCAAGCCGAGTAAATCTTCGGGGAAGACATCGGAAAACTCATTAACAACCCGAAGATCATCTAACTTCCTCTTCTCTAACTCCGCATCTAAAACATAGGCTATATACGAAAGGCATCCCTTGGCTAAACACTTGCGCGCCTTTTCCAAGGCTAACAAAGCTACCTCGCCTTCCCTTCTCTCCCCGTAGACTACCGCCATATTACCATCCACTAACGGAATTCGGATCAATTTCTTTGAACATAAAATTTCGGCTTTGTTCTCGGCCAACCAATCCATCCCAATTATCACATTGAATCCTCCTATAGACATAGGCATGAGGTTTATCCCAAACTTAATCCCTTCGATATCTACGACACAATCCTTAAGAATATCCCGAACTAGAACTTGCTTGCCATCGGCAATTTCAACATATGGGCATCCTCCAAAGTACTAGTAGGTACACGTAAATTTGGGTAGAAAGAAGTGGACACAGAAGAAAAAGTAGCACCAGAATCAAAAAGAACATGAGCGGGTACGGAGTTAACAAGGAACGTACCCGACACCACGTCCGCCGATGCTTTCGCTTCATCCGCCGTCATTTTGAAAGCTTTTCCCACAATCTTCTGCCCACTTCCAGCTTTAGCTTAAGGATTCATCGGCCTCAACTTCGGGCACTCGTTTCTGTAATGGCCCGGCTCCTTGCATTTGAAACACGTGGCCACCTTGGTCAGGCAATCACGAATTTGATGCCCACTCTTCCTACATCTATGACAATTATTCGAGGCCGGGTTGCATTCCCCAAAGTGTCTGCTCCGGCATTTGGAGCACCAACTAGCTTCCTTCCTAGAATTGGGCCTTCGGTTGTTGTTGGTGTTGAAGTTTGGTCTTTTGGGAGGCGCAGAATGTCTTTCCCACTTTCTCTTTTCCCCAACCACTGATCTTTCTTCGATGCCCAAGTTGCGGGCATTCTCATTATGTTGGGCTTCCTCAATTGCCTCTCGAATAGTAGAGGGATTTGAATCTCGAACCATATCCATCATATCTGTTGGCAAACCTTTGATGTAAGCCTTTATCTTTTCCTTCTCATTTGGGGCCACAAGCCCTACCAACCTCAACTTCTCCACAAACAATCGGGTGTACTCTCTCACAGTCTTGCTCTCCTTCTTGAGGGCCCGAAACTCATCAGCAATCCGGTTGATAGCCCTTTCATTACAATACTCTTCCATGATCTTCGCTTTGAACACCTCCCATGTGAGCATAGAGACGATCACGGACCCAAGGGTGACCGTGGTAACATCCCACCATGTTAGGGCCTCTCCGTGTAGCATTTACGAAGCAAACTTCACCTTTTGCCTCTCTTCACAATCACTCGAGCTAAAAGCTTGCTCGATCTCTCGCAACCACCTGATGCACTTTACCGGGTCATCCAAACCAGAAAACTCGGGTGGTTTAGTACAAATGAAGTCCTTGTACGAGCAACTTCTTTCCGCTCGCCTCACCTCAGTCACAGGTGTCTCCTCAGTTGCCTGCCCGGTTCCATTTCCCCCGGAACCCACAATGATGTTCTCAGCAGTGGCTTCGTGCCTTCCGGCACTGGCCTCGCGTTCCTCAAACATCTTCATCATTGTTTCATGTTGTTGGGCAATAACAACGTTTACCGCTCGTAACAAACGGACTTGCAGTTCATCTTGAGAACCCGCCACCACTATTAGCGGATTTCCCGGACCGAGGTTAACTTCCGGTATACGATCTATTCTGGGTATAAGTATTGTTGAGATAGCCGGGATCAGAGGTGGTTGAGTGATATCTGCTATGCTATGATTATGTCGTCCGCGTCAGCTTGTGATCTAGTACATCTTAGTTTGTCAAGATGATTAAACAAGAGTAAGACAAAGCTAACATAAATGCGTATAACACGTTCACCAATCATTGCAACAATATAAAATACGCATACTCAGAATACAATGCAACCAAAATAGCATTAGCTATGTGATATCTTGGATATATCATATACACAAGAATCCCTATTACCAAAGTCACATTTCATGATTAGCGCATTTCCCTCGACTCTAAAGCTCTCCTATCTCAAGAGTGCCTACCCATCCTCACAATTTAATACTTAAAGTTTCAGCTTAAGTCTAGGCATCTTAAGTTCACACCTAGTTCGCTTAAACTAGAGCTTTGATACCAACTTGTAACACCCAATGAGAGTTAATTTAAACCAAATAAATACGGAATACTACTTCATAAATAAACATCACCCAAAACATGGGGAGGAGTAATAGAGTTTACAACTTCAAATGAATACTAGATGAGAACCTATTAATCTATACAACTTAAAATACAGATTAAGTACGGGTGTCTCTAAATCCTCAAAATATACTTCCAAGCAACACCGTCTATACACACGAAGGTGTACTTCAAAAAGGATGCCTTTATCGGCATCTAGCTTCACTCAACCCTTCAAGCCCCACTAGGACGCTCACCTGTTATACATGTCATTTTAAGAAAAAGTGTTAGACTTAAAGCCTAGTGAGAACAAACAGTTCAAATATGGAAAGTTAGTAAATCTTCGAAATCAGTAAATAAACATTTAACCAAAAAGCCTTTCCAAAATCCTTTTTCTTTTCTTCCGCGATTTACACCTAAAAGATACGCCTTCTTTCTTCTTGAGGGAAACATACGGGAGTGACCGGCCATCGCATCAACCTCGACCCCAACCGGGATCTTAGTTGATGAAAGTAAGCACGACCAAATATCAATCTTCGGCTATACTAGTGACAAGGTCAACCCTAAAACTAGGATGTATTACTTATCACTCTTCCGAACAAGCTCAACCCCAAACTAGGATTTATCACTTGCTCCTTTCCTCAATTACTTCTGACTATTGTGCCTATGGATCCATTTACACTAGTCTAACATCCTAATACATCCATTTCCGATGTATTAACTTCCCTTCACAAATCTTTGTGAAGTATTATACCATGTTTCCAAAACCTTCCTTCCCAAAATTAGGTCAAAATAACATTTAGGTTCATACATCATATTTTCTATCAATAAAATCGTAAAAGTATTTTAAAACCGTCCCTTGTACTCATTTCATCATTTTAAAAGAGAAACCCTAGATGATACATTTTGACCTAGTTTTCCCAAAATCTTCCAAGTATAGAGATACTTGTTTTAACATCATATAGAAGGTAAAATACATCATTTGACATGTATAAAGTTTTAGAAAGGTAAGAATGAACTCACAAGCTAGAGTTTGAGGAAACCCTAGAAAAGTCTCTACGATGGAGAAGATGAGAACTTGAAGAACACCACCAATGGAAGCTTTAAATACTTGAACCACCCTTGAATCCTCAACTTGGAAGGAGTATTAAATGTGTTTAGATGAAGTAGGTGAGAAGAGGGAAACCCTAAAATCGCCTTCAATGAGATGCTCTCAATGCTGACTTTAATATTTGATAAAAATGAGAGAATCAATTGAAAAAAAACGTGCTTAAGGTGCGATTCTGAACAACACGGTCGACCTTGTCCTGCGATGTTGACATGGCAGTATCGCCATGTCAGTATCGCCTCTTCAGTACCGTAACTCCTGGTTCTGGGCTCGATTTTCCTCCCAGGCGACACTGCCCTCGCGATGTTGACATGGCAGCATCGTCATGTCACAATCGCCCGTCTGGTACCGTAACTCAACATCGGACACACCTGATTCAAGGTCTTGGGCCTGGCTATATTGACATGGCAGTCTCGTCTGGCAGTCTAGCCGGGGAGGTTCTGAGTGTGGTTTGCCTTTGTTTTTCGTTCGCTTTCCTTCGTTTCGAAGTTACCCAATATTTTACCGATGAAACACTTCATCTAAAATATCGAAGATCATAATGTTGGAGATGCTTATAACATAAAATCTTAATCACCAAAATTCTGGGTGTTACATTGGTGAACTTCATCGTCATGTCTCTCACAGTTTGATCACTCGACATTTTCGCAAGAACGAAAATACCTCTTAAGATTGTTGGAGGATTTCAAACAATAGGGAGAAAAAGAATATTGCAGAAAATAAACCCGGATAAAGAAGTAAGATCGTGTGAGAGCTCGCTTTCCTTAAGAGGTATTTCGACCATATATGCCCGGGTATCACAAATTTCTGTCGAGGATAATCTCAATTCTCGGTATCGATAATGGCATATATCAATCCTCTTTATACCACAAGAAAACCATAACCGATTATGCATTAATACTGATAATAATACCTAGATTAATGAGATTAGTTGTTGGACAAAATTAGAGGGAGTTACCAAAAAAAACTCATCAGTTTCAAACTGATACACGGAGCACGACCAGTGCCAATTCAAAGAAGAAAAGAGCACGGCGGTGCCAAACTTTTGGTTTCAGCGCACGACCCGTGCGATTTTCTTGAATGAAAATGCACGACCAGTGCTAAAGCTTTTGTGCCTTAGTAAATTGACAAACAACACCGCCCAACAATCCTGAGTTCTTGCTGTTAAAAAAAACAGTCCCGGGTTCTAGTTAGTTTACACGAGTGTGAACTCCATACCTCGTATTTCATGTTATAGCTTAACTATTAATCCCATTATTATCATGTTAATTCATTTTTTAAAACGCATCGATGATTTCACTAAAATCACCAATAACCAATACATTTGTACATTTGTTAACCACAAGGCTTGTGGCGTACTGGTTAAGACTTGTGAGGGATGAGGCTAGATAACCCATCTACCCAGGTTCGAATCCAGGCGCAAACAACTTGTGGCCATTGGGGAATTATCTCAGGGTAGCATGCTTTAGCAGTCTTAAATTTCCCAGGGATTAGTCTAGGAAATTGCCTAGGATACCCTTTCCAAAACCAATATATTTGTTACAACCATGGACGTTGTATATGCTTTGAACCGCCAGGTATGTACTCTCTACATCTTTGGTGGGTAAAAGAAATCAATTAATTCTTGGTTTCTAGGGTTCTTGTTTTGGTAGCGAGGTTTTCATCTCTGTCTGTAAATGAGCTTAGTGGAGTTCGCTGGTACATTTCTAATTTAATATCTCAAAATTGTGTCTGATTCAAGGCTGATCTAATATAAGCTTTACATTATTTTCGTTAAAAGTTTATTTAAGATTTAATCTAATTTTTTAGTCGTATTTAGTGCTCAAAATGTTGGAAGCAACTCAGAAGAACATACGAAAGGTACACATGTAGAAACAGAAATAATGTTGAGGCCTGTGTTAATCACAATGTCCTTAAAACAAATCCATCACACTATTGGACGTTTATTTCCCTCGATACAACAACATCAAAGGTTTTTCGAGACCGCCTAACCGAGCTAGGACCGGAGTTTACGTTGACAGTGACATGCAACAATTAATTTGGTATTTAAATAGAAAATTAAAACTGTTTTAAACAATTTTAATTCTACCATGAATTCATCAGTTATGAAAAAGATTTTTTTTAGCAAAATGTGTCTGAACTTTTACACAGCTGCAATTAACCTAAACCAATATCAGTTTACATTGTTTCAACTTGTAAACTCATTTTCGCGTCACTCATCCACCTATGTAGGATGGCTTAAATAACCTTTTACCGACTTCAATGTCCTTTCAAGTACCCTACTTAACTTGTTGATTAATTTCTCAGGAATTCCGATTTTGATGTTCAATATACCGAAACGAAGGTATCACGGAGAAGAACGCAAAGTTATGATACTCTACATAATGTGAGATTATATAAGTTCCAAAATTTACGTTCCGAAATGGGCAAAAACCTATTTTTCCAACATAAAATGCTAGCTAATGAGATTTTTGTAAAAATAGGGGTCTTTGAAAAAGATTTGTAGAAGTAGGGGTGTTTGATAATTGTTTGTAGAAATAGGGTTGTTTTGAAGGAGCCCACCATTTTTATAATTTGATTATAAGAATTTACATTTTTAACCCTTATGTATTTATATATTTTACCCTCTAACTTACATATTCCTTATATTGTAATATATTAAATATTGGTATCAATTTGAATGCATAATTGAGATTTGTTTAATTATATAATTTGCAAAAAATAAAACATGTATTTTAAATAAATTAATTCATACATAATATATAATAAGGGTTAGATATGAAAATTTTATAAAATATGGATATAAATAAAAAAGAAGAGTTAAATACAAATTTGGTCCTTGTGGTTTACATAAATTAATGTATAAGGTCCCTGAACTTTCTTTTTAACGAATAGCATCCCTATGGTTTCATTTTTATAACAAATATGGTCCCTCCTACTAACACCGTTAGTTTAAGTGGTGTTAGTGAAGGGTAGTTTAGTCTATTAACTTTTCCTCTCCATTTACTTTCATTCTCATAACACATATGGCCCCTCCATCAACTTTCATTTTATTAACAAATTTGGTCCTTCCATTACTTTCAATTTTATAACAAATTTGGTCTCTCATTTTAATTAACATACATAAAAAAATGGTTAAATAGATAAAAAAAAATTAACTAATTTACTTAAACTAATTAATATACACTAAAAATGATTATAATAAAAGAATAAATTAATAAACATATAAAAATCCTATAATTCAGATTATTAGTATTATTTTAGTGATTAGTAAAACATTTGACTGGTAAAATTTAACACTAATGCTATCTTTAGCAATTTCGGTTAAAAACGGTCTATCTACTTTAACCTTAAAAAAATACATATTTTGAATGGTTTGGTCAATTACAAATCTTATTGGATTGTTTACCAACACAAAATTATGTAAGTATTGATTGAATAAAATTCATTTAATATTTACATAAATTGTGTTGATAAACGATTTAATAGGACTTTTTGAGTGTCTGGATAAAGTACTTATATCGGTGTCAAACTAATAATTAGGTGTTTTTCAAGAAGGTACAACATTCTAACTTATAATAAGTTGATAAAAAAATTTATAGGAAAAACATAAGTTGTTTCAAATAATCTATCTCAAACACCCCCTAATTATTTAACTCTCAAATATTCTAATAACTATAAATAAAAGTAGACTATTTATTCACTAAAAATAGTATTTGCAACTTGAAATTACGATAAAGACAATCGCATTTAAAATTCAGATCAAAATATTTTTTAGTGTGTTTTTTAAAGTAGAAAGCTTAAATACGTAAAAAACTATTAGATGTATTTGATCCAATAAATATGATTAATTTCATTTTTTGTACCTAAAAGCAATAAGTTAATCTTTTATATTTTATTAAAAATTTATTTTGAAAAGGTAAATTGATAGACCATTTCTATCGAAATTGTTAAATATAGCCTTAGTGTTAAATTTTAACAGTCAAATTTTTTGCTAATCACTAAAATAATACTAATAATCTAAATTATAACATTTCTATATATTTTTTAATTTATCCTTTAACTATAGTCGTTTTTAGTGTGTATTAATTAGTTTAAGTAAATTAGTAAATTTATATTTTTATATCTATTTAACTATACTAATTTTTCTTGTATTTCAATTAAAATGAGGGACAAATTTGTTATAAATTGAAGGTAGAGGAAGGATCAAATTTGTTATTAAAATAAAAGTTGATAGAGGGACCATATGTGTTATGAGAATGAAATTAAATGGAGAAAAAAAGTTAATAGACTAAACTACCCTTCCCTAACAACACCAGTTTAACTAACAGTGTTAGTAGGAGGGATCGTATCCGTTATAAAAGTGAAACTATAGGGATGCTCTTTGTTAAAAAGAAAGTTCAGGGACCTTATCCATTAATTTATGTAAACCACAGGGACCAAATTTGCATTTAACTCAAAAAAAGATGTAAGTTAGAGGATAAAATCCATAAATACCTAAGGATTAAAAATGAAAATTCTTGTAATAGATTATAAAAGTGGTGGGCCTCCTCATAACAACACTATTTCTACAAACAATTATCAAACACCCTTACTTCTACAAACCTTTATCCGAAGACCCCTATTTTTACAAAAATCTCGCTAACCAACTTGCAAGGATTTGGAGCTTTAAACTCCAATTCAATCATCTATGTATTCATGTAATCACACTGTGTTCTTCACCATTCCTAAATCATAATAATTCCTTATATACATCCTATGATTTGTCAAGTAGTTGCTTATCTGTATTACCTACTTTAGTTCTTGTATTCTTGAAGCCCTTTAAAATTCATAAATCTGAAACACATGTTAATGACTTAATAGATGAGTTTTTATACACGGACTGACTATAATTCTTATTTAGAAAATCATCTAGCTAGGCTATATTCTAGCTAGCTTTTGATGATTTGGTCAATGCCCTTGTTTTCATTTTTCTTTATCATTTCCAAAACATTTGTTGGGTATACCAAATAAAGGGGTGTTTACAGACGCATATCCGATAAGCGCTTACTGTCAATAGTCACTATTCTTACTTACCTTGTAACCAAGTAAGTGCTTACCCGGTAAGAGTCATCGCCCTTCTTACCTATCAGGTATGACTTATTTGACTCTTGGCTTTCTTCTTACCGGGTAAGATTATCGGTCCTTGTTATGCTCACCCGATAAGTTAATTGAACTAGTAAGCGTTTACCAAGGTAAGTGTTTAGTAAATGGACACTAAGTTTGTTATTGAAGAACCTCTTGTAATATCTACAATCCAAGAGGATGACTTAGAGGAAGGGTACAAGTTACAACTTAAAAAATTGCAGCTATGTTGCCCATTGACTCAACTACTAATTATCTTGTACAATTGTATTAATGTATTATCAATTATCTTGTACAATTGTACTCTAGTACTTAGAATTCTCCCTTTGCTACTAGGGATAGGTACCGACAATTTGCATGGATATCAATGAGATCTAATAATTATGTTTTTCCATTTGTTTTTATTTTGAACATTTCTCAACAGAATGTTGTGGTAATATGCATGCCTTTATATATGTTAATATCTCTAGTTGTTACTTGTTATGAAGAGGGAGAACAACAAATTGTGGTAAAAGTATTGGTATTGCTTATGCACGACAAGAAACCTTGCTGCTGAAGATATATTAAAATCAAATAGAGTTGTACTTGTATATATATATATATATAGTAGATTTTGAGTAGTAAACTATAACGTTGTATTCTCGAGTTTTTTTAAGGAAAGAAAACAAAAGAAAGGAGAGGGAAATAAGAGAAAAGAAAAAGAAGGAAAAGAAAGTAATTTTTTTATTTGTGTTCTTAAGATTGTAGAGAGTGGAAGGAAAGAGAATTAAAGAAAATAAATTTTCATGTTATTGAGTAGGAGAGAAAGGAATAAAAAGATGTCATTTTTACTAATATATCCTTATTTATTTTATAGTAGAGAATGTAATTGGTAGGTAAATGAGTAATTTTATAAATATTTTCTAATTATTATAAAAAAAATTCTTTCTTTCCAAAACTTTCCTCCCATGTTTGGGAGGAAAGTTTTGGGAGGAAAATTAAAAGGATTTTTCTTTCTTTTCCTTCCCTTCTCTCCTTTCCTTCCTTTTTTTTTTCCTTACTAAAAAAAACTCGAGAACACAGCCTAAGTAAAGTAACTAAGGTGACGCTTGTTTTTTAAAAGGTGCTGAAGTCTGAAATCTGAAAATTATAGAAAAACAAACAATTTGAATGTGAGAATGTTTGACCGATTCAGATATAAGAGGTAATTAAGAGCTTAAAAAGAAAAAAACAAACAAAGCCTAAGGTTGTGTTTGTTTTTTCAAAATAAGCTCTTAATACCCTCTTAAGTCTGATTCGGTCAGACATTTGGGTATTCAGAGCGTTTTTTTTTATTTTATAAATAAGAGCTTAAAACATCTAATCTACCTCTGAAATTTTAAGTGGTTGAGAAAACTCTGAAAACCTCTTATTTTGAAACATTGCGGTGCGTCCACCCTCTTCCCTCCTAGAGTGAAATCGACGTTTCTAAACTCAGGTCACCATGGCGAACCACACCGGTGCATTGGTCAGACGGCGAACGGCAAACAGAGCACACCGGTTGATTTTTGCTTCTGCTGTTACTTGGCTTCTGCTTCTGCTAACTTTGCATTATTGTCTCTTCTAAACTTTGCATTCTTTCGTCTTCCATAACTTGATTTCTACTTTTTGTGGGATGTTTATTTACAAGAGATATGCTAATGTAGAGTGTAGGCTATAGCAATCTTTTTTTCAACTTGCAGGTTTTACTTTGGTACTTCCTTTGGGAAGTACATAGAAGCATGATTACTTTTATAAAGATTACTTTTTCTAAAGAACCTAGTTTGGTTTTTCTAAAGAGTCTAGTTTGGTTTTTAACATGTAAGTTTAATTTTGGTACTTCATTTGTTGTTTACATTTGCTTTACAAGGAGTTTAGTTTGGTTTTAGATTTAGATTTCAGACGTTTTTCAGTTTATAAAAACAAACAGTTTTACTAATTCAGATTTCAGATTTCAGGCTTCAGCACCTATTATAAATCAGAAGTAAATCAGACTTCAGACTTCAGTACCTCTTAAAAAACAAACGCCACCTAAGTGTTTGAAAAATATACGCTTATGTTTACTTTTACTTCTTTAGCTTAAATGGATGAGCTTTCATGCATTGTTCTTTATATATCATTGGTAAAAAAAATTAGGGGGAGTTCGGTTCAATAGGAATGAAAATGAGAATGAATTTGTATTTCCCCTAAATTTAATCTGGAACCAAAATTTAGGATTATTGAGGAATGGATCTATTATATCATATTATATTAAACCAAACAGTTTTATTTTATTTTCATCCTCATTCAAAACTGCTCAATACCCTTAGTTGTATACGATTTAGTTTCGAAAATCTTGTCCAAATTTCTTGTTTTAGAGCTAAATTGAGTGATTTGGAGTGTGTTGTCTAGATTATTGGCTCATATTTTAGACTTTAAAGTTTATAAAAACAAAATAGTATTATTGATTAAGATTTCAATCTTCAGCACCACTTTTATAAATTAAAAGTGAAATCAGACTAACACATCTTAACGCCGCCAAAGTCTACCAATAGGGGAAAATGCTTATATTTTTAGTTCGTGCTATATTTGTGACATGCCCTTGAATGCCAAAGTGAAAAGAAGCTGAAGATAAATTTGAGTTTATATAGAGTAGCCGATGATAATAGTTACAAATTAAACAAAACTAATAAACTAAAATCAACAACAATTAGATTAAAAAAGCCTTTGTTTACTTAATATATCGATCGAGTGACACAAAAGTCTCGACGTATTTCCCTCTTGCCGGGATATCCATGCCAATATACGAACACAACTCTTCTTTCGTATGTGTCTCTAGATCTACTTTGTAAACGTAACCTTTCTCGTTCGAATGCATTAGCCAATTTCCGTTCTTCATCACGTGCAACGGCTGCTGAAACCAAGGAAAAGACGGTTTCGTGAAATAAGTTACCACCTTTCTCCAATCTCCATCTCCATCTATCTTCCACATCTCAATTGCCCGATAAGGTCCTCTAGAATTTCCCTTTGCAATATAATAAAAGTGAATGCACCCTCTTACAACCATGAAATTCGACCACCATGTCCTTCGATTTTCAAAAGGAGTTGCTATCTCATTGAACTTTTCGGTCTTCATATCGAACGTTATAATCGAATATGACCGTGAACTTAACGTTCCTTTCTTGACTCCTTTTATGAAATAGAGTTTTTCATTCAACACAATACTTGGCTGCCAACATTCCGAAAACCCGTAGGGTATACGTTGGATATTAAGGTCATTGACCTTTCTCCATGAGTCGGATTTCAACGAGTATATATAAACATCGCAATCATAGGTTACACGTAGAAGCTTGTAGTCATCTTCAGAACAACTGTGATACAACCCGAATGCTCTTCCGGTGCTAGTGTAGCATTCTTCATCAGAATCTCTTCTAGATAACGTCTTATATTCACCCGTTAAAGGATTCCATAAAATTAAATCGGAGTATTCAGTATCATATTTTATCTTCTTTATGCCTACACATACCAATCCATTTAGAGATGCTATAATCGTCATGTTTTCGGGTTTGGCTTCGAATGGCAAAGAGCGGGCGGCGGATAAACCGTCTTCAGGTGCTTCGCAGTCGATGGTGCGGAAGTTGTACGGTGGTGTGGTGGACATGACAAGAACTTTGTGGCGGTTTTGATGGCGGTCATGGTGGCGGTGCAGATCGGAAAACATTGGTGTTGTTAAGAATGACTGCCATTGTTTGCAAACACAGTGAAATCGGAGTACGGATTTGGCCGGAAGCCGTGGTAGTATGTGGAAGAAAAGGATTTCCGGTGGAAGCTCCGGCGAGATGATCTTACGGGAAGGGTGGAGATCCGCCATTAATGTCGATGTTTAATTCGTGGAAATCGGAATGGGATATGGGTTTGTAATTAAATAAAAACGCAGAGGTGTTTGTAAATTTAATAGTAATCAATATCTAAAATTATGGAGTTTATCTCTTTAAATTCTTATTAAATATTAGTTATTTTGTTTAACTTGGAAAGGAAATATATGTATATATATGGTAATTAAATCGTAATTATTAAAAAAGGGTTTCTATTGTATAAGTTTACATGACATTTGTTTTTAGCCGATCACGGTTTTTAATTTATGGAAAGTAATTATCGAATTTTTGCCAATACTGTGTAGTAATATATGGTTTTTTAATTTTCAAAGTTTATAAATAATTATGGTATATATAATTTGTATAAATTGCTTCGAGGAGCTGCTTGATCATTATGTTGGGTTGCGATTGATTGGGAAGCCTTTGTGTATGTATGAATGTAATTATATATTTGATTATATAAGTATTATAATATAATTCAATTAGTTGTATTAATTAATAAGTTTATTTTTTAAAGAAAAATAGAGTAAAGTAGCAAAAAAAAATGCTCCTTGGGATTTTTCATTTTTAACGGTCCTTAGAGAAGTGGATCAAATTGTTGGTGATTTTAGTGTCACCGGTCCATTTATGTGATTGGAAATAACATGATGTCTATATGGGTTTTATACTGTGATCTAATTCAAGTAAGGTGGTGCGGAGTGCATGCTTGTTATAAGACGAGTATGAACCCGGTCGTGCTGTTATAGGACTTGGAGTAAATAAGTGAGTTTGAAGAAGTGAGCTTGAATAAGTGAGCTTGAATAAGTGAGCTTGACAAGTGAGATTGAAAAGTCAGCTTGAAAGTCAGCTTGAAAAGTCAGTTTGAAAGTCAGCTTGAAAGTCAGAGGTTCATTTCTGGACTAAGACCAGAAGCTCTAGATAAAGTCAGCTTGAAAGTCAGAGGTTCATTTTCTGGACTAAGACCAGAAGCTCTAGATGGTCAGTTTTCTGAAACGGTTACTGCACATTAAATGTGCAGTTATTGAGGAGTTACAAGAAATTTGTAACCTCCATTACTCCTGAATTTCAACCAGCCATGATTAATAATTTCAGTTACAATTTTGAGTATAAATAAGAATCTATACTCATGGATTTAGACATGTTTTTGTAGACGATTTGTACATGGTTTTGTGAACAATACTTCCATATACTCTCTAGAAAATTGCTCTCATTTTTGTGCCTAAGAACGAAAGTGTTTTGAGTCTTATCCCATATTGAATTTCGTGTAACCCGGGCATAGGGTCGAAATATCAATTCGGAAAGTGTCTCACACGATTCTCAATATAATCCGGTGATCGATTAACCCTTGTTTGCCTACACGGTTCCAACGATCGTTTTGATAGTTGGGACGATTCCCCCAACAATCGAATTGATATTTTGTGATGTCGATCATGGCTGAATCTGTGAAAGAGATGACTTCAAAGTTCGGAAAAATTTGGAGAAGTTCGAAGGGGCTGACTTTAGACGTTGGCAGAAAAAGATGCATTTTCTGTTGACGAATCTGAAAGTGGTGTACGTGCTGAGCACTCCCATTCCAGAAATCTTGGAGGACGAGACGCTGCTGGATCAGGTCCGGAGAAGGAGTAAGTGGGAGAACGATGACTACATCTGCAGAGGTCATAGTCTAAACGGTATGTGTGATTCCCTCTTTGATATCTACCAAAGTGCTGAAAGTGCGAAGGAGTTATGGGATTCCCTTGAGTCAAAATATATCGCTGAAGATGCTTCTAGTAAGAAGTTCTTGGTGAGCGATTTTAATAATTATAAAATGGTTGACTCAAGGCCCGTAATGGAACAGTATCATGAGATACTTCGCATTTTGGGTCAATTCACTTTACACAAAATGAACATGGATGAGTCCATTGCTGTGTCGAGTGTAATTGACAAACTTCCTCCATCTTGGAAGGATTTCAAGCACAATTTGAAACATCAAAAGGAGGAACTGTCGTTGGTTCAACTTGGGAGTCACTTGTGCATCGAAGAATCTCTTCGGGTGCAAGAAAATGACAAATCCAAGTCCAAAGTTGAATCTGAACAGCCCTCTGTTAATATGATTAAAGAGAAGAAACCAAACTCCAATAATCAAGGAAAAGGCAAGAAACGAAAGTTTGATGGACCCAATAAATCGTTAAAGAAGAAGAAGGATTTGGTATGCTAGAGATGCGACAAAGTGGGCCATACCAAACGTGATTGCCGGGTTAAGTTGAATAATAACGGTGCTGGAACAAGTGGAGTCGGGTCTAAGGACCAAGCTCAAGTGAAAGGAGGTCAGTTTTTGACTAACTTTGATAATAAATCTGAAAATATTTATTATGTTTCACTTATTCCGGAGTCTTTCTATGTACAGGATGATGATTGTGCATGGCGGGTGGACTCGGGGGCGACATGCCATGTTTGTAAAGATCAACGCTGGTTCGAGAAATTGACACCTGTTGAAGATGGATCTGTACTAAATATGGGGAACGAGTCGACCGCACCGATTTGTGGATTTGGAGTAGTTAATTTAGAGTTTACTTCTGGAAATCATGTTAGGTTGTCTGATGTTTTATTTGTTCCTAAAATTCGAAAGAATTTAGTTAGTGGTGGTAGATTGAATTGTTTAGGGTATAGACAAGTTTATGATTCGGATAGATATATTCTATCTCGATATGGTAAATTTGTTGGTTTTGGATATTATTTTGATAAAATGTTTCGTTTGAATGTTATATCCAAAGTTTTCAATTCTGAAAATTCTGCATTTATATTGTCATCGTCTTCGTCTAAAATTCACGACTCAATGGTTTGGCATGCTAGACTGGGTCATGTGAATTTTAGAAGAATGCATGAAATGTCAAAGGATGGTCTTATTCCAGCCTTTGATATTCATACGGAAACATGTAAAACATGTATGCTTACGAAAGTCACAAAACAGCCTTTTCCGACTGTCGAAAGAAAGTCAGCTGTTTTGGAACTTATACATAGTGATTTATGTCACTTTCATTCTACTCCTTCGTTGGGTAATAAGAAGTATGTTGTCACATTTATTGATGACAACACTCGATTTTGTTATGTGTACTTGTTACATGCCAAAGATGAAGCTTTGGAAAAATTCAAAATATACAAAATCGAGGTTGAACTACAATTGGGTGGTTCAGTTAAACGTCTTCGAACTGATAGGGGAGGGGAATATATGGACCCTCAATACTTCCAATCAGTTGGTATAGTCCATGAGACTACGGCTCCGTACACACCTCAACAAAATGGGGTTTCCGAACGGAAAAATCGAGTTTTAAAAGAAATGGTAAACTCGATGCTCTCATACTCGGGATTGAGTGACGGATTTTGGGGAGAGGCTATGTTAACGGCCAGTTATGTTTTGAATAGAGTTCCTAACAAACGGAACAAAACAACCCCATATGAACTATGGTTCAAGAAAACTCCAAGTTTGAATTATTTTCGAATTTGGGGTTGTCGGGCTGTTGTGAAGCTACCCGAACCCAAAAGAAAAACTTTGGGTGAACATGGAATTGATTGTATATTCATTGGATATGCAACAAATTCCAATGCATATAGGTTCTACGTAATAGAATCTAGTGATTCGGTATCGAAAAATACCGTTATCGAGTCGCGGGATGCGATTTTCGATGAGATGCGTTTTTCATCTATCCAAAGGCCTAAGGATCTGATTCCTAGCACTAATGAAGTGCAAAATCCAGAAAGTATGGATGACGTTTTAACTCCAGAAACGCAGCAGGTCCGTAGAAGCAAAAGATGCCGAATCGCCAAAAATGTCGGTGATGATTTTCAACTATATTTGGTTGAAGGTTCGAGAGATGAACTTGGGCTTCAATACTCTTATTGTTACAGTATTGAAGATGATCCAAAGAGCTTCAAAGAAGCAATGGAGTCTCGAGATGTCTCCTTTTGGAAAGAAGCAATTGATGACGAAATATCATCGATTCTTGAGAATAACACTTGGGTGTTATCTGATTTGCCTCTAGGTTCTAAACCACCTGGATGCAAATGGATCTTCAAAAAGAAGATGAAAGTTGATGGGACAATTGATAAATTCAAAGCCCGGCTAGTCATTCAAGGGTTTCGACAAAAACCCGGTATTGACTATTTCGATACGTATGCTCCGGTAGCTCGTATTTCAACTATTAGGTTGTTGGTTGCCTTGGCTGCAATTCACAACCTGGTTATCCATCAAATGGATGTTAAAACAGCCTTCTTGAATGGTGATCTTCATGAAGAAGTTTACATGAAACAACCGGAAGGTTTCGTTATGCCAGTGCGAGCATAAGGTGTGTAAACTTGTAAAATCCTTGTATGGGCTGAAACAAGCACCTAAACAATGGCATCAAAAGTTTGATGAGGTTATTTTATCATGTGGGTTTTTTCTAAACCAAAGTGATAAATGTGTTTATAGCAGATTTGATGCTAAAGGTGCGGGTGTTATCATCTGTTTGTATGTGGATGACATGCTGATTTTTGGGCGATCAAAATCAGGTAGATGAAACTAAAAAGTTGTTATCATCTAATTTTTCCATGAAAGATATGGGGGAGGCTGATGTAATTCTTGGTATTAGAATTAAGCGGGTTAACAAAGGGATTGTTATGACACGGTCACACTATATTGAGAAAATTCTCAAAAAGTTCAATTATAGTGATTGTTCTCCCGTGAGCACTCCTATGGATCCTAGCGTGAAATTAATGTTAAATACGGGCACTTCTATTTCACAACTAGAATACTCTAAGGCTATTGGTAGCTTGATGTATGCCATGACAAGTACCAGGCCGGATATAGCTTATGCAGTGGGACGGTTGAGTCGGTATACTAGTAATCCGAACACTCAACATTGGCAAGCTATTCAAAGAGTATTTAAATATCTCAAGGGTACCATGGATTATGGTTTGAGTTATTTGGGATATCCTTCGGTGTTAGAAGGATACTCGGATGCAAGTTGGATATCTAACATGGAGGATCACTCTTCGACGAGTGGTTGGGTATTTTTGCTTGGAGGTGGTGCTATCTCTTGGGCATCAAAGAAGCAAAGTTGTATTACACACTCAATGATGGAATCTGAGTTTGTGGCTTTAGCCGCTGCCGGTAAAGAGGCAGAATGGTTAAAGAATCTTGTTTATGAGATTCCATTGTGGTCGAAGCCGATTGCACCTATTTCTATCCATTGTGATAGTGCAACCACTTTGGCTAAGGCTTATAGCCAAGTGTATAATGGCAAGTCTAGACACTTGGGTGTTAGACATAGTATGATTAGAGAGTTAATCATGAATGGTGTAATCTCTGTTGAGTTTGTTAGATCGCAACAAAATTTGGCGGATCATCTGACCAAGGGTTTGGCAAGAGACTTAGTGCACAAGTCTGCCATTGGGATGGGATTAAAGTCCTTATAAATCTATAATGGTGAGACACCCAATTCCCCTCTAATATGACATTAGGGGCTGAATTCAATGCGGAAAGCTCACACTTATAAGATTGGAACACATGATAAATCATCCCAGGTATGTGTTCGGTACTACAGTAGGTAGGTTGAAGTTTATCTTCTTAATAATTCCTTTGAGAAAGTGTATTTGTAGGTACACGAAGTAAAGGAATTACCTATGTGATCGTGAAGTGTAGCCGCATTTCAGAAGGTTGGGGACTTGGCCTTTATACGATCATGAGAGGATTAGGACACTCGGCTTTATAATTGTGTCACATTTATTTTCTTGACGAGTAGGTGAAACTTGTATGTATTTTATCTTTAGGTATTCAAATGAGTTGATGGGTTCAATCCTTGGGACACCTTGATTCTCGAATATTTAAAATGTGTAAAATACTAAGATGGAAATTCAATCGTTTCGACATTTTCATTTATGTGCAAGTTTGGTATTGTTTATTATTAAGATGTTATTTCATAGGTCACACTAAAATGGGGGAGGATTGTTGGTGATTTTAGTGTCACCGGTCCATTTATGTGATTGGAAATAACATGATGTCTATATGGGTTTTATACTGTGATCTAATTCAAGTAAGGTGGTGCAGAGTGCACGCTTGTTATAAGACGAGTATGAACCCGGTCGTGCTGTTATAGGACTTGGAGTAAATAAGTGAGTTTGAAGAAGTGAGCTTGAAGAAGTGAGCTTGAATAAGTGAGCTTGACAAGTGAGCTTGACAAGTGAGCTTGAAAAGTCAGCTTGAAAGTCAGTTTGAAAGTTAGCTTGAAAAGTCAGCTTGAAAGTCAGAGGTTCATTTCTGGACTAAGACCAGAAGCTCTAGATAAAGTCAGCTTGAAAGTCAGAGGTTCATTTTCTGGACTAAGACCAGAAGCTCTAGATGGTCAGTTTTCTGAAACGGTTACTGCACATTAAATGTGCAGTTATTGAGGAGTTACAAGAAATTTGTAACCTCCATTACTCCTGAATTTCAACCAGCCATGATTAATAATTTCAGTTACAATTTTGAGTATAAATAAGAATCTATACTCATGGATTTAGACATGTTTTTGTAGACGATTTGTACATGGTTTTGTGAACAATACTTCCATATACTCTCCAGAAAATTGCTCTCGTTTTTGTGCCTAAGAACGAAAGTGTTTTGAGTCTTATCCCATATTGAATTTCGTGTAACCCGGGCATAGGGTCGAAATATCAATTCGAAAAGTGTCTAACACGATTCTCAATATAATCCGGTGATCGATTAACCCTTGTTTGCCTACACGGTTCCTACGATTGTTTTGATAGTTGGAACGATTCCCCAACACAAATCTGAGAGTTCATGTAAACCACAATAGTCAAATTTCAGTTTCAAAGCTGTTGGAGCAAAAACCGTCATAATCGACACACCCCATGGACAAAATTGTATAATTATTTTTTAAAACATATTAATGTTTTATAAAAAATTTGACGTAAATGTTTACGTAGTAAATATATTGATATAAATATAGTCAAATGCGAATATTATCGTGATCAAAACTATTAAAATCCGGTTTAAATAGATATGCCCATATAGGTATAAAAACAATACAATTTTTTTTTATAGATAATTGTTTAATTGAAAACTTACTATTTAGAATAATGGGAGAATTTCATATACGTCCTTAAAAACTTGCAATATTATGTATATATCTTTGTAAAATTTCAAATTACGTGTATATTCTTTTAAAACTGAAAAACTCACGTATGTGTTTCTCGCTAATTTAATTATTATTAAACATTTTAAAAATATTAATAATTAAAACTAAACTGAATATATTTTGGAAACTACTAATATAACCTTTCCATAAATCTTTTTCAAAATACAAACGTTTTCAGATTTTGGCCGGCAATTATGGTTTTTGATTTTGAAAAAGATGGGTCGATCGATTGTAATCTGGGAAGGGAGGTAGACGGTCGTTTTTTGATTTAGCCGGCGATGATGATTTTTGTTTTTGGAAAAGATTTGTATTTTGGAAAAGATTTATGCGAACGTTATATTAGTAATTTACAAAATATATATTCAATTTAGTTTTAATTATTTGTATTTTTAAAATGTTTAATAATAATTAAATTAGGTAGAAGGATATATATGTGATTTTTTCAGGTTTAGAAGGATATACACGTAATTTAAAATTTTACAAGAATATATACGTAATATTACAAGTTTTTAAAGACGTATATGAAAAATCTTTGTAAAATAATTTAAATTTAGAAAAAATAGGCAAATTTACAAAGCTATTCGAAAAACTTCCGGAATGAGCTATTAGAAAAAAGTTTGATTGGCCTTCGGTTTAACAAGTCACTAATATAACATGATTTCATCGTTTTAACGGAAAAAAAACTTCAGGATTGTAACGCTTCCTAAGCAGAATTGATGAATTATTCTTAACTTTTGATTCAAAGTTTTTTCAGAGTAAAGCCCAAATTCAAGTTTCAAGATGTAAAGAAATACACAATGACTATTGGGCTTTTGGGCTTTTGAACTTTTGGGCCAGAGTTGGGCTTTACTCTTTTTTGTTTCATAGGCTTCATAGTCCATACTATTAACACTCAAAGAACCAATTACCAATCATTAGGATCAACCCAATCTTTTGGGGTTATGGCAAGCCAATTCCCAAATCAAAAGATCATACTTTTGCAATCTTTGGAAAAGATTGCACCTTTATAACCCACCAAAAGATTATTTCATTATTCACCATTCAATTTTGGAAAAAGATTGTACCTTTATAACCCACCAAAAGCAATGTATTCCCATAGGCATAGGATACCCCACAACTAGAATCCAAAAATGGGGGTAATGTCACAATTGGATCTAGGCTTTAATTGGGTATATACTATATAGAGATGTTTTTTTTCATGGAGGTCAAAATTTGCCACCTCTCATACTTGTACAAAGACCACAACTTCAATATCATTCTTTCAATAACCTTTTTTGAGCACTCAAAAGAGATTTCTTTGCCATTAGATTTTGTCTCTTTTGTTCTAAGGTCAATTGTGTTGGTGGTGGCTCTATGGTGTCATTAAAAAAACGTGTATCTTTTGACCTCCAAAATACGTTAAAACATATATTCAGGTTTCATATGTGAAAGACCTCTGTATCTTTGAATCGATTGAAGCATATATTGAAGTTGAGGCTTGAAAAGCAATTATTGGTTTAAGATACATGTTGGTCTCATTAAGGTTAAAACGTATAAATTATAACAAATAATTAGTCTGTCAAGAAAAAACTAATTTATTTTGATTTAATATTCAAAAGCTAATACATGTTTAATAATTGTCACATATATATGTATATATATATTTATAGAGAAAAGTTCAAATGAGAACTCAAATTTGGTTGTGAACGTGAGGACAAATGAGAGCGCGACACGTGTCTAGTAGATTATTCAGACTGAATAATCAAAGAAATATTCACAGACTGAATAAATCTGAATATAGTGTTTATTCAGTCTCAATAAGCATTATTCAGACTCAATAAACACTATATTCAGTTTTATTCAGTCTGAATATTTATTTGATTATTCAGTCTGAATATGACGCGCGTGTCGCGTTCGTTTGTCACGTTTAAACCAAATGAGTTCGTTCATTCATATATATATATATATGTATGTATATATATATACACACACATACAGACAACAAAAACCTGAATAATTGTCTTTGTGGATAGAGAAAAAAAAGGGTGGTCCTTACGTATTTGTAATGGGAATATGGGCGAAAGAAAATATCCCAAGTGGTTGTGAGTTTTTTCTACGAATTGGAGCCCATCTTTCGTTTTTCTTCTAAACCGGAATGAAATGGAATAATTAATTATAGACTTGTTTTGTCGTTAACACAACTTTGTGCCCCCATCCAACCTTCACGTCGGTCCAAAAAAAGACATAAACAAGTATTTATTAGACAAAAAAAAAAGTTGTTTTTATCGTATAAAAGTTATTTTTTTCTTCAATTATATGTAAATAAAATCTATTTAATAGTTTTATTTTACGGTTTAACTTTTAATATTAAGTTTTTAGGTATAAAAAATGTTAAGTCGATCAGAGGCAATGTTGACACAAATGTATCCAAGTGTCTTTTAGGAGACAATTTTACCTTCGAAAAATGCAAAAAAATTTGGACAAAAATACACGTATTAATTTTATTAATTGGAATATGACGTTTTAAGTTTTTTCTTTGTTTAAAAACATTGATTATTAAGAGAAGATATTTATACTGTTATAAAAATTAAAAGAAACAAATAAAAAATAATTTATTAATTTTCTTTTACAACAACTCGATCGATTTTTATCATTTTAAAAGTTTCTAAAAACTTAAAAAATACAAAACACCAACCGAAAGAAAAAGATCAAAAAAGATATAAAATTAAATACATTTGAAGTTCCACATTTATTTCTTGATTGATAATATATAAGTTAAATATGAAATATTTTACGGCACTAAAGTAACAATATCAACATATAACATATTATTATTTTACTATAATTTTTATTTTATATTGTACTAATACTAACTTATTTATTAATTTAATTTCAATTATTATATTGTTGATTGCTGAATTATGGGTAAGAAGGTGAGCCAATTAAGAAAAATTAGAGTGCCCAATTTGGCCAATGGTATAGTTTGATTAGAAAAGTGAGATGATTGAACACTTTTTTTTTTGCTTTCTATGGAAACATGATAAAGGGGGAGCAATCAAGCATGGTGCTATAAAAAGTTTGCATATCTATAAAAAGATGAACAAGTTAAAAAGGCATCTTGTGATTTGTCATCCACTTGTAATACTTTCTATAAAATCTTCTCTTTAATTTTTTTTTTACTTTTTGTGGGGATTCTATAAAGCTGTATTCATTCACGGTTTTGAAAATAACATAAATGTTTTTATCGAAGGAGTTAAAAGAGCCTTTGAACAATACACGTTTGTGATGTGTGGAGCATATGTGATGTTGCGTACTATCAAGCTACAACTGTATGTCATGCATACGGTTGGATGCACCTTGAAATAACACAACTTTTATATATGTGATATCTTTCATATATCATACTGTAAAATAAAAAAATATAATACAGATATAAACATCATGATAATCATCAATGTATTTCATGTATGACCAAAATGTTGAGAAAATGAAGGTGACATTAGAACAAAAGTAAACTGTTAGAATGCTCACAACCATCTTAATAAAATATTTAATGGGACATAAAATTTATAGGACCAACAAATGTCCATCATATGCAAAGGCATTATAGTAAGTTACTAGAAGAAGTTGGGTAACCTACTAATTTATATCCTTATGAAACAATAAGTTATAATGAATGAAGTTAGACAACCTAATATGACTCAAAATCTAGATCTTCCTATTATCCTTTATCTTATGAAAGCGTACTAATACCCAACATTTGTTATTTGTTGTAGTGTGCAAAGAGAACCTATGGTCCCTTTTTTTTTAAAGGCAATCAATCATATACCATTTCACCACTTCAAACCAATACAAAGGTTATGGAAACAGGATTTGAGCAACAAAGGAAACTCAATCACAAAGGATTGCAAGATGCAAACCATTTGTACCTACCATAACTTAACAAAAACTACAACAAAACAATTTCAAGGCCAAACGAAATCAGAAACGTTCTAAACTTTTAGCCGTCGAGCTGCTACCTTGTTCGTCGCGATCCAACCATGTCTTACTCAACCAAGTTACATAAACAACCTGCAACGAAACTACAGCAAAGAAAACAACATCAACCAACAGCAGAAAAGTATCAAAATTCAGTAAACTGCAGCAGCAAAGCTGCAACAAACAGCCTATGGTCCCTATTTACAACCTAAGTAGATATCTTGTGCGATAAATGGTATATAGCTGAATATTTCCAGAATTGAAAAGTGTGCTTCAGCCGATTTATGAGTCTAGCTACATCTCAAAACAAGACTTGGCTACCATCATTCGTTTCTTCATATAAGTAGCATTCAATAAAAGATCATCTTTATGCACAAATACAGGTCCATCTAGTAATTCATGTTTTCTCTAAGCTATGAATTCTACTTCTAGCTTTATACACCTGATCATGTATGATATCATTTATATATTACAAAAAATGAGATCGAAATATATGAGACCCCACAAAACAAACATCATTATCTCTTTTCCATGGGGAAAGTTGCAATTAAGCAAACATTGGTATCCACCCACTACTTTTTGATCATCTAAAAATATTCCTAATGTTTGTTGTAACATGGAAAATGCATATAAAATACATCCAACTTTTTCAAAGTCATAAAAAGGTGATTGAATCAATCAATATTCTTCTCCCATTCGAGTCAATAATACAAATATTTGCACATGTGGAGGAGGCCCATATATAATGTGTATATATAGCATATTCAAAACAACAATCACTGCAAATCTTATATAAAATAGTTGTTTGCATGTATTGAATGTTTGCTGTCAAAAGTTTATAAAATTGACTGTTTACCAACTTTGTTATGTATACAAGTATGATGTTTAAGTTGGATTAATCACTCGGAACATGTTACTTGTTTTAGTACCGTATGAAATAAGATTTATGAATCAAATATTTATTTTCTATTTTAAAATATATAGCTAAGAATAATGAATATTAGAATTTTGTTCTAATGTTTTTTTTTGAAAGATGGCAATTATATTAAAATTAGTAAGGTGTTAGAAACAGTTACATTACAGAAATAGCCACTAGAGAGTTTTGAAACCACCCTACTCAATTTATATTCCACTTCTCACTTCTATTTTGCGCTCAAAGGAATGAATGAGTAACTATATTATCCCACATCACGGTCTTTTTTGTTCTAATGTATTTTAGCTTTCTTTTTCTATAAATGTAGCTTCCATGGAAAAAACAAAAGACAAACACAAACAACTTGTGGCCACTGGGGAATTATCTCAGGGCTGCATTTCTTTAGCAGTCTTAAAATTATCAGGGATTAGTCTAGACAAATGCCTAGGATACCGTTTCCAAAAAAAACGAAACAAACTTTTAAGGACTTCTTTATCTTCTCAAATTCAAACGCATTTTATAACTGACATTTAGATTTGATATGACATCGATGACACCATGTTACTGATTTGTGAGTTTCTCATAAATTTCATTTTTTTATATTATCGTATGTGTCTAAAACAACTTTTACTCACATTGTTTTCATAAAGTATATATGTTACATGCTTTAAATACAATTGTTTTGTTAAATTTTTTATAATCATTTCTATTTTCAAGAATCTTAGTTATATGTGTGTTTCAAGATCTTGTCCGATGTTGCACTAACTTGAGATTTTGAATAAGTCCCCGAACTTTTTGGGGAGGTACCCAAACTCTTTTAGAGGCTAATTATATATATTGATTTATTCACTAACTAGGTCTATTGCTTATTCATGAACCTAATCACTCCAAGATCACTCACATGGGTATCAAACTCAACAACTCCATGTCTATCTTTATTTAAGTACCAAACTCAATACAAGGAATGATCCCATTTTTAAACAACAACCCGACTCGTATGCATATACATCCATTGCATTCTAGCCATAAAATTACATCACTCTAACTTAATGACCAACACACTCAAAACATGTAATTTTCATAATAAATATCTTAACTGAAAAAGCTCAATATAAAGCAAATTTAATTGGATAAGCGTCCTCAAGACTCATTTAGTTGACCAATAAATAAAGATCATCAAAAGCAATAAAACACATTTAACCAATTGATAGGCATGTTTACACCCTCCTAAATCTAACCGCAGTGTACGGGTTGAATCAAGTAATAGTGTACTGGAAGTACGGGATTGAACCAAGGGAACTAGGGACTAAGTAACACAATTACTATAGTAAATATTAACTTGACGATCAGAATTTGAATTGGTTGGATGATTAATCTACTAATTAAACTAAAGAAGGTCTTAAACAATGTTAAGGAACGAAAAAGCTGGAAACTTTATAGGAGAAAAGCAGTTGGGAGTTGGGGTCCTAATTGTTTCCATATAGAACACTTCAATTGCAATAATTATCAGATAATTTCTAATATTATGAATACACAATCACAAAGTCACTGTTACTCTCTCTCGAGTTATAACAGATTTATTTCTAAAAAGTACGTATTTTATCTCTCGATTTCAATACATAAACCCATAAATTTATAAAACAAGATTGTAAAAAGTACTAAGATTTAATTGGTATATCTCTATCCATGTTCTCACCCTAGGTATACAAATCCTAAATCTAATCATAAATTATTTCTCTCGAACTAATTTATAACAAAGAAATCAATTGTAAGTTGATCAGTCTCACAAAAACATTAAACACAAATTCATATACTTCATTGATTAAAAAGAAACCTAATAAAAATCACAACTTTGCGTGTTCATATGCTTCAAACCAAAAGTAATCCACATGTAAGATTAGTTCATGTTGGAGGTGGTTGAAATCAAAACTGAAAGAGAAGAAAGTTCTAATCTAGACATGAAAATCAAAGTAAAAACTAAACGAGAACAAAAACCCCTTTTGTGATGAATCTTCGTGAGATGGTGATGGAATTAGCTTTAGATCTTCACTCCCTTGATGTTTCTCAGCTTCAATCGCTCCAAAATCGCCTTCAAAGTCCCCCAAAATTGCCTAAAACCGTGTTCCGAAGGATAGAAAGCTGAATGAATTCCAACCCTAGCTGAAAAGGGCTTAAAACGTCACCAGAGCCTGACGCCAGTTTGGGCGCTAGTTATAACTGGCGTCGTAACCCACGCGGCTATAAGATTACCCAAACAGACCCCAACGCTAGTTGTAACTGGCCCGAGATTTTTTGTAACTAGCTTCCAGCCTAACCCACGTGAAAACTAGCCTTAGACACTGTTTTGCCCATAACTTGTTCATTTTAGCTCCGATTTGGCACCGGAAAGGCTCGTTAGACTCGTATTCCAATCCTCTATTCAATGAGACTATAAAATATTGAATTTAAGCCAATAATCTCAGATTTCTTATATTTCTCTTGATGGGATGATTCCTGAACAAACTTGCAATAAACCGTTAGAAATACGCATCGTTTGCTTGGAAAACGAGCTAAACGACATGGAAAGTGGTATTAGAATAGCACCAAAAATGGCGTTATCACCCATATTTGTGCAAACACATACTCTAGAAGTCTGATTTACTTAGATCCTCATTGGTTGGGACAAATCATTTACCAAATGAACACATACCATTTATATTTCCAAAATGTCCCATAAATATATCAATATGTATTTATCAATCCAAATACACTAATATACATTAACACCAAAATATTCTCCATTTGTAATGTAAATCATCAAAATAATCCCACATTTATATTTAGTTGACAAAATGTCTAAAAGTCCCAAATATTTGTCTATCATAAGATTCATAACGCAAATATACC
This sequence comes from Silybum marianum, assembly GCA_036898165.1. Taxonomy (NCBI): domain Eukaryota; kingdom Viridiplantae; phylum Streptophyta; class Magnoliopsida; order Asterales; family Asteraceae; genus Silybum; species Silybum marianum. The sequence goes on from CM072534.1 coordinate 7,921,881, forward strand.
AAATAGGCAAATTCCGTCAAATACTAAATACATTGGATAAGTATCAAGTAAAACCCAATGATACTTTAAAATACACATTTTGGCATGTACATAGTTTTCACAAACCAACTTGAACTCACCTTGCTAGATTTGGATTAAAACTAGGTTTTACCCCAATTTTGAGCTTCCAGATCTAAGATGCAAACCTTCTCAAGAACACTTCCTTTAATCCAAAACATACACAAAGAAACCCAATAAGAAAAGGGAGTTGACGGTGTAAATGGTTCAAACTCCAGATTCAAGAAACAAGGTTTTATATCTTACCTTTCAACTTCTAGGAACCCCAAATAATGACGTAAAATTTAATCCTTATTATTACCATCTTAAAGAGTTCTGAAATACGAAACCATAACAACTTGAATCACTCAAACCGAAGTTTAAATGAAAAAGTTATGGCTAAAATGAGAAAAACCCCAATTTACGGCCCATAAATCGCTAACTAGAGGTGTTAGCTAGTTTGTCGCTAGTTCAAACTAGCCCGAACATTTTGAAGTCCAATCATCGGTGTTCGCTAGTTCAAACTAGCGACCAACTAGCTTCAGCTCAAACGGAGGTGTTGGCTAGTTTCAAGTTCGTTTAAAACTCTTAAAGGGAATCATGGTGGTATACGAATAACCTTATCTTGATACCATTGAAAGAATATGAATATGCACCTCCATTAGAGCAGAACTCTCAGCTGCAGTATTGAAGGCGACCAACTAGAGCCAACTAGCTTCAACCACTTTTCCCTCCTTAACTGATCATTTCCTTGAATTTTGAAATGCCAACACTAAAACACCCAAAAACGTTTTAATGGGCTTAACATAAACACTAAAGCACTACATTAAGATGGACTCAAAATGGAAATTAGTAACGAAAATTCTGGGTGTTACATTTCTCCCAACCTTAAAGGATATTTCGTCCTCGAAATCTAAAAACGATCAAACACTCAGTTAACCTCATTTTCACAAACACAAATGGCTCTCTTCCCAAGAAAGTGTCACTAATATATTTCAAGTAGGGATGGATCCCGATAATCTCTTACCGAGACTACCATGACGATTCACACGTTGAATCTCACATCCAATCTTCAATTAGACATGTTACACCATTCTCAAGGTGAACACTGAACATTGTTGTAATAAGTTCGAACAATATGATCTATGTTGCCTCCCAACCTTAAGTGATTCATACTACCTCAAGGATAGCTTTTGACCTCGACTTCTCAATTCCACGAAAAGGCCAATAAATGATTTTACCCTTAAAATCTTCTAACAACCTTTTTCATCTAGGATACGCTTCCCATATGCATTCAACCCTTCGATAATTTTCACAAATTGATTTGACCAAAATTACGCATACCCTTTTCGAATCAGAGTACTCTTTACGACGTCGGCCTTACGCAGGTGGTAAGGGAATCCCACAGAACATCCAAGAATGTTCAATATGTTAACGCCCGCTTCAATACTTCAACTTCAATAATCATAGTATCCTTAATAAAACGACTTCCACTAAAGGTCTACCTCGACTTTCTCACTAAAAATTCTCCAATATTCATTACCATAAAATATTTATCGTACCTTCCATGATGAAACTCTTATTCACTAATTCAGTCCAGTTCAGCGCAACCATGAAACCAAAATCCAAACTACCATAAAGCATGCTAAATTGTAGGAACTCTCAAACTTTCTTAGTAACATAATTGCTCAAAACCATTCATCACTGGCTACCAAGAACCTAATATTCTTCGATTTACCACATAAAACTTGCGAAAACTTCCTGTAATTCAACTGATGTAACCCAAGTACTCTTTATAGTCCTTGACCTCAAAACCAATAGTTGGCTCCTAAGATCATAAAATGATCGTACCACAAAAGATTCTTCATTCATGAGGACCTATCAAGATGTTGCACCACTAACATTCAAAATGATGCCACCAGACTCACCTACCAATACATAACCAACCAGATGCAAGCAATTTCACCAAGCTTTAACCCGAATATTGTCAACACAAAAGATCGTTACTTAAATAACAGGGTGATACATAAATCTAATACCTCATTTGTTCATACATGAACCTACCTTTTAGAAAGAAACCCCAAAATTCGAGATCGACCCCAAATTCGGATCATCCACCATTTCAATTCCCAAGGACTCCTTTAGTCCTTAATTACAATTCCTTTCTCAACAAGGGTTTAACTCTATGGTCTAATGAGTTCAATATTTTTGAAGTACCAAAATATGCCAATTCCGTTTATAAAAGATTGTCGAACATAAAATCTTTATGATCAATTTTACTCACACATAAAATTTACTACTACTTACTAGGTAGTCGTGTGAAGTAGCCACAAATATCATGCATATAAAATCATGTTAAAAGTTATTTGATCATTACTCAACTAATTATGAGAATAAATAAAATATGTTTAATAGGTTTTTCAAATGGACCGCTACAGTCCTAGCATTCATTTAACTACACCATGTATGTAAAATAAATTTCATGCACTAAAATAGTGTGCTGGAAAATGTTCGTACAGAACATCCAAAGAGATTTGCACAACATAAAGCTTCCAAAACTCTATCTTTTAGCCATAAAACGACATGGAGTAAAATTCTCCAACAAGACTCGCATGCGTCAGCTTATTTCTTAAAACTAGTAAAACGATATGAACATGCGCTTTGGTTACAACATGAAATCATGTAAATTGGATTCAAATTGAAAGGCAATAAAAATACGTTTTCGTCGATTTAAAATACTATCTAAAATATCATATAGGAAACTCTAAAGGAAATACGTATGCAATTTATACGCAACAAAATAGTTCCCATAAAACCCCAATGGAAAACTATATAACTGAATGCCATCAGTAAAGCAACTCCACTAAACTTCAACGAATAACATGTAATAAACTTATCAATAAACCCTCACACGCAACACACACAATAAAGTGAATCCATTTAATATCAATATCTCGTCCTTACGTCATAAAACTTGCAAACCACTCTAGGAGGTACAATAGTTTCATGTCTTTCAAACTTGACCCAGATCTCACAAGAACCAAAGATGATTCAACAAGCCTATGGTTCAATTTAACTAACATATCTGACCAAGATGGTCGGCTTAACGTAATTACAATACTTAACTGTCACCCAAAGTGACAACACTACAATCATTGATTCTTCTAACAAATATTCGCTAGAAATATACTCACTACCCCATCGATCATCACATCAAGACGACATAAGCACACACACGTACCTGTAAATTCATATTAACATTGGCCAAGTAAAAATATAAATTTATCTTACATGCAGATCCTTGTTACCATCATCATGATTCTCGATACTAGTGTTCTACCGACCTTGAAACATCCTATCTGAACGTGCCTAATCGCCAAGTCTCACATTCAGTCACTTAGAAAGACGTTGATGTGGGCTTGGACGTGGAGGATCGGACCTTGATGTTCTTGGAGGCTTATGATCGGGCCACCAAACAGGGTCACACTTAAATGGCCATAACTTTTGATCCGGGCGTCTGTTTCGGGCCGTCGACCAAGCGAATCGAAGCTACTTTAGAGGAGCACGCCGTGGTTAGGACTTTTGAACCCCAAAAAAGCTGTTTAAGTAGACCTTATGGACGTTTTAGTGTTTTTTTTGTCATTCTGTGCTTGTTTTGTTGGCTTTTATGTTTGGCCCTTATCTTTTTTAGGTTCGTTTTATTTTTGTCTTCATATTTAAACATTTCTGATGTAATTTGGATGGTCACAACTAAATTTTAGAGACTTTCGATTTTCTTCCCAAATCCTGAGTTCTTTGTTGAACTCGATATTTGAAGCCTACGATTCGGAATTCGTCGAACGAATCAACGAATCTTAGAAGAGGTTGTCCACGGTATTCGTAGAATCAACGTGGTAATCTAGTTTTCCGTTTATTCGCTGCATCAGACTTTAGTTTGAGTCTAGGCATCCAAAATCAGTACCTAAATCTCTCAAACTTATGCTATGATACCAACTTGTAACAACCAAATCTGGAAAGAGTGAAAAAAATTAAAATTTCCATTAATACAACAAATAAAGGGTAAATCCATTTTCTATTAATCAATACTTGAAATACCTTGAGTACCAAATCTAAAATCAACATCAATAAGAGATGGACCAAGTTAAAGTCGGGTGTTACTATGACCCAGTAAATGTTGCTATCTCCAAATATTGAAGACGTCAATGATAAGCTAAAACCTTCACGTGCAACTAGTTAGCACTCATATTATCACGATGTCTCCAGTACCATTTTCCACAAACCTTGTGCAAATGTCAACGAAGAAAAAAGGTTAGACTTAACGTCTAGTGAGTTCAAGAGTTTTCATCATATTATAAATTGTAGAAATTGAAAGATTGCGTGATTAAGAATAATTTCTCAAATGAAATGACTACATCATAAAAGCAATATATTACCCCAAACCAACATTTTCGTGATGCAAGCTTTAAAACAAAATACTTATTAGAATATTAACTCAACACCCAATACTCACTCAAAACGTGAATAAGGTTCAATGCTCCAAAAATAAAGCTTGGATAAAACTCTATTACCTAAAATCCCAAATCATGGTTGATCTCAATAATACCAAGGTTAAAAATTATAGATAACACTTCGTACTTAAAGCGTCACCGAAAACAATGGATAAAAACTCTATACCCAAAACAACACCTTTGGGCAATGAGGCAGGCCCAATTTCCATGATTAAGATCAACCACTCCAGGTCTATAGTTTATTGAGTTATCAAGCTCAACAACTCTATAACTAATGCTTGTATAAGCCTCAAGTTTAACCACGCTAGGTATATCACTTATTCAAGCACCAAGCTCAACCGCTCTAAGTCTATTGATTATTCAGGAGCTTAACCACTCTAAGTCTATCGGTCACATGGGTACGAAAATCAATAACTCCATGTCTACCGCTTATTTAGGTACCAAATTCAATACAAGGAATTATGATCCCATTGTTAAACAACAATCCGACTCGTATGCCTATAGATCAATTGCATTCTAGCCATAAAATTACATCACTCTAACTCAATGACCAACACATTCAAAACATGTAATTTTCATAATAAATATGCCTTAATTGCATATATCTCCAAAATCTCAACATAAAGCGATATAAATCGGACAATGGTCCTCAAGACTCATTTAAGTCATAACCAAGCCAAAGGCTCAGTAATTCAGTAGACTAATGAATAAAGATTGTCAAAAGCAATAAAACACATTTAACCCATCTCTGTGCAAACACATCTCTAAAAGTGTTATTTACTTAAACCCTCATTGGTTGGGACAAACCATATTCTAAATGAACTCATACCATTTATATTTCCAATATTTCCAATATATCCCATAATACCAATATCCATTTATAAATCCAAATATAATAATATGCATTACACCAAAATAATCTCCATTTATAATATAAATCATCAAAATAATCCCACATTTATATTTAGTTGACAAAATGTCTAAACGTCCCAAATATTTGTCTTTCATAAGATTCATAACGCATATATACCAAATAGGCAAATTTCATCAAGTACTAAACACATTTGGTAAGTATCAGGTAAAACCCATTGATACTTTGAAATACAAATTTTGGCATGTACATAATTTTCACAAACCAACTTGAACTCACCTTACTAGATTTAGGCAAAAACTAGGTTTACCACAATCTTGAACTTCTAAAGTTGGAGACTTGAGATCCAACACCTAGACCTCCAGATCTATGGTTCAAACCTTCTCAAGAACACTTCCTTTACTCCCAAAACATACACAACCCAACAAGAAATGGGAGTTGACGGTGTAAATGGTTCAAACCCTAGATTCATGAAACAAGGATTTAGATCCTACCTTTCAACTTCCAAGAACCCCAAATCATCACGTAAAATTTAATCCTCATTTTACCATCTTAAAACACTATGAAACACGAAAACATAGCAACTTGAATTACACAAATCAGAGTTGAAATGAGAGAGTTATGGCTAAAACGAGAAAACCCCGATTTACGGTCCTTAAATCGCTGACCAGAGGTGTTCGCTAGTTGTCGCTAGTTCAAACTAGCCCGAGCATTTTGAATTCCACTCATAGGTGTTTGCTAGTTTTGAAGTTAGTTGAAACTAACGACTAACTAGCTTTGGCTTAAATAGAGGTGTTGGCTAGTTTCAAGTTAGTTTAAACTAGCGACCAACTAGCTTCAGACACTTTTCCCTTCTTAACCAATCTTTTCCTTGAGTTTTGAAGTGCCAACTCTGAAAAACAACAAAAAACGTTTAAATGAGCTTAACTTAAACACTAAAGAACTACATTATAGATTGACTAAAAATCAAAGATGGTAACGAAAATTCCGAGTGTTACATATTAGATAGTAGTTGTGTATAGGGATGTAGATTGTATAGAATTTTTTTTTTGTAAACCGAAAATAGAAAACTAAAATAATTCTCTCGGTGTGATTCGACTTGTTCAGAGATTGCACTAGTTGAACCATCAGAAACATGAATCGGTGACGCAGATGATGGCGTAGATAGTGGACTACCAATAGGTCGGGGTGAGGTATTGGGAGCTGAACTTGACTGCATTGTTGGAGCGGGGACATGCGATGGATCAGGCTCATCACTGAGGATCGGCTTCCGAGAAGAGTCTTGACAAGGCAAACAGGTAGAATCTAACGAATGATCATCTAGTTGGTCAATAGAAGGATTCGAAAAAGAAAAAAAAATCCAAAGAGTTGGACGCGATAGATGATTTCATACTCGTATAGGGAAAATTACCCTTATCAAAACGAGCATGTCGAGTAACATAAATGTGACCAGTTGGAAGCATCCAAGCATTTAAAGTCTTTATAGTGAGCACTATACCAAAAAAATGCAAGCAATACTCCGAGGAGAGAACTTTTGAGCCATAGTTGCACGAACACAAGGATAAACACGACAACCAAAGGGATGAAACACATAGTAATCAAGGAGCACTCCGTAGACAAGCTCAAAAGGGCTCTTATCACCAAGTAGAGGAGTCGGCAGCCTATTTATAATGAAAACAACAGATGAAAAAGCTTCTAACCAGTAAATAATGGAACAGAGGAGTGAAAGAGCATAGAAAGCCCGGTCTCTGTAATATGGCGGTGTTTACGTTCCGCTTTACCATTCTGTTCGGTAGTAGAAGGACATGATGACTGATGATGAATTCCACAATCTAAAAGATGATCCTGAAGCATTTTGTTTGTGAATTCAGTGCCTCCATCAGTCTGAAAAACCTTAATCTTGCAGAGAACTGATTTTCAACAAATTTTTGGAGTTGAAGAAACACATTATAAAAATATGACTTTTTTTCGTAAGGGATACAACCAAGTAAATCGAGAAAAATCATCAACAAATATTGCATAATACACATAACCGCATTTCGATAATACTGGTGGAGGACCCATAAATCACAACGCACTAGACTTAATAAAGCAGAAGCACGTTTATCATTAATAGAAAAAGGCAAAAGTTTGCTCTTAGCCTTCTCACAAGAAGAGCAAATACTAGGTCTAGGAAAAATAGATGTAACAAATAATACACCTGATTTATTTAAAAATTTGATGGTATCAAAAGAAACGTGCCCCAATCTTGAATGCCATAACTCAAAAGAAGCTCGTAATTTGTGCGAGCGTAAAGAAGCCACAAAGGCCTTTTGACCATGGTCCAACATGTACAAGCCATGCTCACATCTTCCTTTTGCCACAATTTCCTTGGTATGACGATGTTGAATGAAAAAAGAATCGGCATCAAAGAAAACCGTTACAAGCAAGTCCCGAGTAATCTTACTAATAGAAAGCAAGCTTTTTAGTAATATGTGGTACCACAAGACATGAACAAGAGGCATATCATGATAAAAGAATATTTTTTGGTATGAGAAATAGATAAAGGAAATCCGTTAGCAACAACTACACTTTCATTACCGATATAGGGAGAGACTGAGTCAAGGTTAGAGGCATTGGAGGTCATATGCGACGATGCCCCCGAATCAACATACCAATTAGAAGGATCATTGTGGCGAAGATTTACAGAACCACAGAAGGACTCGGCTCGATTAGCAGCAACTCAGAGGTATTTTCTCGAATAAATCGAGAAAAACAGTCAACAGCGGTATGACCCAGATTGGAGCAAATCTGGCAGCAAGGTTGCCAATTACGACGTCCATGACCACTGTCTCGCTGCCTGGAGTTGCGACCACGTGAGCCTCGGCCGCCTTGAACACCACCACAAGGCATCGAAGCACGAGAAAATTTTAGGGAATCATCGTTGGACTGGGCAGCGAAGGCATCTTGAGAAGCTGCTGGAACTGTATCAAGAGATTTCAGAAAAAATTCAAAACTTTCGGATTTAGCTTGTACATCGCTAAATTGCGGTAAAGGCTCAACGTTCCTTTGAGAAAAAGAGAAAGTGGAAAATGAAGAACCCAGACCATGGAGGAACCAGTGAACCTGATCAACATTTGCAACCGGGCATCCAATAGCCGCTAGTTGATCACAATAGCCCTTAAATTGCTTAGCAAAATCAATAACGGTACGATCTTATTGACGAAGAGATTGAAGGGAATCCTTGAGGTGGATCTCACGAGACTTCGAGTGATTAACATAAGCCACTTCAAAAGCATTCCAAACAGTTTGGGTAGTGGTGCAGCCCAAAACCTCAGCCATAGCTTCTTCATAAAGAGAAGAAAGAAGAAGACTGAGCATTTGTTGATCTTGAGCATTGCAGGTGGCAAGGGAGGCGGACATCTTCTCTTGGGAGGCATCGTCTTGATCAGGAGGAGTTTCTGGTTTGGAAGTACCATCCATAAAACCAAACAGATTCTAGGAGCGCAGAAGAATTTCAGCCTGATTACGCCATAGCAGATAGTTGAATGGTGTTAATTTGATGGTGAGCATGTGAACTAGAGTAGAATAAGGAAGAGGGGAAGAAGCATCCATGGCAGCAGAAGATCGAACAGGTTGTGCTAGAGAAGATACATGGGTGGAAGACAAAAGGACAAAGGGTTTAGGCAGAAAATGAAGGGATCAGTTGATACCATGTGAATAATGTTCACCTGATAGGTGACTTCATGTATTAAGACAAGTATTAATAGACTTAGAACAAGGGTACAAAGGTAAATGTACATCCTATACTAAATACATATTTATTTACTAACAAAAATAGTCTGAACTAATATTTAAATTGATAAATATGCTAAAATTGTTCTTCTTCGGAACACAACCCCAAAAAGAAAACTAATTATATGAACAGTTATTACAATCACAAACTAATCTCTTTAGCCACCCATTAATTACACCCACAATATCCATAAATTTAACTCACTTTGCTACACTCTATAACAAGAAAAAGAATATTCAAATTAAACTATATTTGATTAGGGTGTTTTAGAACCAAAACTTTGACACCTTTTAATAAGGATAGCAATTCTTGATACAACACGAAACACGACACGAAAATAAACAGGTTTGGGTTGAACTTTCTGACCCTTCAACCGCCAACATGTTTATTAAACGAGTCGCGGTCGGGTTGAGACATACAAGTCGTTGGTTGACCCGCCAACTCGTTTAAACTAATATTTTTTTAAATAATTTTTATTCCAAGTTTTCTAAAATAATTGTTGTATTAGTATTTGAACTTGGTTGTAGTACTAGTATTTAAATTTGGACGTTTGAACTTGATTGTATTATTATGTGTCCCGCCAGTCCCCAACTGACCCACCAACCCGTTTATGACCCGCCAACCCGAGCGTGTACGAGTTAGGGTTGAACATTTCATCACGGTTAGTTAAAAGGGTCGTGTCCGCGTTGAGCCTTCCTGACTCGCCAACCCGAACATGAGACGATTGCCACCCCTACCTTTTAAGGACATGGAACTGACTCTTTTTTTCTTGCTCCACCTATGTGAGAGAGATGTTTCAGCCATAAATTGTCAATGGCCATAAGTTAATGCATCAGGGATTTGTAATTCATATTTCGTAGATCTTTTATTTTTGAAATCTAAAAGTTTTAGCTAAATCCTTTATGTTGGTCCCACAGGAGTCTACAAGAGTTCAATGGATATAGAAATAGTTTGTAGAAGGGGGGGGGGGGGTTGAATACAAACACAAGATTTTTAGGTTTTTAAATAAGTTTATATTGAATAAACAAATTTATAGTTGTAAGCGAAATAAGAACAACTAATTAAACCTATTCTATTACAACTTAAGAAATCACAAAGTTTGATGCACAAGAATAGAAAGAAATAGAAGCAGAGGTTTGAGGAGAGAAATTGCATTCATGAAGATGAAGAAGAGTTCTTCATCTATTTATACCCATTGCATTAAAGGCTAAGCAAAATGTACATGCCACGTGTCAAGTTTCTATTTGACACTTGTCCTTTGTTCAAAAGACAACCATGCTTTTGACCGAATATGAACAGTAACCAAATCAGATCTAATGGGGACATAAAAGACAATCCGCACGTCCTTTTCTGGCAAGTTATGGGGGTTTTGACTTTTGTGCATCGAGGATAAGATCAACAATGATCTTGCTTAGTAGGCCCCACTTGATCACTGAACCAGAATCTTCAAGGATGAAGTATCCGGGTATCACTGAGGCTTTGCAAGATCTCACACTTCAGATGGATGGACATTGCTATCACTGAACCGCTTCGGATCACGAGCTATCCATCTCTTTCTTCAGCTATGTCTTCGATAGTCGCTGAATGACTTTATGGTGTGAGTGTTGTTCTTCAGATCTTCAGGGATAGGATGTTGTTCTTGATCTTCAGCAATCACTGAGCGCAATCAGTGTGTGCTATCGCTGAATCTGAATATTATCCTATAAATGGAATTTTCACTAAGTACAAGAGGAATCATATTCAAATCACTGAAAGTAGTTTGGATCAACAATCTCCCCCCATTTGATTATGATTAAGCAACACAGGAAAACCGCTTGAGGAAATTAGTAAGGACTTAGAAGGTTTTAAAGTAAAGATTTCTAATTACTAATATGTGAGATCTTTTTCAGCTAATAACCTATCTGAATTGAGTTTCATTTATAAGGATATGAAATCACAATTGTTACAAGTATAAAAGCTATAAATTATATTCATTGACTGATTACGTATTGTAATGTCAGTGACTATGAAGATTTTAAAGAAAAATAGAACTCTTATGTTCATTGTCCCTTTTACTATTTTCAGGGATCTTTTGAGTACACAGATGGAGTAGAGTACTTCATTGAATTTCATTAAACACATGAATTTAAAGAATTACAAAGTGAAAATGAAATTAGAATTTTAAAGTAAAGTACAATACACTGAAGAAAATTACAAAGGAAAAAGGAAACATGAGTAACTAGTCAGAGAGATTCTCTTTTCTTCTTCGTAATTCTTTCTCATAGATTGTATTCTGAATGCACATAGGGCGACAGGTAGCCAAACATTATAGGAAATGATCTTGATGAGTTTTGATGGAGCCTTTCGAATCTCCTTATTTTTGAGAAACTTTATTTACCCGTCATTTCCTTGAAATGCCGTTGCTGCTTCAGGAAGAGTGATTATCTCATTGTATTCAAATCTTCTTGGTTCAGGCAGGGATGTATTGAGCATTGAAATGTCAGGGAGAACGAGGTGGGAAAAAAAATACTATCTATATCAAATTTAGTCTCATGTTCATTTCTGAACGATGGACCTACTTCAGACTTGGATCTTTTCTTTTTGGACTTTTCAGGAGAGGAGGAACGGTGACGATATCCTTTGCAACAACTGATCAAGATGTCTTTCTACGACACCCTTGAATTGAGATTTAGATTTCTGAATGGCATCTCTGATTTCCAGCCATTCAGAGAAACCATAGAATTTCAGGAATTGGGGTTCCTCTTCTTCTTCACGTCTACTTCCTCTAAACATGGTCACTCTTATCTTCAGACCTTTTCTAGATTTTCGTCGTTTGATAGTTGCATGAGTGATTGTTCAAGGTGAGAGACGATAGTTAACCTTCTTAGTACACTATTCCATATCCTCATTCTTGGGTTCCTGATTTTCTTATTCAGGGCTTGTAGAATTTTCTCTTGGGCTACAATAGGGTTTACCTTTAGTTTGACTCTGGCCAGTTCCTTCTCTGCTAGCCTTTCAGCGACTCGTTCGGTTTGTTGTTATGCGTGTCTCTAACGCTTGGCTTTTATTGTTTCTTCTCTTGCCATCTTTTGAGCGACTCTGAGAGTTTCTTGAGCTTGCTTTATTTCTCGATCTCTTAGTCTCTGAGTTTCTAAGGGTTGCGCTCGTTCTTCAGGGGATAAGAAGGAGAATTCGTCGTAGACGCTTATTGGTACAGGGGCTTCGGGCTCGGAGATACGAAGAGGGATTTTTACTCTGGCCATTGCTAATTCTCTTATGAAGTTTGGTCTTCTCTCTTCTTCTTCAGGTTCAGGGATTGGTCGCCTATTTACACGCCTATGGATATGGCCTTCTTTAGCTTCAGATTCAGATTCGAATATGTACGGGAACTGATCTTCGGCGGAAGGTTCCTTCAGGAATAGAGATTCTTTGGGGAACAGGTATCATTAAGATGAGGAGAGGAAGAAGAGGGTTCATCAGAGACAAAAGTAGGAGAGGGTGATTTAGGTGGTTGCGTTTCAGAAGGATGGATGTATAAGGTTAGTGGAAGGCATACCTCAGCGAAGAGCTCCCCCTCTGAGTTTATTGAAGTGGGATCTTCAGAATCCATCACTTGTTTATTCTTCCCTGAGGGATCAGATTGCTCCTGGTTAGGAGGTTGTCTGTCCCCCAAAGGTTCTCTGAAAACCACTCCGGATTGTTTCATTCCTGGACAGTTGGCTATGAAGAAGTTAGACAGGGTGTAGGGTAAATCATCATCGTCATCATCATCATTATTTCCAAATGATTGATGAGGGATGTCTTCTTCATTTTCATCATCATCATCATCATCATCATCATCATCATCATCATCATCATCATCTTCTTCTTCTTCTTCTTCTTCATCATCATCTCCTTCAACAATGATGGGATGTAGTTGGGGTTGTTGTTGGGTTTCTTCAGGGAGGAGTGTATTTGCTTTGCTGATTAGCTCACCTACGAGCTCGTAGGCAAATTCTCCCCCTCTTTGTTTCCAATTGGTAGAGCATGCACCAAAAGAGTATGCACATTAGAATTGAGAGTAGAGAGATTCTCAACTTGTGCCTTTTGAGTTTGAGTTAACAAAGTCAGGTTCCTTCTGTCCGCTTCAGTAAAGGAGGGGACGATACCAGATAAGCCTTGAACAAGGCGTTAGACCTCAGCCTGAGATTTCTGAATATCAACAAGGGTCTTCTCCTCCTGATCAACCCGTTCAGCGAGTCGAGTGATGGCCCGTTCATTTGCGGCATTATCATCCTTCACTGTCTGAATGTCCGTGAAGATGTTGGAGATAGTTGCCTTCATACCAGGGACTCCAGCAACTTGATTGAAGATAATCTCTGAAGAAAGTTGTAGAGTATCTCCCCTTTTTCTTATTCTGGTGCATTCATTCACCAGATAATTGGCAGGGAAGGAAGGAGCAGGTAGAGAGACCGGAGGGATATCAGCTTCAATAAAAGGTAGCTTAGATGCTAGCTTCTCTGTTTTCACCTTTCTGGAGTCCTCGACGTTCTTGAACTTCGGAGACTTTGAAGAAGTGGGCTCGCTGATGGGAGCAGCAGTGGTGGTGCTGGTTGTCACGATTGATAACATAGGAGCAGCGATAGCTGATGAAAACAAAGATAAACGAGCCAAAAAGAGCTCGGGGTTAGAAGAAAGATGTTGGGAGGTAGTAAGTGTATGCAAAGGTTCCTTGAGAGTATCTGACGGATTACTCTCAGGGTTGTTGCTTGCTACGGTTGTGTCCTGAGGATCACTAACCTGTGTCTGAGAATATTTAAGAGAAACATTCTCAGGTCCTGTGCACGTTGCTTTTCAAAGTTCGGATTGTCGAAACAAAGCTGATTCTTGGACAACATGTTGTTCAATCTTATTAGATATGGGGACAACCATAGCTGAATCATGAGTTGATGTGTGGACCAAAGAAGATGAGGAGGAAGAAGAAGATAAGGCTGTGTGCGTGATACCTGATCCAACTTCAACGTAGTTGCCTATACATTTTCAGGGACCGAGGTCGCTGAAAATGGGGGTAGTGCTGATGATGCGGCAACGGAGACAAAATCCATTGTTGTGGCTGAGGAGAGAGGAGGCGTTGGTAGTACGCAGAATTCAGAGAGAGTCATCTGTTGAGAGACGCTCTTTCTTGGTTTCTTTGCAGCTGGCTTGTGAGCAAAGGTCTTTTTGTGACTATCAGTCAACTGTTTTCTTTTTAGAGGGGAGGAAGAAGTGTCCAGGCTAATAACTGATGGGATGCTTAGTGACCTTGACACGGTCTCTACCTGAGCGGTAGGAGTAGGAGAGGACTTACCTGCAGAGTCAACTTCTATGATGAGGTTCAACATATAAGGGAGGTATCAGGTGTCTCCCGACTTTTCATCAACTTCCAAGGATTTCTTCCCAACTTGAGAGAAATTTTGATTTCCCTCAGAGGGGTATCCCTCACAAACAACCTCCAAGATTGTGGCGACAAATTTTGGGTAAGGGATAGTTTTCTCCTTATTTGGTGCTTGTATTCTGATGTATAATTCACTGAATATGTAATCAGCGAAGTTCAACTTAGGACCATGGCAGAGAGCGAATGCCATATCCAGGAATTGCCTACTGGCTTGATCTTGCGAACCAGTCTTAGTGCCTAAGCACTGAGTCACTTGGGTGAAAATGTATTGCCACCTTACTGGCAATCTCTTCTTCTCAATTTTGGTTAGCACATTGCTGAGTTCTTGCGTTTCAGCACCAGTCGGCCAGTTGTAACCAATGGTATCTAGGAAATCAATAATCTCTTCTCTGGAGGGTGCAGAGACCTATTGCTGATTCTTTCCTCGTGTAGGGAGGCGAAGAGCAGCTCTGACTTCGCCGGTAGTGAAAGCGAAGGTTCCCAAGATGATAGTGAATTCGATGGCAGGTAGCTCGTTGCCTTTTTCAGTGGTCACCTTGGTACATTGTGGAATGTACCAGAACTGTTGGAGATGGGAAGTAACTCCAACAGGGATTTGAGTTAGAGTGTACATCAGTGGGCATTTGCTGAGGAAGTTAGCACCATCTCTGAAGTGAGGTCTATCAGCAGGAATATCCAGCAATACAACATAGTTTCTAGGATTAAATAGAGCTTGTTCCGGAGTGAAGGTAGCTCCGGGAGCGGCGGTGAACATGGTGACAAGGAGTACTTCACCTTCAGCGTGTTTGGTGACATTTTTGCTGGATGATGCCATTTCTGTCGTGTGTCAGAAAAAAGGTCTGACGTGTTCTTTTCTTTTGAAAAAATGATAAGATTATTATTTAAATAATAAATGGTTAATCATTATCCATTTAAAATCCTCATCATTTGAAATAAAAGTTTCATTGATGATTTTTCTCTTTTAAAGAATCATTCTCTGAATTAAGAAATATTCAGAGAGTATAAGGGAAAGAAGTACATACCTTGGTGAGATTTATGTATCTCTGAGTCAAAGTTCAGAGTATTACTAATGATTTTGAAAAGCAAGTTGATACTCACTGAAAAATGTCTTACTAAAGAATAATTATTCTTCAGCATTCAACATACCTAGCTCGCCGATTAATTGATTGATTCTAGTCTCATCAAGAGGCTTAGTAAAAAGGCCAGTGAGCTGATATTCAGTAGGTACAAAGTGAAGTTCAATTTCATCATTCATAACATGATCTCTGATAAAGTGATATCTGATCTCAATATGCTTGGTTTTAGAGTGAAGTACAGGATTATTTGTTATAGCAATAGCACTAGTACTATCGCAATAGATAGAGATTTTGGAGAGCTTAATATCATAGTCTCTGAGTTGGTTCCTCATCCGAAGGATTTGGGCACAACAACTTCAGCGGCTACATATTCAGCTTCAGCAGTTGATGTGGACACTAAGTTTTTCTTTTTACCTGTCCAACTTACCAACTTACCACCGAGTAGCTGACACCACTAGTGGTGCTCTTCCTGTCGATCTTACATCCTGCAAAATCACTATAAGAGAATCCGGTTAGATCGAACCCTGAGCCTTTGGGGTACCAAAGGCCAATATTAGGAGTTCCTTTCAGATATCTGAAGATTCGCTTTACAGCGATCAGATTGGATTCCCTGGGTTCATCTTGATATCTTGCACAGAGATAAGTAGAATACATGATATCCGGTCGGCTAGTTGTTAAATAGCAGAGAGCCAATCATTCCTCTATAGGCAATGACATTGACAGGTTTCCCATTAGGGTCCTTATTCAAGGTCAGAGGAGGTGCCATGGGAGTCTTCATCGCTGAACTTTGAGTCATCTCAAACTTTTTCAGCTTGTCTTTAACATATTTGTTTTGACATATAAAAATACCTTTCTCAGATTGTTTGATCTGCAAACCTAGAAAAATATGTTAGTTGAACCATCATACTCATTTTATATTCTTTCGTCATGCGATTTGCAAAACGAGTACATAGTTTGAGTCTTGTGGAACCAAATATGATGTCATCAACATATATTTGAGCAAGTATAGTATGACCTTTGTATTTTCTAAGAAAGAGAGTTTGGTCAATTTTTCCATGAATACATTTTTCTTTAAGAAGATATTTAGAAAGGGTATCATACCAAGCACTAGGAGCTTGTTTTAACCCTTAAAGAGCCTTTTGAAGTTTGAAAACAAAACCAGGGTGGTTAGGATCAGAGAAACCAGGAGGTTAATCGACATAAACTCCCTCTTTAAGTTTGGCATTTAGAAAAACACTTTTAACATCCATTTGAAAAACACTAAAGTCTTTATGGGAAACATAAGCTAAGAAAAGTCTTATGACTTCTAGTCTAGCAACAGGAGCAAATGTTTCATCATAATCGATTCCTTCTTCCTGTCTGTATCCCTGAGCAACAAGTCGAGCCTTGTTACAGATAACAGTGCCATTTTCATCTATTTTGTTACAAAATACCCATTTAGTACGTATAACAGTTTTACCAGATGAACGAGGTGTAAGAGTCCAAACTTTGTTTCTTCGAAACTCAGAGAGCTCTTCTTGTATAGTAAAGACCCAACTTGGGTCAGTGATAGCTTCATCGATCTTCTGAGGTTCGAAGAGGGAAATAAAGTTTACATAGAGACATATATTACATGTACCCTTATGGGTCTTAATACCTACGTTTGGATCACCAATGATTTGACCAATGGGGTGATTTGAGTCCATCACTGAGCCAGTGGTTGAGGAGATTGATCAACATGTGATTTAACGACTTGTTTAGGCAGAACGGTAGATGCTTAAGCCATAGATTCTTTAGCATTTCTTTTCATCCCTGGTGGGGGATCCAGAGGGATTTGCATTGTCTTGATTTGAAAGACTAACTTGATTATTCACTGATGAATCATCGTTGGAGGAATCAGAAGCCGGAATCTGATTTAAAGGAGTGACATCTATCTTTGAAGAGGATGGTGTGTTACTAGTTGTAGGGATGAAGTTAGGACCTTCATCATCATTATTTTAAGTGACAAGTGGTGCGCTAAAATAAGATTCAGGTTCCCCATAATGAGATTTCATCCAATTATTCAATTCTTCGTCGTCTTCAGAGACAGGAACGAAATTGGTTGAGCGAGATTCATCAAAGTGCACATGCATGGTTATTTCTACGTGTTGTCTTCGTTTGTTGAAGACTCTGAATGCCTTGGAAACTAAGGAGTATCCAAGAATACCATCATCCGCTTTTGGATTGAACTTCCCCAAATGATCTTTGTCATTCAGGATGTAGAATCTACATCCGAAGACATGTAGATAGCTCAGAGAGGGTTTTCTTCCATGAAATAATTCATACGAGGTCTACTTGAATCTTTTGACTATCAGGGATCGATGCTAGGTGAAACATGCAGTGTTAACTGTTTCAGCTCAGAATTGAGTTGGTAGTAGTGATCCGCGGAGCATCGATCGAGCAGCCTCAATGATCGTTCAATTTCTTCTTTCAGCAACACCGTTTTGCTGAGGGGTTCTCACTGATGGGAAATTATGAGAGATTCCTTTTTTATCAAAGAAGGTAACCAAGGTAACGTTTTTGAATTTAGTTCCATGATCACTTCTCATGGAGCGAATAGTGAGATTGTTCAAGACTTCCATTCTTTTGATAAAGGAGATAATTTCATCAGGTGTATCACTCTTAGATCGAAGAAAGAATACCCATTTATATCTGGAATATTCATCAACTATCACTAGAGTGTATTTCTTTCCAGATAAGGATTGGACGTTGACTGGTCCAAATAGATCCATATGAAGTAATTGAAGGTATCTTTTGTCAACTTTCCTTTTTCACACGCTGAACAGAGAGATTCCTTTGTAAAAAAGTGTTTAGGGAGTCCTTTGACAAGTTCTTTTTGAGATAGATCATTGTTTATCTTAAAGTTCAGATGAGAGAGTCTTTTGTGCCAGAGCCAATTAACATCAGAGGAGGCTTTAGAGAGAATGCACACATTCTCTGAGTGAGTGTTATCCATGTTAATGACGTATACGTTCTTTGATCTTTTTCCTTTAAGAGCGAGTTTGTCATTTTTATTAGTGACCGCACATCTTGTCTTTGTGGATAAGACTTTGAAGTCTTTATCACAGATTTGACTAATGCTTAATAAATTATGCTTTACTCTTTCATCATAAGGAACACGACTAAATAAGGTTGTGCCATTGGATAGAACGCCAAAACCCTTGGTGTATCCTTTGTCATTTCCATCAAAGATCACTGAGGGACCAGTTTCTTCCTTGTAATCATAAAGCAGGGATTTTCTGCCAGTCATGTGCCTTGAGCATCCACTATCTAGATACTAGATACCTTTAGCACTCTGTATTTGACAAGGGAATTAATTTTTCATAGGTACTCATAAAACTATGGGTCCTGCAGTGTTAGTGGAAACAACAGGTATGGCAGATTTGTTACTAGCTGATTTGCCAATCTTGGTGGATTTCACTTTAGCTGATTTCTCAGCTTGAGCTACTTTCTTACCATGAGCTAATCTTTCAGCTTTAGTAACATTTGAACATTTACTAGAAATGTGGGTAGTCTCACCACAGTGACATCACTTCCGATATTTGAAAACAGGTTTTGAGCTGGAAGCATGCAGAGAGGAGGTCAAAACATTTTCAGGACCAGAACCAAGAATTCCTTTTTCCATTGTCCTAGGAGGAACAACTAGTTTCTCAGGTTTAGATGGAGTGAGATCAATCTTAATTCTGGGAGTTGATCTCTGAACAGATCAAGGGATCTTCTTTCTAGTTTTAGGATGACATACTGAAGGAAGTGAAGGATTCTGTTGATCATAACTCCTCTCAGTGATTTGAATATGATTCCTTTACTATACTTAGTGAAATTTCTTAGATGAGCTTCTGTTCAAATTCAGCAATAGCATACGCTGATTGCTATCAGCGATCGCTGAAGATCAAGGATCAACAAGCTTGTCTCTGAAGACCTGAAGATCAGCTATCACACCAGAAGACCATTCAGCGAGAGTCGAAGACCAAAGCTGAAGAAAGAGATAATCAGCTAAGTGACCTGAAGTGGTTCAGCGATAGCAGCGATTATCTACTCAAAGTGTGAAGTCTTGTGAAGCCTCAGCAACACTGAAGATCATCCTTGAACATTCAGTGTCAGTGATCAAATGAAGCTTCCTCTGCAAGATTAAAGTTTGATCTTATCCTCGATGCACAAAAGTCAAACCTAGAACCATGTTAGAAAAGGACGTACGACTTGTCTCTTATGTCCCCATCATATCTGATACGTTACTATTCATATTCGGCCAAAAGCATGGTTGTCTTATTTACAAGGACAAGCTTCCTATCCAAGCTTGACACGTGGCATGTACCTTTTGTCTTGCATTAAATGCAAGCGGGTATAAATAGCTGAAGATATCTTCTTCATCTTCATGCATGCTTCCTTCTAGCCTCGACCTTCTGCATTTCTTTCTTTCACCTTCTTGTGCATCAAACTGTGTGTTTCCTTAGTTACAATAGAATAGGTTCTTAACTTATTCTAATTCCGCTTGTAACTGTAAATTTGTTTATTTCAAATAAACTCATTTAAAAACCAAAATTTGTGTGTTTGTATTCAACCCCCCCCCCCCTTCTACAAACTATTTACTTAGTATTTAACTCTTGTAGATCCTTTTTGGGACCAACAAATTCTTCTTCAACTTTTGGAAATTCTTGATCGTAGGAACATGGTCAAAGAACTTGTCTTTGATCACCTTCCTTAAGTCCTTGGTAAAAGTTTTCGAAGGTCTTTTCTCAGAGGAGGAAGCACTCTGAGAAGAGGGATCAGGGATAGAAGAAACAAACATTCCAAATTTTAACATGGAACGGTCAGTGTTTATTTCTTCTTGTTCGGAGGAATATCCTAGACCACTCTTGACCTTTTTAGGGATCTGAGCATTTATGATCTTATTGACTGTGTCAGAAGCCTTACACCATCCTTCAATGGTAGTTTTTTCAGCCTTAAGATCAGTGATGGCTTTTTCGTGCTCAGAGATAACTTGCTCTTTCTTAATGCTAATTGTCTGATTTACAAAGATTTGGTCTTTAAAATCCTTTTCGATTTTAGTAAGTTCTTTGATTTTCAGATGAAAAATTTTAAGCGGTTCAGAGAGATCTATATTTATTTGTTCAACTTTTATTTTTCCATTGAGAGCATTGTAAAAGTCGACTGTCATAGAGTCAAGAGCTGACACATTATCATTCATAGGTATAGAGGAGTTAGAAGGGATAGGTACCTGAGTTGATGGAGACTCTGAAGAAGAGGTGTCAGATGCCTCTTCAGCTTCCTCTATTCTTGCCATAAGACATATGAAAATTGTGTCTTCTTCATCTGATCCAGATTCACCAATGGTTTGAGCCTAGTCTTCTTCTTGATCTCAGTCTACTTCTTCAGCGATAAGGCCTTTGCCTTTTCGCTGGTTCTTCCTCAGATTTTGATTTCTCTTTTAGCTTAGAGTATTTTTCATTTTTAGTTTTATGAGGGATTTGAGAAGATGAAGTAGCAGCGACCTTTTTGGATCTGCATTCACTGGCAAAGTGACCTTTGTGCTGACAGTTGTAGCAGATCGTTGAGGTTTTGTCAGCTGGAGGAGTCTTTGACTTATCAGAGTCAGTGATTGCTGGGGTGTTTATGAAATTCCTCTTTCTAGCGAATCTCCTGAAATTGTTAGTCAGAAGAGCTAGAGAATTGTCAAATTCAGAGATATCGAAATCATTGATATCTTCTGGGTTACAATATCTAACTTAGTAACAGAGGTGATAGAAGAAGACACAAGTTTAGAAGGTTCCGTGTCTGAAGTCACTAACGCCAAAGAAGTACTTTTGGAAGTTTTAGTGTCTTTTATGAGGTTTCTTTTTAAAGTTTGAGATTGCTCTTGATTGACCAATATTCGATATAAAGCACTAAGAGATAGAGTTTCAGTGCTCTTTGATAACTTGAGACACGTGGTAAATGTATCCCATTGTTCAGGAAGAGCTTTCATGAACTTAGTCAGGATTTCAGAGTTAGAGTACTCTTTATCAACTGTTTTCATGTCTATTAAAAGACAATTAAATCTCTAGTGGATTTGTGAATGTGTTTCATTTTTCAGAAACATGAAACTTTCATATTGTCTCACGAAGTTGATACGGAGAGTAATCAGAACCTCGTCGGTTCCTTCATATTGAACACAGAGAGTGTCCCACATGGCTTTAGAAGTCCTCATTTTCATTACTGAATGATAAACATCATCAGGTAATGACATGGCAATGATAGATCTAGCTTTTGAATCAACAACTAGCTATTTCTTGTCTTCCTCACTCCATTTATGTGGAGCTTTGGGAATCCTTCTTTCAGGAATGGTAGGAGTTGTAGCAGTAGCAGGAACTGCTTGAACAAGAATTGTTGTAACGAAGGGTCCATTCTCTAGATAATAGGAGATCTTAGGAACTGACCCTTTCAGACTAGGAAATTAGGAAAGAAGATCTTAGGAGATCTTAGGAACGAAGGGTCCATTCTCTAGATAATAGGAGATCTTAGGAACGAAAGGTCATTCTTTCCTTCCAAACTAGGAAATTATCACGGTTAAATCTAGGAGGTTTAGCTAAAGATCCATTGTCTATGTAGTTTGAGTTTGTATTAGCCATTTTAAAATGAAACAAGAAATAAGTTCATTTTAAAGATTTTTAGAAGCTTAAAGCAATAAAACTGCTCTCATACCACTTGTTGGTCCCAAAGAAGTCTACAAGTGTTCAATGGATATAGAAACACTTTGTAGAGGGGGGGGGGGGGGGTAAATACAAACACAAACTTTTTGGGTTTTTAAATAAGTTTATATTGAGTAAACAAATTTACGGTTATAAGCGAAATAAGAACAAGTAATTAAACCTATTCTATTACAACTTAAGAAATCACAAAGTTTGATCCACAAGAACAGAAAGAAATAGAAGTAGAGGTTTGAGGAGAGAAATTGCATTCATGAAGATGAAGAAGAGTTCTTCATCTATTTATACCCGTTGCATTAAATACAAAGCAAAAGGTACATGCCACGTGTCAAGTTTCTATTTGAGACTTGTCCTTTGTTCAAAAGACAACCATGCTTTTGAGCGAATATGAACAGTAACCAAATCAGATCTAATGGGGACATAAGAGACATTCCATACTTCCTTTTCTGGCAAGGTATGGGGGTTTTGACTTTTATGCATCGAGGATAAAATCAACATTAATCTTGCTTAGTAGGCCCCACTTGATCACTGAACCATAATCTTCAAGGATGATGACGTCTTCGGGTATCACTGAGGCTTTGTAAGATCTCACACTTCAGATAGATGGGCATTGCTATCACTGAATCGCTTCAGTTCACGAGTTATCCATCTCTTTCTTCAGCTATGCCTTCGAAAGTCGCTGAATGACTTTATGGTGTGAGTGTTGTTCTTCAGATCTTCAGGGATAGGATGTTGTTGTTGATCTTCAGCGATCACTGAGCGCAGTCAGTGCATGCTATCGTTGAATCTGAACATTATCCTATAAATGGAATTTTCACTAAGTATAAGAGGAATCATATTCAAATCACTGAAAGGAGTTTGGATCAACACTTTATATCCAATCCTGAACATGAAGCTGGGAACTAGATCACTTTAAGGGGATGTTTGGTTGGGGGTATTAAGCAGTAATTAATGGGAATGATAATAAAAGAAACTGTTTGGTTTTATATAATATAATTGGCTCATTCCACCAGAAACCCAAATTTTCATTCCTGATTAAACTAAGGGAATGAAAATGGGAATATTTTCATTCCCATTCCCATTTTCATTCCCTTGGCAGAACCAAACGCACCCTTAATCATGTTTTATGTTTTTTTCTTTCCTACGTCTATATCCATTCTATTTTTATGATTTTGTGTGGTTTTTAGACATTGAGAGAGAGAGAGAGAGAGTCATCAATTGATTGTCGTTTTTATGGAGTATAATGACATATTAGTAGGGCTTAACGAATATGATGTTTGTTGCCCGTTAGTTTTATGAAGGTCTAACATGGTGTTTTTAGTTGTAGGTATGAAGTAATAAGTTGTAAACCTGATCTATAAAATGTTCTAAGAATATTAATAATCTTCTATAATATATTTAAATAATTGTGTGAACATATATAGCCGTGAACATATATACTCTGTGATAAAAAAGAGTCATACTAAAAATATGATTATTTTTTTTTTCTATTTGGTTCATGGATTCTAAAATAATTTGGAGGAATTACAATTACAATAGTCAAATACCCATCATTATCATTATCGACACAAAAAAGTACCTAATTAAACTAAGTAAGTTAGGGATTTGGTCCCTTTTGTTCTTGATGTGTTTGGGATTTAATTCTTATGATATTGTGACAAAATAAACCTTGTGGCATGTAATTATTCTTGAGTTTGGTCCCCCAGTGATCGTAGTTAACTTTCATTTGTTATGTTATATAGGACAATATGATCATTTTACTTTTGAAATGTGACTTAGAATTGACATGCATTTTTGATACTTTCATAATTGTTATTTTTATCACCACCTGCTATTCAACCATCATCAGCACCACCACCCACCACCAACCATCATCAGCAAACAATTAAGACGAGACAGCTCGCGATTATTCAAGATTGATTCAGTCAACACTTAACTCGAACTCGAGTTCGAGCTCGACATACTAACTTGTCAAGTCGAGCTACGTGATACTCGGCTCAATAGCTCGTAATTAGATACTCAATTTATTTTACATATATAATTAGTTTTATAATATAATATGTAAATTCAAATATAAAATTTATTAATAAACATACAAAAAAAAAAAAGTGTCTTTTTTTTTAGATATTACAAATTTCTATTTTTTAACTATAAAAATTAATTAGTTATTTTTTATTAACAAATCATAATTAAAAAAAGGCAATAAAAACTATAAAAATGTCGATTTAGTTTTCTCGCGTTGAAAAAGTGAATAAATAAAGGGTGTAGAAGTATTATATATAAAGAGAGAGAAGCAAATGTATTTCATAATTTTGTTTTATTGATGATGAAATTTAAGGTGCACCAATTGAATTTTATAAATTTTAAGAGTACGCTTTTACGTTTTATAATTTATAAGAGAAGACCTTCAAACTTCATAAATTTCAACGAGTAAGCTTGGTTGGAGCTTGATTCAAGTTTGATTTAATTTGCGATTGCTTCAAGCTACATACGAATTCGATCTCAAATTCGACTTTGGAATATTATTATCGAGTTCGAGTCCAACTTTGTTGTTAACTAGTCATGAGTTTCCGAGTCGAATATACCAATACTTGAACTCGACTCATATCATTTATATAAGTGTATCCTTGGGCGGTGGGTGGGTGGGGGGAGGTTGCTAGGATTGATAAATTTAAACTTTTTAGGACTTTTTGTTTCTTCAAATATACAAAGAAGAAAATAAGGACTAAACACAAATATAGGAGCGTATACACAACCACAATACAAATATGTTTTGTTAAGAGAAGAGTGGTTTACCGTGGTTCACCAAATCATGGCTATGTCCACCTCTGAGACACTTCTCGATCACTTCACTATTGTTCTTCTTTAAGGTAGAACAAAAACCGCACATAACGATCTTACAACAAAGATATAAAGTACTCAACTTTTTATAAAAAGGGAGAATCACTCAAAGATATTACAGGGAGATAAAACTCAAACGTTACAAAACGTATTTAATCAAATATTTGTGTAGGGAGATAAAACTCAAACCTCACACAATATTTAAACACTTTTAAAGATGAAGAACAACCTTAATCTAAGGATTAATAACTAGGAAGTGTTTAACTCACATACCACTTAGAATATGATGAACTCACAAGAAGATCAAGTGGTAGTATAACAACCTTTCAAAAGATGAAGTTTGATGTATAAATCATAATTGAAACGTGAAGAACATGCAAGATGTTCTTGAGATTTTTTGGGAGGATTTTTCGGTTTGATGTTTTAGAGAAGTATTTCAAATTGAAGCTCAATACCCCATAAAAAAATTTGAAAACTTTGAAAAAAAATCTTGAAGATCTCCAAAATAGGATATAAAATTCAGAGTTCAAACATGACTAGATTAATCAACCACGGACTAATTCGTTACAAAACTCAACAAATAAGTAAAATGCAACGGAAAGTCTAAAATGTCAACAGCTGAATTACTAATCTAACGCGGAATGCTAACTCAACGGAGGCCTCACTGCATCTTGCCCTTTCCCTTATCCCCTCTCCCTGCAACGTACCTGTCTGAAAATATTTTATTTTGAAACGCGAGGGAAAGACCAAAAGGCCTAATGAATTCCCAAAAAACAGTTAGCATTTTCAGTAGTTTATAAATCATCAAAACATGCAATAGTTTACCAACAATTTAACCCATTCCCTAAGCGGGAACAAAATACGTATTCGAGAAATATGGCAAAGGCAAACACCATCGCAGAACTCTATCGACACACCGGTCCCTTAGGACCAAATCCGTACAACCACAAACTCCTAGTGGGGTAGGATATATTAAATAATCCTTGCCACATGACTCCAAATAAAACAGATAGTGCACATATCGACCCCAAAACTTATAAAAGTGATCGTGGTAGTTTTGCATATAAAAGAGATAATTTAAAAAACCATAATTAACAAGTAAGCATTTGAATTACACACGTTACATTTTTAAGGGATAGGGAACTCACCTGAATTGGACACACACCTTGTCCAAGCTTAGGCGGCTAACTTCACCAAACTGAAAGCCTAAATTGGAAAACATAAAACGAGTGTTAACCCCTTTGAAATACCCCAAAAGTCTACTATTAGGAGCTTAAGATAAACCCCTAATCCAATGGTCCAACCCTGACCTTAGACGAGAAAATCAATGGGCGAACTCACGTCAAAACAGTGAGTTACGCGGCTTCTACTCATGCAGTAACCCGCGGGACTCACTGTGTCGCCTGGTTTGTCTCTGCACCAATAAACAGCCCCAAATCCTCAACCAAACCCCGAAATACTGATTCTTATCTCCTCGTAACCATATAAAATGAATGTATGAACCTCAAGATCAATCTCAAACTGATTCTCATTAGAGTAGGGAGATTTACCCAACAAATCACAAACCCACTTTATGAGTGTTCATCAATGGAGGTGAAATTAGGATTTCAATCCCAATACTCCTTTGGTGAACACAAGAAATATTTTATTCAAAGGTGAAAGTTATATAATCCAACTTAGAACAACTCAATCCTTTCACCATTAAAGCCAAGAAAGAACATCTAGCATTCTAACCTCACCAAAGCATCACACAACATAAAAGATGAACTACTTAATAGAGAAGATGAAACAGTACATGAAATTGATGACCTCCAAATGCTTCCTCTCTAAGAATGCTTGCTTCTCTCTTCCCCTTTTCTTGCTCTCCACGCACACACACACTACACCTTCACTGATTGCACAAATGAATGACAAGTGAGGATGATTTCATCTCTTCTTTCCCTTAAATACTTGGGCTTAAATTCATAATCAAGACCTAGCCCATCATCGTTTTATTTAGAGCCCACTTTTAATAAACCCAAGGTTTGCCTAAAATGTTCGGGTTATTACAACAGCCCCCCTTAACAGAATTCCGTCCCAGGAATTCCTTCGTCGAACAGATACGGGTACGACTCTTTCATCTTTGATTCTAACTCCCACGTGGCTTCTTGACCCTTGTGAAATCGCCACTGCACTTTCACAAGTGGAATTTCTTTGTTCCTCAAAGTCTTGATCTTTCGATCAATAATTGCCTCGGGCTCTTCCACAAAGTTCAGCTTCCCATTAATCTATACTTCATGTAGCGGTACAGTCATTTTCTCCTCCGCCAAACATTTCCTCAGAAGAGATATGAAAGGTATTATGAATACCTTGTAATCTTTCCGGTAACTCCAGCTTGTACGCAACATCCCCAACTCGTTCAATTATAGGAAATGGTCCAATATATCGTGGACTCAATTTTCCTTTCTTCCCAAAACACATCACGCTCTTCCAAGGTGATACCTTAAGCATCACAAGATCACCCACATGGAACTCAAGTGCCTTTCTCCTTTTATCATCTTGAGCCGCTTCCTTTTGTTGATCTTGAGCCGCTTTCAGTCTTTCCCGAATTTGGTCGATCTTGTCGGTCGTCACTTGAACAATTTATGAACCTGCCAACTGTTTTTCCCCGACTTCATTCCTCCTATACAAAACCTCATACGGTGCTGCCTGGATACTCGCATGGTAACTATTGTTGTAAGCGAATTCAATCATAGGCAGGTGACTCTCCCATGATCCACTGAAGTCAATGGCACACGCCCTCAACATGTCTTCAAATGTCTGAATCGTCCTCTCGCTTTGCCCATCCGTCTAAGGATGATACACGGTACTGAGATTAATTTGAGATCCCAATTCTTTCTGAAAACTTGTCCAAAACATTGACATAAGACGTGTATCGCAGTCCGACACAATAGACAAAGGTACTCAATGCCTCGTCACAATCTCATTGATGTAAAGCTTTGCTAATCTCTCCATGGAATAAGTCTTCCGTATTGGTAGAAAGTGTGCCGACTTTGTGAGTAGATCCACAATTACCCAGATAGAATCAAACCCTTTTGGAGATCTAGGCAACCCCATCACGAAGTCCATAGTGATGGGGTCCCACTTCCAAACCGGTATATCTAACAGTCGAAGTTTTCCATACGACCTTTGGTGCTCTACTTTCACTTGTAGACATGTCAAACATCTTTGCACATAATAAGCCACATCTTTCTTCATTCCCGGCCACCAATAAATTTGTCGAAGATCCTTATACATTTTATTCATGCCCGGATGAATAAAATACCTTGATTTGTGCACCTCATCCAACAATCTCTTACGAATATCCCCAAATTTCGGAACCCAAACACGCTTGTTGTAACATTTCAAACCCCGCTCGCCTTCTTGCAAGGTAGATACCACGCCTACCATCTTTTCGTTAGTAGTTCCATCCATCTTCTTTGCCTTATATTGAGCTCTTTCTAGCCGAACAAGTGACAAAGACTCTTGTGATTGGTGAAAATCTGACACTTAGTCCCATACAGGTAGTGTCTCCAAATCTTCAAAGCAAACACCACGGCGGCTAACTCTAGGTCGTGTGTAGGATAACGTCTTTCATGTTCTTTCAATTGTCTTGACACATAGGCAATCACCTTTCCATGTTGCATCAAGACACACCCCAATCCCAATTTAGACGCATCACTATACACCACGAAGTCTTCATTACCGTCGGGGAAGGTTAATATCTGTGCACTACTCAATCTATCCTTTAGAATATGAAATGCTTCTTCTTGCTCCCCGGTCCAAGTAAACTTGACATTCTTCTTAGTCAATGAGGTTA
This sequence comes from Silybum marianum, assembly GCA_036898165.1. NCBI lineage: Eukaryota > Viridiplantae > Streptophyta > Magnoliopsida > Asterales > Asteraceae > Silybum > Silybum marianum. The sequence continues at coordinate 7,950,919 of CM072534.1, forward strand.
ATGGGGTAGCTATACGAGAGAAGTCTTTAATGAACTTCCGATAGTATCCCGCCAACCCCAAGAAACTTCTTACCTCCGAAGGAGTCCTAGGCGGCTCCCAATTCTTTATAGCTTCAATCTTTGCGGAATCCACCTTTATTCCTTCACTTGAAACAACATGCCTAAGAAATTGCACCTCACGTAGCCAAAACTCACATTTAGAGAACTTTGCGTAGAGCTTCTCTTGCTTCAATAAATCCAAAATCAAATGAAGATGCTTCCCATGATCTTCTTCCGAGCGAGAGTAGATAACGATGTCGTCAATGAACACGATTACGAACTTATCCAAGAACGGTTGACAAACCCGGTTCATCAAATCCATAAGTGCCACTGGGGCATTAGTCAAACCGAAAGGCATCACTAAAAACTCGTAATGCCCATAACGAGTTCGAAATGCGGTCTTAGCAACATCTTCACCTTGCACCTTGAGTTGATGGTACCCCGAACGAAGATCAATCTTTGAGAAGTAACTTGCCCCTTGAAGTTGGTCAAACTAATCATCTATCCTCGGAAGTAGATACTTGTTCTTAATGGTGACCTTATTAATCTCATGATAATCTATGCACATACGCATAGTCTCATCCTTCTTCTTTACAAAAAGAACCGGTATTCCCCACAGTGAAGTACTCGGTCGAATAAAACCTTTATCCAATAACTCTTGCAGTTGAGACATCATCTCCTTCATTTCTGACGAAGCCAATCGGTATGGACTCTATCTATAGGAGCAACCGCCGGTACCAAATTTATCTGAAACTCAATCTGACGATCCGAAAGTAATCCTGACAAATCTTCCGGAAACACCTCGGGATAATCACAGACAGCCGGAACATCCTTCACACTCCCCTTCTCTTTCTTAGCGTCCACTACATAAGCTAAGAAACCTCGACATCCTTTCCTTATACATCTATTGGCTTTCACCAAGGAAATCAAACTAGTGTTCCGATCCCTACGGTTACCATAGATCACCACCGTTCCCTTATTCGGTACACTCACATATATCAACTTCTTATTGCACACTATAAAGGCATCATTTATGGCTAACCAATCCATCCTTATAATGATATCAAACTCTCCCATAGGCATGGGATGAAGTTGCAATAGAAAACGGTTCCCTTCTATTTGTATGGTACATCCCTTGGCTGTCACTCCCAAACATTTCACAAATATAGGTGACACAAAAGAATAACTAGCACCCGAATCAAATAACACCTTGGCAAGTAAAGAGTTTACCAAGAATGTACCTGTCACCACATCGGGAGCCTCCTCCGCCTCAGCTGTAGGCATCTGAAATGCTCTCCCTTTCTCTTTAGGTGGCTCGGTCCTCTTCTCCGCCCCTTTATCTCCTTGATGGTATCTGGTGTAGTTGGATCCCCCTTTCTTCATTTGTGGGCAATCCGGCTTGATATAATCCGGCGACCCACACAAATAACACTTCCTTGAAGCCGTGCACTCCCGCGAATAGTGAGCCATGGATCCGCCATGATAACAACCTCTAGTATCGGTCAAACACTCCCCACGATGAACCCGATGACATTTCCTGCACGTTTTCCCATTTCCACCTTGGCTTCCCCTTTGATCCACTTTGACGAATTTGGACCTCTTAGAATCCGTCCCCGGTCCTTCCCATTTCCGCTTCTCTCCTACCTTCTCATCCACTTGGCAAAGTTTCTCCCTTTTAGTCTTCCTTGCCGCATCCACGGCTGCCTGATAACTAGTATGGTGAAGATTAGTCACCAATTCCCGAATACTAGCATTCAAACCTAAAAAAAACAGATCAATCCATCGAGCCTCATCCGGTACATACACCGAAGCAATTCGTGCCTTTTCATTAAACTTTATCGCATACTCATCATCCGACATACTCCCTTGCACCAAGTTCAAAAATTCTTCCTCAAGTCGTTTCACCGAAGTCGAAGGACAAAATTTCAACTTGAACCTCTCCACAAATTTCTCCCAAGTCATGGCTCTAGCGGCTTTCGATCCCTTTTCTCCCGATTCAACATCCCACCAATTAATTTCTTCGGCTTTCAACATGGAAATTGCATAAGTCATTTTGTCTTCATCGGCACACTTGCAAGTTTCAAAAACCAATTCCATCTCCCGCACCCAACGCGCGGCTAAAACCGGGTCACATGCACCATCATAAGTAGGAGGCTTACAAGTCGCAAAGGTCTTGTAGCTACAACCCTTGGTTGTTTTCGAAGAAGTAGGTACCCACGACGTTTCTTCAGAATGACCACCCACTAGGTTCTTGGGTATACTAGAGGGTTCGGTGTGATCTTGATCTTCATTCTTGCTTTGACTCTCGGATCCCGACTTTGCTTGATGAGTCAGTCTAAGACTAGCTGCCACTCGGCTACCTAATTTACTTAAACCAAGGCTCTGATACCAAGTTGTAACATCCAAAATTCCAGAACCAAAATAGGATATAAAATTCAAAGTTCAAACATGACTAGATTAATCAACCACGGATTAATGGAAAGTCTAAAATGTCTACAGCTGAATTACTAATCTAACGCGGAATGCTAATACAACAGAGGCCTCTGTACATCTTATCCTTTCCCTTATCCCCTCTCCCTGCAACGTACCGGCCTAAAAATATTTTATTTTGAAAAGTGAGGGTTAGACCAAAAGGCCTAGTGAATTCCCATAAAACAATTAATTTTTAGTTGTTTATATGGCAAAGGCAAACACCATCGTAAACCCCTAGCAACACACCAGTCCCTTAGGACCAAATCCGTACAACCACAAACCCCTAGTGGTCTAGGATATAATAAATAAGGCCTTGCCACATGACTCCAAATAAAACAGATAGTGCACATATCGACCCTATAGCTTATAAAAGTAATCATGGTAGTTTTGCATATAAAAGAGATAATTTAATAGACCATAATCAACACGTAAGCAATTGAATTACACACATTGCATTTTTAAGGGATTGAGAACTCACCTGAATTGGATACACACCTTGTCCAAGCTTAAACGCCTAACTTCACCAAACCGAAAGCCTAAATTGGAAAACATAAATCGGGTTTAACCACTTTGAAATACCCCAAAAGTCTTTTGTTAGGGACTTAAAATAAACCCCTAATCCGATGGCCCAACCCTGACCTTAGACGAGAAAATCAAACGGACGAACTCACGTCAAAACAATGAGTTACGCGGCTTGGGCCGCGACTTCTACCCGCGGGACTCACTGTTCCGCCTGGTTCGTCCATGCACCAATAAACATCCCCAAATCCTCAACCAAACCCCAAAATACTGATTCTTATCTTCTCATAACCATATATATAATGAATATATGAACCTCAAGATCAATCCCAAACTAATTCTCATTAGAGTAGGGAGATTTACCCAACAAATCACAAACCCACTTTATGAGTGTTCACCAATACTCCTTTGGTGAACACAAGAAATCCTTTATTCAAAGGTGAAAGTTATATAATCTAACTTATAACAACTCAATCCTTTCACCATTAAAGCCAAGAAAGAACATCTAGCATTCTAACCACACCAAAGCATCACCCAACATAAAAGATTAACTACTTAATAGAGAAGATGAAACAGTACCTGAAATTGATGACCTCCAAATGCTTCCTCTCCAAGAATGCTTGTTCCTCTCTTCCCCTTTTCTTGCTCTCCACGCACACACACACACACACACTACACCTTCACTGATTGCACAAATGAATGACAAGTGAGGAAGATTTCGTCTCTTCTTTCCCTTAAATACTTGGGCTTAAATTCACAATCAAACCCTAGCCTATCAGCTTTTTATTTAGAGCCCACTTTTAATAAACCCAAGGTTAGCATAAAATTTTCGGGTTATTACAGTCATGGACGTCCGCAAAAGCCTTTCGTGGATATCCGCAGGCTACTTTTTTTGACGCTTTGAAATATATCTGTTAAGAAGTACTTTTTGTCAGAAAAGTCAACAAATATCCGCGATAACCTTACACGGAAATCTACAACACTGTTCATAGATTTTTGTATTTTTGATTCCGAAATAGAAGGGATATTTAATCTTTTGATGTTCTTCACAAATTTGAGTTCAATAAATTCAAATAAAAACTAACATTTTTCATAAAAATCTTCTCGATTTTATAAAAAATGTTTTAAAAAATCTTTCAAGAGAGACAACATATATAGATATCCCTATAATTCTTATATATGATGGAAGCAATGAAGTACGAGAATTATTTATCGACACATGAGGGGATAGGATAAAGATAAAATAATCACAAGTCACTCCACATTTATAATCAAGTATTAAGAAGTGAATATTCTCTTTTTGTTATAAAAGTCAACAAATATCCACGATAACCTTACACGAAAATCTACAACACTGTTCATAGATTTTTATATTTTTGATTCCAAAATAGAAGGGATATTTAATCTTTTGATGTTCTTCACAAATTTATAATCAAGTATTAATAAGTGAATATTCATATGTTGTAAATGTAACAAGATTTAGGCACACACATATAAACATGTAGTCATTATATAACATTATAAATGATGCAAAAGACAACTCACACATATAGCTCAATGATGTTAGACATGAAAGAATGTGGATGGCGTCAAAGATGTCAATAAAGTTCAAGTCATGACTATATTTTTTACAAAAAGATACATTGTAAAAATAAACATATGCTAATCAAGAAGAGACAAATAAGCTCAATTATATACGTTTGCAACATTAAAAATATGCATAAGATATGTTGTTTAAGTTTACATAATCAAAATAGCATGTGAAAACGAATAAGACGTTTAAATATAGTACTTCATAAAAAAATAAGTTTTTATTAACGATCATGTGATTTATACCTCTACAAACAAGTATCTAATCGATATTATCAATTTTACATCTCATTTTCTTCCACACAAGTCATATAACATATATTATGATACCCAATTTTTTATGGGTCTTATATGCATAAGTACATAACAATTTTTTTAAATATGTTGGATCTGCGGATCTTGTCCGCAGAGATACGTGAAATACATGGAGACAAAATTTTCTATAAAACACTTTTATGTTGGATCCGGCGATCTTCCTGCAAAAATTCGTGAAATGAAAAAAAAGGAGATTTTTGTCATTTTTCAAATCGATAGACATAGCACACGTTGAGTATTTTAACATGCATTACATGGAAAAATACATTGCACATTATAATCATGACTTGAAATCCACAAACACATACCATTCAGGTTACACACTAAACATGTTGGAATACATCTAATAATTAAAACACTAACTTAAGCTCATACACAATCATCATGCAAATTAATTAGACGCGCATAAGTCATCAAAAGCAACAAAAACGAGCTTTAAAGCCACAAACGCATGGCACCCGTGGTTTCAAGACAAAACATCCCTTTCGGGGTCCACTTTGATCCGTTCTGAATTCTTTTATGGTTTTTATCAAATACATAGCAAGTTCATAAATCATTTTTTTTGCGTTTGAGTTTTGCAAACCATTTTTAATACACATAATCGTCATTCTTCACATTTATAGTTATTATGTACTTAAATAGCATTATAGCACCTTTCACGCCATGTCCGTCCATTTGGAGGTCCGTCGCTTATATTTGGATGATGAAATATTGGCTTTTCCACATTTTTTCAAAATTGGTTTTATTAAGCCAACTTCACATTTGTTTAATACACTTTTCAAAGAGTTTCCTACGTTTTCAACACTTGGCGGTTTGACCACAACAAATGCTTCGAAGAATAAGAACAAACGACATGAAGAATTGGTGACGCGGAAAACCTCTTTCGAGAGTAAAAACCGCGAACGATGGTTGAGATCGTCGATGCACTAGTACAAAATTACGTCAAACAGGGACGTCGTCCTTAAGAACAGTAAACGTAAATACAAATATAGATTGCGAGTAAAACTAAAGTAAATCTTAAGTAATTCACTATTGTTGTGAGTTGTTATTATGTAGTCGTAAGTTGTTGAGAGCTTCTAGAAAGCTCTTTTCTTTTGTGTTCCTCGTAGCTTCAGGGTAAATTCGATCTCTCTCCATGACAGATGAACTATGCATGCCTTTTATACATTCAATATCCCTTGATCCATGTTGATAACGGTTATAACCGTTTGCTCGTTTTACTTTGACCCCGGTGGTTATGCTTTGACTTCGGCGGTTACGTTCTTGAATTTAATCCCTTCAGTTATGCTTCTGGTTTTACACGTGTTTTTATTTAGAAAATGAGACGAATAATTAATAGTTTAATTTATGTTTAAGATAATGATCGTTGTAGTTATCGTCGCCGGTTGTCTTACGACGAATTGTACCGCTAAATTTCTCCCTAACAGTTTGCCGCTAAACTTTCAAAAAATTATCGGGAACGGTTTATTTTGAAATTTTTTATTTGGACAGGTGTCAAAAAAGCGTAACTGGATCGATTTTATAGTAACCGAATCGATTAAATGGGGATAGACAAGATATGATAAATCTTCGTGATGTCATCCGCGTGACGCGCGTGGGCTAGTCATAGAGGGCTGGTGTCATCTCCCTAGCGTTGCATGATAGTCAAGGATCGATAGATGTCGATTCTGTTGATACCGAATGGTTTTCTTTTTTGTGTAAAAGGAAATGACAGGTGATAACTTCCTTTTTTTTTTTACTTTTTTCAACGAATATAACTAGTTCCTCCTTCTTGAAAAAACCTACAACTTTGCTTGAAAAAGAGGCGGAGGTGGCCTCAATCAAAGCGACTTTGGCCGAGAATGAAAAAGAGGCCAAAGTCGTGAGGTCCAAGGTGGAGGCGGCGACGGAACGTGCTGAGGTCTCCGAGGGAAAACTGGTCGCAGCCGAGAAGAAGTCTCGAGAACTGCAGGTGGAGTTGACCAGATTCCAGGAGAAGATGGGCGCCATCAAGGCGTTCACTCGCTAAAAGGCCAAGGTGGCCCTATTTCATCACCATTTGACGGGGAAAGATGTCTTCGGGTATGCCGAAGAAGACCTGTCATATTTCCTTAAGGAAATTGGGAATTCGGCCAATTTGGATCGAGAGGACCAGGAGGAGAATGACAAAGATGATGCTGGGGTCTCCTCTACTGCTATCTATATGACGCTCGACCAGCCCAACCCTAAATTTCTTTTACTTGTTTTTTTTTTTTAGGGAGATCGTTGGTGGTCGCGCCCTTGTTTGTATTTCTTTTGACTTTAATACAAGTGATTTTTTTGTCGTATGCTTTTAAACGTTCCTTAAGCTTTGTGTGTTGTGATACCTATGATGGTCGCTATAATCGTTAAAATAAACAAGTATTTTTTGCTTTGGTCGGTAACTTTTAGGTGGTGACATTTATTTCAATACCGTATGTACTTGTCTAAAAAATCACGTCAATGATTCTTTCGAGAGTCCTACATCGAAAAAAGGACTTTCTTGCTACGAATCGTGCGTTCCTGTGGAAAATCAACGTTAGGGTTGGTCGTTGGTTTGACCAATGACCCTCCAACGCTTAGGTTTGTAAGTTTAACGAAGGGTAAGATTGAGTATCAAAAATTTCTAAAAGAAATACTTTTTTAGATGTATCGCGTTCCATCTTCGTGGGACCTCCTGGTTGTTGAGGGTTTGGAGTCGATAAGCTCCTTTTCCCACGACTTTGCATATTTGATAAGGACCTTCCCATTTGGACGCTAACTTCCCTGAAGTGATTTCGCGAGTGTTCTAAGAAGTTCGACGCGGGACATAATCTCTTTCTTGGAAGACTTTGTTCTTCACATTTTTGTTGAAGTGTCTTGCGACGGCTTGTTGTTGTGACGTCATCCGAATGAGCTTTGCTTCCCTTAATTCTTCAAGACCATCAATGTCGTAACTTAGGTCGACCAAGTTATGATCGACCAAAGTATGTCGTGCGACAGGTAATTTTTTTTCAATAGGTTAAACGGCTTTCCACCCATAAACCAAGGAAAAAGGTGTTTGTCATGTGGAGGTCCTTGCCGTCATACGATTTTCCCACAGTACCGTGGGGAGCTCTTCAACCCACCTTCCCTTTACTGCTCTGAGTCGCTGTTTGATAGTGTTGATTATGGTATTGTTGCTTGATTCGGCCAATCCGTTCTATTGCGGGTAACTTGGTGTCGCGGTCGTAAGCTTAATACGACGATCTCCACAAAATCTCATTATCGCAGACAATCTTCGAGGGGATGCCAAATCTGCATATGATGTTAGTTTTGATAAAGGAAATTACGTATTTGTCCCGAACTTAGGACAAAGAGCTACCTCTAGCCACTTGGAGAAATAGTCCGTGAGCACGAGCAAGAATACCTTTTGGCCAGGTGCTGGAGGTAATTTCCCAACTATGTCCATTCCCCGTCGCATGAAGGGACATGGGACTAATGTCGTACCTACGTGTCTTTGACATGAGTTTTCACTTTGGACATACTTGGTGGCGTCCTGTCGCAACGTTGGTTAGTAGTTGCCTTGTCGCGAAATCCTGTTTGCTAGACTTCGACCTCCTGAATGATTTTCGCATTCGCCATCGTTCATTTCTCTAAGTATACCTTGGGTTTCATGTTTGGCGATGCATCGTAGGTTCAAACCTGTCGATGACCCCCTGTATAATTGATCAGATATTATGATGTACCTGGATGCTCTGAAGCAGATTTTTCGTTCTTCCAATTTACCTTCTGGAAGTCGGTCATGCATTAGATAGTCCATGATTGTTTTTAACCAGTCATCGACAGTCGTGACTGAGAGGTCGTGACCTTCGATTGACGGAGATTCTAGGTGGATCATAGGTATGATGTCAAAGTTAGACTTGCCGAGTGCTAATCCGACGTTGGCCAAAGCATCTGCCTCGGTATTCTAATCTCTTGGGATTTGTTGAACCATAAGTGATTCAAACATTTTTGTTTTGTCTTTTGCGACCTTAAGGTATGTTGTTATTTTGGAGTCTTTGGTCGTAAATTCTTCGTTCAGATGATTAACGACTAATAGGGAGTCGCGCTTTACTTGGAGTTTTTTGCTCCTACATCGAGAGTCATGTTCATTCCTTGGATCAATGCTTCATATTCTGCTTCATTGTTTGTTGCTTTGAAATCACAAGATATCGAGTACACTATCATGCCCCCCTGTGGTGACTTTAGGACAAGCCCTAGGCCTGTCCCTCGTATGTCGGAGGACCCATCTACATATAACGTCCACAAATCTTTGTCTGAAGTCACCATAGTCGAAACTTCTATGATCGCTTGTTTTTCTAGCTCAGGACTGAAATCTGCGATGAAGTTCGCCAAAGCTTGTGACTTTATGGTTGTTTGTGGTGCAAAGAAGATGTTGTAACTGCTGAGGTACATGCTCCATTTCGCGATTCGATCTATTAATTCTAGTTTTCTCAAGGCAGATTTAAGAGGGTAATTAGTAACAACAACGATTGGATGCATCTCAAAGTAATGTCGTAATTTTTTGGCAGTGACAACTAATGATAAGAGAAATTTTTCCATAGAGGAATACCCTTTTTCCGCATCGAGAATGGATTTACTTACGTAATATACAGGAAGTTGCTGGTTGTCGTCTTCTCTGGTTAGGACCGTGCTTACAGAAGTTTGAGTTACCAAATGATACATGTATAGGATCTCGTGATGCTTTGGTTTTGACAGTAGAGGTGGCGTCATCATATAGTTCTTCAATCCTTGCAACGCTGCCTCATGATTCTCCAGTCAAAGCCTTTGTTCTTATTCAAGACATTATAGAATAAGTGACATTTGTCAGAGGACTTTGAGATGAATCTGTTGAGTGCGGCGACGCGTCCTGTAAGTTGTTGAACTTCTTTGAGACCCCTTGGTGATTTTATGTTAATGATCACTTGGTCAGGACTGGCTTCGATCCCTCATCGCGTTACCATGTGTCCTAAGAATTTTTCTACACGAACTCCAAAAGAACATAGTTGGAATTAATTTCATCTTATACTGTCTGAGTATGTCAATTAATTGTTGGAGGTGTCCTATATGCTCGGTCACATATTTTGATTTTACCAACATGTCGTAGATATATACTTCCATTGTTTCCCCAAGGTACTCTTTCAACATGCGATTGACTAGTCGTTGATACGTCAGACCTGCATTTTTAAGAACAAAAGGAATTACCTTATAATAATAAATACCCTTATCTGTCATGAAAGGTGTTTTCTCTTGATCTTCTGGATGCATGAGAATTTGGTTGTATCCAGAATAGGCGTCCATGAACGTGACTAATTCATGTCTAGCGGTTGCATCGACCATGGCGTCGATATGTGGTAATGGAAAAGGATCTTTAGGACAAGCTTTATTTAGATCCTGGAAATCTATGTAAACTCGCCACTTCCCATTCTTCTTAACGACAACGATATTAGGCAACCATTCCGGGTATTTGACTTCTCTGATTTTTCCAGACTTCAACAGGTTGTCAACCTCGTCGTTGATCACCTTGTTCCCCTCGGGCGCGAATTTTCGAAGCTTTTGCGTTATCGGTTTCGATATTCAGCTTATGCGACATGATGTCGGGATCAATCCCGACCATGTCTTCCTGCGATCATGTGAAGCAATCGGCATTCTTTCTGAGAAAATTTACCAGATCAGATTTGATTCCCTCGTCTAGAGATGTTCCAATAAACACGGTCTGGTCAAGCTTCTCATAATCCAAGACGATTTCTTGCAATTGATGAACTGCTTCCGATGTTTCATTGTCGTCTTGTAGCACCTGCACGGTCTTCTGTTCACTTTGCACTTCTAGAACTCCCCAAGGAATCGGGAAATTGATCATCTGATGGTACGTTGATGGAACGGCCTTCATGTCGTGAATCCATGGCTTTCCCAAGACTACATTGTAAGCCGACGTGCACTTGATCACGTTGAATCGTGTCGATTTATTTATTCCTCTAACGTAAACAGGGAGGACGATTTCTCTCACCGTTGTGGACTTATCCCCTTTATTCCTCTAATCTATGGAATGTCGTACAATTTCTCTTTCACTTATTTCCATAGCTATGATTGTGCTAAGGAATATTATGTTCACTGAGCTCCCTCCATCGACCAAGACTCTTTTTGTCGAACAATTTCCGATCGTGACTTGAATGATAAGTCCGTGATGATATTTGCACCGGGCGTCACCAAGATCGTAGTTTCGGATGCTTATCATCTCCATGTTGAAGCTATTGAAGTAGTTTTGACTCCTTTTGGATGATGTAGTAAAGATCGCCGATGTGTTTCTCCATCTTGCAACTGCTGGCAAACTGCAAAAAGAATTTGTTGACGAGGTCGGCGATGAATGTATCCACTTTGGTCCCAAGTTGATCATCCATTGCAACACCGCTTTTCTAAGGGATGCCCCGAAACTCTTACACATGCACACTTCTTGGTAGTTTTAGGGTATCGATGTCGTCCACATGAGTTGCTTGTATTGTGCAACATGTCCGTTAGGGTTCGTAACCCCGAATATTTTAGGGTGAAAGTTGGGATGCTGTGTTTCTTAGGAATATCGACCAGAGCGATCGCGTCGGCGAAAGGTGAGGCCTGAAATCTCGTAGGGGTTCTATGTCGATCGGTACTGCTGCCTCGTGCAATTTGGAAAGTAACGATAGCTTCTTCTCATTCTGTTCTACGAGTTTCTTGAAGCAACGGGCGATGGGGTCGTCTGCAAAAGTATCGTTAGTATTAAAGAATGGGATCGTACCCGACCCTTGTGCCGATACATTGGTAGTCATGTAGGGAAGAGTTTGAAGGATTGACTCGTAGCTGTCGTTGGTAATTGGTATGTTTGGTATCGATACACTTGAATATAATGGAGCCGTTGGGATGGGGGCTGAAACAAATGGTTGCCCCATCGTCGGTTGAGGTTGGAAAGGTCGTGGAAATGGCATCGCTGGGTAGGTGGTGGCGGTGGTGCGTTCTGGAGACGAGCAATTTAAAGGGAATATCAGAAGCGGGAATGGTAAAAATGGTGGTAGGGTTTTCGAAGTTATCCCATGATTTTGATTTCTCAGGGAATGAATTTCTTGATTGGCTTTGCGATTTTGCTCATCTAGAAAATTGATTCATTGTCGAGCGGCTTCTAACTCTGCCCTCATTTGAGCCATGACATGCTGGTTGCCCCTAACTCATGACATTCCTGAAATACAGATCTTGACAGTTCGAAGTTAGTTATAAAATTAATTTATGGAGAAGATTTTCTCTAGTTGTGTAACACCCCTAAAAATGGGAGTTAATTTAAACCGAAATATAATGCGGAAGTAAGACTGATAAATAAATATCACCCATGAAATGAGGTAAGAGTAACGGAGTTTACAATACTGAACATATACTAAATAACAAATTATTAATCTATACAAATCTGGAATATAGATTATGTTCGGGTGTTACTAATATCTCCAAAATAAACTATCTAGTAACTCCATTTGTACACTTGAAGGTGTATTCCCAAAAAGATGCCTCTATCGGTATTCCGCTCCACTCATCCCTTAGGAGCCTCATTATGACGATCACCTGATATACATGTCATTTGAGAAAAAGTGTTAGGCTGAACGCCTAGTGAGAACAAACAATTTAAATAAGAAAGTCAATAAACCTTTGAAAGCGATAAATAAAACTTTGAATCATTAAACTTTCTTGGTTACTCTTTTTCCATTTTACTCACGCTTGTTCGGGGAGAACATAATTTTAGGGATAACGGGGGAGACCCTCTATGGAACTAGGATCAACCAGATTACGTCTTTAGTTCAGTGTGTAGTTAAGCTCAACCAAATTAGATCTATCGCTTACGAGTAACGAGTTCAACCAAATTAGATCTGTACCTCGATATTTATAACCCAAACAAGTTTAACCAAATTACATTTATCACTTACTTTATTCTAAAAACCGACTTTTATGCCTATAGATCCACTACATTCTAGTCTTAGAGTTTAACACATCCGTTCCGATATATTAACCATTTCTTAACACAAAATCTTTGTATGATTAACATTTCTCATCCAAAACATTTTCCCCAAAATTAGGTCAAAATAGCATTTAGTTCCAAAATCGATAATACTTTGAAAATAAACCAACCCAAAGAGTTTAAAACCATTCCGCATATTCACTTTAACATTTCAATGAAATCTCTAAATGTCTCAAGTTGACCTAATTTACCAAAATCAACCAAATGTAGGAATACTCGAAACTATAACTTGTGGGAAGTAAGAAACATCATTTTGACATGTATAAAGTTTTATAAAGATATAAGAATGAACTCACAAGCTAGAGTTTGAGGAAACCCTAGAAAATCCCCAAAATCTCTTGAAACTAGGATGGAGATGAAGAGCACTTGAATCTTGGACCTTAGACCTTAAATCCTTAGATTAGAAATCTAAAGCTTGATCTTGGTTGGTTGTTGAAGGGAAGTAAATACTCCAAAAATCGCCTCTTAGGGTTTGGTAGAGAGTAAATGCTAAGAAAGAGGTTTTTGTATAAGTAATAAATGAGATCTTGGCTTAACAACCCGGTTTTATACTCCAGGACACGAATTGCGATGGTGGCAGTGCGATGGTGGCATGCCAGGGTCGCACCTCATGGTCGCACCCATCATTTCCAGACTTTCGATATACTAAGTGCAATGGTGGGGTGCGATGGTGGCATGGCAAGGTCGCACCTTCCATGAAGCTCAACTTACGGTACACAAATTGCGACGGTGGTAGGGCCAAGGTCAAAATGCCAGGGTCGCACCCTAGGGTCGCAATTCTCATCTGATAGCCCCATTAGAAGTAAACACATAACACAGTGGAAAACCAAACTTGCCTACATTTTAAAAGGGTCGAAAGGGGTGAAATTCAAGGTGTTACAAGTTGGGTCCCATGGATGGCCCCAAACTGTTAATGCCAAAAAGCGGTTTTATAAAAAGTCAAATTTAGGTACAGTTGGGACCTCAATAAACCAAAGAAAATAATCACACTAAAAATGCTTCGAAGAAAATAAGAACAAACGACACAAAGAATTGGTGACGTGGAAAGCCTCTTTCGAGAGTAAAAACCGCGGACGATGGTTGAGATCATCGATGCACTAGCGAAAAATGACGTCAAATAGGGACGTCGTCCATAAGCACAGTAAATGTAATACAGATATAGATCGCGAGTAAACTAAAGTAAATCGTAAGTAATGCACTTTTTTCGTGAGTTGTTGACAACTTCTAGAAAGCTTTTTTCTTTTGTGTTCCTCGTAGCTTCATGGTAGATTCGATATCTCTCTGCTCTCCAGATGAACTTCGCATGCCTTTTATACCTTCAATATCCCTTTATCCATGTTGATAACGGTTATAACCGTTTGCTCTTTTTAGTTTGACCCTGGTGTTATGCTTTGACTCTGACGGTTACGTTCTTGAATTTAATCCCTTCAGTTATGCTTCTGGTTTTACACCTGTTTTTATTTAGAAAGTGACGGGTATAATTAATAGGTTAAGTTAAGTTTAAGATAACGGTCATTGCAGTTTTTGTCGCAGTTTGTCTTACGAGGAATTGTACAGCTAAATTTCTCCCTAACATAAAAAACATTTATCCATATGCGTTTCATGGATGTTACACATTTTACAGAACTCGTTATTGTTTAACTCAAGACTAACACATTCAACATTCAAGCAAACAACATTACAAGCAGATGATGTGTCACACATAACAAGCTTATGTTTCATGCTTGCAATTTGGTTATGAAACAAATCACAACTAGCACATTTAATATCAGCAAGATTCTTTTCCAAACAATAAATGTTTTCACTTAGTTGTTAATTTTAATCATTCTAATGTCTAGCAGGATTAGACATTTTATCAAAAGATATTAAATTCCTCGAAATAACTTTCATCAAACTATGTTAGGGTTAAATAGTTTATTGTATTAAAGTTGGGTAAAGTAAAGTTGGGGGATTAAATGTATAAATACCAAAAGGTATATAAAGTAGGTTTAGTTTCATTTAACCTAGAGTGCTGAATAGACAAACCTAACATAGTCGTACGTTTACTCTGTAATCGATTCATCTTATTCATCAACCAATCAAGCTGACTACGTGATTCATTCAGATTTGTTTGTGTTCATGTTTGATGGTGATTAATATTGCACTTGTACTGTACTCACAATTGATATCAGATCAAAGAGACAAATCCATATGATCCAGGTAACCTTTTGTGTTTTTATCGACGTTTATTGATATCAATGTGTTCTTCATTGATTCTTGGATTTACTTGAAATTGATTGAATTTGTTTATCCTAATCGCTTAGATTACATCTTTATTTGCATTCGGTAGAGTTCTCAAATCAATTTCAAAGTTTTTTCAATCGAATTTTTGGTTTCTGGGTTAATTGGGTTCGACTTGTTCATCAAGTTTTTCTTAAAATTGCTTGAAATTAATCATTGTTGGAGATACAATCTTACTTAATTGTGTGTTTTCTAATGTTATATATCACTCATTAAAACCCAGAACTCATCAAAATCGATTTTTTTGTTGAATTGTTGATCGAAGTTAATCGAGTTCTTCTTACTTATCGGATTTTCTAGCTATCGGACTATTGATTAAGCATATTCATCGGATATTATTCAAAATCTGAATTATTTACAAATCCAACATCATCACCATCGGATTTCTATTTTTCATCGGATTCATACTTATTGAATTCGTTCCAACAATTCGATCACCACTTATCGGATTAATTTTAATTGCATCACCATCGGATTTGAAGTTTTTTTGTTGGCGGTTGTTTTTGTTAAGGACGTTGGTCAATAGGTGGAGTTTATTGGTTATTTCTCCTTGCATACGTGGGACGGTGGTGCTAGTAACATCTCAATTCACATTGTTGTTGTTATTCAATCAATGCCACGTTTCCTCGTTCTTTTTTAATGATAACCCTTGTTTTTTGCCATCACATAAATCCGATCATTCCTATCGGATTGATTGATGTCTATCGGATTTGCTTAATCTCAAAGGGGGAAATTTTAATTCATGGGAAATTTATAGGATTTATATCGGATTTGCTTAATATCGTAGTGCATGGGGTCATTTTTTTTATATTCATGGAAATTTTTTTATCTAACTTGAAGTGATTCTAATTCTTCTAATCGACACATGGTGGATGGCTATTCAATTTGTTTAGATATTCATGGGAGTAAATTTATAATTTAAATTTGTTTTACCTTTCTATTTTTTCTTTTTAATTATCTATTCGGTGTGTGAATTGAGTTTGATTCAAGAGAGTTAAGATTTACAATCGGTCTAAAGGTGTTTATTCATTTCGATTGCTGAAATTTTTGATCGATTTAAGCATAAGTGATCAAGGTTATTATTTCATGTGATAAAAAGTGATCAAGTGATCAAGTTTTTCGTGCGACAAAGAAAGTTTTGTGTGTTAACACTAGGAGATGATGTTTGCTATTTTATGTGACAAATTTTGTCATTTCATGTGCCAATTTGCATAGTTTTTGATCGGGTAAGGATTTGATCGATTGTTTCTATTAACATTGTGATCATCGTTCGGGTAGGAAATTTATATTTCTTGTAATCATAATTTTTGCGCGTAATTTTCAGATTATTAAAATTGTTATCGTCTCTGATTTTCAAGACTGACTTTGTTAGTTTGATTTTTCAGGTTTAAATCGTCGAGACTAATTTTCTGAGTTTAATCTTTTTCTCTGATCAGAATTAGATTCAGAATCGATTTTTCAGGGATTATTTGACGAAGCTGTTTTTTCAACGATAACTTTCTGATTTGACTTTTGTAGTAGATTTTTGGTGTTGATCTTTAGAGTTGACTTTCTGAATTTTTGCTAAGTTCATTGCATCAACTTACGTTTAAAAACTTATTTAATCGTACCTTTGGATCAATTCTAAACTGTCTCACGATCGCACAAGTTCTTTCAAGATGAATACACACTCTGAAACAGAATGTCAGGTATGTTCTCCAACTCATAATGCTTTAATTGATCAGATGCAAACCATGATGCTCAAAGTAGATGACTTATATGATAAATTGAAAGATGAAAAGAACCTTGTCACTAAGTTAGAGGCCCGACTTGCGAATAATTATAATGAACTGCTGTTAATTAACGCAGAATGTGCTGATCATGCTTGTCGGGCCAAAGGTTTACAAGAGGACAAAGCCAAGCTTGCTGAATCTAACACTACTTTGACAAACAAATTATATGAACTGTCATCTAAGTTAGCTAACTCTGAACGTGAAAATAGAGATTTTTCTACTAAAATTGAAGTTTTAAATATCCAACGGGAAGACTTGCTAGAAAAGGTAAAGGATCTTGAACTCAAATTTATCAAACGAGATCAAACCGATCAAACCATTCATTTGATCAAACCCAAGGAGTTCAAGTCCTATAAGTCAAAGGAAGGTCTAGGTGCCGACAATACTCATTATCTCGAAAAAGCTATAGCCGACGTCCCTACTCTATACAAATTTGAATATCTAAACCTTGGTCCGAATTTTCAAATCGAGTTCATGGAATCACAGTTGGTTCCTGATTATATCATGTCATCACCAGAAAAAGATATCACGGTATCACCAGAACAGGTTAGGGAACGGAAACATTAAACGTGCTCAAATTGATAAGGGACAAATTCCTTTCGTCTATGCTAATCTAAATGAGAGTTATAGTCGCAAGGAATCTAAACCCACTCTCTCGAGTGATTCTTCTAGTATAGCTACTCCAATGGTGAATACATTCCCTCATTGATTTTAGAAAAATGTAGCTACAAACGCTTTTGGTCTCAAAAGAGAAGTTTAAATGTCTATTTTTAAGGAAACTCAATCGCATATACCTACTACCCTATACAAGTCTGACCCACTTCCTTATAGTGGAAGAGAGAATCTTCAGACAGAAATTCGTCGTCTAACCAACAATGTTGATAGTCTAGCGGCAAAGGTTCTACAGCAGCAAATTTCGACGTCAACTTTGCAAGAGAAATATGATACTCTATTTAAAGGCAAAACTGCTCAGTCTGAACCTTCCTCCACACCATCAGAAGTGTCTTCTTGTAAGGCTTTTCTAGGTGATTTGTCGACTGACGATCAATTTTTTTTTTCGAAAAATACCTGTTCCTTCACTAATCACTGTGAGACTCCTAAATCTGATAAGGGGTAACTTCTCAACTTTTTCGAATTCTGATGATTATTATGTCCGTGACTCAAATTTGTTCGATTTTTCTCCAATTCTTCCGAATCACTTAGATTTTACTCCTGACAAAGCTGTAGATGAACCAGTGATCATGCATAAGGGTGAATGTTCCACATCCGCCCCCAACGAATTTCTGTGAACAAACCCGTTTTTCAAATAACAACCTAAACTGTTCACAGAAACACGGACACACTGGTACCTCTAAAGCTCAACATCCTTACTATTCTAGTGCGTCTGACTGCGAATTTAATGATGTTTTAGATAAACGTTTTCAAAGAAAATATGTTACAATCAAAGAAGTCTGGATAGAAAAGAAGTTTAAGCATGCAACCGAGAAGACAAAGTCATTTAACTCTTTTTTGCATGTTAAGACAAACAATATGAATCATGATGATATTCATTCAAGTACTTCTGTTGAACAACATCTCGTGCTTCCGCTTAAAGTTTATTCTGTTCAGCAGTTGCTTCAACTCTCTCATGATCATATACGTTGCTATGCATGTGGGTTGAATGATTTTGATGATCGGAAATCTGCATCTGATTGGTTTGGCACATACCATGTTCATAAGTCTAATCTTGTTTCTCCAATGACGATATCCACAGCTAGAACATCTAATCGAAATAGATGGTTCGGAACTTACAGCATTCGCCAGACCAAAGCTAACCTTCGAGGACCCAGGATGGTATGGGTACCAAAATCTGTTTAATTTCTTTAGCAGGTTTATCATGTGTCGTACTGAATTCGGATTATCGAAACACATGATCAGGCAAATGCTTGGTTTGAGGGGGAGTAAGTCCTTTCTATATTTGAGGGGTAAGTCTTTCTATATTTTCCGCTAGAAGTTTATATTTTTGAAACTATTTTAAGAATTATTAATTTTAGAACTCGTGGATATTTTTTTTTTACTTCTGAACATATCAGTTCAGGACTCGTACTTCAGATATTTGTTCTCTGGTTTTTCTTCTACACTTCAAAGATTTATTTGGTTGAATCAAGATAGGAAATATTTTCACGGGAACAATGTGTGAGATTATATGAACTTCTATGGACTACGAAAACCGGTAGCTCTACCCAAGAAGTAATCCCTGAGTGATTGAGGGGTGAGGAGTATTACATCACTGAGTGGGGGAGATAACTCATACCGTTGAGTAATCTCATTCAACTAAGTGATGAAATGAAAATGAGAGATTGGTTAGAAGTGAGGACTTTATTAAAAGATAGAGGGTGAGAGAACAGAGGAAGAAAAACTCTACACCAACAACTTCTAAGTCGGGCAACCACATCTACTGACTGGTTCATAATTCTTTGATGACCATCATTGAAATAGGCAGTTAGCCCATGCCAACTTTTGATTTCACCCCACCTACTACTCATTTCTTTCTTAACAAAGAGATGTTTCAATTTTCACGGGGATGCAGCACATCATCTATCTAGTTTTCATTTAGAAAACTTGGATATTGAAATAGAAGGAAGTATGTCCCGCCTTCACACTTCAATCATGCACAAATAGTCTGTGGAATATACTTCACATTTTGAGCCTTCAGTAGCATACAGTGCTTAATTCTTTCTACACTTGCACAAGTCTTCGTGATTCAAAATGCATATCTTTGTGTTTATGCTGGAACAGCATGAGAAGTTAGTTCTATAACTCTACCTCAGTGATGACTGGAAGTCCTATCAGTGCTACCCAGTTGCCAACGCTGAAAATAGGTCACTCAATTGAATTTATTTCGATTGTAGGGATAACAGTTGCTAAACGTGTTTCTGTATGTTAGCCGATTACGCATAGTTCAAAATGGAGATACTTATTCGAAAGAGAGCAATTTTTCAGGGGGAGAAAATGATTCTAAAGGAGATATCTTTTTTAGGGGGAGCTAACAATTGTGTTTGATACAGCTGTTTGATTTAGTCTTTGATGATTAATGATGCTCATGATTCTCCTAATCATCATGAGGTGGAGAAAGTATATCAAAGGTTCGTTAAAGAAGACATTGTGCAAAGACAAGAAGAGTTGCTCAAATACATGATTCTAATGTTGAGGGGGAGCAGTCAAAACTTAAAGAAAGGATATTCAAAAACATGATGCTGATGTTGAGGGGGAGCGGTCATAACTTAAATGGTTTTGAATGTAAATCTGTTGATTCTAAGGTTGAAAAGTCGTTGGATTCAAAGATTGTAGATGTGATGTAGAGCCTAGTGCTTAACTGTTGAGATTTACTGATGACAAAGCTACTTGAAGAAGTTTGGTATTGAAGATGGATTCTTTCATATATAATTCGAACCTTATTGTTTAAAGTTTGTTTGTTGACTGTTGAAATTTCAAATGTCTTTTGAAGATTCTAGACATTGTTTCAAGTAAAAGATTTTGGTCTGAAGATCTTATTTTGATAAATGGGGAGATTGTTATTCTTTAGATTCTATGCTTACAAAGTTTAATCGTCTTCAAAGGAAATATGGTTTTTGTCAAAGGTTCGTTGAAGTGAAGATAAAGTTCATTGATATTTTGAAGACGCCATTTTTCCAAACTGGTATTTATTGAACTTCAATTCAAAGGGAAAGAATGTTAGGGCTAACTTTCTTACCATTGATCTGAGCAAGACCAAGTAACTGGAGCTACTTTGCAACTTTAATACAAAGGGGGAGATTGTTAGGGTTAAATAGTTTATTGTATTAAAGTTGGCTAAAGTAAAGTTGAGGGATTAAATGTGTAAATACCGAAAGGTATATAAAGTAGGTTTAATTTCAATTAACCTAGAGTGCTGAATAGACAGACCTAACGTAGCCATACGTTTACTCTGTAATCAATTCATCTTATTCATCAATCAATCAAGTTGACTACATGATTCATTCATATTTGTTTGTGTTCGTGTTTGATGTGATTAATATTGCACTTGTACTGGACTCACAAACTAGCTATTTAAAAAATAGTTAGAAGATACCTCACAATCACACTTTACCATCTAGCAAACATTTTTTATCATGTGATATTTGGGGGTACACTATTGAGATTCATCATCATCTTCAGTATTATCCTCCACATGGGATCTCTAAAAGTAAGGATTGAGCTTTCAGCATCATATTGTTCTCTAGGTATGTCTCCATACCCATAACATATCAAATTCCACATTAGCGGTTTTACAAGAAGTAAAAACATTAAAATCATGCATGAACAAAACCGAGAAGATGTTATTTTTTGCTTCATAATTTATACAAACTAAAGCATCATCATCGTCTTCGTTCTATTATTAAACGGGTTTATTATATGAATACAACATTTTCTATGACATTCCAAATCAAATAATTTTGACTTTTGACAAAGCCTTCAAAATGGTTTTTCCATGTATCAAACATTTCATTTTTACCAAAAGAGACCTTGGGATTAGAAACAATTCCTTCAGCCCCATTTTATAAAACGAAAATATAATGTTATTTTAAACGACGCATTTAACTCGCTAAGATGCCAATTGTAAGTGGAACCCTACTTCCAGGATCATTAAAATTAAAATATTTATTGCTTCAAATATAAAAAGAAGAAAATGACGATCGACCGTATATACAACAACAATACAAATACGTAATGCAAAGAGAAGAGGGTTAGAGATACTGGACACCAGTTTTACCGTGGTTAACCCAATCTTGGCTACGTCCATCTCTAAGACACTTTTATGTCACTTCACTATTGTTGCTTTTAAAATAGAATAAAAACCGTACAGATCGATGTTACAACAAAGATATAAAATACTCAACCTTTTATAATAAGGGAGAATCACTCAAAGATGTTCTATGGAAATAAAACCGAAACTTTACAAGGTGTATTTAATCAAATATTTGTGTAGGGAGATAAAATTCAGACCTTACACAATATTTAAATCCTCTAAATATGAAGAACAACCTTAATCCAAGGATTAAGAACCAGGAAGTGTAACTCACACACTACTTACAATATGATGAACTCACAAGAAGATCCAATAGCGGCATAACAATCTCTCAAAAGATGAACCTTGATGTAGAAATCAAGATTGAAACATGAAGAATATTCAATATGTTCTTGAACGATTTTTAGAGGATTTTCGAGTTTGATGTTCTAGAGATGTATTTTAAAGTGAAGTTGAATACCCCATAAAAAGGTCTAAATTTTTTGGAAAAAACCTAGCAAATCTCTGCCGATGATCATCATGTTTGTTCGCGAAAGCCTTCCACAGACTTGCGCCAAACTACTTTTTCTGACGCTCTGATATATAGTCATTGAGATATACTTTTTGTCAGAAAAGTCAACCAAGATCCGCGAAAGACTCTCTCGGAAACCCGCGGCACGTTCATAGCTATTTTTTTTTTTTGATTTTGAAACAAAAGGGACATTTAATCTTTTCATTTTTTCACAAATATGAATTCAAAAATTTCAAGGAAGAACTTATTTTAAAAACTAATATTTTTATAAAAAAATTTAGATTTTATAAAAACACATTATAAAATATCTATCGATAACACATCTATATTTATTTTATAAAAACAAGTTCTTTAAATTCTTTCCAGATTGATTTGTAAATCCTCAATGTAAAAATAATTCATCTAAGTTGAGATATATAATACACCACTCAATATCATTCAGAACTCGGTTGACAACTTCGCATTGGCTCGGATTTAATCTTCAAACATTTAACAACAAATGTTCCAATGCAATCTTAGATTTTTATTTTTTGGCATGGGTCTCGAGGCAATGTGGCTTTCGACTTTTATGGATTACTCTACTTGATTCATAGTATATCATAATTATAGAGTAGAAATGCAAAATTAAGGTTTTAATTATCTACTTTTTTGGTTAACATGTTTGCAAATAAATTGGCAAAAATACCCCTCATGTGCAAAACAAGTGGGGAAGTTAGCGATATAGCCAAGCAGACTTGGTGAGAGGGACCAAAACAAACAAAAATCATACCATAAAGTTTTTCTGTTATTAAAAATTGTAAGGACCTAATCTATATCTATATATATATAAAGCGGAAACATTGGGAGTCCACGTGGCACCTCCACAACAGTCCACGTGGCACATTCACAATCACTTCTATTTTTTTTTCTTAAGTTTTTGATTTTTTTAAATGTTAAATATGTTAAAGACTTTTCTGTCCTTGAATGAATAATGTGTATTTCATTATTAATCGGGGTTTTTCGTAATTTTGCATAACCATGTCTAACCTCCAACTTTTAATTTACTTCTTCATTACTTATACCTAAGTTTAACCCCCAACTCTTGATATGCTTCTTCATTTACTTCATTTTATTTTTTAATGAATTTTGTTTTACAAAATTGCAATAATAAGCAAAATAAATCCTATAAATCATTTGGTGGAGGATGAAGAAGATGAGTGTTGAAGAAAGCATAGAAGATTTTAAATAGGTATGTAAAAGTTATATTCTTTAAAAAATGTGATTTGTCATTACATATTTTGAAATCTATATATATATAAAGCGGAAACATTGGGAGTCCACGTGGCACGTCCACAAGAGTCCACGTGGCACATTCACAATCACTTCTATTTTTTTTTCTTAAGTTTTTGATTTTTTTAAATGTTAAATATGTTAAAGATTTTTATGTCCTTGAATGAATAATGTGTATTTCATTATTAATCGGGGGTTTTCGTAATTTTGCATAACCATGTCTAACCTCCAACTTTTAATTTACTTCTTCATTACTTATACCTAAGTTTAACCCCCAACTCTTGATATGCTTCTTCATTTACTTCATTTTATTTTTTAATGAATTTTGTTTTACAAAATTGCAATAATAAGCAAAATGAAATCCTATAAATCATTTGGTGGAGGATGAAGAAGATGAGTGTTGAAGAAAGCATAGAAGATTTTAAATAGGTATGTAAAAGTTATATTCTTTAAAAAATGTGATTTGTCATTACATATTTTGAAATTTGTTCCATAAAATTTTAATAATAAGCAAAGTGAAAACCTATACATCTTTTGGTGGGGGATGAAGATGATGAGAGTTGAAGAAGGCATAAAAGATTTTAAAGAGGTATTTAGAAATTATATTCTTAAAAAATGTGATTTATCATTACACATTTTTTTTACTTTTCTATATGTATTCTTTTGTTGTTGTTTTTTTTTCCCAACATGTATCGTTGTTCATCGTACATATCTATATATATATATAAAGCGGAAACATTGGGAGTCCACGTGGCACCTCCACAAGAGTCCACGTGGCACATTCACAATCACTTCTATTTTTTTTTCTTAAGTTTTTGATTTTTTTAAATGTTAAATATGTTAAAGACTTTTCTGTCCTTGAATGAATAATGTGTATTTCATTATTAATCGGGGTTTTTCGTAATTTTGCATAACCATGTCTAACCTCCAACTTTTGATTTACTTCTTCATTACTTATACCTAAGTTTAACCCCCCAACTCTTGATATGCTTCTTCATTTACTTCATTTTATTTCTTAATGAATTTTGTTTTACAAAATTGCAATAATAAGCAAAATGAAATCCTATAAATCATTTGGTGGAGGATGAAGAAGATGAGAGTTGAAGAAAGCATAGAAGATTTTAAATAGGTATGTAAAAGTTATATTCTTTAAAAAATGTGATTTGTCATTACATATTTTGAAATTTGTTCTATAAAATTGTAATAATAAGCAAAGTGAAAACCTATACATCTTTTGGTGGGGATGAAGATGATGAGAGTTGAAGAAGGCATAGAAGATTTTAAAGAGGTATTTAGAAATTATATTCTTAAAAAATGTGATTTATCATTACACATTTTTTTACTTTTCTATATGTATTCTTTTGTTGTTGTTTTTTTTTCCCAACATGTGTCGTTGTTCATCGTACATAAATCTTATTGGTAACACAATTTACGTTAATTGTACTTTTTGTGAGTTATATATTGTTGATGTGTGTATACGTGTGTGTCTTTTTTCGATCGATACCATTGTTTTTTTTTAATAAAAAAATATCCATATAACTTTTTGTGTTTTGTAGTATTATACAGTTGTTAACAAGTTTTTTGTTTTTTTAATTCGGGTATTATTTACAAGTGCTATCTTTGTTTTTTCTATCTTATACTTTATAATTGATATTTATGTTGGTATCATACTTGTTCTTCTTCTGTCGAAATTGTTCTTAAAAGAATTGTCCTTTATATGTATTATATGTGTGTGTTGATGAGTTTTTTGGTTTTTATTTGAATTTTTTTCCTAATTGTTATTTTTGTTTTTTTCCTTCTTCATAGTTTTTGGTTGATATCTATGTCGTGTTTGTGTTTTATGTGGATTTTTGCTCAAATTTGTTTTCCCAAAAGTTATTTTTCATTTTCCAACTACAAACATCAAAATTCCATATAACTTTTGTGTTTTCGTTGTGAATTAACTTCTACGTCTTTTAAATTATTTACAGTTTCTTAATTTCTAACTTTATAAGAAAAAATCACCAAAAATAAGGTGACATTTTCTAAGCATTTCAATCCCAAAAAAAATTTCATTCCTTGTCTATTTTATTGATATAGTTGTTCTTTTTCTATCAAAATTGTTATTAAAAGAATTATGTTTTGTATGTATTACATGTGTGTGTTTTAATGATTTTTTTGGTTTTTATTTGAATTTTTTTCACAATTGTTATTTTTGGTTGTTTTTTCTTCTTCATACTTTTCAGTTGATATTTATGTCGTGTTTGTGTTTTATGTGGATTTTTGCTCAAATTTGTTTTGATTATGTTGTTTAGTTTTTCAAAAGGTATTTTTTATTCTTTGACGACAAAAATCAAAATTCTATATAACTTTTTTTTCTGCATTATCTTATCCATTTTTATGTTATTTACAGTTTCTTAATTTATAAGTTTCTAACTTTATAAAAAGAAAACACCAACAATAAAGTGGCATTTTCTAAGCATCTCAATCCCAAAAAGTTCTCAAACTTTGTCTATTTTTCTGCATTAAATTAATTTGATTATCAATCTTCTTTGGTTACACCCAATATTTTTTTTAATTATTTTATTTCATCCGAGTCTATTATTTGTACACATAACAATTATTGATATATATATATATATATATATTTACAAACATTAAATTAATTAGGCTATTCATCTTCTTTAGTTACACCCAAATTTACTTTATTTTATTTCACATGACTCTAAATTTATTTATTTACACAACAATTAACGAATATATATATAAACTAATTTTATATAAGTGAAACTACAATTAATATTTATAATAATATTTACACCACATTTGAATATAATAATATGTATTTTTGTATCTGATCTACATAATAATAAATTGATTATAAAATATAATTAAATAAAATGAAGATGATGATTATATAATAGTTTATGATCATTGTCATTTATATTATTTACACAAGACTCTTCACACACACACACACATATATATATATATATATATTATATAATTAAAAATAATATATTTACAAAATGACCATATACGAGTTTCAACCATTTTTCTTAGTACAACATATATACTGATTTGTATTATTTTCAAGTAAAATTAAACATCTTTGATTGGGTCGGTAAAGTTTTTTTGTTTTTTCAGGTGTCCTCTATCTATCAGTCGGGCGTGTCGAACATCACTGTAATGAGTTTAGGCTTAATATAAGTCTGATTGTTGTCTTTCAAAAAAAATTGAATCAATGAATAAAATTAAAAAAAAGTATCATTTAAAATATTATTAAAATCAATATATAAATTAATATAAAAGAAATTAAAACCAATATATGAAAATAAATGTAGAACTAATATATATAACTAGATATTTATTATTAACTTATCTCTAATAAAAGAAACATTTATTACATTTAATGTCACTTATTACAATAAATATGTAATTAAATACTTATTATTAACTTTCTCATCAATAAATAAAGAAACTTTTAATCAGCAAAAAAATTAAACAATATAAAAAAACTAAATTAGAAAAACCAAATATATAAAACTATAAAGAATAACTTATTGTAGTAATTGATATATAAATTATTTTGGTTTCATTATTTTTATTTAAATTGAAATCAAACCATATATAACGAGAATTGAATAACATTTTTCATTTATCATGAAAGGATAAAAAAGTATTTTTTAAGACTTTTTACTAAGAAACCAAACTATGAATAAACATCCTCAAATAGAACGAAAAAACTCGAACAAACAAAATAAAAGATTATTCAATCGGACTTGTCTGTAGGCGAAGTGGTAACAATACTAATGACTACAGTTACCCTTCCTGCAATCGTAGTTTTGGGAAGGAAGGGTTTAAAAATGGGTTTTTAGCCAAATTTGCAAAAAAGTACATTACACCGCATTTGTATGATGAATATAATTTTTTTAAGCCAATTAGAGAATTTGATGACGTAAAAATGAATTTATATATATATATATATATCAAAAGAAATGATTATATGAACAACCAACTTCATATTAGTGTAATATCGATTTATATCAATTTAAAATCTAATATGTGATCATCAACCCTCTTAACCTGAATATTTTTAAAATTATTGTTACCGCACATCGTGCGATACCGAAATTTTAAGATGTGACTTAACTTATGTAAGTTAGAAAATTAAGTATTAAAAATATAAAATATGTTTTGTAATGGTCATTGAAAATTGATATATGAACAATTATAAAAAAATTCATAATAAAAGAACGAATTGTATTGTGTTATGATATGATATATAAACACTTATTTTTTGTTTTTCTAAATATTTTTGTATTTTGGTAATATTTTTTATGGAGATGATGATTTAATGTTTAATTAATAAATTTCAATTAGTATTCAATGCTTATATCATTTTAGAAATCATCGCGCAACGCGCGAAACCAAAGACTAGTTCAAAAATAAAAATAAAAAACCATAGAGATCAAATCCAACATTTACTCTAATAACTAAAATAAATTACGTCTAAAATTTTTAAAGAGCGAATTACAATTTTGGTCCCTCGTGAATACCTGCTTTTTGGTTATTTTCCCTCCAAAACATAAAGTATATTTTTGGTCCAAAAATCGTGTTTTTTAGCCAAACATGTCCTTCCTACTAACGTTGACAAAAATGGTACCGTTAGCGTTATCATGTGCCCCACATGTGTAAAGACCCGAAATCACCAAGGACATGTATACTTAGATAAAAAGCAAGTGCCAAAGCATAAAGTCAATAATCTATTACATCACAAAGATTTGTAGCGGAAAACACAACTACAGCTGAGAATTTTCTCTCTAAAAGAAATAAGACTCGCCTACTAACCACACTTCTTTAAAATCTAGCTCAAGCCTAGCCCTTGCGCTTGGAAGAGCTTTCTACATAGCGTTACCTGAAAATGGTATTAGTATTCAAAAAACGAGGGTTAGACCATAAGGTCTAGTGAATTCTCAACAAAGTCACATTTATAAAACATGTTGTTGATCATAACTCCTCCCGATGATTTGAATATGATTCATTTTGTATACTTAGTGAAATTCCATTGCATAAGCTTCTGTTCATATTCAGCGATAGCATACACTGATTACCATCAGCGATCGCTGAAGATCAAGGAACAACAAGCTTATCTCTGAAGACCTGAAGATCAGCTATCACACCAGAAGACCACTCAGCGAAAGTCGAAGACCCTAGCTGAAGAAAGAGATAATCAACTAAGTGAACTGAAGCGGTTCAGCGATAGCAGCGATTATCTAATCAAAGTGTGAAGTCTTGTGAAGCCTCAGCGATACTGAAGTTCATCCTTGAAGATTCAGAATCAGCGATCAAATGAAGCTTCATTTACAACATTAAAGATTGATCTTATCCTCAATGCACAAAAGTCAAACCTAATACCTTGTCAGAAAAGGACGTACGAATTGTCTCTTATATCCCCATCATATCTGATATGGTACTGTTCATATTCGGCCAAAAGCATGGCTATCTTATTAGCAAGGGCAAGCTTCCTATCCAAGCTTGACACGTGGCATATACCTTTTGTCTTCCATTAAATGCAAACGGGATTAAATAAGATGAAGATATCTTCTTCATCTCTATGCATGCTTCTTTCTAACCTAAACCCTCTTTATTCTTTCTTCCTTCCTCTTGTACATCAAACTTAGTGTTTCTTAGTTACAATAGAATAGGTTTTAAACTTGTTCTTATTCCGCTTGTAACTGTAAATTTGTTTATGATAAATAAACTAATTTAAAAACCAAAATCTGTGTGTTTGTATTCAACCCCCCCTCCTCTACAAACTGTTTACTTATTATTGAACTCTTGTAGACCCTTTAGGGACCAACAAGTGGTATCAGAGCAGTGTTTGTTTCTTTTCTTTAAAATAATTTTCTTATAAACTATTTTAAAATGTCAAACCCTAATACGAACTACAATGATAATGGATCTTTAGCTAAACCTCCAAGATTTAGCCATGATAACTTTCCATTATGGAAGGAAAGAATGTCTCTGTTTCTAGAAGGATCAGATCCAAAGATCCCTTACTATCTAGGTGTATTTAATCAAATATTTGTGTAGGGAGATAAAATTCAGACCTTACACAATATTTAAATCCTCTAAATACGAAGAACAACCTTAATCCAAGGATTAAGAACCAGGAAGTGTAACTCACACACTACTTACAATATGATGAACTCACAAGAAGATCCAATAGCGGCATAACAATCTCTCAAAAGATGAAGCTTGATGTAGAAATCAAGATTGAAACATGAAGAATATTCAATATGTTCTTGAACGATTTTTAGAGGATTTTCGAGTTTGATGTTCTAGAGATGTATTTTAAAGTGAAGTTGAATACCCCATAAAAAGGTCTAAATTTTTTGGAAAAAACCTAGCAAATCTTTGCCGATGATCATCATGTTCGTTCGCGAAAGCCTTCCACAGACTTGCGCAAACTACTTTTTCTGACGCTCTGATATATAGTCATTGAGATATACTTTTTGTCAGAAAAGTCAACCAAGATCCGCGAAAGACTCTCTCGGAAACCCGCGGCACGTTCATAGCTTTTTATTTTTTTATTTTTTTGAAACAAAAGGGACATTTAATCTTTTCATTTTTTCACAAATATGAATTCAAAAATTTCAAGTAAGAACTTATTTTAAAAACTAATATTTTTATAAAAAAAATTAGATTTTATAAAAACACATTATAAAATATCTCTCGATAACACATCTATATTTATTTTATAAAAACAAGTTCTTTAACTTCTTTCCAGATTGATTCGTAAATCCTCAATGTAAAAATAATTCATCTAAGTTGAGATATATAATACACCACTCAATAGCATACAGAACTCGGTAGACAACTTCGCATTGGCTCGGATTTAATCTTCAAACATTTAACAACACATGTTCCAATGCAATCTTAGATTTTTATTTTTTGGCATGGGTCTCGAGGCAATGTGGCTTTCGACTTTTATGGATTACTCTACTTGATTCATAGTATATCATAATTATAGAGTAGAAATGCAAAATTAAGGTTTTAATTATCTAGTTTTTTGGTTAACATGTTTGCAAATAAATTGGCAAAAATACCCCTCATGTGCAAAACAAGTAGGGAAGTTAGCGATATAGCCGAGCAGACTTGGTGAGAGGGACCAAAACAAACAAAAATCATACCATAAGGTTTTTCTGTTATTAAAAATTGTAGGGATCTAATTCAAAAATAAAAATAAAAAACCATAGAGATCAAATTCAAAATTTACTCTAATAACTAAAATAAATTACGTCTAAAATTTTTAAAGAGCGAATTACAATTTTGGTCCCTCGTGAATACCTGCTTTTTGGTTATTTTCCCTCCAAAACATAAAGTATATTTTTGGTCCAAAAATCGTGTTTTTTTAGCCAAACTTGTCCTTCCCACTAACGTTGACCAAAATGGTACCGTTAGTGTTATCATGTGCCCCACATGTGTAAAGAACCGAAATCACCAAGGATATGTATACTTAGATAAAAAGCAAGTGCCAAAGCATAAAGTCAATAATCTATTACATCACAAAGATTTGCAGCGGAAAATACAACTACAGCTGAGAATTTTCTCTCTAAAGGAAGTAAGACTCGCCTACTAACCACACTTCTCTAAAATCTAGCTCAAGCCTTGCCCTTGCGCTTGGAAGAGCTTTCTACATAGCGTTACCTGAAAATGGTTTTAGTATTCAAAAAACGAGGGTTCGACCATAAGGTCTAGTGAATTCCCAACAAAGTCACATTTATAAAACATGTTGTTGATCATAACTCTTCTCGATGATTTGAATATGATTCCTTTTGTATACTTAGTGAAATTCCATTGCATAAGCTTCTGTTCATATTCAGCGATAGCATACGCTGATTACCATCAGCAATCGCTGAAGATCAAGGAACAACAAGCTTATCTCTGAAGACCTAAAGATCAGCTATCACACCAGAAGACCACTCAACGAAACTCGAAGACCCTAGCTGAAGAAAGAGATAATCAGCTAAGTGAACTGAAGCGGTTCAGCGATAGCAGCGATTATCTAATCAAAGTGTGAAGTCTTGTGAAGCCTCAGCGATATTGAAGTTCATCCTTGAAGATTCAGAATCAGCGATCAAATGAAGCTTCATTTACAACATTAAAGATTGATCTTATCCTCAATGCACAAAAGTCAAACCTAATACCTTGTCAGAAAAGGACGTACGAATTGTCTCTTATATCCCCATCATATCTGATATGGTACTGTTCATATTCGGCCAAAAGCATGGCTATATTATTAGCAAGGGCAAGCTTCCTATCCAAGCTTGACACGTGGCATATATCTTTTGTCTTGCATTAAATGCAAACGGGATTAAATAAGATGAAGATATCTTCTTCATCTCTTGTTGGGTCACCGATGATTTGGTGATGAACCACCTTCCTTTATATGAATGAATTTTTACAGGTTCTTTTGAAGGTCTGAAATATGCTTCAAGTATTGAAGAGTCAAAGACTATTCAATCAAGGGGTTGTACATCAAAAAGTGGAATTTTGGATGTATCAACCAACTTCAATATTCAGACCATCTTGCCAAGTCAAGATTGGGTCACCAATATAGTGGGTCACCGATGGTACACTCAAAAGTCATCAAAAGTACTAAGGACATCAAATAAGATGAGGTCATCAAGTTTGATGTCATGGTCACCGACACTATGATCTTGGTCACCGAAATTGCAGGTATATTTTCTAAGGCTGTGATATCAACTCACAATGGTATACACTTTTGTCACTTAGTGAAAGAAGAAGTTATCAAGCAAAGTGTACACTTATCAACTCCAGCCTTATAAGGTATCCACCGATGTGATACATAGTGAGATGTATCACTTAGCAATTTC
Source organism: Silybum marianum (assembly GCA_036898165.1). Classification (NCBI taxonomy): domain Eukaryota; kingdom Viridiplantae; phylum Streptophyta; class Magnoliopsida; order Asterales; family Asteraceae; genus Silybum; species Silybum marianum. The sequence continues at coordinate 7,983,401 of CM072534.1, forward strand.
AAAGAGATAAGTTCTTGACTCACATCAATTGCAAGACACGTGAGCCAGCAAGAACTTGGGCACCAAGCCTTAATTAAAGACATTCTCTTTTATTCTTATAAAAGGAATATTTGTCTTTTAGCTAAAACGCTTGATGGGACTTCACAGAGCATGAAGAAAAGAAGATAAAGTTATCTGACATTACGTGCTACAAGGAATGGTTCATCCATTATTCTAGTACAAAGGAAGTGGTCTCTTCCTTTGTCCATCAGATAATCTTCCAGCTAATGAAACCTTGACAGCTGTCCACTTGCATCCCATGCATGGACACTATAAAAGGAGATGAAGTCCTTCCCAGAAATCTCACGCTTTCAACAAATCTTCAGAGTGATTATTTGTTTGACTGTGGCAAAGCTGTGTGCTATAACAGTATTGTTTTAACTTGCTTAGTGTAATAGTTAATTACTGTGATCTGTGTGTTTAGTTTGATAGAATAGTCTGCCTGTTCTTTTCCGCATCAAACTATACGTGTGTAAATTTTTAATATTTATATTAAAAAATTTAAAAAGAGTATATTCTGTGTGTTTTATATTCAACCCCCCCTTCTACAAAACCCTCTCTTAGTTAGCCATCTCTCTTTGGGGACTAACAATTGGTATCAGAGCAGTTGGTTTAATCTCATAAACCAGATCTGTGATGGCTACTACCTCAAATGTTGATGGTACCTTGCAGACCTCTTCCAGTAATACATATGATTTAGGATCTTTGGCTAAACCCCCAAGATTCAACCCAAACAACTTTGGGTTATGGAAAAATCGCATGTTATTATTCTTGGAAGGGATAGATTGCAGGTATCCCAACATTCTCAGTGAGGGACCTATTATTCCTAAAATATGGGCTCGCTTTGGCCCTCAAAAGGACGGCGAAGGAAAGGACATAGAGTCGGATGACGAAAGAAGTGAGAAAACCGGTAGATATATCATTAAACCTTCTAACAAATTTAGTGAAGATGATAAACGCCTAGTTGCTTTAGATACTAAAGTCAAATCGCTTCTTGTCGTTTCCCTTCGATGATGTGTATCATTCTCTTCTTAACCTTCCCATCGCTAAAGAGATGTGGGATACTTTGAGTGTCTTATATGAAGGCACCAAAGAAGTAAAGAAATCTAACAGGATCTGTCTTGTTAGAAAGTATGAACTCTTCTCCCATGAAAAGGGAGAATCTCTTTCTACCTACTTTAATCGTTTTAACTGTCTTCTTAACGATCTCAAAGTTCTTGGACGAGTTTATGATAATGAAGAAGTTCTCTCGCAAGTTTATGGATTGTCTTCCGCATTTACGGGAAACTATACGTACTTGCATCAAGCAAACCAAGGACTTAGAAATAATGCCTTTAATCGCTCTCTATGGAACTCTTCTTCACTATGAACAAACTAAGAATCAGTAGAAAGTCTCTTATAAAGGATATCAAATCCTCCTCTATTGCTTTGATAGGTGATTCAAAACCTTCTTCTTGTATTCCTAGAATCACCTATCCTTCTTCTAATTCTGAAAAAGATATTAAGGAAGACTCTTCTCATCTGTCAGATGCATACTATAGTGCTGCTGATGATGAAGGAGAAGAATCAGCCATTGACATACTTTCTGATAGTATGGCAATGCTTGCTGGAAACCTTAAGAACAAAAGATTTTCTTCAAACCGCTCCAAATTTAATAGAAAATCTTTTTCTCAAAAATCCTCTTCTGATAAAGCAAATGAAGAATGCTTCAATTGTGGAAAGAAAGGTCATTTTGCTTCTGAATGCAGATCAAAAGCTTCTTCTTCTAAACCTTCTTCTTCTTATGGCCATGACTTCTCAAAATCAGCTTCTAGGAAGCATGAAGAGAGAAATAGCCAATCCTCTAAAGAAAACTCTGAATCAAAAGAAACCTCAAGGTACAAGAAATACAAAGCCAAATACAAGAGAGAAAAGGAGAGAAACCAAGGTAAAAATAAAACCTTAGTTGCTGAGGCTCATTGCTGGGAAGATGAGCAAACCTCTGAGAGTGAGAGTGAGTATGTCACTAAGTGCCTCATGGCCAAAATTGATGAAATAGAAGACATGGAGAAATCACTCTACACCACTCTTGTATCTACTGAGGGATCCACTTCAGGGACAAAACCTCAGGTACATCCTTTTACCTTTCTCTCTGATGATCAAAAGGCTGATACCTTTGATTCTTTAACTGTTGACTTCTGTGACTTAAAGATTCAAAAGAAAAAGGCTGATATACACATAAAATGTCTAAATGATCAACTCCTCTCTTGCTTTTCAAAACTAAAAGATTTTGACAAAATGAAAGCTGATCTGGAAAACCTTCGGTATTTAAATGACAGTCTTTCTGAGGAAAAATCAAAGATTTCTTCCACTCTTGAAAAGGAACAAGAGGTTCTGTCTAAATGGACTAAATCCTCTAAGAATCTAGAAAGGATCCTTCAAGATCAAATCACCTGCAAGGATAAGTCTGGCCTTGGTTATGGAAAAGATGTTCCTCAACCTCTTGACCTTCCACTCCCTTCCTCTTCTGAGTGTCAAGGTTTTCCTGCTGGTTTCCTTTCCGATGACGATGATGATCTCTTCGGTTACTCATCTGAGGATTCTACCTCCGTTCACTCTATAGATCTACTTGACATGCTCAAAGTAGAATCTGGTTCCAAAAAGTTTGGAGTCTTTGTTAAAGCTAAAGAAATCTCTTCTGAGTCTTCAATGGTTTCAACTCTTCCAAGCTCTTCTTCTTCTCCCAAACCTATCCAAAGACTTTTAAATTCCTTAAGTCTTCATGAGTCAAGGTACTCCTGTGAGCACCTTTCCGAAGTTGCACGAGTATTCTTCTTCAAAAAGATTTTCTCCTCAAAAGAAAAATTTTTCTAAACCAAAATTTTCATCTAAAAGGAAATCTCAAATAGCTACTGACTTTATTCCTCGGTCAGTAAACTTGAAGAAATCAAGAAATCCTGGTAAAGGTATTCTTGGACCAAGACCAGGTGTTGGACATCCTTCTTCTTCTCATTCCTCAACCTCTGTCCAAAGTTTAGATGATAGGGATTTTAAAAAGGCCTTCCCTTTAAAGAAGTGCTATAACTGTGGCAACACTCTTCATCTTGCTAAAAATTGCCCAAAAGACTTGGCTCCTTGCAAATCTAAAATGCCTTCTAATCCCAAAGGACCCACCTCAAAATGGGTACCAAAAGTCTAAATTTGTTTCTGGGTGCAGGTACCAAATAAAGATCATATATGGTACATGGATAGTGGATGTTCAAGACACATGACCGGAAACAAACTTCTTCTCTCTAACTTCTCAAAAGAAAAGGGACCCACTGTTTCCTTTGGAGGAAATGGAAAAGGGGTCACCAAAGGATATGGTACCATTTCAAATGGAACCATCACTTTCTCCAGAGTAGCTCATGTTGAAGGGCTGATGTACAATCTTCTAAGCATAAGCCAAATATGTGATTTGGGCTATAAGGTCATGTTCCAGCTATGTGTATGTTTGGTCTTTGACGTACAGAACAAGATTGTACTAGCAGGAACCCGACTGAATGACGTGTACATAATCAACATGAAGGAAAGTGCAATAGGAGAAGCTGTGTGTCTCCTTTCTCAAGAACTAGCCAAACAAAGTTGGCTGTGGCATAAAAGGTTCTCTCATCTAAACTTTAAAACCTTGAACAAACTTTCCAACAAAAGAGCTGGTTGTTGGAATGCCAAAAATAGCTTTTGAAAAAGAAAAGCTGTGTGGGGCATGTGAAAAAGGAAAACTCACCGGAACTTCCTTTAAAACAAAACAATGCTCTTCTATCTCTCAACCTCTTCAAATGCTTCACATGGATCTATGCGGTCCAGTCAGTACACCCAGTCTGGGTGGTAAAAAGTATATGCTAGTAATCGTCGATGAATTCTCTAGATATACTTGGGTGTTCTTTCTGAAACACAAGAGTGATGCTGCTGAAGAAATCATCAGGTTTACAAGAAAAATTGAAAATTTGAATGGTAAACTGGTGAAGTCCTTCAGAAGTGATAATGGCACTGAATTCAAGAATGCTGCTCTGGAAGATTTCTTTGACCTAAAAGGAATCTCTCAGAACTTCTCTGCCGTACGCACTCCTCAGCAAAATGGTGTTGTTGAGAGAAAGAATAGAACACTATGTGAAGCTGCAAGGTCTATGCTGAGTGAATCCAAGTTGCCAACCTATTTTTGGGCAGAAGCAGTTAACACTGCATGCTTTACTCAAAATAGGTCTATCATAGTCAAAAGGCATGACAAGACCCCGTATGAAGTTTTCCATGGTAGAAAACCTGCAGTTGACTTCTTCCATGTGTTTGGCTGTGCTTGTCACATGCTAAATGACAGGGAACAACTTGGAAAGTTTGATCCAAAGTCTGATGATGGAATTTTCATGGGCTATTCTCTCTCCTCAAGAGCCTTTAGAATCTTCAATCTAAGAAGACAATGCATAGATGAATCCATGCATGTAAAGTTTGATGAGTTTGAAACTTCTTCATTATCTTGTGATGAAGAAGAATTAAACCTATGGATAAATTCATGTGTTAGTGAAATTCCATCCTCCACTCAAACCAATCCTCCAGATAGCAACCCTTCTCAGCCTCCCATAAACACCACCTTACCTTCAGAACCTTCTCTTTCTTCTCCACCTCCTGAAACTAACTCTTCAGAAGACCTTACCCACCAAAACACCATATCTCCCTTAAACCCTTCTTCACCATCCCAATTTCCTACCTCATCCTCTTCTCTACCTCCCTCCTTACCTCCTGCACTAAAGTGGACCATGGATCATCCAATAGATCAAATCATAGGAGATCCACAAGTTGGTGTAAAAACTGAAGAGGCATAAGCACCGTGCTTATATGTCAACTTTGTTTCCATTGTTGAGCCTAAGCTGATAAATGAAGCCCTAGCTGATCCTAGCTGGGTAATTGCCATGCAAGAAGAGCTCTCACAATTTAAGAGAAACAAAGTCTGGAAGTTAGTTCCTCGTCCATCCAACAAAACAATTATTGGAACAAAATGGGTGTTTCGAAACAAGATGGACGAAGAAGGAACTGTCATAAGGAACAAGGCAAGGTTGGTTGCTCAAGGATATCGGCAAGAGGAAGGAATTGATTATGATGAAACCTTTGCTCCTGTTGCCAGATTGGAAGCTATTCGAATATTTCTTGCCCATGCAGCTTACAAGAATTTTCGGGTATTCCAAATGGATGTCAAAAGTGCCTTCCTGAATGGTGAATTAGCTGAAGAAGTGTATGTGAAGCAACCTCCTGGGTTTGAAGATCCATCCATCCATATCATGTATATAGGCCGGATAAAGCTCTATTGACTGAAGCAAGCTCCACGTTCCTGGTATGACACTCTATCAGAATATCTACTTAGAAATAAGTACATACGAGGCAAGGTTGACAACACTCTCTTCTTCAAGAAATCACAAGGTAATATCATTCTTGTTCAAATCTATGTAGATGATATTATTTTTGGAGCCACCGATGAATCCTTGTGTGATGAGTTTAGCTCCCTCATGCAAAAGGAATATGAAATGAGCATGATGGGGGAGTTAACTTTCTTTCTTGGTTTGCAAGTAAAACAATCTTCAGAAGGTATTTTCATAAATCAAAGTAAATACATTAAAGATCTTCTGAAAAAGTTTCAATTTGATACTTGCTCTACCATGAAAACTCCTATGGCTCCTCCTCTTAAACTCTTTTCTGATCCCGATGGCATTTACGTAAATATTACAAATTATAGAGCCATGATAGGATCCCTTCTCTATCTAACCGCAAGTAGACTCGACATCATGTTTGCTACTTGTCTATGTGCCCGATACCAAGCAAATCCTAAAGAATCACACCTAGGCTTTGTGAAAAGGATTTTCATGTATACGAAAGGTACCATAAATCCGGGTCTTTGGTATCCCAAAGACTCAGTTTCGATCTCATCGGGTACTCGATTCGATTTTGCAGTTCAAAAATAGACGAAAGAGTACAACCGGAAGTTGTCGATTACTTGGTGGAAAGCTTGTGAGCCGGTCAAGTAAGAAACAACATTCGGTGTCTACCTCTTTGAAGCGAATATGTGGTTCTTGGAAGTTGTTGTGCACAAATATTGTGGATGAAAAATCATTTGTGTGATTACAATCAGATTTTCTCAAAGATCCCAATAATGTGTGACAACTCAAGTGCAATAGCCATTGCCAACAACCCTGTGCTTCATTCAAGATCCAAGCACATTGATATTAGGTATCACTTTATAAGAGATCATGTCTCTAAAGGTGATGTGGAACTTCATTTCATCCCCACCGATTATCAACTAGCTGATCTGTTCACAAAGCCCCTTGATGAAGCAAGGTTCAAGTTTCTCATCTGTGAGTTAGGTATGATAAACATAGACTAATATATTTTATATTTATATATAATGTATGTTATTATATACATTTATATATTTATAACTTATATATGTTATATGTTTTATATATATACTTTATAGATATATTATATATTATATTATATTAATATATTTATATAAAAACAAAAATAAAAAGAAAATAAAAATATATTATATTATATATTATATTATATTAATATATTTATATAAAAATAAAAATAAAAAGAAAAATAAAATATATATATATATACCTAATGTCGGTGACTATGTCACCGACGGTTACTCTCTCTCTTTCTCTAAAAGCTCTCAAAACCCTAACCCTATTCACCACAAGCCAAGCCACCGACGGCGACCCTACGGCCACCGTTAACAACCTTCGCACCACCGACGGCGACACCGTCACCATCCACCGACGCCGTCATCCACCTCAACCCACCGACCTCGCCGAAAAAGTCCAACCACCTCCGACGTTTCGTCCTTCTCTCTCTCTCAATCCTCCGACGTCGGCGCCCCCCCCTTTCCGACGCCGACGACCACTTCGAAGCTACCCACCGACGTCACCGACGGTGACCGTGTTCCTACGCGCCGACGTTGTACCTCGATCCCAAGCCACCGACGTCACTCTCATCCACCGACGTCACCTGTTCCTAAGTCACCTACGTTTGTCTATCTCTCACACACAAAGCCACCGACGTTTATCTCATTACTGAGCCACCGACGTTTGTCCCTTTTATGAGGCCACCGACGTTTTTAAACTCTCCAAGGTAACCATTACAAAACCTTTCACCTTCTTAACCCCTAAAAGATAACTCTTGACTTACCATTCTTGATAAGCAAGATTATTTGTTCTTATCCCTAATGACATCATCAATGTCAGACCATGCGCCGAATTCAACTCTAAAACCCTTAGAATTCTGACCTTTCAATCACCAAAAATAATCATTATTTTTGAAAGTTGAAATTTCCCTCTCATATATAACCACCCATCCCACTACTTCACCACCTTTCTCGCACCCATCTTCTCATCACCTTCAAAAGCAAGAACTTCAAACCTGCAACTCCCATCTTCTTCAATGGCTTCTCCTTCAAGAATTGGTGAAGAACAAACTATCACCTTTGGATCTCTCTCCTTCCCTGCATGCAATTACTTTGGAAGAATAGGAGTTGACAATGCTCATCCAGAGTACAATGATGTTTGTTGGTTTCTTCAGAGATGCCCTCTACAATATGCTCTGACAGCAAAGCCCAAAATGAGTAAGTTTCTTCTTGGAAACTTTTGGTTAACTTGCACATTTGATGCCTCATCGGATCAAATTATTGCATCTGTTCTAAGTCATGATGAACATGATGTGATCTTCAATGTGGAAGATGTTAGAAGCATTCTCAAGCTTCCTGTTTATGATTCCTATGAACCATTCCCTCTTGGTAATGAACATCAAATGGTGGTTGATGTGTTAAACTATTTGGAAGAGAAGAAGGGATCAAAGTCAAAGGGTCCAGGTACTTTATTGCGCAAAAACATGGGAAGTATTTGGAACTTCTTCTTTGCTCATCTGATTCTGTGTCTGAGCAAGAAGACAGGTGGTCCGGATCAGTCACCTTCTCAAGTAACTGAGCTGGCACATGCTCTTATTTTTCAAAGAAAAATAGATTATGCCAGCTATTTCTTTAATGAAATGATCTCCTCGTTCTCTACCCTCCGACGTCCTCAGGTACCATTTCAGCGACTTTTCTCTCTTATTATTCATGCAAAGTTGGCAGATAAATTAGAGAAAAGAGATGATATAGTATATGATCTCCCTCTCCACCAAGTGGGAAACCAAATCATGAAAAAGGCTGTCTTAGCATCAGACAACCCTCTCAGACCTTCTATGGTTGAGTTTGCAAGGAATGCAACTCTTACTTGGGGAGAGAATGAACCGCGTCTTCGCAGAACTTCGGTATGTCTTCTACCCCTCTGTACCTAGAGTCACTGGTGTGCCCAAATCTCTTAAGAGATCCAAAGCGTCGGGCATATCTACCTCCGCACCCACCGATGCTACGAAGCCAAAAGAGCCTTTGGCTTCCACCCAAGCATCCAAATCCCATAAGCAGAGAAACTCTAAAAGCCCCCCAAAGACTTCCTCAAAGAAGTCTAAGGGAACCCAAAGGGTTAAAGCACATGATCCATCTACTGGCTCCCAAAAGCCAGTAGGTGTTGAAAATATCCTCACAAAACCCAAGGAACACTTAGCTACTCAGCCTCCTCCATGCCCTCTCAAAAGGACTTGGTTGTAAAGGGACACCCTTACTATTCCTTCATCAACTTTCTTACTAGTTGATGAAGATGACTTGGAGTATCCCATCCAAGGTACCTCTTCTTCACCCCTAGAGCTCTCTCAGCTCCGTGTCCACACTCCACGTGAGAATGCACCACAACCAGGTGCATTTGATGGAGCAACCCTCTTTACTGATTTTCTGATGTCCGACACTACTCCTTGGATAGGTACGTCTCCCGTACATGACAAGGGTGTGGAGGAACCCATTACTGAGGAATCCCCTCAAAGACACTCTCCTAAGAGTGTCTCCCCCTCATCTCCTAAATCCCCCCCAAGAAAATCTACAGGTTTGGTGGATTATTCTTCCAGTGATGATGATGATACTGATCAACCACCAAAGCCTCATCCTACTGCTCCCATGTCTTCAAAGCAAGGGAATGATCTTCTACAGGCTTTCACCACCTTTACCAGTAATACTATCAGAAGGGTGGAGGTCTTAGAAGAACATGCAACTAAGGAAAAGGAAAGAATGGATTCCCTTTCCTCATCTCTCAGATCTAACATAGAGGAGTTGTCGGTGAGTCACCCAACTCTAATGACATGTTTAGATCTTCTACATTTGGATATCCTTGATCTTCAGCAAGGATTCTCTTCAAGTCAAGCTTCTGTGCTTTCATCTATTCAGAATCTTAGAAGCACCTCTTCTCAGCAAGCCACCGATATCTCTACTCTTATTGCAAATCAACAGGCAATAATGGAGTCTCTCTCAAGTCTACACACCAAGATTGATAAAGTTCCAACCTCTTCTCCAACGGTTGAACTTGATATTGGTGATTCTTTCTTCCAGGATACTGACAGGTTTGTCCTTCAAAGGGTAGAGAAGAAACTTGGGGGTCTCTGCTCTGATATGGAGAGGATTAAGGAGTTTCTCTCTTCAGTGGGTTTCAAGGGTTCAACCACTGAGGGGGAGAAAAATGTGAAGACCTCTACAGCAGCCAAAGCCGCCGACGTCAGCATGCCAGCCGCCGACGTCAGCATGCCAGCCGCCGACGTCAGCATGCCAGCCGCCGACAATCATCCAGCCACCGATGTGGCAGCCACCGACGTGGCCCCTACAGCCACCGATGGTGGTATGGTCACAGAGGTGGTCCCTGTTCCTTTGGTACCCGAAGCAGCTGTTGAGGGGGAGAGTGTCAGTGCTCAACCCCTTGAAACTAAAGAAGAGAAGAAAAGAAAAGAAAAAGCCAAAGGAAAGAAGCCTCTTTCTTTTGAAGAACAGGAAGAAGAAAGAAAGAGAAAGAAAAGGATGAGAGATCCTCATGCAGACACTCTCAGACTTCAGCCTGCCCCAGCACTCACCGATCCTCTTGGGGTAATTCTCTCTGAGGCTGAAAGAGAGGAAGCTATAAGGGCTCAGCTTGAGTATGATCAGACTAATGTACTCAAGCTAGCTCATGATGAAGCTGTACATGCCAAAGTCACCGATGCAATTCAAGCTCAAAAAGATGAGCTTGAAAATATAAAGAAGAAATACGGAAAATTTGCAAAATTGGTTGATGAGGCCAAGAAGGAAAAGGAAGTAGAGTGGTTCAAAAGGAGGTTGAAGAATAGAAAGGATGATTCAAAGATCATCGGTGCTACCATTCATCCCCCAACTAAGAATTCTCCCAAACTTCTTATCACTCTTAAAAGAGCTGATTCTCTTATGAAAGTTTGTGAGGTTGATTGGCTTGAAGCTCTTGGGATCTCTGAATGGATAGAGCTTGGAAAGTGCATTGACAAGAGCAAAAGCAAACACAAGGAATTGATACTGAATACCATCAGAAAGCTCTTTGTCAAAATGGTGAAGATTCAAAAGGAGCATAATATTCTTGTCACCTTTCTTGAAGGTCAACAGATGTACCTTATTCAAAAGGGTCTCTCTGGAGAGTTGGTCAAACCTCCAAAGAACAAAAAGAAAGGACACTTTTCCATGCTTCATGAAAGGGGCATAAAGATTGACGCATCAGGTATTAATCTCTCTATTCCCACTCCTATTGCTTATCCTGAGCAAACCATGATCACCGAGCCTGAACTTGGAGTATTCTTTGAGGACATCTATGGTAACATAGGTTTCTTCAGAGCCTACGACATTCCAAGGGCTCACAGCCTCCTTCCTCTGCTATTCTTGGAGTGCCTCCCATTGAAGACCATGGCATCACAAGAATGATCCTGGATGAACTTAAAAGAAGAGAACCCTCCTCAAATCCTTGATCCTGCAGACGTATAGGGCAGTATGAACTTTGTTAATCATGTACTCTGATCAATCCTATGTGTTGATTAATAAAAGTTCATACTTTTCTTCCATCCCATCTCTTGTTAATATTTTTACAAGCTTTGCACATATTTAAACTTATACTTATTCTTTTATTCAGTTTATACTCTATACTGTACATACTCAGTTAAAAAAAAAAAATCAAAAAAAATCAAAAAAAAAAAATCTGAGTCAAAAGAACCCAAAAGAAAAATAGAAAGGGTCAAAAAGAATTCTTTTCTAACCTACAGGTATCATCATCAAATAGGGGGAGATTGTTGGGTCACCGATGATTTGGTGATGAACCACCTTCCTTTATATGAATGAATTTTTACGGGTTCTTTTGAAGGTACCGAAATATGCTTCAAGTATTGAAGAGTCAAAGACTATTCAATCAAGGGGTTGTACATCAAAAAGTGGAATTTTGGATGTATCAACCAACTTCAATATTCAGACCATCTTGCCAAGTCAAGATTGGGTCACCAATATAGTGGGTCACCGATGGTACACTCAAAAGTCATCAAAAGTACTAAGGACATCAAATAAGATGAGGTCATCAAGTTTGATGTCATGGTCACCGACACTATGATCTTGGTCACCGAAATTGCAGGTATATTTTCTAAGGCTGTGATATCAACTCACAATGGTATACACTTTTGTCACTTAGTGAAAGAAGAAGTTATCAAGCAAAGTGTACACTTATCAACTCCAGCCTTATAAGGTATCCACCGATGTGATACATAGTGAGATGTATCACTTAGCAATTTCAAAGAGATAAGTTCTTGACTCACATCAATTGCAAGACACGTGAGCCAGCAAGAACTTGGGCACCAAGCCTTAATTAAAGACATTCTCTTTTATTCTTATAAAAGGAATATTTGTCTTTTAGCTAAAAGGCTTGATGGGACTTCACAGAGCATGAAGAATAGAAGATAAAGTTATCTGACATTACGTGCTACAAGGAATGGTTCATCCATTATTCTAGTACAAAGGAAGTGGTCTCTTCCTTTGTCCATCGTATAATCTTCCGCCTAATGAAACCTTGATACCGTCCACTTGCATCCCATGCATGGACACTATAAAAGGAGATGAAGTCCTTCCCGTAAATCTCACGCTTTCAACAAATCTTGTAGTGATTATTTGTTTGACCGTGGCAAAGCCGTGTGCTATAACGTATTGTTTTAACTTGCTTAGTGTAATAGTTAATTACCGTGATCTCGTGTGTTTAGTTTGATAGAATAGTACTGTTCTTTTCCGCATCAAACTATCTGTGTGTAAATTTTTAATATTTATATTAAAAAATTTAAAAAGAGTATATTCTGTGTGTTTTATATTCAACCCCCCCTTCTACAAAACCCTCTCTTAGTTAGCCATCTCTCTTTGGGGACTAACATCTCTATGCATGCTTCTTTCTAACCTAAACCCTCTTTATTCTTTCTTCCTTCCTCTTGTGCATCAAACTTAGTGTTTCTTAGGTACAATAGAATAGGTTTTAAACTTGTTCTTATTCCGCTTGTAACTGTAAATTTGTTTATGATAAATAAACTAATTTAAAAACCAAAATCTGTGTGTTTGTATTCAACCCCCCCCCCTCTACAAACTGTTTACTTATTATTGAACTCTTGTAGACCCTTTAGGGACCAATAAGTGGTATCAGAGCAGTGTTTGTTTCTTTTCTTTAAAATAATTTTCTTATAAACTATTTTAAAATGTCAAACCCTAATACGAACTACAATTGATAATGGATCTTTAGCTAAACCTCCAAGATTTAGCCATGATAACTTTCCATTATGGAAGGAAAGAATGTCTCTGTTTCTAGAAGGATCAGATCCAAAGATCCCTTACTATCTAGAAAACGGACCATTTGTTCCTACAACTATTGTAGCTAGTGTTCCTGCCACCACTACTACTCCAGCCATCCTTGACAGGAGTATCATTAAAACTCCTAATCGATGGACTGAAGAAGATAAGAAAGAAATTGCTATTGATTCAAAAGCTGGATCTATAATTGCAATGTCTTTACCTGATGAAGTCTATCATTCTGTTATGAAAATGAGGACTTCTAAGGTCATGTGGGATACTCTATGTTTCCAATATGAAGGAACCTCTGAAGTACAAGTCACTAGGTGCATAAAACTTGTAAGACAATATGAGAGTTTTATGTATCATAAAGGTGAATCTCTTTCTCAAATTCACCAGCGTTTCAACTGTTTGTTGATTGATCTTAAATCAGTAAACAGAGTGTAATCTAACGCTGAAACACTGACCAAAATCATGGAGGCACTACCCGATCAATGGGCAGTGTATACTACATGTTTAAAGTTGTCAAAGAATCTTGAAACTCTGTCCTTAAGTGCATTATATGGAATGCTCTTAAATGAGGAACAATCTCAACTTCTGAGGAAGAACCTCATAAATGAACTCAAAGGTGCCAAAAGTACTTCTTTGGCACTTCTGACTTCAGAGGCAACTCTATTACCTCCATCACTGAATTAGCTCAAACTGATTCAGAAGATCAACTCACTGAGGCTGACATCTCTGAGTTTGATAACTCTCTAGCTAGAAAGAGCAACTTTCGAAAACCTTCAAATCTCTCTGACTCTGAAAAGCAAAAGACAATGCCCGCTGAGAAGGCCTCAACTATATGCTTCATCTGTTAGCGAAAGGGTCACTTTGCAAGTAAATGTCCTAACGCTACTAGAGCTGATAAACTAGCTCATGGAAAGAAAGTAGCTCAAGCTGATAAATCAGCGAGAGTGAAATCCACCAAGGTTGTAAAACCCACAAAGGTGAAGATATCCACTGAAGAGAGTTCTTCAGCTAGTAGCTCCTCCGCCAATCCTTTATCTAACCAAGCAATACCCATAGTAGTATGGGTACCTTTAAACAATTAATCTTTTGTTGTATGTAGAGTGCCAAAGGTATCTGGTATCTAGATAGCGGATGCTCAAGGCATATGACTGGCAGAAAATCTCTGCTATCTGATTACAAAGAAAAAGCTGGTCCATCAGTGACCTTTGGTGGAAATGGCAAAGGATGCACTAAAGGTTATGGAATTCTATCCAACGAAGCCACATCGTTTTCTCGTGTTGCCTACGTTGAGGGACTAAAGCACAATCTTTTGAACGTTAGTCAGTTATGTGACAAAGATTTCAAAGTTCTATTCTTAAAGAATAGATGTGCAGTCACTGACGGTAACGATCGATAAGCTTGCCCTAACAGGCAAAAGAGTGGAAAATGTGTATGTCATAAATATGAATAATTCTCACTTTGAGAACATGTGCTTTATCTCTAAAGCATCCACTGACATTAACTGGTTATGGCATAAAGGACTCTCTCACCTCAACTTTAAGACAATAAATGAATTGTCTAAAAAAGATCTAGTCAGAGACCTCCCAAATCATACCTTTACAAAGGAATCTCTTTGTTCAGCGTGTGAAAAGGGAAAGCTGACAAAAGCCTCCTTCAGATCAAAGCAAATTTCTTCAGTGACCGCTCCTCTTCAGCTACTCCATATAGATTTATTTGGACCTGTTAATGTCCAATCTATTTCTGGAAAGAAATATATTTTGGTGATTGTTGATGAATACTCCAGATACACATGGGTGTTCTTCCTTCGATCCAAAAGTGATACCCCTGAAAAGATAATTTCTTTTATCAAAAGGATGGAAGTTCTGAACAATCTGATTGTTCGTTCCATAAGAAGTGATCATGGTACTGAATTCAAAAACAACACTCTGGTGAACTTCTTTGAAGAAAAAGACATCTCTCACAACTTCTCCTCAGTAAGAACTTCTCAGCAAAACGGTGTTGCTGAAAGAAGAAATCGAACTATCATTGAAGCGGCTTGCTCAATGCTCAGCGAATCGCATCTACCAACTCAGTTCTGGGCTGAAGCAGTCAGCACAGCGTGTTTTACTCAAAATCGATCCCTGATATTTAAGCGATTTAAGAAGACACCCTATGAATTGTTTCATGGGAGAAGACCTACTCTGAAATATTTTCATATTTTTGGATGTAGATGTTACATTCTGAATGACAGAGATCATTTGGGTAAGTTTGATCCAAAGGCAGACGATGGTATATTTCTCGGATACTCCTCTGTATCTAAGTCTTTCAGAGTCTTCAACAAAAGAAGACAACATGTTGAAGAATAGATGCATGTTAACTTTGATGAATCTCGTCCCATTCATAGTTCTCATACTCATGATGATGATGAAGAATTGAATGCTTGAATGAGATCCCATTATGGGGAACCTGAAACGTATTTCAGCAATCAACCTCTTGCTGAAGCATGTGAAGACGAAGTTCCTGTAAATCCTTCAGGTGACAATCATCCATCTTCAGGGATGAATGTTACTCCCTTAAATCAGATTCCTATTGCTGATTCCTCTCTTGGAAATTCCTTTGTGAACAACCAAACTACGTCAGAAAATCAATCCCCTGAATTGATTTTAAATGAAGTACCTGTTGCTGAAACAACAAGTCCTATTCCAGAAACTGAAGAACAAGTCGCTGAATCTGCTGTTGATCTCTCTCCTCAACCACCAGCTCAGCGGTGGACTGCAAATCATCCAATAAATCAGATTATTGGTCATCCCAATGCAGGTATCAAGACACGTAGAGGTACAGGTAATATCTGTCTTTATGTTAACTTCATTTCTCTCTCTGAACCTAAGAAGATAGATCAAACTATCTCTGATCGTAGCTGGGTTTCAGCTATGCAAGAAGAACTAACTGAATTTCGTAGAAATAAAGTTTGGAATCTTGTCCCTAGACCCTGTATTAAAACTGTCATAGGAACCAAATGGGTTTTCAGAAATAAGCTAGATGAAAACGGGACTATAATTTGCAATAAGGCTAGACTTGTTGCTCAAGGTTATAGACAGGAAGAAGGGATTGACTATGATGAGACCTTTGCACCTGTAGCTCGTTTAGAAGCCATAAGACTCTTTTTAGCTTATGTTGCCCATAAAGACTTCAAAGTTTTTCAAATGGATGTTAAAAGTGCTCTCGATGATTTGAATATGATTTGAATATGATTCCTTTTGTATACTTGTGAAATTCCATTGCATAAGCTTCTGTTCATATTCAGCGATAGCATACGCTGATTACCATCAGCGATCGCTAAAGATCAAGGAACAACAAGCTTATCTCTGAAGACCTGAAGATCAGCTATCACACCAGAAGACCACTCAGCGAAAGCCGAAGACCATAGTTGAAGAAAAAGATAATCAGCTAAGTGAACTGAAGCGGTTCAGCGATAGCAACGATTATCTAATCAAAGTGTGAAGTCTTGTGAAGCCTCAGCGATACTGAAGTTCATCCTTGAAGATTCAGAATCAGCGATCAAATGAAGCTTCCTTTACAAGATTAAAGATTGATCTTATCCTCGATGCACAAAAGTCAAACCTAATACCTTGTCAGAAAAGGACGTACGAATTGTCTCTTATGTCCCCATCATATCTGATATGGTACTGTTCATATTCGGCCAAAAACATGGCCGTCTTATTAGCAAGGACAAGCTTCCTATCTAAGCTTGACACGTAGCATGTACCTTTTGTCTTGCATTAAATGCAAACGGGTATAAATAAGATGAAGATATCTTCTTCATCTCTATGCATGCTTCTTTCTAACCTAAACCCTCTTTATTCTTTCTTCCTTCCTCTTGTGCATCAAACTTAGTGTTTCTTAGTTACAATAGAATAGGTTTTAAACTTGTTCTTATTCCGCTTGTAACTGTAAATTTGTTTATGATAAATAAACTAATTTAAAAACCAAAATCTGTGTGTTTGTATTCACCCCCCCCCCCCCCCCTCTTCTACAAACTGTTTACTTGTTATTGAACTCTTGTAGACCCTTTAGGGACCAACACATGCATCATGAAGATAGAAATTCATTAAAACAAAAGCCATGTAAACAAACAAATGACTATGCACAATATTAGTAGAAATCCAGCCTCCTTTGTCGCACAATTCCACATGCTAAATAAGATAAGTGTATCGCACAATTCCACATGCGACTTAAGATGAGTCACTTCTATCCAATATGTACTCGAGACGGATTCGAGGTACATAGAATATAACTCCCAAGAGATTGGCAAGATCTCAAGGTACACTACTACTGTTGTGCATATCCAAATAACCACATGCATGTGTCATGATACAATCCAATAATTCAACCAAGAGTTTTATAAAACATTTAAGTATGAGATATAGCATGCTTTCAAGTTCAAAGTACCTAAATCAGAGTAGTTTAGAAATCCAATGACAAGTATAAAGTTTATAAAGTAAAGGGAACTCACCTGCAATACGACACACCGCTTTCTACGCTAAAACGGGTATTTAATCCAAACCAAACACCTGAATTAGGCGTTGTAAAAATGGTATTAAAACGACCTTAAACATCCCTGAAACCATCCCTTATAATCTCTAAGACAAACCCTCAAACCATGCCTCCCATGTAGCCCTTAACGACGAACAAAAAAAACTGAAAAATTCCCAAACAGAGGGAAAAGCGGGTTGTTGGCGGGTTTGAACTAGCATGCTACCAGCCTTCATGATCATGTCACCTGCACGAGTTTTGCACTCGAATTTCTAAAACCCAAATCCATTCAAACTTCTTATACACTGATTTTAAGGTCCAAAAACCCTCTCATTGACGAACTCAAGCATTTAATCCGTAACCAACATCAAATTCTCATTTAAGATGAAATAATCCCCCCCCCCCCCCATTTGAACTAAGAAAACCAACATTAAGAACCCTAACTTTAAACCCTTGATTATTGATCCATCTTAAACATTGGAGAAACCAAACCCAACCATAAATTTCGTCCAAGCATTTCATATAAGAAAATCCAAATCCCAAATCAAGATTAAAACTCATTAGTGGAGGACACAAATTATGGAGAAGAAGATAATAGAGGTTACCTTGAGTTGTTGATTCTTCAATCATTTTCTCTTTTCTCATCAAGAACCCAGTTGAATACTTCTCCTTCAAGTTTCTCCTCTCAAAACCCTTTCTCAAAAACGTAGTCTTCAAGAATGAAAGAAATCAGGGTTTAAATACCTTATTTCATTTATTTTCAAGGAAGTCCCTCAAAGGCTAGGGATTTATGCTCAAGTCCCCAAACTTAAGTGTTATTAATAAATAACCAGGATAAATTCATTACAACACCTCCCCCTTAAAAGAATTATGTCCTCGGAATTCCATCGGCGAACAAAAGTGGGAATTTTGATCTCATCTCCAACTCCATTTTCTAATTTATCTCTTGACCTTATGGTCATTGACTATCTCCAATCCTAACAATTAAGCTCAACTCCTCGCTTAATTCACATCCTTTGCAATGGTATTGGTCACATCCAATTCCGACAAACTCTTCCCAAAGCTACATGAAACGTCTTTATGGATTTCCAAACTTAACCAGTACATCCAATTTGTATGCTACATCTCTACTTCGTCCTATAATAGCAAACGACAAAATACAACATGGTTTATATTGTACCTCTTTTCCAAAACGCGTCATTTCCCTCCAAGGAGATTCATCTTCCAAGTCACGACGCCCCCAACATAAATATTGACAGCTTTATATTTTTCATTCTCGTAGCTCTTTTGTCTGACTCAAGCTACCTTCAACCGTACATGGACCTAAACAATCTTAATTGTATTTGATTAACCGAACCTATTTGATAGTGCCAATTGCTTTTTCCTTAATTCTTTCCACTACAAACGGTATTCCACCAACTCGGTCGTAAAGCCTCATACCGAATCACTTACATACTATCTTAATGGAACTGTTATCCATCATAGCTGACATTCCTACAATCCACTGAAATCAAAAGCATAACTCCTCACTTAATAAATAGGAGTGGTATACTGCTTGATTGATTAAGGACTATAACTACTCGAAAATATGGTAGTGTGCTAGCCATCTCAATCCAATATACTCGATGTCGGAATTTCACACCCGGTCTCAATTTGTCAATAGACCATACTACTAACCTCCCCACAGACAACATCTCTTGATTTAACGAAACTGAATCAATCCACTTTCAACCCATGTCACCCCATTAACGGTAAAAATCTTTGGAAATCTTGAAAAGTTCTCTACAAAGTTCATCATAACGTAATTATGTTCCCATATAAAGATACCACAAGATTGTAGTATTCCCATATAATTATCGATACTGCTAATCACCTATCCATAAATCAAATGCTAATCAACATAGTACCACATGTCTTTATCAATTCTTAGATGCCGAATAACATTGACAAGGGTCTCCATACCTTAGACGGTTTCAGACAAACGTACACCAAACCTCATAATACGAATATCTCTAACTTTATGAGTCCAACTCGGTTACCACGATTATTTAAAACTATTATTCTCGATATATTCGGATCCACTTCATCCTTCTAATAACAAGCACTCCCTTCAGGCAATAACTCCTCATAGTCAAGACTAAATTCTTCGGAACTTCACACATGATCGTCTTTCGTTCCAACAAACTCGATGCAAACGAAGAGAATCGTTGATCACATTGAAATCGAGAGCACCCAACTCTCTTAAACCACTTTTCTAAAACCAAGAAATTCACACATATCAAATCTCCTATTACATTAGTGATGAAATAGTGAAATCAACATGATTCTTTAATTATCATCCCACATACTATTTGATTAGTTGATATTTGATCATCATTTTCCAACATAATGAAGGAAGTGTTACTAAAGTATTTCATCAAAGTATAAACTCTTAGTAAAGTATTCCATTAAAGTATAAATTCTAAATTCTTAAGTCTTAAGGTTTAAGGTTTTGCGAGTTTGTAATCTATTTCTCTTACACCCCAAATCTTTTATTCTAATCAAATCAACACTTCTTACTAGTCCATCTGAATAACAAAAATAGCCAGACTGGTATGCGGGGAACCAAGATTTATCTAGTAATGTGTGGCCTTCTAGAAGTCCACAACTCAACTTGTTCAACATTTCTAGACACCATCTCATATAGTTATATTGACCATCATAAGAATTTAGCGGAATAATATGATGGAGTTTTGATATACGTTAGTTATTTTAAATATAATGTTCTAATACTCAATGTTATCCTCCTCATTTTGATACACGTTAGTTATTTAAACTTAATGGTCAGATACCATTTCTGTAACATCACCTATGCGCGTGGTCTGGAACAGGCAATGTCACTAACGGGACTTAATACAAGGACATAAATAATTCAGAGCTACTAACAAACTCCAAAGATGATTACTTTAGAGTTTATTAATAAACTCCAAATATGATTACATTAGAGTTTAAGAAGTTGTAATCATATTTGGACTTTTTAATAACTCTGAATTATTTATGTCCTTGTATTAAGTCTTGTAAGTGACACCGTCCGTTCCGGACCACACGGACGGGAGATGTTACGGTTCTAAAATGGGTCTAATAAAGAAAACATCAAGTCTTTTATTGTCTCCATTCTCAACAAATTTGAAATAATTATTTTTTATTTATTTATCAGTTGGAAATATTAAATAAGGGTTTGGTTCATGTGAGACCAGCCTGTTTTCGTAAGACCCATGAGAGCACTTTTTTACATTTGAAAATTCAAAGAAAAACAATGTGTAAAAATAATCCGAACCTTCACAGAATAAACACTGTAAAAGATTACATTCATGGTGTTTTCCTGTGAAGTTTGAAGTATAAAAAGGTAATCTAACTCTGGTCTCACATGAACTCAAATCTACTAAAGAATGTGTGTGTGTGTGTGTATGTGTGTATATATATATATATGGTTGGGTTCACGTGAGACCAACATGTTTTCGTGAGACCACATTTTTACACTTGAAACTTCACAGCAAACACTGTGAAGGTAAAAAAAATCTGAACCTTCACAGCAAAAATATTGTGAAGGTTACCTTCACAGTATTTTGATTTGAAATTTCAAGTGTAAAAAGATGGTCTCACCGATCTCACAAAAACGAGCTGGTCTCACATGATTCCAAGGGGAAGTCAAATTCGGTTGTGAACGTGAGGACAAATGAGAGTGCGACACGTGTCTGAATGTAGATTATTCGGACTGAATACTCAAAGAAATATTCAGATGTGTATCATACGAAATGGAATAACAGTATCACATGTGATTGTCTATAATAAAAATGTGTTATCGTAAAATGGAGGTGTTCTCGTTTGAACCTCCACCTATATATATATATATATATATATATATATGGGAGGGATCAAATGAGAACTGCCCCTCCTTAAAGGAACAAAAGAACAAATTGTGTACCACATATGATGTGGGTCTTACATAATATTAAATCATTTATGATTTAATATGATTTAATATTAAATCATAAATGATTTAATATTATGTGGGACCCACATCATATGTGATCCACAAATGTGCCTTTGTTCCTTTAAAAATATAAAGTATATATGTATATGTATATATATATAGACTTGGGATCACGTGAGACCAGCCTATTTCCATGAGACACGTGAGACAACCTTTTTAAACTTGAAACTTCACAGCAAAAACACTATGAAGGTAAAAAAAATAGGAATCTTTACAGTGTTTTTGCTATGAAGGTAACCTACATAATTTTTTTGCTGTGAAGGTAACCTTCACAGTGTTTTTCCTGTGAAGGTTCAGATTTTTTTTACCTTCACAATGTTTTTGCTGTGAAGTTTCAAGTGTAAAAAAGTGATTTCACGGGTCTTCGACGGTTCTCACGGAAACAGGTTGGTCTCACGTGAACCTATCAGATTTTTTTTAACAGTGCTTTTGCTGTGAAGTTTGAAGAGTAAAAAGGTTGTCTCACGGTCTCACGGAAATAGATTGGTCTCACGTGAACCCAACCCTATATATATATATATATGTATATGTATATGTATATGTATATGTATATGTATATGTATATGTATATGTCGGCATATATTTTAATAGAATATCATCCACTAGATTATGTTTTAAAAACTAGTGATAATTAAATGACTACAAAATTGCTGTCACTTGGCACGCGGTTCATTAATATGATAAACATGTAAATGGTATCAAAACTCATGAAACCTCCATCACAAAACTCCAAAATTTGGACCGTCAATCTCTACGTGTTTTTTTTATTTTTTTGATAGTGAGTTTTGATGATACAATTTACATCTTCTAACATAATGAAGTTTTTGAAAATTAACATAAGAGGAAAATAAGAGAGAACTTAAATTCAATTGAAAACCTAACTTATAAACTAAATACGTAAGAATCAAAACATTAAATATAAACCATATTTAGGTGGCGTTTGTTTTTTAAAAGATGCTGAAGTATGAAGTCTTATTTCACTTCTGATTAATAAGAGGTGGTATTGAAGTCTGAAATCTGAATCTATAAAACTGTTTGTTTTTGTAAACGGAAAAATGTTTGAATTTATTTAAATTGTTTATTTTTCCCATTATAGTATTGAATTTATAGATAAATTTATACAATCTCGCGTATTTATTCATCATAATTACGAAATTTATGTCTAAATTATTTAATTAGAATTTATTTAAACGATAATATTTCATTGACGGCATTTAACATATTTAAATCCTATTAAAACACATCAATTAAAGGAGATGAGGATGGATTTGGTAAGGTTCGATTGAGAGAAATGATCAACTAAGGTCGTCGATAGAGAAACGTTGTTACTGAGGAGTTGGAGCATTAAGAGGTAAATAAGAGGTTGGTTTACTTCTTAACAGATAATAGGACAATAAGACATAAATGTCTCTGAAAATTGGAAAAAACAAACCGTCTGAATGGTCCTACCACTTAACAAATCAGATATAAGAGACTGACAAGAGCTTTTTCCAGAAAAACAAACAAGGCCTTATTTTCCATGATTTTTCTTCTGTGGCCGGACTTGATGGTGTTTTTTTTATTTGAAAGGCAAGAGGAAAGGGAACATGAAAACTAGAGCTTCGGCTCGGCCATCACCTTAGCCTTGGACTTGATGGTGTGATCGGATGCAAAAAAGAAGGGTATGGCTGAATTTAGAAGATAAAACATGTAAAAAAACAAAAAGACTTGAATAAAATAATTGTATATATGTATATATAATATGAATATAAGATAAAATAATTAAATATAATATAATTTACATTTAAAGTTTTTAATAAAACATATGAGAAAAATACAAAAAGCTCAAAGTGCCCTAAGTTAACGAAGTCAGTGTTAAACAAAGTTATTGAGAGGGACTGTACTCATAACAAAATGACAACCACGCAGACCAAATCCGTATTTTTTTTGTTTAGGAATGTCAATCATAATTTTTATTAAACCATAGGGATCAAATCCATAAGTCACTCTTTTTGTAATGATCTAAACTAAGTAATCTGGTGGTCATCTAACAACCCAAAAGGGACTCTCGTCAAAGGTGATTTATTGTGAATTAGAGGATTATTGGTTAGAGATATTAACCAGTAATCATTGAAAACGAAATAGAAGAAACTGTTTGGTTTTCTCGTTTTTATTTTCTGTCATTTTCATTTTCATTCACATTTTCATTCCTCGGTCTAAACCAAACATACCCGTCGTCTATTGTCTTCTAGATTCCAAAGGGTGTTCTCGAGAACCAAGTAGTCGATTGAAGGATATTGGGACCACAAGTACAAATGTGTTTATATATGAAGTTGTGTGTGAGAGGATCAATATCATAAAGAACTGTATCAATGTTGTTTGAGCAAATACCGATTTTACCATTTATATAAAATACTTAAGGTGTTTGGTTGGGGGTATTAAGTAGGAATTAATGGAAATGATGATAAAAGAAACAGTTTGGATATATATAATATAATGGACCATTCCCCCAGAAGCCCAAATTTTCATTCCTGATTAAACTGGGGGGAATGAAAATTCATTCTTGATTAAACTGGGGGGAATGAAAATTCATTCTCATTTTCATTCTCTGTCATTTTCATTCATATTCCCATTTTCATTCCCTTGCCAAAACCAAACGCCCCATCAATAACAATATTCTAGTATCACAAAATGTCCTACACTACCAAAAAAGTAGGTTTATAGAACGTTTAAAATGTTAAACGTTTTAATATAACACTTTATAAGACTTAATTTTATAGTTTGATCCAATAAACTTGAGTTTATAAAATATGTTATTCGAATAATTAAACATTTTAAATGTATTATAAACTTAATTTTATTACACTACCATATGTTCTAAGATACTCTTCTAATTCACTTTTCTTGTAATAAATAAATAAAAATTTAACCATGTTATCTCTAAAAATATTTTTAATCCTATTATTGATCTAATAAAACAAAAAAATAATAGTTAATTAAAAATAATATTAAAAAAAAGGATGATGAAGTGGGTGAAAAAGGTAAAGATGACAAGAGTAGTTGGGGGGGAAAGGAGGGGTTTGTTTTGTCTTGATATAAAAAGGCATCCTACTTCCAAACAAACCAAAGTGGACCTTTCCTTCTAATCAAAACTCATTTTTTTTCTATTTGTAATCATTATTATTTTAATCAATTATTTAATTAATTAAATAAGATTTATTTAATTATTGGTCACAGAAAAGGTGAACTTTACATGGCGGTTGGGGGATTAGTTTACTACTTTATAAACATTCTTTCTTATAGACAAAGTCACACATACGTCATCCCTCATTTGATTGGTGGTTTGAATTTAAATCTCTAACTAATTACACATTTTTTAGTTTTATAAAACATAAAGTCATTTTATTTGTTTATTGTTATTATCTAAACAGTGAATATATACAACTTGTTTTGTTTAACTAGTTTAACTTTAAATCATTTTATGTCATCAATCCACAAGATAATATTGAACGTCAAATATTATAAACTAGTGAATAGTGACACTTTTTATTCTTATTCATAAAAATCTTTAGTTTTCACTTGATAACAATTATTTTAGATGCTTAATTAGTAAATAATTTTTGCAAAAGTTCAGTTTTTTAATAAGTTTTGAGAAGAATGCAAAAGGGTCCATACAGTGGGGGTTGTGGGTGGCTAAACCGGATCTTCTTTCCATCTTCATGTAACCAATTTTGACGTTTCATGCTCCGTTCCGCTTTGGGTGATGCCTTAGTTGCTTTAGTTTTAGGTGGCATTTGTTTTTTAAGAGGTGCTGAAGTCTGTAGTCTGATTTTACCTCTGAACTTTAAGAGGTGGTGCTGAAGTCTGAAATCTGAATAAGTTAGACTGTTTGTTTTTATATGCTGACAAACGTCTGAATATGTGTAATTATCTATTTTATCCCTCAAAATGTTATAACGTTGAATTTATAAAAACATTTATTCATTTTGATTAAATTATACTACCATCTATTGTTAACATTTTAAAAGATTCAACTTAAATACGTCAATTGATTTAAATACAATAGAAATGCATGTCATGAAAAGATGTAATAATAGTGGTTTTATTATATAGATGAACCTCATGAAGACACAACAAAAAACAACCATAATGATGGAGTAATAGTGGTTTCATTATATAGATGAACCTCATGAAGATGCAACAAAAAACAAACATCATTATGCAGCAGAAGATCATCAGTCATGATATTATTACGAATATCATCTAAATCCAGGGATTATATGGTCCAATGATCATCTTCATTCTCTTCACTATCCAACGTGAACCCAGTCTGATCCAAGTCCAAATCCTAATGCTGCATCTCGGCTCCAAGAGGCTTGTATTGCATCTATTCATAGCTAACACCATGTTTTCGGCTAACGAAACTATAAATATCGACAATGAAAAAGACAAGAATTGCAAGACTACCCTTTTTACATAACTTTCGGTACATCTCATTAGTGTTATCCTAAATTAGGATTGATCCAAACATGGTGATCCATTCTTACCTTTCTCATATAACTTCCATTCTCACCGAGATGCAACCCTACATGTCTCAGCCTTAACATCTCACATGGTACATTTTCCATGCTCACCGAGAAATTTCAGAGATCGATACCTGTTGTATGGAGTTGTTAGAGATGAGTTTTGAGAGATGAAAGAGCGCCGTATGCGAGAGATAGGTTATTTCAGAGGAAATAAGAGGTAAGTTTACCACTGAAATTTTCTGAGGAGAAAGGGACCTTTTAAGCTCTTATTTGATAAAACAAACAAACGATCTGAAAACAAAAAAACGTCTTACCGAATCAGGCTTCAGATGTTTTCAGATCTGAATTCCAAAAATCAAACAAAATCTAGTCTCATTTGTTGCTAGTGGTTGTTTCGTGCTTGTTTCTTTGGAGTGTTTGATTGTAGTTTTTTTGTTTTTTCTGCCCCTCCTTACTGTATCTCGTAGTTTTCTTATTGTGGCGGTTTCTTTTCTGTTCCTCATTCTTTATTTCTTGCCTTTTGTGTAAATAAATTGCTGCCTTTTAAAAATAAATAAACTTTTTATTGATCGTGAATACCATTTAACTTTGTAAGACCAATGAACTATATTTTAATACTAAAACTGATAAGATTAGTTAAAGTTAGTCAAAATTTTAATACTGATATAGAATCGTAAGATTACAAAAATAAAATATTTTAATTAACTTGAATTCTAAAATATTAAACTTGATCTTAGAAATTTACATATCATTTTAGAATATTGGGTATAATTTTTTACACCGGGACTAAATTACACAATCTCATAATTAAGATCATGGATTTCCCCCAAATCCCTCGACACATGCTTAAAAGCATAAATAGTACCGCCACACGAAACACTTTATCGTCAAAAACGATTTATAGAGACATGCCGTCACAATAACTTCTTACTGAGACATGTCGTCGCTAAAGGTTGGTTGCTAAAATTCGCTTTTCTAGTAGTTAATGTAGAGAATTATCATTAAAAATATGTTTAATTGTGATGATTTTACTTAATTTTTAATTGTGCAATTATGATTTGTATACATTTATATACTATTTCGTATGTGAACCAACACTTGCATGTAAAAACCAAATATGTGAAATCAACTAAAATCATTCAATGAGTTTAATTTTGAGTTAATATTCATATTGTTTCATATGTTTTGTTTGTTATGTGTGAATTTGGGCGTGTTTTTCATGTGTAAACAGGTTTTTTAGGTGTGGGGGGGGGGTTTCGAACATGCAAAACATTCAGTCACATTTTATCTATGAAATGACATAGTATGAAACTATATAAACTGTTTTTTACGGTTTTTAACTTTTTGGCGAGAAGGTCCATTTGCAAGAAGGACCAAATCACATATACGTGATCATCGCACAAGTGAGTTTTCACGTGATCTTGGTCGTGCAACCAAGTTGCCCACATTCTTTTTGCATGTGTTGAATCACATGATTTTACTCTAGAATCACACGTGTCACATGTGATAAGGCTCATCTCGCACGTCTCGCAAATTGGTCAACTTCTCGCACGATCCTCCAAAGATTAATTAATTTAATATGTATTAACATAAATAACTCAAATGAATCGTAACTGTTGATTGATGATATCAATGACATCTACAAGGGTTGCAAAGTTTGCATCATAAGAACGGTTTGCATTTGATCGTTCCCCTATATATATAATATATAATGTCAAACAAACTGGACATGTGTTAGGATCAAATATCCTAAGTTAGAAAAGTTTTATAAAGAAGGAAACGATTTATTGTAATCTTATATATTATGTTTTAATCTTATGGGCTTGGCTTACCATGTAATAGACACCTACTATATAAAGGAGTCTAGGGTAGATGATTCGTTAATGAGAGTCGTTTAGTTACATTCGTGTTTGTAGTTCTTTAAAGCTTTCAATAATAAAACATTCGACTCAACGATTTGCATATGATTCCTATTTGATCTTGTTGAATCGGACCTAACAACATATTTAATTCATTTGAACCCGACAACACCACTACAAATGGCTCTAGAGTTGCAAATTGTTTTGCATTAAGATGAATACTATGTCCACAAAACTCTACCCCTTGAAGGGTCATTTTTTGATTTGTTGAATAAAAATGGCATGATCAATGGCTATATGATCAAATGACAAACAAAATATGTAATTTGACATGTAATTGCCCAACCAACCTAACATCCTATGTTTCATCATTCCATGTGGAAAAAATCAGGTTTGAAAAAGGCAGAGGTTTATACGTAATTTATCAATTATGATCACACATTTTCTTCTTTAAAACCCATAATTAACACGTTTAATTCAATAGATAATAATTCAAACGCAACATATGTCACATGTGGACTTCAAGAGGTTTTTCTTACAAGTATAATGATAATGTCATTTATCCATCATTATTAAAAATAATCAAGTCCAGTATTATTAAACTTCTTTATCTTTCACGTACATAACTGTATACATTATTTATCTTTATAAAACAAAATTTACATACCAAAACATGAACATTTTATCAAAAACATACCTTTTAAAACATTGTTAGAATGATTGTGGATCAAATTTAATGAGAGTAAAAAAGGAAAGCATACATCATAATAAATGAAAACACATGGTGTGGATGGGCATAGGCCTAAGTTTAGAAAATATGGCACATGACACATGACAACATTCATGCATCAAGGCAAGACAACCCTCAAAACGATATTTGTCTTTGTGTCTACATTAAAGAAAAAAATATAAATTATAAATAATAAATTGAAATCAAAAGAAAACTAAATACTAAAATGGTCCTAGTATTTTTTATCTCTTTTTTGTTTTTGCATTAATGTCTTCAAGACAGACTGCTTCAAAAGTTTGACCATCTTTTGTTTAAATTTGGCTATATCCATATTAGTTGTTAAATCAAATGAAACCCATAAAATTATAAAATATGAGAATCAATTTAAAAATAATATTTTTTAGAATTTATTTTCATCAAATCTTATTGTTGTCTTGTTGTAATCTTGTTGGTGGGTAATAAAATTTGGAAATTCAAAAAAATATATATTTATTTTATAATATAATAGTTTCACATGCTTTTATTTCATCATATGATTATGTTTTATATTTATTTTTCGTTTCACTAACTGAAACCTATTTTTTTCACATCTAATTTTTTCATAAAGTTGAACACAAACATATGTGAAACAATATTTTAAATTATAGTTTTTGATGGAAACAAAATCATGTAAACAAATATTTTGTATCGGTTTTCACGAGTTTGTAACATTTTTTTGGTTTTCATTTGATTATCATCTATCCATACTATTACGATAAATATCTTTTAAGAAAAATACTTACATCGACGATTTTATAATAGTTTTTAAATAATTAATTTTATGAACACATAAGGTATGAATCTATTTTATCAATTCGAATTAAAACTATTATTAAGATAGTGTTTGTTTATATCAAATTCTTTTTATCAGTTTTGTTTAGATAAAGACATAAAAATTTGTAGTACATGATTTTGTTGATTACTTATGAATAAAAAAAATATTGCTGGAATTATATTTATCGTTTTTATAGATCAGGTATGTATCTACAGATATACCTAACTAGGGGTGAGCATTTGGTCCGAACCGGACCGCACCGGCACTGAACCGGTTTGGAACCGGAACCGGAAATAAGAGATTGTCAGGACCGAAAACCGGACCGTATAGGCAATACCGGTGCCGGTCCCGGTCCCGGTTTTCCGGTCAAAAACCCGGTTGGAACCGATTGTTAATGCATTTGCTTTTCTTGAATTTAATATTTTTCTTTTTTAATCAATAACATCGCTATATAATTCATGCAATCCCTTTTATTGTTTGACAACTTTTTTAACATTAATATATAGCGTCACTTTTAAACAAAATTTATGTTAATCCATGGTATTACTGTGCATTAATCCGTGAACACTTTTAATTAATGGCATCACTGTGTAGTAATCCCAAAATATTCATAGTTTAATAACAAATCAACCAACAAAAATCATATTATAATTTTCCATTGTCTTCTTCCTCCATTGTTTTGTCATTTACTCTGTTTAAAGTTTGTGAAATCTCTATATAAACATAAAGCCGAAAAGATTGTTCGTATTTAATAAAAAGTAATACCTGTTTAAAAAAACAAAAACGGAAAACAAAATATACCCAAAGTTATTCATCGTCCTTCAAGATATCGTAGTTGTCGTATATTATTGACTTTCTAAAGTTTCTAACCCAATCTTGGGTGCACAACAAAGCTTCAACTATCAACATTGACTAACTAGCTCGATACTTATTTAAAACTATACCACTAGTGCTAAACGCGGACTCGGACGCCATGGTTGAAATTTGTATTGCCAATATGTTTAACAACAAAAGAATTAAATTATAATGACATTATTTTATAAACAAATTATAAAAGACTAAAAAAAGAAGTTTTAAATAATGTCATTATAATTTAATTCTTTTGTTGTTAAACATATTGGTCACTTAAACTTCCGGGCCGGTCCCGGTTAATTACCCGAAAAACCGGCACCGAAACCGGTTTGGAACCGGAACCGAAAACGGAGGATTTGGAGAACCGAAAACCGGACCGATTGGGCAATACCGGTCCCGGTTCCGGTCCCGGTCCCGGTCCCGGTCCGGTTCAGGTTCGGGCCGGTTCTTATGGGTCAATTGCTCACCCCTATACCTGACCTAATATGTTTGATAGGTCCAGTAATATTTAATTTTGGATATAAATACTAAAAAAATATATACTAATTTCATTTAGTATGAATTGATTGAGACTTGAGTCAACAAAAACCCGAATTAAAATACATTACCCCCTAATCATTTTCATCTAGAAAAAAAGATAGAAAGTTTAATTAAAATATCAACCTTCAAGATTAATTTAATAAAAAATAATGTTGTAAACTATAAACTTGAATGACTAGGTCACTATCATTTTATCATTGCGACGAGTAGTAGGTACTCTTTCTTTACTTGTTTTTTATTAACAAATATGTCTGATTTTAGTTAAATAAAGTTTGCTTCTTAAGAAAAAAAGGTACTCCATTTGTATTTTAATTGGATTATAGCGTTGGATTTACGTGAGACCAGTTTGTTTTCGTGAAACGGGTCCGTGAAACCATATTTTTTACAAAACTTCACCGTAAAACATTGTAAATATAAAAAAATCC
Source organism: Silybum marianum (assembly GCA_036898165.1). Taxonomy (NCBI): domain Eukaryota; kingdom Viridiplantae; phylum Streptophyta; class Magnoliopsida; order Asterales; family Asteraceae; genus Silybum; species Silybum marianum. Next base: position 8,014,449 of record CM072534.1, read on the forward strand.
GAACATTCATAGGCAAAACACTGTGAATGTTACATTCATAGTGTTTTACTGTTAAGTTTTAAGTGTAAATAAAATGATCTCACGAATCTCACAAAAACAGTCTGATCTTACATAATCTCAAGTCTTAGGGGGCGTTTGGTTCTAGCAAGGGAATGAAAATGGGAATGAAAATGGGAATGAAAATGAAAATGACAGGGAATGAAAATGGGAGTGAATGAATTTCATTCCCCCCAGTTTAATCAGGAATGAAAATTTGGGCTTCTGAAGGAATGAGTTCATTATATTATATGGATCCAAGCAGTTTCTTTTATTATCATTCTCATTAATTTCTGATTAATACCTCCAACCAAACGCACCCTTAGTTTATATATATATATATATATATATAGGCTTAGATCGTGTGAGAAGGAGAGTTAAGGTGACCCATGAATTGCGCTTTAGAAAGAAGTTAAGGTAAACCATAGATCACTTTTAATCTCATACCGATCTATGAATTGCGCTTCAGAAAATGAGTTGATTCAGTGCATCTTGGTGCACCCCATCTCGGTGCATTTCATCCTTATGTGCATCTAAAGGTGGATATCTCTTCTTATGTTTCTCACCTTAACTCTCCTTCTCACCAAAACCAACCTTATACAATATAATATATATAGGGGCGGGTTCAAATGAAATCTTAAATTTGGTTGTGAACGTAAGGACAAATGAGAGCGTGATACATGTGATATTCAGACTGACTAATTAAAAACAATATTCAGCCTGAATGTAGTGTTATTCATATTGAATAATATTACATTCAGACTGAATGTAGTGTTATTCAGGCTGAATAATACTATATTTAGACTGAATAATATTACATTAGTCAGAATAATACTACATTCAGTCTGAATATTTTCCTTCATTATTCAGTCTGAATATGACACGTGTCGCTCTATGATTTGTCCTCATGTTTACAATCAAATTTGAGTTCGTATTTGAATTTTTTCTCTCTCTCTCTCTCTCTCTCTTTCTCTCTATTAGGGGCTAAATCTAACAAAAACAAAAAAAGATTAAAAACTGAGAGAACTGATCTAAGGCTTAGATCCTATGGTTTTAATTTAAAGTAATTTTCAATTAAAAAGGGGCATAATCGTCATTTTAGTAACAAATTTCACCAGATGAAACATGCAAATTCATTCACCATATGAAATACATGTTCACCAGGTGAAACACATGCTCACCATATGAAACAAACCACAGATTCACCATATGAAACACGATTCACCATATGAAATCAAATACAATTTTCATATATAATTTGTTTCATCTAATGAAATCAAATACATATTTTCCACTATATGTGAATTCACCACATGAAATCCATGGAGATTTCGAGCGACACCATCGTAAGCACATACCGCTTCCTCCGCAGAATCAAAGGTATCGAGCCAAACCCTTCCACTTGTTTCAGCCATGACACAAAACATTAACGGCAGCCCTTAAATCCACGAAGCGAAACCAAAGGTTCATAAACTCGAGGATGGGAATGAAAACAAACTCCCCATTTTCAAAGTGAAGAAAGCTATTGGAGAAAGTATTTTTGCCTTCGAGAGGTTCATCTCTAGCTGCTGGTTAGATGCGAGATTAGTAATTACCCAATTTATGTCTATATGTATTTCACCTAATCAATTCAGTGAATAAATCAGGGGTTCCACCCTTCTATGTATTCACCATCAACTGATCATCAAACAATATAATCAAGAAGAGATGCAATCATGCAAACGATTGTATAAAATGGACATTAGAAAACGCACAAAGAATTATTAATAACACATTTGAGGAACATGGATACCTTGTTATCCATTGAGCATAGTGCAAACTTCCAACCAACGCTTTTATTAGGATTGCATAACAACGCATCAAACCACTTGCTCTTTCCTGAATTGGGAACTCCAGTGGCTACAGTCAACTCTCCTGGCACAACCTGGGTAGAAGCAAGATCATAGTTGTTATAATAGCACATTCAATTAATCTTAACACGCCTTTTTGAAGGTCTACAACATCTAGAATTATCAAATTCAATTGTGCCTGGCCACAGATTATCATTGTAATAACCCAAAAATTTATGGGTTAATTATGGAATGGGATCTAATGAAATAATTGGGCTAGGGCTTTGTTTTCCTCCAAGCCCACGGTATAAAAGGAATGACTGAGAGGGTTTTACCAGATTATTTTCTGTTGTGCTAAATCAAGAAGGTGTGTGTGTGTATGTGTGCTCTCAAGAAAACGTGAAGAAGGGGGAGAGGGAAGAAAGAATCATCCAGCTTTGGGAAAGAAATCAAGTGGAGGAGCTGATTGCAGGTATAAATCTATCTTCTATTGCATCATTTTCTTCATTTTTTATGTTGGAATCAAGATTAGCCAACGGTTTTAAACCCTTGAGTTGTGTGGTGTAAGGGATTAAAAAATTGGTGATTCAAATATTCATTTTTGAAGTATTTGATAGATTGGGGATTGATTCTATTCAATCCTTTGGGTTTTCATCTAGTGAGAGGAGTTGAGATTGATAACTCCATTGATGCTCAATCTCAAGCTCTAAATTGAGAAATTGGTTCGGTAAATCTTTTCTTGTGTTTCCACATGTTTGGGTATTGTTTGGGAGGTTTATAATATCCTTATATATGATTTGGGAAGGTTGAAATCATGTTCTAAATGGCATGAGGCATGGCGTGGCGGTGAGGTCAAGCCTCAAGTCTTACGAGTTACGGCGAGGCCATGGCGTTTTTTAAGGTGCGACTTAAGGCAGCAAATCTTTATATATTTTATACATATATATATGTCTATGTGAGCGAGTGTAATGAACAATAATGATTAAACAAATTAAATTCATATAAAACTACAAACAAAGGAAGAAACATGCATTCATAATTTTATATCAAATACACAAAAAGAAAAAAAAAACCAAAATCACGCCTTATAACCCGCTATAACGCGCCATAACACGCCTTATAACCCGTCATAACCCGCCATAACGCGCCATAACACGCCATAACGCGCCTTACTACAAGCCACGCCTCAGATTCGCGCCACGAGATTTAACATGGCGGCGAGGCCACGCCTCAACGTTATGGCGCGCCATAACGCCGCCATAACGCGTTTTTTAGAACCTTGGTTGGAATCAGTAATTGGAAGTTTATTTGGAGTGTTGGGGAGAAATTTCAGAGTCTATGTGAAAAAGGGGGAAAAGCAGCATAGTCATTGGCTAACGCGGGTAGCCATGCGACTTGCCAGCGTGATTAACCACGTGAGCTACTGTTTTGTGCATGAACTTGCTGTTTCGGGTTGGGGTTTGGACCTTTGAGCTAGGGGTCTATGTTAGGACTATTTTAGAAGACTTTTGGGGGTATTGCTTTGGGTTAACACCATTTTTGTGTTGGCACATCTAGGTGTTCGGTATGGGAAAATTCTCCCGTTTGGGCGTTGAGGCTAGGTGGTGTAATCAGGTGAGTTCCTTCGTGTGCTCTTTTTATAAAATGAATGTTTTAATTTGAAACGTTTTAAATCATTCAAATTGGGCGGTGTGTGCCCATTTAATAGTCACGGCTTGTGTGGCTAATCGTTTGGGCGATGTGTGCCCGTTTAATAGTCACGGTGTGTGTGACAAATCATTTGGGCGGTGTGCGCCCGTTTAATTGTCATGGTGTGTGTGACTGAAAGTGTTAAATACCGTTGCAACAGGTACCTTATTTCAATGTGTGTTTTTAAAGTGTGTGTTAGTATTCATGACTAACTGTTTTCTCTTATAACTGTCATGCATATTAAATATTGTTTTGGGGGAATTCACTAGACTTCGGGCTAACCCTTGCTTTTATAAAAACTGAAAACCTTTTCAGGGAAGCACTTGGTTGAGGGCTCGAGTATGAGCAAGGGAAGTTGTGAACTTAGAGAGCTAGAAGTGAGACACTATTCCGTTTTAGATAGTTGCCTAGTTGTTAGTTGGATTGTAATAAATCTCAATAGTTATAGTTTATTTCCGCTGCGAACTTATGAGATTAAGTTGTAGATTGGGAACTATTGGTTTGTAATTTCTACTTTTAGAGCAAAGGTATATTTTACCATTATTTTAGAATTGTAGTTGTTACAATCATATACAAGAATCTCCAATTATGCAATTCCATCAAAGTTCATCATCAGATTTTATGTTACCTTCAATGTATGATTTGAAGAAATTTTTATAGGTCCCTCTAATCTTCCGCTGAAGAGCACCATACTACAATCAGAAATCATTTCTATGAATTTCACGTATCCAAATCGGTACGATTTGTCAAATCACGACTAAACTTACAAATCAATAGGTTTTCCATAATCGAATCACGGCTGAACTAAACTTACAAATCAATAGGTTTTCCATAATCGAATCACGACTGAAATAAACTTACAAATCAATTGGTTTTCCATAATCGAATCACGACTGAACTAAGAAATCAATAGGTTTTTCATAATCGAAGTCGTGATATCACAACTGAAGTAACGAATTACCTGTTCTCTACTCATTTTCTCTCCAGATCAGGATGCAGTTCTAGCATCTTCCATAAGATGTGCATCTTCTGGTTTAGAGACGACAATGACAGTGCAACTAAATGGTAATGATCAAGCAGAGTTCACACACAAAATATGAAAAGGGCACATATACGATACTGAAGATTCCTTTATAAAAGGTTACCAGATAACTTGGATCTCTTGCCTCATCTTTCGGCGCTTCCTCTTCAACTTCCTCATTCTCTTCTTCTTCCATTGAAAAATTAAATGATTTCAAGGAAATAGAACCGATACATGTGCAAAAACTCAATTTGATTTCAAAATTCAGATTTTGAAGCTTTATTTTGGCTCACATGGTGCCAGAGAATTGCTCAACAAACCCTAACCGTCGCAATTCATGAAAGAAATCAATGACTGGGTGTTGGGATTCGTATTAGGATGAGAAGACGATTTAGAAATCGAAAATTATAAGGTGGCCCTCAAGCTTTCAAAGTAGATATTTAGTTAGACATAACCTTTACTAATATTACAAAAATACCATTATGGTTAATGACCTTTGATTAGAACCCATTAACGATTGAGATTAGTCCCCACGATCCTTAACCGTTTTATGGTTTTTATTTGATTATTACCCTATATATATATATATATATATAGAGAGAGAGAGACAGAGAGAGAGAGAGGCGGGTTCATGAGAGGACGGTAACAACTTACGAGAATACGACGACAATCCTCAGCCAGTCATTTTTTCATGTACAAAATCATATGTGATTTTGTAGTCGCATCAAAAATGACACGCGACTTTTGCTGCAGGAAAAGTCTTGGCTAATCATATATGATATTGTATGTAAATCATATGTGATTTTGTATATGAATCATATGTAATTTTGTACATGAAAAATTTCATTTACAAAATGATTGGCTGAGGATTGTCCTCGCATTCTCGTAAATTGTTACCGTTCTAGCATAAACCTCTTTATATATATATATATATATAGACTTGGGATCACGTGAGACCAACCTGTTTCCATGAGACACTCAAGACAACTCTTTTACACTTGAAACTTCACAGCAAAAACACTCTGAAGGTAAAAACAATGTGAATATTTACAGTATTTTTGCTATGAAGATAACCTACATAGTGTTTTTACTGTGAAGGTAACCTTCACAGTGTTTTGGCTGTGAAGATTCAAATTTTTTTTACCTTCACAGTGTTTTTGCTGTGAAGTTTTCAAGAGTAAAAAAGTGGTTTCACAGGTCTCCGAAGGGTCTCACGGAAACAAGATGGTCTCACGTGAACCCATCATATTTTTTTTTACCTTCACAGTGTTTTTGCTGTGAATTTTCAAGTGTAAAAGGCTGGTATCACGGTCTCACAGAAACAGACTTGTCTCACGTGAACCCAACCTTATATATATATATATATATATATATATATTACATACACTTTCACGATACATGAAAACTCAGTTTCATGAGACCATTTTGAAACTATAGGATGAGTTGGGTCTTGACAAACATTCAAAGTAAAAATCACAATCTCTACGGTGGAACGAACTATCACATAAAAAGTCAAACTTTTATGTAAAAAAAATTGAACGTTCACGTTAAAATACATTGACCATTAATAGAAAAAACACACCAAATATATATATATATATATATACAAACACACATTAAATGTATTCACTACTAAATGGAAGACTTTTACCTATGAACGTTTCCTGATAAATCCATCGGTAAAAGGGGTGATTCGTCACAAAATCGTCACAAAAGTTGGTAGGTAAATTGATGGTGGGAAACTCAAATCAGTGATAGATTACCTAGGAATTTTATGGCTAATATGTTGGTATTTTCTTGAAAAACATCGAATTCTAGCAAACCATTAGTATTTTCTAGTAGATCTGCCAGTGATTACCGACGTAAATTTTCCTGGTTGATTCTTATGGATCAAAGTCACTGTTTGTAGTGATACTGAATCTATATAATCGTCTCATGAAAACCTAACCCAACCCCTTATATATTTATAGATAGGGGCATGTTCAAATGAGAACTCAATTTTGGTTGTCAATGTGAGGACAAATGAGAGCACGACAAATGTCATATTCAGACTGAATAATCAAAGAACTGTTCCAACTGAATATAGTATTTATTCAGTCTGAATAATGCTTATTCAGACTCAATAATGCTTATTCAGACTGAATAAATACTATATTAAATAAGCATTATTCAGGCTGAATAAATACTATATTCAGTCTGAATATTTCATTGATTATTCAGTCTGAATAATCTAGATTCAAACACGTGCCGCGCTCTCATTTGTCCTCACGTTCACAACCAAATTTGAGTTTGCATTTGAACTTTCCTCTCTCTCTCTCTCTCTCTCTCTCTCTCTCTCTTTCTATATATATTTATATATATATATATATATATATATATATACAGAGAGAGAGAGAGAGAGAGACGGGTTCATGCGAGGAAGGTACCAATTTACAAGAATGCAAGGACAATCCCCAACCAATCATTTTGTACATGATTTTTTTTCATGTACAAAATCATATATGAGTTTGTACTAGCATCAAAAATGACACGCGCGACTTTTGCCACGGGAAAAGTCTCGGCTAATCATATATGATTTTATATGTGAATCATATGTGATTTTGTACATAAAAAATTTCATGTACAAAATGATTGGCTGAGGATTATCCTCTCATCCTCGTAGATTGTTATCGTCCTCGCATGAACCTCTTTCTATATATATATACATACATACATACATACATACATACATACATACATACATACATACATACATACATACATACATACATACATACATACATACATACATACATACATACATACAATACATACATACATACATACATACATACATACATACATACATACATACATACATACATACATACATACATACATACATACATACATACATACATACATACATACATACATACATACATACATAGGGCTTAATGTTTTGATAATCTCACAAATTGTAAGATCCTTGAGATCCAATGTAAGCCACCCATTTTAACTAAATTGTTTTTTGATTTAATTAATACTAGAAGGGTAATTTGGTAATTTTGTAAAAATGACAACTAATTAATTAATTATATTTAATGTTATTAATATTTTTTCTCCTAATTTAAAAACCTAGCTGTATTCCAAGATCTAACCCATATCCCACATTTTTCTCCTCCAAGATCCATCCCATCTGCATATACAAGATCAAAATCCGATGAGATCGATAGTCATTTACCAATTTGAATCCATTGATCTAACACCCTTTCTCGTCCCTATTTGTCCCATGGACCCAACACGTTTTTAGTCCCTGTTTGTCCCATGTATCCAACACGTTTCTCGTCCCTGTTTGTCCCCCTTTGAGATTTACCTATAGATCCAACAACCTTTATCGTTCATGTTGCTTTGCGGAGATGGGTCACGATGGTGGGATGTGATTGTCCTTGTTTGGTGGACGTGTCACAATAGTGCGGAGATGACCATGGAGGTCAAGGTGGTATGTAAACGACGGTTCCTATGTCCTCTTGTTCGATGGTCCCTTTTTGGTCGGGGTTGTTGCTTAGAGAAAATAGAGGAGATGAAGAGTGATGAGAGGGATGAGGCAAAAGGAGAAGAATGGGTGTTAGGACCATAAGTCCTAAGTTTAGAAAGTTTTATAAAGAAGGAAACGATTGATTTTAATATTCTTTATTATGTTAAATATCTTATAGGCTTGGGCTTACCATGTAATAGACAACTAGTATATAAAGGAGTCTAGGGTAGAGCGCATCATAGAGAGAGTCGATATTCTTATGCTTACAATGTAATCAAATATACAAGTGAGATATACGACTTACGTTCTTATTATTCTTCGTGTTATTCACATATATTGTTCTTTTTATTCATACTTGATACATAATCTGGGATCTACAATGGGGCTAAAGGAAACGGAGGGTTTGGCCGGTGATGGAGGTTAGGCCGGTGGAATGATCTCCCTACTATATCATCCATGCTGCTACGATCAAAACCAATGTGTTCATCAAGGTTCACGAGGTGCACATATGATAGATTTACAATGTGTTCATCATATCTAGGGTTCTTAGTCGTGTGAGTATTGGAATTTGGTTGCATATAATTGGGTATTTTGATTAATGATTTTTCATCAAGAAAATGGAGGGTTTTCGGAAAGATGTTGCTTTTACGATGAAGATATTCCTTTTGTAAAATCATGAATCAAATCAGCAGTCTTTTGGTTTTACCTTTTTAAGATTATGATCGAATACTACTTGAACTCACTAGGCGTAAGCCTAACCTTTTTTATTTGTCGACATGTGCATCAGGTCCTCGTTGGAGTTGGTACTAGCGGCACTATGATGATCAAAGTGCTAGATTTAGACACGAGAAGCATCTAGATATTCAGTGACGTCTTCCACATTCGAAGATATCGACTATTATTGGGTTTTTAGTAAGAATTGTTTATCCATTGTCGATGTAAAAACTAGTTTTGCTATTTGAGGTAATTCGTGTATTGATTTTATAGGAAGGATTTACCCTTTGTTTGATGTATTATCCCAAAATTTTAAATTAGTCGATTTTTCCATATTTGAAGTGTTATATAGCCTAATCCTGGAAGCATCGTTGTAAACCAGAAATATTCTGACCTTAACCACAAGGATGGTGCCCGATTGGTTTGAGGTTAAGCTCCAAAGGTCAAAAGTGTTTGGACGTCCTAGGTTTGAATCCAAGGAGGAATAAAAAACCCCTTGAGGCCACGAAGGTTCAAATGCGGTGACTCCGGGCATCCTGCAAAGCGGGTGCACGCCCTGACATTAGTCGGCTCGCATAGAATGGGGACACTACATAACTTCTTCTTTAATGTCATAAAAGCTTCTTTCTATACGTCCTTACATTCAAACTGTACATTCTTCTTCATCAAAGTTGTTAAAGGTACCACAATTTGAGAAATGTTTTGCATGAATTTAATAAATTAGCCTACTAGATCAAGGAAGCTTATCAATCAGACAGATTTCTCGATGTTTCCAACTTTTCAATCACTTCAATTTTTGCTCGATCGACCTTTATGCCATCCTGAGTGACAATATGACCTAAGAACTGTATTTCTCACGGCCATAATCCACGTTTGGAGAACTTTGAAAACAATGAAGTGAAGATGTGCACTCAGAACCACCAACATTATGAATAAGGTGTAATATGCTAAATAACAATGAGGATGTAGATGGTCATTGTTAAGAGCCTTGTTAAAGAATGACTATTAGATGATAAGTATATGAAATGGGTCATGAGAACCAAGTGGTGGCATTTCTGTTATGAAAGGGGAGTTAACTGGTTACTTGGTAGAACAAGTAGTGAAGTCGATTAATGGTACATATTTGTCATCAAAGGAGAGTTGTTACTAGACTCTAGGATGAACGCATTCATGATAAAGATTTCTTTTTGGAAAAATGAGTTTAAGTTAAACTCTATGGTTGCATAAGGATGAATTCGAATATGATTTTGGTGAAATGTTGAAATCAATCAAGGGTTGGTAGTCGACTAGTGACTTAGTCACATTCAATAATGAACAATGTGATGTTTAAGCATATATCACTCAAATATGAAATGATAAGGAATTTGAGCAACATGAAAATGACATAGATCAATAGCGTGACATCTTGGGGTAAGACATAAGCCCTACCAATAAGAAATATCTTGTGTGATGAAAGAATGTATGGGCATTCGAAATCAGGAATAGAAGGCTATGGTTATATCAAAACTTTTCAAAGAACGCTTGATATGTTTTAGATATCACAAAAGGATGAAAATTGACTATTAGACGTAAAACTGAAAGTAAAGATAGTTGAATTGTAAAACGTATTAGAGAAAGCAATAAGGAAAGATAGGAAGTTACCCGGTGAACATCCATCCTCTTGGTATCGATGGTTGCTACTGGGAGCATGGTCTAAAGGTGCTAAAATTGGAGTAAGATGAATGATGTTTATGTAGTTAGGAAGACTAGATGTAGATCAATCATTGTGAAGTATGTGATGTTACATGATATCATAAATTTGAGCGGGCCGAAAAATAAATGAAGTATGCCAGAATTGAAAGGAAGGCCAAGAAGTGCACCTAGAGTGTCTCTGCTAGTTTAGATAAAGGATTTTTTTTTGTATATAATGATGCTTCAATGTTGGCAGTATGATGTATATTGGTGAAATGGGAAATTTTATATTATGCATGTCATGATAATTGAAAATATTTGACTTGAAATTAGTAGTAGTAGTGGTAGTAGTGAAGCTCGAAAAAAAATGGAAGCATTGTCTATAGAACAGATGGTGTAGCTTATACTAGATGTCCAAAGACGCCTCAAGGGAAAGAGTTAAGTACGTGTATGTATAAGTGCAATGAATATGAAAAGATGTGATACTAGACGCATAGGTTAATTGTGAAAGGGCTTACAAAGAATATGGTGAGTGTTTACTTGAATGTCACCATATTTTGTAGATAAGAATAACATGAATGTATCTATGTGGGGTAACCTTTAATGAAAATTGCGATAACCACTTAGTTGAATATGTTGAATTATGGTAATGATAATCAAATGAGTATTCAAGTAGAGACGCTCGAAGAGTTATGTGGTAGATGCTAGCCGGTTTGTCAATCAACATCCAAAAGAAAAGTGGCAGATAGATGGATTAGAGGTAGTCAATCATTTGATTGAAAAGATTGCCCAAGTTAGTGATGGCTTGAGTATTGCCAAGATGGGGAAATGAGTATTCAAAAAGATGGAAAGGGTGTTTAGAACTTCAAACAATAAGAGAGTTGGTGTAGTGAAATTTATGAGATAACGTATCTAATGAAATGAAGTGTTTAGAAGAGAAAAAAAGAAGTTCTAACTCTTAAGGACGTGAAGAAAAGAAAATCAGAAAGCTAAGAAGAAAAAAAAAGATTTCTCCCGTGAATGTTCAATGAAGACGTCATAAGGGGTCGGAAGCTACTTGGGAACCTAAGAAGAAGGAAAGAGTGAAATATCCTCATTTATCTATGTAGGGCAAATTTCGAGGACGAAATTTTGTTAAGTGGTAAGTTTGTAATAACCTGAAAAAAATGGAAACATCAATTGTTACATCTATAGGGGCATGTTGTGTAAATGTAGAGAAAATGAAGGGTTTAGAGCGATAAGTGTAATTCAATCCTCATGAGTTGAGGAGTCATGACACCACCAGCCATTTAACATGGCTTATCTTTTTCTCTTCTATGAAACCACTGATGGTGTAACATAAAATGGGAATTTGTAGTCTTAAGTGAATTTTTTGGTCGATAAGGAGAACTATGGTGAGCAAAAGCAATGATGGACACCGAAAAGAATGTCGACGGTATTATTGTTGGTTCCAGAATTCTTCTTCAATGATTTATCAATAAATTCATATATCAGAAAGTAACCGGAAGCAATTAATATTGATTAATCAACAGTAATATGAACAGTAGAATAATGAAGAACAGATCAACTTTGTATTATAACCTGAGGATCGATTACAAGTATTTGAGAATTGTGCGCAAAAGTGTTCTTCACTAATGATCTTCAATCGACAAGTATTATAGTGAAAGTACAGATCTATTTTTACTATTACAAAAACAGAAAATCAACACTTTAGCCTATTACAAAATGCCACCTCATAGAGGAGCGTCTAACTAATTTTGTTTTGAAGACTAGATCTACAAGTGAATGCTGCCACGTCATCTTTGACTCATACTTCAAAAGTCTAACAATCTCCCCCTAAGTATGAAGTCAGAAGAGTGGCGTTTGTTCAGAAAGGAGCAACTTCAGATACGACCTTTGCAATTTTGTTGATGACCTCTCTGATTGATAATAAGCTGTCAAGTCTCTTGATCATCCTTTCAAGTACTTCTGGATCATGTTCATTTGCACTAGCAGATATGTAACATTTTGCAATGTATACAACTTCCGAAGAGTATCGATGTGCGTCCTTTATTCTGCAAAAAGCTTCTTCTGTCTGGTCTTCTAAAGATGACCCCTTCTTCTGGTTAGAGTAAAAACTTACCAAATTTGAACGAATTGATGTTTTCTAATTCTTCATTTGGTGCAGAGATGGCAAGATTATCAACGTTGAAGTTTAGCCCTATCTAGAAGTCGACCTGCCTCTTGCATCTTAACAAAGACTTCATGCATTCAATGATTCTTGAGTAGGCAATTTTGTCTAGGCTATCAATACCTCTGGCCACTTGGGCTTTCATTAAGCTTTCCAGAAACAAAAGATCAGAAGGATGAACAAATAGTAAGTCATTATCGCAGAAGTACCTGGTTTGATTGTCTTCTCTGATTATTTCATAGATCGTGTACCAGATCTCTGTATCTTCAAATTGCGAGTGCTTTATAGCAGAGATCCATTTGATTGGTACAGAAGTGTAGAAATCCTTCCTTGCTTGTCTGTGTGCCATGAGTTTGTCTTTTACAGCATCACTTACGTTATAGGCATTAGAGAAGTTGGGCAGCATCAAGTAAATCTTCTGATCGTTTGGAGCATACGTGTTGTTTCTGATAATTTCGACTTTTGGAAGATCAAGTTTTCCCAACCTCTGGGCTGCTTCTTCACGGATAGCCCTTCTTCTCTGTGATTTATCTTGTTTTGCCTTCTCTCTGGCTTCCTTTTCTCTCTCTCTCTCTCTCTCTCTCTCTCTCTTCTTCTGCCCTTGTTTTTCTTTTTCAATCCTTTCCTTTTCTAAATCAGCTCGTCTTCTGGCTTCTTCAGCTTTTACTTTAGCTAGTTCTACTTCAATATTAGCTCTGTCTTCTTCTGCTTTAGCTTTCAACTCAGCTTCTCTCCTCTCTTTATTTAGGGCTTCGACTTTAGCTTTTGATGCCTCAGCTCTGGCCTTAGCATACGTTTCTTTGGCTAACTCTGCTTGAGTAGATGATGAGTATGGCGCTTTCATTGTATTGCCAATTACTTCTAGAAGAATTTGGCTATTTCTAGGTCTTTTGGAAGAGGCCCAGAGTGAGTGGCTAATGGGGTTGGAGTCAGAGGAGTTTGTGTAGATGAAGGTTGAGCAGAAGGAGTTAGCTGCTTGGAAGGTGGTTGGTGTCTGTCAGAAGTAGATGGAGAATTCGTCGGATTGGAGCTTTCAGCATTGGTAGTGGATTTGGCTTTCTTGGCTTCTGGTGCTTTCTCCCCCTTCTGAGAATCAGGATCCTGATCCTCAGACCTTTTCCGTTTAAGCTCTGCTTTTCTGCAAACGCGTTCCTCCTTAGCCTTTTTCTTGGCGTTAAAAACATCAGAAAGAGAACTTACAAGATTTGTAAGTTGAGAGATAGAGGTGTCCATAGAGGAGAGCTTCAGATCCACATTTGAAGTGCTTGCAGTTGTTTTGGAGACATATTTAGAAGAGAGAGAATTAATTCTGTCAAGCATGGCTTTCTGGAAAACAGCCATGTCGGACTTCTTTACCAGAGATGACTCAGAAGTGTCTTCAGAGGGATGAACAACTTTAATAATCTTGTTAAGATCTGCCACTAAATAACTATATTCATCAACAGAGATGGTGACCTCTGGAGTTGGAATTGCATCAGGAATGAAAAAGATAGCGTCAGAGTTTGCCTGGATGCCTTTATGCAAAGAGGAAAAATGATCAGAAGCTTGTGTCTGATGAGCTTCTGCAGTTGTAGAAATAAGCTCTCAGAGCGCCTCCAGAGTTTGCGTATGCTATCTTTGTTCGTTTTGAATTGCCAGAAGAATGGCATTTTGAGAATCCAAGGATAGTTTTAGATCATCCACAGATCTCTGAATTGGTGACAAATTCAAAATGTGTATTGGTGACAAATTCAGAATGTGTAACCGGTGTTTCTCCAACACATGGAGCCCCTTTACTCTCGCGTTCAGAGAGGCCCTCATTCACACCTGTTTTGGCGTTGAGTGTGGAGGGACTTCCAACCTGTCTTCGAGGGCTGTGATTAACAGGAACCTCTTTGGTTGTTCTGATTGTCTCAACAGAGTCCTCATCATCAGAGGATGAGGTGCTGAAGACAACGTGCCTACCTTGATGAAGTGTAAACACTCCGGTAAGTGGTGCGTCCTGTTGCTGTAACCCCTCTGATAGGATTTCCTCAGCTTTTAAACTATCAGAAGATATGGACTTATCTTCTGAGGTCCCTATGACTTTGTTCGTCACAAAGACATCAACATTTTGTGTGGAGTGTGGCGAGTTCTGGGGCAAATGAACTCTTATATTATCATCATCATTCTTTTGAGAGAATGATGAAGAAGATGAGGTTTCCTTGGTTGTGCTTGATGCAGAAGATGAAGAATTTTCCTCTGATCGGATGGTTTCTGGGTGGTTTAGACTGGGTGGTCCTTGTTCAATGAAAGTAGATGTGTTGGCATCTGCCTCAGCATATGTGGGATCCCTTTGGGAAGAAGGAGAGTTACGCTCATATTGTCTCTATGGACATCTTCAGTACCCTCTTGTATTAAGAGGTCGGCATGGGTAGAAACACTTGGATTTTCACTCTTATTCTTTTCAACCTCAGCCTCACTTGACCCCTTACTTCCTACATTTGGCTCTAAGTACTCTGGGGTAGGTATTCTCTGTTCTGAGAATACCATAGAGCGTTTATATGATAAGAGATAGAGAGAGGTGGAAGGAATAAGGTCACGCATATACCTGGAGAGTTCCCTTGGAGATGAATAACCGTTGTTGTCGATAGTTGGTTTATGGGAGCTCATTGAAGCGATTTTGCAGAATGGTTGGATCATAGGAGCTTTAAGAGCACCAATCGCTGGGTATGTGAACAGAGACAAAAACCTGAGAAACATCAAGGCAGGTAATGGTTTTCCTTGATTCTGAAGAGATACTTTGGTATGAACAGCGGCTTTGATCTCTTGAAAGATGAGGCTTCCATAATCCAGAGGTCGGTTAAAGTACATTCCATACATAATTGTAAGGATGTTTTTGCTGGCTTGGTCTTGAGAGGCAATTTTGCATGTGAGGCTTTTGTTGAGAATGGAGATAAGGGTATTCCACATAGGGGGCAGTTTCTTGCGCTTAAATTCAGAAAGTTTTGATAATTGCTCATTATATCCCAAAAATTGAACAATGAGAGCAGGGCTTCAGGTGATGGATTCTGGTCTAGGGCAGGGTTTGGTACAATCTAATCATGATCTTCAAGTGTAGAGGAAGGCAAGTGAAAATACCTGGCAATTTTCTTCTTGGTGATGGGTATTTCCACAGCATTTTCAGGGGTATTGGGATGACTGAAATTTCCACGCAGGGTTTCTTCATCAGCTATATACATGGACTGCCACACTTCTTGCACATAGAGCTCAGGAACATCAGGATTTGACAAGGTTAGGGCACGGTTTAGTTGATGTTGTTGAAGAAATTCAACCAGGACTCTGAATTCGGCCAAATAGGTGTTGGGATCGAGTAGAACCTGCACATTATTTGCCTTCAAAGGCAATTTGACAATTGGAACACTGTCAGCGGTTGAATCAACAAGACGACCTTCATCTTCATTGACATTTGGGTTTGCAAGTTGGGAGGCCATTGAAGATTGGTTAGGTATTTTTGGAAGAATTACTGTAGGGAAGCAAATACTGTAGAAATCACGACGAAGAAGACGAGGTACTGTGTAGAGGGTTTATATATGAGAGAGTTTGAGAGCTTGAGGGTGTTGGTGGAATGGGAAGGGTTTTTGAATTTGGGGAAAAGGAAAAACGATTCAGTTATGTTTAGGTAAGCATGCAGTCGTATAGTCATGCAATCACATGATGAAAGACACGTGTAAAGCATAAACCGTGTTAATGATGACTTAGCAAGATGTGATGAGACACTGAAAGAATTATCGAAGGTAAACCATTTGATTACCCCAAAAAAAATTAAAAAGAGAATAATAAGAAAAAAAGAGAATTTAATCAAGAAAAAATAATATTTTAATTTGATTAAACCAATTTTTTTGAGATTAGTTCTTTCTAATGAATTTAAAATCAGATATATGAAAAATAAAGAAGTTTGGATCCAAATGAAAGTTTAATATTTTCTTAGTCAAATGTTTCTTAAGAAATTAATAATAATAAGAAATTTTTAATTAACCTTGACGGCAAGAGTTAAAAAAATAGACTTATTTATGTTAAAATTTCAGAAGAAAAATAAGGCAAAAAAAAAATATTTGACCTAAGAATGTCAAATGAAAAAAATTTTCAAGAAAAGATTAAGTTAAATCTGAAAATTCTGAATAACCTTGACGGCAAGAGTTAATCAGAAGAAACAAATTTAAAACAACCATTTTAAGGAAAGAGTGTTCAGAGGACAACTAACAGAAGTTAGACTTAATTTTTCTCCCCCTTGAAACAACCTCGAAGCTCCCCCTCAGAAGTTGTACCAATCTCCCCCTTCGCTTTTCAAGAGATGCTTCCTTTCTGTTGTCACTTGGATATAAAGGAATAAGAATCTTCAACAGAGATGGTCAAAACTTCTGAATGCTTCTGGATAAAACCATCAGAAGCGATCAGAGGACTCTGATCAGTTCTGAGTAATAAAAAAAAAATAAGATTTACATGTTTATCATTCCCAACTTGCTGATAGAAAAAAACGCTTCTCATCCAGAGCTTTTGTAAAAATATCAGTTAGTTGATAATCAGTAGAGACAAAATACATTTTAATTGTGCCCTTCTCTACGTGATCTTTGATAAAATGATACCTGACATCAATATGCTTTGTTTTGGAGTGCTGGACTGGGTTTTCAGTAATGCCAATGGCACTTTCTGAATCACATAAGATGGGAATCTTATCATATATCGGTCCATAGTCTCTGAGTTGATTCTTCATCCAAATAACTTGTGAACAGCAACTAGCAGCAACAACATATTCAGCCTCTGCAGTAGATGTGGAGACACAATTTTGTTTCTTGGATGTCCAACTTATAAGTCTATTTCCCGAAAGTTGACAACTACCAGAGGTACTTTTTCTGTCCAGCCTACATCCTGCATGATCAGAATCTGTATATGTCATTAAATCAAACCCAGAATTTTTAGGATACCAGAGACCCAATGAAGGAGTTCCCTTTAAGTATCTAAAAATTCCTTTAACAGCGGCCAAATGGGATTCTTTTGGATTGGCTTGATAACGAGCACAAAGACAGGTGGCAAACATAATATGAGGCCTACTAGCAGTTAAATACAGAAGAGACCCTATCATACCTCAGTAGCCCGTGACATCTACTGGTTTCCCAGAAGGATCAGGACCTAGTTTCATACTAGGAGAGATAGGTGTTTTCATAGGTGATGAATTCTGAAAATGAAGTTTCTTTAACATGTTCGAGACATATTTTGCTTGATTAATAAAAATACCAGAGGTACTTTGCTTAACCTGGAGTCCTAGAAAGAATGTTAGTTCTCCCATCATACTCATTTAAAATTCAGTTTCCATCAATTTAGAAAACAAATCAACTTCTGTTTGATGAGTAGAACCAAAAATTATGTCATCCACATAAATTTGAACAATAGTTAACATACCTTTGCCTCTTTTGATGAAAAGTGTGGTATCAATTTTACCTTTCTCATACCCTTTGCTGATCAGAAACTTGGATAAACGTTCATACCAGGCTCAGGGTGCTTGCTTTAAGCCATATAGAGCTTTGTCAAGGAGATAGACGTATTCTGGATGTCTTGCATCTTTAAAGCCAGCAGGTTGTTCAACATACACTTCTTCTTTGAGATTTCCATTTAGAAATGCACATTTAACATCCATTTGATATACTTTAAAGTTTTTGTATGCAGAAAAGGCCAGAAAAAGTTGTATTGCCTCCAGTCTTGCAACAGGGGCAAAGGTTTCATCGTAATCAATGCCTTCTTCTTGACAATAACCTTTTGCCACCAGACGAGCCTTGTTCTGATCACAATTCCGTCTTCATCCTTTTTATTTCTGAAGACCCACTTAGTACCAATAGCAACTTTGCCTTTTGGTAAAGGTACTAAGTTCCAAACTTTGTTACGTTCGAATTGAAGTAACTCCTCCTGCATTGCTTCTACCCAACTAGGTTCAACCAAGGCTTCATGAACATGCTTAGGTTCGATCATACTAAGAAAGTTGACGTAGAAATCTTCATTTGCTGTAGCAGATCGAGTTTTAACACCCTCAGAAGAATTACCAATGATAAGATCTGGAGTGTGTGATTTAGTCCATTTCTTCATCCTTGTTTGTGATATTGGTTGAGCCTGCACTTTTGTGTCAGAAGTTGGAATGACTGCTTCAGAAGTTGGAATGACTGCTTCTGGAGATACTAATTCTGAGTCTCTTGTTTCTGTCTCCGCCTCAGATGATGGAACAGAAGAAGCTTCTGGACAGTCAGATGTTGGAACAGAAGGTAAGGAAGAATGTAGTTCAGAAGAAGTAGAACCAGAAAAAGCTATGCCAGAGGCATGAAGAACTTCATGTATGTTCAAGGATGAAGTTTGTTCTGACAATATTTCGTCGCCCAGAAAATCTTGAAAAATAGCATCAATCACGGATTCTCTGGAACCTGAAAGATAGTCAGAGGTGACAGTATTAAATTTGAGTTCTGAAGAGGAATATTCAAAAGTCAGTTGTGTTTGATCATCAAAATCAACATTAATGCTTTCCATAACAATTTTTGTTCTTAAGTTAAAAACATGAAAAGCTCTGAAATTTAAAGAATATCCTAAAAATTTAGCTTCATTGGATTTTGGATCAAACTTGCCAAGCTTCTCTCTGTCATTTAAGATAAAACACCTGCAACCAAAGATATGAAAGAATTTAACAGATGGTTTTCTTTTGTTAATAAGCTCATAAGAGGTTTGGAGATGCCTCTTGACGATTATTGAGCGATTATGAGTAAAACAAGCAGTAGCTACAGCTTCTGCCCAAAAGTGTATGGGAAGACCAGAAGCTGCAACCATCGTTCTGGCTGCTTCGACCAAGGTTCTGTTGCGAATTCAACGACACCATTTTGTTGGAGAGTGCATACAGCAGAGAAGTTATGAGTAATTCCAGTTGCAGCAAAGTACGTTTCAAGCTTGGCATTCTTGAATTCAGTACCATTATCGCTTCTTAGCTGTTGAATCTTTTGGTGCACAAGAACTTGAATTCTGGTCATCATATTCTGGAGTACGATAGGTACCTCTGACTTCTGTCGAACAAAAGCAAGCCAAGTATATCTGGAAAAATCATCAATAAGTACCAGTATATACTTTTTACTAGAAAGACTCTGAATTGCAATGGGACCACAGAGATCAACATGTAACAATTATAGAGGTCTAATACATGAATGATCACTTTTTGTTTTATGGGATGCTTGTTTGATCTTGCCCATTTCACATGCAGGGCAAAGGTGATCTTTCTGAAAATGAACTTCGGGAAGTCCAGATACCAGATTATGTTTGACGAGCATCTCAAGATTGTCAAAATTTAAGTGAGACATTTTATGATGCCAGAGCCATGCAATTTCACTCTTTTTGGAGATAAGACATAAGGTTTCCTTACCATCCTTGGAGGTAAAATTCATCATGTAGAGATTACCTTTTCTGTCTGCTCTCCAAAGCTCCTCACCTGCCTTAGAAAATAAGTAACAATGTTTTTCATCAAATACGACAACTATCTTAGAATCACAGAGTTGACTTACACTTAGAAGGTTATGTTTCAAACCTGAAACATGAGCTACTTTAGATAAGGTAATGTTACCTTCCTGTAAAGTACCGTAACCCTTAATCTGACCCTTACCATTATCACCAAACGTTACAGCTCCATCACTTTTGTTTTTGAATTGGGAGAGTAAGTTTCGTAAATCAGTCATGTGCCTCGAGCATCCAGAGTCAAGATACCAGATATGCACACGCTATTTCTGCAATCAAGATCAAAGTTTCTTAGGTACCCATATCATTATGGGTCCTTTAATGTTAGTTTTTGTTTTATCAGCCTTTTTTATTTGCTCTTGATTAGATTTAACAGAAGGTAAAGGCAAATTGTTTGTATTTTTTGTTTTTCTATTTTTCTTTGTTTTATTCTTATTGAAGTACGAATGGTTGGCAGTTAATGGGTTTGAATTCCGTGAGAAAAATTGTTGTAATTTTAAGAATAAGGAAAAACATTCAGAATTCTGAAACATAGAAGATTTTATTGAATTTTCATTACGATAATGATAATTACAATTATTCTTACAACTGTCTTTTCTAGTATCAGTTGTTCTAACGAACTTCCTATCTAGACTAGACATACGTTTAGAATCTGAGATATTCTTCAGCTGTGATTTCTTCGGATTTACCTTCACAGAAGCTTTTGGATTTACTGAAACAGGAACAGAAAGATTAGATTTCCATTTACCTTTCTAAGAAAGTTTTGGAGGATAAGATTTAGGAGTTTGAATAAGGATCTTCTTTCTAAGTTTTTCTTATTTTTTAAGTTCAAGACAAGATTTAGCTTTCAGACACATTCCAATAAAATCTGGATGTATGAAAGTTTTTCGTTTTTCAGAAGGAACAGAGAAAATCGGAATTCCATTTGAATGTTTCTGACATTCATTCCAGAGGCTCTTATCTCCAGAGATTCATTAGTAAATAAAAGTGGGGCGTCTTTATTTTTAATAACATCTGGAGTTTTAGCATTGATAGGAGATTGATTTTCAAAGTGAGAAAGATATATTTCTGAATTATCAAAGAAATCCTCACTCTGATCATCATTTTCCCAGGGATATGTGATTTCTTCTAAATCTTCTTGAACTTCAAAAAGATTTAAATCAATTAAGGAACAAGGAAAAATCTCTGGATAGTTGTCTAACTCTTTTTGTTTGTCATTCTCAAGTTTAAAACAATTGTCCAGAGCCAATAGAAGATCATTTTCAAAACTAAGTCTTAATTCTTCCTCTACTTGAATAGGAATAAACGCATCAGCCTCTGGATTCAATTTTATAAGAACACTTGAACCAAACTTGAAAATATCATCCTTCTTCTGAACTTTATTTAAATCAATACTAGTTTTCTCAGAAGAATATATATAATATTTTTAAACTTAAATTTTCGTTGATGATGACTATTTTCAAGTTTAGATCGTTTAAAGCATGATTGTTCATAAAGAATTGGAAACACAGGCTTCTGTTGTTTTCCCATATGAAAAACAGAGTTTAGACAAGACTTCTTTTCACACGTGTAGGAATCTAAATCTTCAAACCCGATTCCAGACCTTCCTACTTGTGTACTTATTTTCTCATGAACTTTTTGAGCATCCAGATATGTTTTGATTTGGTGCGTTTTGTTTTGAAGTTCAATATGTAAAAATTCTCTCTCTTTTTGAAAATAGTTTTTAAGTGCTACATAATTTAATCTGTCACTTTCCTTAATTTGAAATTCCTTATCCTTTTCTTCCAGAAGTTTCTTAAAACTTAAGCGCTCCTTTTTTAGCAAAACTTCTGTGTCTTTCAAAGTTTTAGAAATCTTTTCTTTCTCAGTGTCAAGTTCCAGTTTCTCTTCTGTTAAGATATCCATTTCTCTTTTGTAAATATCTCTTTCCCTTTGTATTGTGGAAAAAGTTTTCTCAATACTTTTTCGTAACTTCTATTTAATTGTAAGCTTTTGTTTAAGTTCCTCAAAATTATTTGACAAAAGAACAATTGTATTCTCAAGTTCAGATGAGTCAGAGAAACTACTAACCGGTGACTCAGAAGGTTGATCTTCTGATTCATTCGACTTAGCCATCCCACAAAACATAGCTTCATCTCCGCTGGATTCATCTCCTAACCAGTTCTCTTTTTCAGCATAATGAGCTCTTTCAGAGACATTGTACTTATATTTATTCTTGTAGTACCTCTTGTCTTTGTCCAGAGCTCCTCTGCATTCTTTTGAGTAGTGTCCTGGTTTTCCGCATCTATAACATACATCCTTTTTCTTCTTCATTTCCTCTTCCTTCTTCTCTGTTTCAGTCTTTTTAGGTCTCTGAACCTCTTGCTTAGGAATATGAGTAGAAGAACGATCAAACCTTCTATTTCCTTGAAAAGTCCTATTTCCAAACCGATTTGTAAACTTTTTGGTTATAAGAGCCAAAGAATCAGCAAATGCCTTTATATCATCATCAGAATCAGAATCTTCTTCTAGAACAGCTTCTGGCATGAATGCCTTGCTTTTCACTCTTCTATCTTCACTTCTACTTCTGATCGTTCCCTTTGATTCAGAAATCAAAGCCAGAGGACCACCTATTGTTGTTTTCTTTTGTACAACTTCCTTCTCATGAGCTTGAAGAGTTCCAAATACGTCATGTAGAGACCATTGCTCAAGATCTTGATTGGCTTGTAAAGACATGGAGAGGTTTGACCATTCTGGATTTAATCTCTTCAGAAATAAGACATTATTGTCTTCCTTTGATCGAATGATATCACATCTTTTGCATAGATTTATCAGATTGTTAAATCTATGAAAAGTTTGTTCCAGAGATTCATCAGCAATGGTCTGGAAGCTGTTGTATTCATTCAGAGCCTGAGCTCTTTGGGTTTTTTTCATTTTAGCACCACCTTCCAGAAGATTTTCTAGTTGATCCCATAATTCCTTGACAGTATCACAGGAATCTAGAGATTGAAAAATCTCATTTGGAATAGCCATGATAAGAAGAGTTTTAGCCTTTTTGGCTAGTTCAACTTTGGCTTTTTCTTCATCAGACCAGTTTCCCTTCAGCTTTGGAACTTGCCTGGCAGGAATCTCATCAGTATTGGCCGTTGCTGGAATTCGCGGAATAGTAGACCGAGGAACCAGAGGACCATTTTGAATGATTGGAAATAAATCAGCATCCAGTCCCTCGTAGAAATTTACCATTCGGATTTTCCATTGAGGATATTCATCATGTATGAGAGTAGGAGGTTTCGTCAGTGATCCAGAAGTATAAACAGAATTCGGATTTGAATTTGCCATTTTGTTCGTAGAAAACAGAGAATCGAGAGGAAGAATTGATTTGAAATTTAGAACAATTAAACTTCAATTGAATTGAATAACAAAGAGATCGTCTTACTAATTCTTCAAAATTTTAACTACAATTACCACTGTTTTTGGAGAAAATTACTATGAATTAATAAAATCTCGTAAAACAAGGTAGAATTATGAACAGTAGTTAAAACAGGAAATTACTGCAAGAATGAAGAGAGAAATTTCCAAATTAAGGAGATCTAATAATCAATAGATTGATTAGATGGCTCTGATACCAATTGTTGGTTCCAGAATTCTTCTTCAATGATTTATCAATAAATTCATATATCAGAAAGTAAGAGGAAGCAATTAATATTGATTAATCAACAGTAATAAGAACAGTAGAAGAATGAAGAACAGATCAACTTTGTATTATAACCTGAAGATCGATTACAAGTAATTGAGAATTGTGCCCAAAAGTGTTCTTCACTAATGATCTTCAATCGACAAGTATTATAGTGAAAGTACAGATCTATTTATACTATTACAAAAACAGAAAGTCAACACTTTAGCCTATTACAAAATGCCACCTCATAGAGGAGCGTCTAACTAATTCTGTTTTGAAGACTAGATCTACAAGTGAATGCTGCTACGTCATCTTTGACTCATACTTCAAAAGTCTAACAATTATACATCGCAGCTAGTTCGACAATCGGTAAGTGTTTCGTACCCATCGTCTTTAAATTTTGGTTTACTAGATAATCATTCTAGTCGTTCGATCGTTCGGGTGGGTTCTCGTAGGGAGACGGTGGCCGACGATCACCGCTATAATCTCTATGACATCAGGGTGTCAAACCCGTCTCCTCGTCTTGATACAAGAAGTTAGAACTTTCGGGTTGTATGAGAGTTGGATGAAAAGGTGTGTATATAATATATATATATATACAGAAAAATGGATGATCTGACATCTTGTCGCGCCATGAATCGAGCGGTTGAGAATATACAGTGACGAGAGGTTTTTAGGGAAGAATTTTATGTGTTATTAGCCTTCTATGGAACAATAGATAGAGAAAAATAAAAGAGGAAGATCGAAGAGAAAAAGTCATCAGTAGGTTAGCCATCAAAATCTCTGTTTGATTGAGTTGTAAGTTCATATTAATGCATGGAAAATATAGTTACATATATATGTGATACATACCATATTGCCATGGATGGGAGGCATATAATGTTTATACGTGTAATTCTTGTAAAGCCGAAGCCATACATGGCAAGCATGACATGTTGGGCTATATAGTCTTATGTAAAACGTTGGTATATATAAAAACGTAACCAAAGGCATCGGCTTATATGGATTGTTATACTCTGGTGTGTCGTATGGTGTCTTATTTTATATTATAATTAAAGTTATGGCGTTGGATTTGTAGGGGAGACGCTAGCCACTTCAAAGATTGGTTTGAGCTACGACTTGTACTATGATTTTTATGTGACTTTTTACCAAAAATGGTTGCATGTTTTATTTATAATTATATGCAATCTTGCTTATAATTTTCTTGAGATACTTTTAATATATCATGTATGCATAAAACGTTCGGTATTTTTATAATACGTGTTTGAGTATTTGAGTGGCAATGGGGATGTACCACTTCCCATGTAGTTTAGCCCGTTTTCCAAGCAAACGATGCGTATTTCTAACAGTTTATTGCAAGTTTGTGCAGGAATCATCTTATCAAAAGGAATATAAAAAATCTGGAATTTTGACTTAAATGTAGCATTTTATAGTCTCATTGAGTAGAGGATTGGAATACGAGACCAACGAGCCTTTCCGGAGCCAAATCGGAGCTAAAATGAACAAGTTACGGCCAAAACAGTGGACTGGGGGCCTTTAGCCGCGGGTTTCAATGACCAGGCGACTTTTTGAAGCCGGGCGACTTTTGGGGCGACATAAGTGGCCTGGAAAGTCGCCCGGGAGGCTGTTTTGACGAATATATCATATTTTCAGCTAGGGCTTCATGATTGAGCATACCAAACGGTCAAGGACTCTTCTTGGGCGAATTCCAGCCATTCGGGAGCGATTTTGGTGTCACAAAACGCAGAAACTAACATCGGGATTGAAGATATGAAGCCAACATCATTGTTTGCTCGTGGAGATTTATCACAGAAAGGGGGTTTTTACTTTTATTTAGATTTTGATTGAGAAACCATGTCTAGACTTGTTAATTCCTCTTTTTTAGTTGTGTTTTCTACCACCCCCAAATGAACTAATCTTTAGATGTTGGGGGTTGGATTACTTTTGGTTTGTAATCATATGAGCACGTAGAGTTGGGATTTTTAGTAGACTTTTCAATTAATGAAGTATATAAATTTGTGTTTAATGCTTTTGTGAGACAGATCAACTTACAATTGATTTCATTGTTATAAATTAGTTCGAGAGAAATAATTTATGATTTGTATACCTAAGGTGAGAACTTGGATAGAGATATACCAATTAAACCTTAGTACCGTTTTACAATCTTTTTCTTACTGAATTTGTATGTTGAGATCGAGAGATGAAGTATAGGATTTTTCAGGGATAAATCTGTTATAACTCGAGAGAGAGCAATAGTGAACTTTGTGATTGTGTATTCATTTAATTGGAATTGTCTGCTAATTATTACAACTGAAGTGTTCTATGTGAACCATTAGGACCCCAACTCCCAACTGCTTTTCTTCTATAAAGTTTCCAACTTTTTCGTTCTATAAATTGTTTAAGATTTCTTTTAGTTTAATTAGTAGATTAATCATTCAACCAATCAAATTTTTGATCGTCCAGTTAATATTTACTATAGTCATTGTGTTACTTAGTCCCTAGTTCCCTTGGTTCAATCCCGTACTTCCAATACACTATTACTTGATCTGACCCGTACACTGCGGTTAGATTTAGGGGGGTGTAAACCCGCTTATCAAGTTTTTGGCGCCGTTGCCGGGGAGTTAGCTTTCACTAATAGCACTACCAGCTATCAGTAGCATTACATTGGACCTTTTAATTTCCTGTTTCGTTTTTAAATTTTCTATTGCACTATCAATTTCTGGTGCATTGAACCTTACATTTGTTTGCAGGTAATTCATAGCTTATGCTAAGGAATACCAGTGATCCAAAGTCATTATTATTTGATCCAGAAATTGAAAAGACCGCACGTCGATTACGTAAGGAAGCTAAAGCCGAAAAATCAAGAGCAATTGACGCCGAACAATTGAGACAAGAAGAGGAACGATTGAGACGTAAGGCAGAACGGTTAAGACGAGAAGAATGACGAAGGCATCACGAAGAGGAAGAAGATTCTGAGGATGAAGAACCAAATCCAAATGCTCGTGTCTCGATGAAATCCTTTACCAACCCAACGGTGATACGTAATAATAGGGGCATCAGGGCACACAGAATTGCTGCAATCAATTATGAGCTAAAACATGGTATCATCCAATTGGCACAACAAAAAATAGTTTGGAGGGTCTCCATCTAAGGACCCTCATGCACATATCCGAAATTTTGAAAGAATCTGCGATACTTTCAAGACTAATGGTGTATCGGATGATGCCACCAAACTCAGGTTATTCCCTTTTTCACTAAGAGATGCAGCAGCAGACTGGGAAGCAACCCTCAACATTGGGCCCATACGCACATGGGATGGTCTTCTTGCAGCATTTTTGGAAAAGTTCTTCCCACCAGGTCGAACTACAGATTTAACTGCTGAGATCACCCATTTTGCATAATGGGATCAAGAATCACTATATGAAGCATGGGAAAGGTATAAAAGCATGCTCAGGAAATGCCCCCACCATGGATTTCATGGGTGGATGATTATTCAAACCTTCTATAGGGGTCTGCACCCACGGTACAAGAATGACATCACAGCTGCTGCTGGAGGAGCTCTAATGAATATATCTTATGAAGAAGCGAATGAACTCATTGAAAACTTAGTTGCTCACAGTTATGCCACACCAAGATCTGTGGTGAGACGGGTGGTAAATGTTCAAGAAACTGACGAGTTAAAGGATATCAAAGCACAGTTAGCTGCCATCACCAACCAATTGAAGCTAAGTACCATCTATCCCCCTGATCATTTTGATTCTAACTCACCCGAATATTACTCTTCTTATGAATCTCCACCGGAGCAAGTTCACTACATGCAAAACCGGAACAACCGACCGAGGAATGACCCATTTTCCAACACATACAATGAGGGATGCAAGAAACACCCAAACTTGGCATGGAGTCAAGCACCGAATAATCAAAAGGATGCCATGGGACAACAGCAATACGATAATAATTCTAACTTTTCTCCATCTTCTCAACCTAACAATGCGTATCGTCATCCAGGTCATCCGCAAAGGAGATTTGAAGAAGGGAAATCCTCAGAGAAGAAGTCCAATTTGGAAGACATGATGATGAAACTTGTCTTAAAGGTGGATACAGCAGTTGAAGGGTTAACCTTTTTAGTTAGCACATTAGCATCAACTGTCGGTACTGTGAAAGCAGCAACCGACCAAAATACCGCATCCATTCAGATTCTGGAAAGGCAAATAGGGCAGATCGTTGACGCCCTTCAATCCAGAATACCGGGTAAGTTCCCTAGTCAGCCGGAAAAGAAACCAAGAGAAGAATGTAAAGCCGTTCGTCTGAGGAGTGGCAAGGAGTTGATTAAAGACCCTACCCGGGAACCGATGGGAGAGAAAGTAGCTACTAACCAAACTGAATCAGAGGTAATAGACGTGGAAGAGGTGGAAGTTGAAGATGTTGACCTAAGTGAAGAAAACAAGAAGAAGGAAAACACACCGGTAGACACACCTGTGAAGTCACTGGTGAAACAATTCCATATCCAAGTCGTTTGAAGGCTCACAATGATGAAGAACAATTCAAGAAATTTCTTGATATCTTCAAGAAACTTCACATCAACATTCCATTCGCAGAAGCACTTGAAAAAATGTCGACATACCTAAAGTTCATGAAAGAGATCTTGTTCAAGAAGAGGAAAATCGAAGATAAGGCTATAGTGGCACTCACTAAAGAGTGTAGTGCGATCACTCAAAATAACATTCCTCAAAAGCTAAAAGATCCAGGGAGTTTTTTTATACCAATACAAATTGGAACTTTTTATTTTGATAAGGTTTTATGTGATTTAGGATCTGGCATTAATTTAATGCCTTTATCAATTTTCAGGAAGTTGGGTATGGGAGAGATGAAGCCGACGAACATGATACTTCAACTAGCGGATGAATCGGTAAACTATCCATATGGAATAATCGAAGATGTGTTGAATAAAGTCGAAAATTTTTATTTCCCTGTAGATTTTATGGTGCTCGACATTGATGAAGATAAAGAGGTGCCATTGATTTTGGGAAGACCGTTCTTAGCCACGAGTAAGTCCTTGATAGATATGGAAGAAGGTGTGATGACGTTCAAAGTCGGCAATGAAAAGGTAACGTTTCATGCTCTTAAGAACGTAGGTAGTAGAGGTGAACCGGAGAAAGAGTAGACTAAGCTTGATAATGGCGACGACAGAAAAGCGGACGTAGGAAAAATAGGGAGAGACCGTAATTGTGGGAGGTTCGATCCCAAGAAAATTACCAAGCCTAACTGACACCACAAGGTCGAGCCACGACTTTAAATAAGGCGGTGGGTGGGAGGCAACCCACCAAGTTTGTTTCTTTTTAAAAATTCAGGTTTTATCTCTATTTTACTGTTTTATTTTGTTTTTAGGTTTGTATAGACATGGTTTTCGTTGGTCAAAAATATGAAAAAGGCGACATTTGGGGGTTGAAACAGTGGGTAACGCGGGTTATCAGGCGGCTTAAGCCGCTTGGATACCCGCCTAACTCATTGGAATGTTGCGAAAAAAACATTGTGGTCGGACTACTTATCAGGCGCCCTATAACGCATCAAAAGGCGCCCGCGTGCCCTAACCTCGTGACCAACTCCATGTCGGGCACGATTAACCCCGCGCCTCACCCTGTTCACGCGTCCTCCTAGCAACCAGCGAAACCGACACGGGCGACCTAGCTGAGGTGCCCTAAGCCGCCTAAAATGCCACCTCGGCCTCTGTCTGCTTTCTAAAACCCTCACGCGGACCTCCTTTTCACGATTACACACACCACTCTTGATCTTCACTCGATCTCACCTAAAATCCCTCGACTGAAGAGGGTTTAACCAGCGATTTTCTTCTCCTATTTCTCTTTCTCACTTCTATCCAACACAAGGTATGTTCCTCACTCAATTTCTTTCAAGGTTTTGAGGTGTTATGGGTAAGATTTCTGAATATTAGAAATTAGGGCTCCAAAATAAAATATGAAGTGTTCCTGCTTAACGTGATACATGAAGTTGATATTCTTGAGTTTTTAAGCAGTCTATATGTTTGTGTTGACTGCATTGAACTTATTCTCCAAACATTGCATGAATAGAACCAACTTGAATGCCAAATCTTTATGTTCTTATTGATATTATGTCTTGAATGTGGCTCAACCAAACTTGAGGAATACATCTTTGATAGCATTGTGCAACTAATTTGTCTCATTGTGGCTTGATTTTGTTAGCACAAATTTTCACCATTACATGCTAGAATGTAGACAAACTTTAGACACAATGATGATGATTAGTTTTGGATGATGAAAAATTCTTGATGTTTGTCAAATTGTGGGAGAATTACATCATGTATGCTTATTTGTTTATTGTAGTTTGAAGTGGGAACTTCAAGCTTTTGGTCATACCTTCTAAGTGAACCACGTTTAAACTACAAGTTGTTTTGATGAGAATATCTTTAGTTTGTGAAAGTTGATGAAGCAAATACTCATATTGCTTAGCATTTTATGCTTATGTGGTATATTTTAGGGGTAATTCAAACCTAAGTTTCACTTAGGTTTGGGGTTGCCCGATCTTTTGAAAACCACATAACCGGACACAAATCCAACCAAGGCCACGGCCTAGGTTTGGGGTTGCCGGTTCATCATTCACAATGCACACAAGATATGATTCCATCCTAGACCACGATCTAGGTTTGGGGTGGCCACCTTTTGCACTTCATATCACTGTGAATTAAGTAACACACTCTCTAAAGTATTAAATTCTTTGCAGGTACGATGCGGACATGGGAAGAGTTTGATAGCCTTCCACCTGAGGAGCAACAAAGACAGGAAATGATCCGGAATGGAGAATTTGATGCACGAATGGCAACAAATGAGGGTCGGAAAATCACCGCTGAGAGGGGTATTGCATTGTCCCAACTGGGGACCACAGAGATACCGGCCACAATAGCAGCAAGGGGTTGGAGCCGTTATGTCCGCACCCCTAAACCATACCATCCCTCCATAGTTCGAGAATTCTATTCAGCGATGGTACCGGCGGCATTCAACCGCCAAAATGTGGTAATCGTGCGTAATGTGCTGGTGGTTATCTCAGTGGATGGGATAAACAGATATTTACACACAGTCCGCCCTCAAGGACTATAGCTCACTTATGGGTTGTCATCTAATGCATCATTCGAGGACCCAATGAGCGAGCAGATAGCCAGTTCTCTACGCCGAAATGGCAATGGTTTGTGGGACAAGTATGAATCCAAGCTTAAGAAAAATGGGCTTCACTCGGACTTAGCATTTTGGTCCCTTTTTTTGAGAAGTAGCCTGCGACCATCTAGCCACCACACTTACATCGACACAGATGTGGCTAGAGTGTTATTCTCTATTCAGCATGGCCTAGATATGGATGTTGGCCATATTATTCATCTAGAGATCTTAGATGTCGGGTTCAATCCTAGGACCAAGCTACCTTTTCCTTGTTTGATTACTTACTTTTGTAAACATGCAAGGATAGCTGCCGCATCGGAGGCATCATCATTGATACATCCCAAGAGAGATCTAGGATGGAGCGTCTACAACACCCAGCTGTTGACTCATGAGATAGATGAGGAGCGGGCAGCTAGAGGAGCACCAGCCCAAGCACAACATCAGCCACCACCACCGCCCACACCACAAGGAGGCCATCAGACATCAGATGGAATGGCACAGATGCTTGCTAGTATAGAAACGATCGGGGCTCGACTAGAGCGGCAGTTCAGTGAACTTCGAGATGAGGTACGAAGTGGGATTAGCAGATTGAGAGACCAAGTTGGAACCACGGTGGCGAAGGTCGAGGGATTGTGGACGGTCGTTATGGATTTGGAGAACTGAATGGCTGACAGAGGATTCGGACAGGGCTATCTCACGGGGGAAGCGAGGAGACGTGCACGCGCACATCGACACGCAGATTAGGCCGACTGAGCGGTTTGACATTTTCTTTTTTTAACCTCTAATATTTTTCTATTTCTTCTTTTCTATATTTTATTCGCGTAGATGGATGACTGTAACCTAATTCGCATAACTAATTATCTTATGTATATATTACCTTAAAATCAAGCTATCACATTGGGGACAATGTGTGGGTAAGGTTTGGGGTTGCTCGCACGGGCACACTATCTCTGTAACACTGTGTATATGCTTTCCTTTATCACTTACATGCTGTTAGACATCCAAGTATGCGAAAATCATGGATTTTTGAAAACATTTACATTGTTTTGAGAAGCTTTAAACGGTGATATAGTTTTGAAGGATGAATTTTCAAATGACATGATTAGGGGACATTAGTGGAGACCACCCGAAAGGTATTTTGAGCCTATACTTTGTTAACTATTTTTCTGAGGGACACAATTTATGTTCTAATCTCATACACACATCAGTTTTTATTGTCGAATATGATTATAGCTTGATCTCACTATTTTCTTGCGTCAAGTAGTAAAGACAACAATCAGGATATATAGCACTTATTTGTCTACAACCCGTGTTGACCTTAAGAAAATGATTCCAGGCATTGTGTGATTTATCATCATTATTTTTGGCTATCGCTCCTTTGATTGTGTACATCCTAACCCATTTTGCAGCCAAATACTAATATAATTTTCATTTCATTGCCCCACGTTAATCCCTAACCTTTATACTAGCCGACCCGTATCTGAAAGTGATCACAATATGAAAACAGTTAGCTAGTAAAGAGGCATAAAGGGAATGGCCAAAGAAGGAACATAAAAGGGGTTGAGTTGGGACGAAAAGAAAAATAAAATAGACCCAAATGGGTTAAGCAGCTGCAAAAAAAAATATAGAATAAAAACGGGCCAATTTCCCCGAGAGAAAAAATTGCAGCAGGTCTGAAAAATACACTCAAAGAGTGTACGGGGTGGATTGTAAAAGTCAAAGATGGCAAAGAAGGGGAGGATATCATGTGGACCGATTTATATTGTGATACACCTAGGATTTTTGTTCCTTATTGACCTTCAATTCTTAGCCATTACCTCAAGCCCCATTACAACCCAATAAAGACCTGGATGATCTTTTGGAAAATGCGAGTTTTGTAGACAAATTTGTACTAATATTCCCTGTCTTATTATTTGATTCCTTTCGGAGATCACCATTGTTTACATCTAAGCGTCTTTCAGGATATTCTTTCATGCAGATATTACTTGAGATTTATTGCTTATAACTTCTTACTGCATGAGTTATGTTGTGTGATAGCCAAGGAATCGAGCGTATTGAGAGTATCCCGTGAGGTAGGGTCAAGGCGAAATCCTCTCCAAAAGTGTGGTTGACTAGTTTGAACTCATTATGGTATCGCTATTTTTAGTTCAATTCTCAATGCTTAACTTTTTAGACATCCGTGATTAGAGTACGTTTGGTTGTCACTTTCTTTCACTTCGTGATCATATGACACATTTATCACATTTGATAAGTATACCCGTTTGGCTCATTATGCGAATTAGGATTGCTTGTGAACGGTTTTTATCTTTATTTTTCGCCAATTTTCTTGGGGACAAGTAACGCTTGTTTTAGGGTTGTTGATAATGCCATTTTTGGCGTTATTACTATACCACTTCCCATGTAATTTAGCCCGTTTCCCAAGCAAACAATGCGTATTTCTAACGGTTTATTGCAAGTTTGTTCTGGTATCATCTTATCAAGAGGAATAGAAGAAATCTGGAATTTTTGGCTTAAATGTAGCATTTTATAGTCTCATTGAGTATAGGATTGGAATACGAGACCAACGAGCCTTTCCGGAGCCAAACCGAAGCTAAAATGAACAAGTTATGGCCAAAACAAAGGACTGGGCGACTTTAGCCGCGGGTTTCAATGACCAGGCAACTTTTTGAAGCCGGGCGACTTTTGGGGCGACATAAGTGGCCTGGAAAGTCGCTCGGGAAGCTGTTTTGACGAATATATCATATTTTCAGCTAAGGCTTCATGATTGAGCATACCAGATGGCCAAGGACTCTTCTTGAGCGAATTCCAGCCATTCGGGAGCGGTTTTGGAGTCATGAAACGCAGAAACTAACATCGGGATTGAAGATCTGAAGCCAACATCATTGTTTGCTCGTGGAGATTTATCACAGAAAGGGGGTTTTTACTTTTATTTAGATTTTGATTGAGAAACCATGTCTAGACTTATTAATTCCACTCTTTTAGTTGTGTTTTCTACCACCCCCAACATGAACTAATCTTTATATGTTGGGGGTTGGATTACTTTTGGTTTGTAATCATATGAGCACGTAAAGTTGGGATTTTTAGTAGACTTTTCAATTAATGAAATATATAAATTTGTGTTTAATGCTTTTATTAGACTGATCAACTTACAATTGATTTCATTGTTATAAATTAGTTCGAGAGAATTAATTTATAATTAGATTTATGATCTGTATATCTAAGGTGAGAACTTGGATAAATATATACCAATTAAATCTTAGTACCGTTTTACAATCTTTTGCTTACTGAATTTCTGAATTTGTATGTTGAGATCGAGAGATGAAGTATATGATTTTTCAGGGATAAATCTGTTATAACTCATGAGAGAGTAATAGTGAACTTTGTGATTGTGTATTCATTTAATTGGAATTGTCTGCTAATTATTACAACTGAAGTGTTCTATGTGAAAACCATTAGGACCCCAACTCCCAACTGCTTTTCTCCTATAGAGTTTCCAACTTTTTCGTTCTATAAATTGTTTAAGATTTCTTTTAGTTTAATTAGTAGATTAATCATTCAACCAATCAAATTTCTAATCGTCCAGTTAATATTTACTATAGTCATTGTGTTACTTAGTCCCTAGTTTCCTTGGTTCGATCTCGTACTTCCAGTACATTATTACTTGATTCGACCCATACACTGCGGTTTGATTTATGGTGGTGTAAACCCGCTTATCAGCTTCTCTAAGCCGTAAGTGCGGACATGCTATGTGAGTTCTCCAGGAAATGCTGTGTGAGGTAGACATCTCCCATAACGCCGTTAGCTCTGTGAATTACGTTGTTTAAACTGTATGCATGATAAATTATGATGCTTTGTGAAATTTATTTATTGACGTTGTGTATGCGTTAAAACTGTGAATTCATTGAGCCTTAGGCTCACCCAAACTCTTTTAAAACTTTTGCAACCAGGCGGCTATTAGACTGGAAGAAAAGTGGGATAAAGAGAGATATGGGGATTGACACCAAAGAAGGTTATGCACAGATCAAAACATTGTTATCTAGAATAATGTTATGTTCGTCAAGATTGTAGCGATAGATTGTGGTATAATTTGATAAGTATAATGTTTTTGCAATGTAGCCCAATGCCCTTATTCTTTGCCTCTTCTATCAAATTTGTTTATTTGTTTGATTCCTGATTACGATTGCAAATCTACAGTTTCTTATTTTTAGGTCTCTAATTTAAATACTGAACTCTTTTGGTATTCATCTTTGTTTTCTTGATGGCTAATATTATAATATTTAAGCACAAAACATGAAAATGTTTAATAATCGTCCACTTTTTTGTTCTTTGTTTCTCACTTTGTTATTTGACGATGAACTATTAATCTTTTATTGTTTTTCTTCCTGGAAAACTAGAGTAAATGCGTGTGATATAGGGAAACAACTCCATAAAAAGAAAATCGATCATGAATGTCCTAGAGAAATTCCATTGCATGGTCCTAGATCATTTTCTCCACATGAAGTTCTCCATTACCGCATATACAAGTCGGAGCGGGTGAGATAGAGGGCAATTAATCCCACAATGCTTTAAAGCGGGTGAAGTAAACAAAAATAGAAAGACCATCTTGTTTGAGAGCAGTAATGGATTTCTTAAGTTGATATATTATAGGATCATTTGATTGAGAAAATTGCTCATGAAGATTGGCCCAAATCACAAATGCTTGTTCAAGATAAAAAATACGGTTCAAATATCTGGTGAAACAGAGTTTAATTACCAACTACTTACCAAATCGTTACATCCTTCCCATAAGGGAATTTCAAGATCAGTGAAAGGTGTTTGGATGTGGCCAATAACAAACCCAAGTAGGGTTATCAGAGTGATGACTAAGAAAATGATCAACAACCGAACTTTGAGTAGGGTCTGGTTGGTTGAGGGAAGAAGAAGTAGGATAAATCATTTTGGAAGGGATCTTTGATCGCTCTTCTGATACCATGTTAAATTTAAGAGAAAAGAATTATATATGTCTTCTCCAAAAGTGAGATAGACATATGGAATTGAAGCAATATAAATACAAGGAAAAACTAAAACATAATGATACAATCTAGGAGATATGGCTAAGCTAAAGGTACCTACTATGTAGTATCTAATGGTTAGGCTATACAATCTATATCCACATGATAAAGTTTATCTTCATAGCTACCCTTTACAACAAACTACAACTGGATGAACCATGTGATAAGCATTATCAGCTTTAACACTCACTTTCAACTTTGTTGACTTATTTCACCATGATATCGATCGTCATCGTTTAAAGCACTATATAAAGAGAATTTGGCACTAGAATCGAGTTAGGTTTTCTTGAGAACTTAAGGTGAACAACAGTTATAGTTGGTAAACTCTTATATACTAATCTTTCGAATTAACTATTTATTAAAGAAAAGTTGATTATGAAGAACTTATTGAAGATTTTGTTTCGAACAATGTTAGAAATATGATTCTATTTAAGTGAATATTGTTATTAAGAACAACTCTTTGTTTTAACTTATAAGACTTTTAATATAATACATGGTGTGAACTTTTATACTTTGTCTTGTTACAAGTGTAACAAAGCTTCCAACAAGATCAGAGCGGGCCCCTGCACGATAATATATGCACATCTACATGGACCCGTCTTTTTTTTCATAAAAAGAACTAACGCTCCCCATGGAGAAGTACTTCAGCAAATAAACCCATTATCCAACCGTTCTTGCAATTGCATCATCATTTTTTTCATCCGACTGGTGCCACACAATGGGGTGTGTTAGTTATGCGTGAAGCTCTTAGAACTAAACCGATTCTAAACTCAATTTCTCGGTGCGGTAAACTTATTAAATAATAGGGAAATACTTCAGGAAGTCTTGACAACTGGAAATACATCTTAGCGTTAAGTACATAAGCTAAAAAGATTTGGCACTTCTTTTTCAAACTTCGTCGTGGCTTCAATACTGAGATCAAGCTGGTTTTCCGATCCCTAAGGTCCCCGTAAATCACAAATGTTCATTTCTTCGGCACTCAATCTGAATCATCTCCTTATTGCAGGTTCCGGGATTCCTGGCTAACCAATTGATTCCTATAGTCACATCAAACTGCCACAATAGCATAAAAATGGGAAAATATACTTTTAATTTTTAAATGGATACCAAATTTAAAGTATCTCCAACAGTTATGCTAAAATTTCTTCAAAATAGAATATTAAAAGTCAAAATCTTAAAAAACAAAATTACATTCAACTTCAACTGTTACTCTATTTTAGCAAATGTAGTACTAAATATGTTATAAAAATAGTCAATATATTTAAAACTCCAACAACTTTTTAAACAAACTTTCAAACATTTAAACTAACGTTTAAACAAATTTCATATAAAATGGTAATTTTCAAAAAACTTTCTATAAAATGATAATTTATAATCAACTTTATATAAAATGGTAAGTTTCAACAACTCTTCTTTTGTTGTTGTTTTGCTTTCTATTGTCCCTCAACTTATTTAATAAGGAAAAAAAGAGGTTGTTTTGGTTAGGGCATAGGAAAAAAAGAGGTGGTTTTGTTTAGAGCATTATAAACATTTATGTGTGTCAAGTAGACATCCAATCCAGAAAGTTAAGTTTGATATGGATCGACAATTTCTTCATTCTCAACTAGGGGTGTAAACGAGTCGAGTCGAGTAGTAGGTTAATCGAGTCGGGCTCAAAAAACCAATACTAGGCTCGAGCTCGACTCGAGCTCGATTAACTTTTAAATGTAGGGCTCGAGCTCGAGCTCGAATATTTTTTGAGTTATCGAGCTCGAGCTTGATGCTCGTTTATGGGTTTGAACTCGCAATCGATTAACTCGTTTATCAGCTTGAGCTCGATAAATTTTATATTTTTATTGTATGATTAATAAATATATGAACGTGTTTGGCTTGAAAAATAGATATGCTCGAATGGCTCGACTCGAAAAATTGAATCGAGTTTTCGAACGAGCCGAGTCGAATATTAATGTTATAAAGCTCAACTCGTTTAGTTAAGTGAGTTTTATTTTGTGTTCGAGATTGACTATGAGTGTTTTTTATTTTTAGCCAGTGGCGGATCCAAGATTTTTGTTTAGTGGGGTCCCTTTTAAGTAGACTAAAGACGCGTAAAGTCGTCCGACATGTTTTTAGCCTAATTACACCGTTTCGAGATATTTTTAAAAAATTTTGGTTGATTTTGAGGGGATTTTCTTAGTGTTCTTGTCGATTTTGAATGATTTTTTTAGTTTTTTTTTATTGCTTTCAAAAGAATTTTTTGGTTTCTTGGTTGATTTTCAAGGGACTTTTTCGGAATCAAGGATGGTCGTCTAAGATTTTAAGGTCCCTTGCAAGATTTTACTGGAGAAACTAAATGAGAATTAAAATAAATTAGTTTTCACTCTTATAAAAAGAATTACTTTTATCTTTTTAGTGGGGTGCTTTCCCTCTCCTTTCCTAAGCTAGACCCGCCAATGTTTTTAGCATAATGTATTATTTCTTATTTATGATCATGATGCAAATATGATAAGCTAAATGTGTCACCATGACTAGAGATTCATATATAAATAGTATATAAAAGCTATTTCCAAGTAAATGAAATAAAAATAGTTGATATAAAGTAGATAATCGGAATTGTAAAAATACAAGAGTTAATCATTTGTTTTGGATGAAAATATTAAAATAGTACTTCAGAGATTTATTTAGTGATTTTATGAAACAAATTCTACTTTAATAACACTATAAAACAAATGACTTTCATTCATAAAAAATCACCTAAGAAAATTTTCTTGGGTGATTACCACGGATCATCCAGGAAATATTAATGGTTCCAGTAAAATCTATGTTTTCAACAAAATATCAACGAGTTATCCATGAATTTTCTAGGTAATCTGTCACCGATTTAATTTACCCACCAATAAATTAACAACCAATTTTTGTGACAGTTTTGTAACGAATCAACATTTAAAATGATCGTAGATAAAAGTCTTTCATTTTAATAGTAAAAGTATCGTATGTATTAAAAACAGGAAAGTTATTAAAATCTTGTTTTTCTTTATTATAATATAAGTATTGAAGATATTTTTATACAATTACCATGAGACCAAAGTAATATTATATTACGTGGATGATGACTGATGAGATATGTGTCTGTGTGAGAATAGAAGACCTAAACGCATTTCCCAATTTATGCTTTACATTTATTTCTGGTATTTGATGCTTACTTTCAATTTCCCTCAATTTCATGCCTTTTCACTACACAAACAGTCGCCTTTTTTTGTATTTTAATTTTATTGTTAATTTAAATGTGTCTACTGTGTTTTTTATTTTATTCTAAAGAAAATCATATTTTATACTTTTCTTTTCCATATATATTTATTTGTTTGTTTGTTCATCCAAAGTTGTTTCAAGTTGTGTCATATTATTAAATCATATTACATGTATTTAGTATGTTAAAGTAAATATTAAATTTATGTTCGATAAAATAAGGCTTTTTATTTAAATAGAAAAAAATTATTTTTTATCTATATTTTTGAAGTTCAAATACATCTTTTATGAAAACTTTCTAATATATGAGATTGAAGATTAAATTTAATTCATTAATAAATAGTTAAAAAATAAAGAATTTAATTATTTTGATCATTTTAGAAAAAATCATTTATCAAAATAACCATTTTATTTCTAAGTTAACCAAAATGACCAAAAACTAATCGAAATACATATCGATGATCGAGTTGCCCAAAACTTCCACCCTAAATACTCTAAAACCTCCGCCAAATTAATTTACTGGTTTTTTATTTACATTTTACATTTTTAACCCTTAGAAGTTAGTTAATAAATCACTTTAGGTACTTTACTTTTTAATTTTTCATTTTACACCCTTATCATATTAACACACATACTCGTATATCAATTAAATACGTGTAAAAATTACGTTTTTATTTTAACAAGCTACACCATTATAATCGTCTCGACAATACCTTTGAAATGAGCCCAATATTGAATATTTTTCGATTTAATTATATACTTTTAATTGGTGAATATGAATATTGTTCACAAAATTCGGAATATTAATTAAAACATAATGCTATCATTTTTTGTAAGTTGATATTTTTTTTGACTATTAAAATATTATATTGAGGCTGAAAAATTTACTCATGAAAGGTCTTGGAGAAGGAGAGCATGGAAATATTCTGTATTTTATTTATGTAATCCTCTCTGCACTGTGTATATATATCATTGATTCAAAATGGGTTAATTATAGTATATATTGTAATAACATTAAGAACCGATGCATTATGTGTTATTTTACATAAATATTAATTTATATGATTTTTATTATAAAAATGAGAATAACACAAAAGTAGTATAAATTCACTATAATTTATATCTTATTTCTTTATACATCAATAATATTATACTTTGTCGTTAAAAAATAATAGCATTATATTTTAATTAATATTCCGAATTTTGTGAAAAATATTCATATTCACCGATTAACAAGATAATTGGCTTTAAAAGTATATATAATTAAATCGAAAAATATTCAATATTGGGCTCATTTCGAAGGTATTGTCGAGACGATTATAATGGTGTAGCTTGTTAAAATAAAAACGTAATTTTTACACGTATTTTAATTGATATACGAGTATGTGTGTTAATGTGATAAGGGTGTAAAATGAAAAATTAAAAAGTAAAGTACCTAAAGTGATTTATTAACTAACCTTTAAGGGTAGAAAATGTAAAATGTAAATAAAAAACTGGTAAATTAATTTGGTGGAGGATTTGGAGGTGTGGCGGAGGTTTTAGAGTATTTGGGGCGGAGGTTTTGGGCAACTCGATCATCGGTATGTATTTCGATTAAGCTTTTGATTATTTTGGTCAACTGAAAAAGAAAATGGTTATTTTAATAAATGATTTTTCTAAAATGATCTATCTAATATAATAAAAAGCGTTTCTCTCTCGTCTTTCCTATCTCCTCTATTTCCTATCGCATGAATATCTCACACATATATACACACCATACAACAGAATATATACATAAGATAAACACATAGTAAACATTTTCTTAAAAATGTTATTATAATTTATGAATATATTTTAAACACCAATAAAAACAAAAACTAAATATAAACCTACACTTATGAACACACCGTAAACAATGAACACCATACTAATAATTTTTTTTTGAAGTTATTTGCGTTGTGTTTACAATGTTAGAGGAGGGATGAGAGCGGAGAGATGGAAGAGAGATATTTATGGACACTATAACAAAATTGGCTTTATAGGACGCCTAGATTGTCTAAGCGTCCTAATAGAAATTTTATAAAGTTTAGGTTTATTGGACCAAAATATAAATCGTCATATTTAAAATCATTACAATCGGTTTATATGATAGTTTTAAACGTTCTAATAAGTTTTTTAATGACGATTTTAAAATAAGTATCCTATTATATAATTTCCATGGATCTTTCTTTTTATCCAACACTTCGACCGATCATGTGAATGCTAGCCTGATGCACTTTGTCCTTATTGAATCGCCTGATCATTTGGACATATGCGGATCGGTGGATCAATACTCCACAAGCTCGGTGTCCTAGTTCATATACTAGTAAACACGAGTTTTCTCAAGATCTTTTATCTCAACTTTAGATATTTCATCAAAAGTGTTTATTAAGTTCATAGCATCGACATATAAAATTACTATTGAAAATCTAAAACTCGTTTTCGCATGGGCACAATTCATCTATATCCCTTTCCAATCAAGTATTCATTTAGGTAGGTATACCATATCCTCCTATATTTCTTTAATATATAAAGTGGGTGTTTTAATTTCATTGCAAATGTTTTTCGTGATTTTAAAGTTACTTGATTTAGGTAATATAATATCATCAACCACTTTTATATATCTCTTAATCTAGATCCCCATAGAGATATGTAGTGACCACATCCATGAGCTGCATTTCCCGTCCTTCGGAAACTACTAGGCTAATTAACTAGCAAAACATTGTAACGTCCATTACGAGAGAGTAAGTATTCTCGTGGTCAATCCAGGGCGTTGTGAGAAACCTTGCACCAAAGGAAAGCCTTATACATTATTACTTAATTATTCTCATTACGCTTTCTGACAAATGGTTTATCTATGTCCTATAGGCTTTACACTTGGTGGATTAGCACTACTTGACCAAATACCCATTCATTTGTATAATTTTCCTGGATTGCTTCTTTTCGTTTAGGTAAACTTGCTCTTCGTTGACATTTTTCAACTCAGCATGGTTCGATGTCATCGTGCTCTATCATCTCACGAGCAACAATATATGCGAATATCATCAATGAGTATGTACAATCTGTCCATCGACTCGTATGCACTTTCATAATTCATTTGAAATTTATTTGATCTCTGGAATCAAATATTAACTTCGGAGCGTCCTCCAGTAATGATTCGTAGACATAGTTTTAGTCAGAGATAATCTCATGAGAGGTTTATGTATTGATGATAAATGGTTGTGCCTTACTCATCTTTTCCTTTAGATGAGTATCTATTGAACCAAGTAGCCTCCTCCATTTCCTTTTGGGAGCCACGACCTTACCCACACCTCCACCATGTGTGATTGCAACGTACTTTCCAATGGTGTTGTGCCCTCGTTTAGGGACTTTTAACCTACAGGTATATTTGCAGCTGGTATATGTGATCTTGTCACTTCTGGAATAACATTAAACGTATCAGGTATCGAGTCTAATTCGTTTGACTTCAACTTTACATGGTGAAGTTTGGGGATCAAAGTGAGACATAATGGGAATATTCTATGACACTTCCAGTCGTTCCCATGGAAAATCCTTTTTCCTTTCTCCCTATAACGACGGGAAGACTGTCTCATCAAAGTGACAACTAGCTAGTCTAGGTAAAGAGATCACCCGTCAAGGATTCTAATTAGCAGAAAATTGTTGGGAATTCATATCCAACTTATATTGAATGTTTTTAATGACCCATTTGGGTGCGCTGTGGGGGCGCAAATTGACACATATACTACACAAACAAACATGCGTAAATGTGAAATATCAGGCTTATATCCAGTTACCAACTGATACGCATGATACTGATTGGCTAGTAGTGGGTCAAAAAAAAATAAGTAAAGTTGCATGTAATATTGCATAACCCTATATAGACTTAGGTTAATTGGTGCGCATAGCCAATTTCTTAGATACCATCTATATTCTTTTGATGAGAACTTTTACGAGACTATTTTATATATATACAACGGGTATAGGAAACTCTACATTGATCTCAATATATATGCAATAATAATTAATCAAATCCTTATGATGTAAATTCTCCAGCATTCCAAGTCATGTAGACTTGATGAGATAATTAGGGTGGTGAGCCCTTAAATGTATAACTAGTGCTAGGAGTGCAACTTTTCATGTGGACAATGATACGATATGCGTAGTGTCGAAACCAGAACCATAAAATACTCCAATGGCCCGCACTCTAGTTGTTTATGTCCATAAATATTACCTTGTATTCGTTGTAAGAATGGAATATTTTTGTATTAGCTTTAGGATGGTCTTATTCCTATCTTGGCTACGGATAAGGGTATACAAAAGTTTTAGGTATTCAAGATGCCATATTATGATGGTGGTATTACTTCTTGTGCTACAGAAGTCAATAGTTTTACACATTAATTTCTCTAATATATGTTCCTTTCATATCATTAGAGTTGATGTACATATATACCCATTTCCATTCTTATATTATGATTTCCAATTGATACAAATATCTTAACAAGGTTCCTATTAATATAGTGTTTTAATGACTATTAATCCTGTACCAACAAGAAAATGACAGTCCATCGTCTAACTATTTTGGTTGGAGGAGTAAATATTCGTCTATCTTTTATGATTGTGTGGGAGGTCCCACAAAAACACTCAAGTTCTCCTCGATACATTCCCACGTGGAACGGAGAATATTAAGAGTTTTATATTTGTAGTTTTGATGTATTTCTTTACATTTATAATAGTTAAATATTTGGTTTTTCATCAGCAAATGAAATTTAATACTTAAACAAATTCAAATAAACTTATGCTCAATCAATCTTAAATTAATCTGATATAGTGCATTTCCAACTTGTTCTTTTTTTATTTTTATATGAGCGATTATTAGCACATTTTTCTTCTTATATTGTCCATTTTCTTTTAGGTAGTAGTTGCATTTCTGCTCCAAGAATTGTAAAACCTTTTTCGACTCTTGTCATGACCCTTACCGTTTCCACAGTTTTGTCCATGGGTGTATAGATGTTACCTATGTGAAATTGTCTTTAACTCACTATCCTTGAAGTTGTTCCACTTTTAACACTTTCATTATTGACCACGAGAATTTTCTTTGTCCCAACATGTTTAGTGATATGAAACAACCTTGTTATATCTCTCAACCACTTACAATAGGTTGATGAATTTGTCTAAAGGTTATACTCTAGCTGACATTGGCTCATTAATATGATTACTGGTATATAAAAGGTGGAAATCTTCTATGAGTTTCTTGCCATGAAGATTGAGATTTATTTTGAGACACAATATTTTTTTGTTGAAATCAATCATTTACTTTTAATCGATTGAGTTTGATTTCACTGTATGATTAGTTTGGAAAGTACATGGTAATAAATACTCTTGATATTCCTTTTCAGGGCGTCTCACTATTCTTAGGGGATTCTAGTTAATGATATTCCCTATGAAGGTTGTGACTGATGCATCATCTCAAAAATCTCAAGATATTTACTTGTATTTTAATAGGTGATTTTTAGGTCAATATGTTTTGATGGGTCTACATATTTGCCTATCTTATGGTACTCAAGTTCTTTCGAGTCCAGGTGGTTGTAAATAATGAAGAATATGTGATTTTCTAAAATCATGGTGATAATTATTTATGTTATGTATAAAATTTCATTATCATAATATTATTGGATTTTTGCATTTTTAAATTTTGTTGATAGTCCT
This sequence comes from Silybum marianum, assembly GCA_036898165.1. Lineage (NCBI taxonomy): Eukaryota > Viridiplantae > Streptophyta > Magnoliopsida > Asterales > Asteraceae > Silybum > Silybum marianum. The sequence goes on from CM072534.1 coordinate 8,059,426, forward strand.
TTATCAATATTTCAATTTGTGAAAATAAATCACCCAATCTATTGGATTTCCAGGTTGTAGGAAATCATATGGATTTCTTAAGTCCCTACAAACCTTGGGTTATTTACACTCGTTTGACAAGATCCAATCAATATTTTGCGATCTATTTAATTTGAAAATACAATAATAGTTATATGCTTTTGTGTAACATCCGGAATTTTTAGAAAGTTAATTTATTTTTAGTGAAACCGTATTTTAAAAGTTTAATATTGGTTGAATTAATTTCGGGAATAATTTGACTAATTAAGGGGAGAGTTAGTATTGGAAATTATATTCTATAAAGATGGTTGATTGGAGCAACTTATATAATAATAATGACGAAGCCATTGAGAAAAATCGAGTTATATCTGATGCAAAATCGATGTCGTAGTTGATAAAAAAAAGTTGAATAGAAAACAATAAATAAAATAATTACTGCGTGTTATTTTAAGACTGAAATTTTTTCCTAGATTTTTTAAAAACATAAATGGAGTTTGAATAATTTGTGTAACTTTCCTTTATTTGGGGATTTTAATAGACGGAAATGATTATCCATTAATGAAATAGATCATTTTGCCCTTTTGCATTTATAAATTATTTAAATTGGTATTTTTAATAACCATTGAATTAGAGTACATCAATGTTTATTGGAAAATTAATTAAAATAACAATTTCGATCATGTGGTTTCACCTTTTAACCATTTTTTTTCAGGAGTTACGAAAATGTCACTCGGTCCGCACATAGCTAAGCGTAATCTGTTTTACACTTTCAACCAATCTCCACAATTTTCGGGTTAGCAATTGCGGATCTACCCTCTGACTTTAAAAGAAATCAATTACAACCCAGGTCTGCAATTTACGAACGTGCCTTTTGCGAACCAGACATGTGTTGGCCCCGGGTGAAACGCTAAGGTAGCGTTTGGTTCGCAGATTCTAGAGGAATCTGATGAAATTGGAATGTTTAATTCCATTTAACAAATTCATTTCCCTCGTTTGATTCATTCTTTTTCTAAGAAGGAATTTTCAAATTCCATTAAATTCCTCAAATAAGGGAATTAAACATTCATTAGCAATAAGATGATATTTCATGGAATGAAATCTAATTTCATAATCCCAAATATGACCTTTAACACTATTATGATAAAAATAGTTGCACACCTCATCCTCAACCTGAACTTCTGCCGACCACCATCGATCTGAATTACCGTCGACCACTGCTAATAAGAACCACCGCCAATCTGAACCACCGCCGACCACCGTCATCTGAAACACGGTCAAATTGCTTATTTTAATTAATTTTCCATGTTTATTAGGGTGTTATTCGGTTTTTCTTTTTTTTTACCCTTTTCTCCTTAATCTGATCCTCATATGTGGTCTACAATTGTCCCTTTGTTCCTTTAAAAATACAAAGTTCTCATTTGATCCTTCCTCTCTCTCTTTCTCTCTCTCTCTCTCTCTCTCTATATATATATATATATATATATAGAGAGAGAGAGAGAGGAAAGTTCAAATGTGAACCTATCTTTGATTGTGAACATGAGGACAGATCTCAGCCCTTGATCTGAGCCATATTCAAGCTGCTCTTTAAATGTGGCTTGAGGGTAATTCTGGCAATTTTTATTCAAGCTGCTCTTTGATGTCACTCCCGCTTATTTCTTTCTTCTCTGTTAATCGTCTTCTTCTATGTTAATCGTCTTCTTCTCTGTTAATCAAATTTTTCTCTGTTAATCGTCTTCTTCTCTGTTAATCGAATTCTTCTCTATTAATCAGATTCGTTGCTGTGAAGAACTTTATTAATTGGATTTGCGATTTCTGAAATTAAATTGTTGATTCCCTCTTTTCAATGGACTCTGTTTCTTCATCAGAAAATTCAATCGATTGTGATTCAGTTGAAAATTCTACTCTTTTTGTTGATCAAACATGTGATTTGTTCACTAATTGCGATTATGTTACATGTTTCGAGAATACAGACCGAGAATTTGGTTGTAATGTTGAAGATGCGTCGATCTATAGCTTATATTCAGACTGAATATGTAAATATAAATTATAAAAACACCAGATTGTAGTATATATTCAGTTTGAATATAAGCTAAAATTTGAAGTTTGTATAATCGTAGCTTATATTCAGACTGAATATAAGCTAAATTTGAAGTTTGTATAATCGTAGCTTATATTCAGACTGAATATGAACTACAATTATGTGTTTTTATAATAGTAACTTATATTCAGTCTGAATATAAGTTAAAATATGAACTTTGTATAATCGTAGCTTATATTCAGTCTGAATATAAACTAAATTTTGAAGTTTGTAAAATCGTAGCTTATATTCAGACTGAATATGAACTACAATTAAGTGTTTTTATAATAATAACTTATATTCAGTCTGAATATAAGCTAAGATTTGGGGGTTTTTATAAGCTACGATTATACAAAGTTCAAATTTTAGCTTATATTCAGACTGAATATAAGCACTAAGAGTCTTTATATTCAGACTGAATATAAACTACAATTATACAAACAACTAGTTGTAGCTTATATTCAGTCTGAATATAAGCTACGATTATACAAATTTCAAATTTTAGCTTATATTCAGACTGAATATATACTACAACTATTCACACACATAATTTTAGTTTATATTCAAACTGAATATATACTACAACTATTCAAACACATAATTTTAGCTTATATTCAGACTGAATTTAAGCTACAATTATACAAATCCATAATTATAGCTTATATTCAGACTGAATATAAACATGACATTGTGATATCACAATGTCATGCTTATATTCAGATTGAATATATACTACAACTATTCAAACACATAATTTTAGCTTATATTCAGACTGAATATAAGCTACAATTATACAAACCCATAATTGTAGCTTATATTCAGACTGAATATAAACATGACATTGTGATATCTCAATGTCATGCTTATATTTAGACTAAATATATACTACAACTATTCAAACACATAATTTTAGCTTATATTCAGACTGAATATAAGCTACAATTATATAAATCCATAATTGTAGCTTATATTCAGACTGAATATAAACATGACATTGTGATATCTCAATGTCATGCTTATATTCAGACTGAATATAGGTTACAATTATACAAACTCATAATTGTAGCTTATATTCAGACTGAATATAAACTACAAATATACAAACCCGAAATTATAGCTTATATTCAGTCTGAATATAAGCTACAATGGAACCAAAGGTTTTGAAAAGCAAGAATTCAAGAAAATGTGTTTCAAAGAAGCTTCCTGTGATAAAATGATGAACAATCATATTAAAGAGAAAAAAACATTTGAATAACCTTCTTACACTTTATCAAGAAAAAGAATCTGAATCGGAAAAGACTTGTGATTCAAAGGAGGAACAGAAAGCAAAAACAAACTTGTGCGAAAATTTATTTTGGGGAAGATGATGAAGAAATTTGGGGGCGGAAGTGAAATTTCTTTTGGGGAAGATGATGAAGAAATTTGGTGAAGATGATGAAGAAATTTGAGGAAGATGATGAAGAATTTTGGGAAAGAAGATGATGCCTGGTTCTTATTTAAATCGTCAGGTTGTATTTATGATTTAAGCCATGACCTGAGTTTTCCACTTATTTACAAAAATGCCACCGCGAATTTTATCCCTTATATTTTGATCTGATTTAAAATGGATGGTTGTGATTCATCCTCATGTTCACAATCAAAGATAGGTTCACATTTGAACCCACCCCTATATATATATATATATATATGGTTATGAAAATAAAGAGTAACATATCCATTTTCGACATAACTTGTTAAATAAAAAAACCAATTAGATAATTGTTTTTATTACTAACAAATCTATAGATTTTTCTAAAACATGATTCATTCAAATAAAAAAGGTAATATATATTTCTAAAAACCATTCAACCTTCCACTCCGATTGTGTTGAAACATTGTTAAAATAAAATAGTAAAGAATACTGAAATTTTTGTTCATTATTAATTGGAAAATTGTACTAAATGACTAATCTGTAATATTTATTGACGTTGATGACCATCTTTCTTCTATTTTTGCAAAAAATGTTAATAATTCCCGTAATATAAAATGTAATTCAAACAAGTAAGAATGTTTTTTGTATACTTCACTTCTCAACATAAGTTAAGATCTTCTGAACTTCTAGTCTTCAGACTTCTTGGCCCTTTTGAAACGATTATTCAGATCCTAACAAATGTCAACAAGTCCGCAATACAACTCCCTCGTACTTACGGACTTACCAAAACGATGTTGTTTTGGGCAAGTCCGCAAGTATTGTGGATATGGCCCAAAACGACATCGTTTGGTGGTTCGCTCGTTTAGATCTATCTCGGCTGCAAACTCAAAAACCTCCAAAATAACGTCGTTTTGGGCTATATCCGCAATACTTGCTGACTTGCCCAAAAACCCTCACAACTTAGTCGTTTTGGTAAGTCCATAAGTATGAGGAAGCTATATTGCGAACTTGTTGACATTTTTGTAAAAAATAGGAGAGAGATGATCATCTATATCAACCAAAATTACATATTGGTCATTTAAGACAATTTCCCTTATTAATTTTTACTTTGTAAAACTTAAAAATTAAAAATTAAATATAAAACATAAAACATAAAACAATATAATATATAATAAATATTATAATTAAAATCTAGTTTTTAAAAGCAGGGTGTCATTGATGACTTCACCAATGATGTTGTGTAATTATAATGGAGAATCAAAATCATCAATGATCTCACCATTCTTTATATAAATTTCTTCACATTTACTAAAACCATTTACAATCATAACATTACTAAAAACCATTTCAATTCAATTCAACATTTATTTGATTTATATTCAAATTTAATACAAATTTTGTTGATATTTTATAATAAAAAATGCATGTTTTAGAACATCATATAAATAAATAAATATATATAAAAAAGCATGGGTAGTTACAGAAGTAGTAGGTTGACATAGATTGAGGCGAAGACGTGTGCTTCAGAGACCCATTTATTTCCCCATTCTTTTCTTTTTATTTATTATTATTTTTTTTAATATAATTAATAAAACCAAAAAGTGCTTTTTTGACCACTTAAATTTCATCTGTCATGTGAAACACCGCAGACCATATTTTACAATCACCTCCCTTTAACTTTTCTCTATTTCCTACATTACCCCTTCCAGATACTTTCTTCACCATTTTACCACTTTTACTTTGGAAATTCATTCTTCTATTACATATTTGGATAACATTTTGGGAAAGTTACATTTTAATCATGTCCAGAAAGAAAAGAAAAACATTTTTTTAACGACAAAGAAATTACTTCTTCGGTCTTAAAATAAAAGTATAGAAGAATACATATAACTTTAAAAGAAAATAATTGTATGCATATAACTGTAAAATAAAATAATTGTTATAATTTAATGATCAATGGTACAGAGTAGTTAATCTTTTTATAAAGATAATATTTAATTGTAGACATCTATTTTCTAAATAAACTTATTTTCGAAAACAATGAAATATAAATGGAGTAAATTATGTTTTTCGTCTCTATGATCTGTTAAAAATTGTGGATTTCGTTCTTGTGATGTTGAAGTTTCGGTTTTTGTTTGCAATATATTTTTATTTTCGTCTCCAAGGTCACCACATTACTTTCAAGTATGAAGGACAAAAGTAAAATTAAATTTAAAACCATAGAAACGAAAAAAAAAAACAATGATCTTTAAATCATAAGAACTAAAAAGGTAAATAAATTATAAATTATACAAATAAAGATTATAATTTCAAAACCAATATAGAAATTTTCAACAAACCACAAAGACTAAAAACTTAATTTACTCACATAAATATATACATTTATTTTAAAATGAATAAAATTAAATATTATTTAATTTGGCTATACATTTAAGTATTTTATAGTTAGAAAATAATAATATTTATAATTTCTTTTAATAAATTGTGGGTTAAAAACCAGAAATAGAATAAATAAATATCAAGAGACCAAAAAAGAGTAATAACTCATCTTATTGCCCACTCTTAAAAGGTGATTGTTACTTTGAATATTTATACGGAAAAAAAAAAGAACAATCTAAGAAAAAAAAGGGAAATAAGAAAACCATCACTTTCTATTAACGGTCCTCACTTTTTCTAAACGTTTCACTATACCTCCCTTTCCCCCAACTATTTACATATATAGTCCCAGATAAATCAAAAGTGGCAAATTACACCCCTCAACTTCACGCTCAATCAACCACCACCGCAATTTTACTCGGCAACCAATCACCGCCACCACCCACCGTAACGGAATCACGATCTGACTCAAGTCGGACCACCATATCTCCGCCAGTAGCCGGTAAACGTGAGTTAACCTGATGGAAGCTCGGAATCAATATTTGTTCAGCCCATTCCTCTAGACTCGTTCTACCGAACCACAACCCGCCCAATATATTCTCGACCGCCGCCTCCTCGACCTCCATCGTAATTTTCTCGTCAACAATGGTCGAAAACGCGTTCTTAACGGTTTTCTCGATCTCACGACGAATATACCCAAAATTAGCCGGCTTAAAAACGACCGCACCATCGCTAGGCCCCACAAGATCGTGAGGCACCGACATAACCGCAAACCGTTGGTTCTCGTCTTCTTGGTCCATGGTCAGATTGCTCGAGTTGATCGAGCCATCGGTTCGATCGGTTCGATCTTCTTCATAGTCCATGGCTAGGTTAAGATCGAGTGAAAGATCCAACCCTGATTCTTTCCTCGGTCTCCGTGACCGATCTTTATCCGACAACCAGTTAGCCCTCCGTTTCAACCGTTTCTCGCCGACGGTTAGCCGTAACTGCCAATCGCGGCTCGCTATCGATCTCAACCGTTGCTCGTCGACCAGATGCTCGTCGACGTTAGCGGTCGACCAATTTCCGGTGAGTACAAACACGACGTTTCCGAGGCTAATTTCACGCCCGTGTGAATCGGTTAACCGGCCTCTTTCCATCGCTCGTTTTACGCTCCCACGAACCAACATATCGGCTTCATCGATGTCGGAAAGCACGATAACGGAAAACGGGTTTTTACGAACGGCTTCCACGATCCGATCCAAAACCGTTTTACCACGAAATCCCGTATCCGTTTCCGTTTCCACATCGTCACGCCTCGAACCGAGCCCGATCGTGATCGGATTGGCCCCACAAACGTGCTCGGCTAAAACCGACGCCATCTTCTTCTTCGCCACCCGATCGGGCCCCGCAAACACTAACCACAAGCTACCTCTCGAACCGGTGTCCACTTTGCATTGTGTTATGGTGGTGGCAATGGCGGATGCCGCCTCGGGCTGCCACCACGCCTTTTTCATTAACCCTTTAAGCAGCTTCTTGAAAGAGTCGGTATCCGCTGCATTTACGAATTTACCCTTAACGGGTTCGGAAGATATGCAGCCCAAAAGGTCCTTAACAGTCAAATCGTCGTTATCTTTTGGAACAACGGTTTCTAAAGGTTTTTTGGGTCCAAGAACGAGATCGGTTCGAACCGGGCTCCGTGGCGGCTCTAACGATCTCGTTGGTTGGTTGGTATTAAGATTCGATTTCGATTGTAAAGCCTCTTGAAGACTTCTTGGTTGGCTTTGTCGTAAAAGCATGTCCGGTTTGTACGTTCCGGTTAAAGGTACAACCATTGGAGCCACTCGATCTAATCTTGGAGATTGATTATAATTCGGATGATCTCGTAAACATTTATCACTCCATTTCTTCTGCAATTCTTGAATCCTATGTTTCAAAATCTGTTCTTGATCCTTAACCTATTAAAAAATTCCGAAAAGAAACAAACAAATTAAGAAAATAAAAACACGAAATAACACAAAATATTCCATCTTTTGATGTTGGTCTAACCTGCAATTGATCTTTTGGTTTTGCACTTTGAAGCCATTGAGGTAGATTGCTCTTAATCTCATCTGATGATTTCGATTCCTTTAGTTTTGCTAATTCTTGTTCATAATCACCGGAACATTTCGGACAGAAGGGTGTTTTCCGGCTAGGATCGAAATTCTCCGATAGACGTTTTTGCAGGGTTAATGGTGAAGATGAAAAGTTCTTCATTGGATTTAAAGAATCGACTGAACCACCATTTGTCCCCATCCTATAATAAATAAATAAATAAAAGTTGATAAATTTATGTACAAAATCTATTGAAACTGAATCAAATTAGAAAGATTTTGATGAAAAATTTACCTGTTGAAAACACCAGGAAGAGGTAATCTTGATGTAATTGGGACAGCTTGTAAATCCCAATCAGTTTCCATGGCTGGATGATAAACTTGACACCTTAAGTAAGTCTCACAAGTAGCTGTTCCAATCAGCCAAACTTTGCCGGAATCTGAACAGAATTTCGAAACTAATTTCGCCATCTCCGCCACCGATTCACGACCAACCGAAGAAACAATGGGTTGCTCAACCAGCCATTTGAGGTCAGCAAGATCGATTAAGACACCATCAGAATCCCCAATTTTTTTATCGATTAAATCACCCAATTCATGGATCTTGGTGGGCATTAACGATTTATCCGACATAGATTCAAACTCTTTTTCGATTGAAATCACTTCAACATTCTTCAATTGGGTTCCAAATTCACCCTTTTCGATTCGTCTCATGATCTCTTTTCGGATTGCTTCAGGTTCCAATTCCCCCACTAGAATCGGATTCTTTTTCTTGGGTTTTGTCATAATCTCAATAACCCTTTTCACATCATCATTCCTCTGATTCGCCTGTAACCTTGGATTCAGATAAAGATTTCTTGGAGACGACGACGTTTCATCGTTCTTTTGCTGTTGTTGCTGTAATCGTGGATTCAAATAAAGATTTATTGGAGTTGATGTTGAGATTGATGATGATGATGATAATACCGTTGTTGATTCATCGTTCTTTTGATGTAGTAACCGTGGATTCAAATACAAATTCCGGTTTACCGGCGTCGTTGTTGGCGACGGAGATGGCCGGAATCCGATCGGATTTTGATTATTTCCGCTATTATTATTATTACTACTCATCAAAGACTGTTCGATTGTGGCTTTAACAGCTGGGCTAGAAAAGCTAGCTTCACGCATGACTCGGCTCACACTCGGGTCATCAAGTATGGATATAATCAGCTGTTCAAGCTCAACCTTAACGGCTAAAAGCGGCTGCTGCTGTTGCTCCGGGCAGCCGCGCCGCTGATGAGCTTGCGCCCGCTTTAGAGCCGCCATCAAGGCGTTGGAAATCGGCGGCTCCGTGACGGCCGGAGATGACGTGGCGGTGGGGAGCCGTTCGAGAGCCACGCTGAAGCAGAGCTCAAGGGCTCGACACTGAAGAGGGTGGGAGGAATTCGGGTGGGACCGGATGCAAGCTTGCCGGAGGAAACCCGTCGGTGATGCAAGGAGGGTGGAAGCGACATGAAGCGGCGTCGTTTGGCCATGGTTCCGACGGCCGGCTTCTGCTATAGAGTGGTTCAAGACGGTGGCCGCCTCCGGCGTTAGGGTTTGCTGAATCGTACTCAATCCTGCCCTCATAATAATCTATATACGTTACAGAAATCAATCGAATTGAAATTGAAATTGAAATTGAATTCGAAGTGGGTTTTGGTATGAAATCAGAAATCTGAAGAGGGTACAAGTGATTAAAGTTGAAAGAAATTGGGATAAAATATGAATAGGAAAACAGAAACAGAAAAGAAAAAAAAAACCCAAATCTGAAATGGGAAAAGAAGAAAAAAAAAGAAAGAATTGGTTTGAAAAAGAGGGTATAAAAATTCAATGAAAAGAAGAGAATCAAGAAAGATGAGAAGGTTTGTTTTCACACAAAAAAAACTCACCATCATAATTTCTCTCCTCCATTCAAGAAGATGATGAAGATCTTTCTATCTATCTTTCTTTCTCTCTCTATATCTGTATATGTATGTATATATGTATGTATATATGTATGTATGTGTATGTATGTATAAGTGTATGTATGTATGTATGTAAAGATGAAAATAGAAACAAAAAGAGCTTTTTGGAAATAATAATTTTATTAATAAGTGGAGATGGTTACAGAGAAGAGATGGGTAAAATTTGAGTTTTTTGTTAGCAGAAGGAAAAAAGGAAGATGATGATGGTAATGTTTGTTTGTTTGTATTCAAAAGAGAGAGAGAGAGAAGGAAATTTATTATGGTTGAGTTGCAAGGGTTTCTGGAAAATAAATGCTCTCACTCTACACTCTACAACTTTTTTTTTTCTTTTTTTTTCCTTCTTCTCTTCTTCTCTTCTTTTCATTTTTTAATACTTCTATTATTATGGACATAATCCACTCATAGCCTTCCCTCATTATTCTAAGTATTTTTAAACCATTTTTTATAGATTTTTTTAAAATATACATTAAAATATTAAAAACAAATTATAGGGTGTTTGGACGAGCTTATTAACTTATAACTTATCGACTTTCTGTAAAAGTGCTTATTAAAATTTGATAATTAAAAAACTTAACTTCTTAAAAAATGACTTATCACCGGTTTGACACCGGATAAGTTGTTTTTCCCAAACACTCAAAATGACTTATTACCGGTGCCACACCGAAATAAGTCAATAAGTTGTTTTTGTAAGCTAAAACAAACATCCCCTAAATTCGATAAATGTTGATTGATTGTATATTTTATTAGAGTTTTATGATTTAGAATATTCTTTCGAATAGTTTCTCCATTTTAGAAAATTTCGAACCAAATGTATTATAATTCTATTACAATAAAAAAAAAAGTTTGTATGAAAACTAATTAATAAATATATTGAAAATTGTTAAGATAACATTTTTTTTATCATTGCTAGAGAGTTTTAGAGAATTTTATATGTTTGAAGTTTTATCAAGTTTTCACGTTATTTAGATAACAAGATAGATAATCTGTTGAAACAATATAAAGAGTAAAATCTATTTTTTTCTCTGTTTTCGAAATTTGGTTGAAGATTCTCTTTGTGTAAATATTTGTTATCGGACAATGTTATTGGCACTCGTTATGTACTAAAATTTATGTACTTTTATAGCATTGGAAATGTAAAAAGATGATTTTGATGTTGATGTGTATGCGGAGTAATTCATAGGTAGGGGGACTTGAGATCATGTGTGACCAACCTATTTTCGTGAGACCCGTGAGACTACTTTTTTACACTTGAAACATCACAACAAAACAATGTAAAGATAACCTTCACAATGTTTTTGTTGTGAATGTTCGAATTTTTTTTCTTTTCACAGTATTAATTTGAAAATTTAAGTGTAAAAATACAGTTTCATGGGTCCCACAAAAACATGTTGGTCTCATGTAAACCTAACCCTAGGTAACGGTGCCATTAGCAATAATACATAAAAGTATATTAGGAATTCATTGATAGAAGTGTCATTAGCCTCTCTTAATTAAACCAGCCACCAAATCATTGACCCGCTCGTTTAAAAAAATCATTTTTTTTAAAATGAAAATCATTTTTTTTAAGTCCGCTCTTTTTATTTGTTTTCAAAGTCTCTTCATGCCTTCAACATAGAACATAGATTTTAGGTTTTTTTTTCGGATAGTCGTGTTCTTCAACTGCAGATTGTTGTCTTCAGTGTTTAAGTTATGCATGATGTAGATGTTTTTTTTTGTTCATGCATTAACATTGTGTTACAGGGAGTGTTTTTTTGAATCTTGTGTTTCTGTAATTTATTTATGAATAATACGTGCGTGAAGTTTTTCTTTTTAAGTTTTCATTTTCCATGTTCGTGCATGAAAACAACAAACTGTTCATATATGAAATGGATTTATAAATATTCAAATTGTTCATACTATTGTTCATATGTGAACAACATAATATTATATTATTGTTCATAAGTGAACAATATATTATTATACTATTGTTCATAAGTGAAGATAACATATATACAAAAAATTGATATCCCCTAAATCGTGTTCCAATGATGAAGATATTTGTCCCACCAAGATTTCAGATACGAATCGTGCATCTCCCCTCAATCTTCATCCGACATTTCAGTGTTTGATATGTTTCATGATATAACTAACTAATTGATTTTACCCATTTCCCCTTGTTCACATATGAACTATATACATGGGCACGTTTCACTTTTAATTTATTTATTTTTTGAAAGAAGTCGATACTCCTGGTAATTTATAACAGAAAAAAGGTACACCTAACTGGCGAGGGACTCCCTCCCAATGAGCCTTTCCATCACAAGATAAGGACAGACCCTAATCAAGATGGAAAAGTTCTCTAAAATAACACACCAAAATTCCCATACATTATATACCATAAGGCAAGAAGCCAAAAAAGACATAAATGAATGGAAGTCCACATCATGGTAAAGATAATTTGACACCTCCTCTTCTCGTCCAAATCACCCCAACGGAATTGCATGGTTAAAGTGTCCAAACTTTTCTCCATACTTCAATCTTGGTCGTGAATTTCCTCCCTTTGATCACTAATTTGCGCCATCCAAAGAGCCACAATATGACAACAGACTTGATTTCTGTTATGTGTTGGTCAACTGAGCGCTTTCTATCCTTGAACAATCTTCTATTCCTCTCATGCCAAATATGGTAGATAGGCGCCCCAAACGTTAACTCACTTTTAACTTTTTATTAAAAATAAATTTATTTACCATGAACCGTTGATTGATAAAATGGATGTTGAGATTGGTTAACATAATTAGCACTAATGGGTTTGTTAACAAAAGAAGCGGAACCTATATATATATACACACATATATATCATAAGATTTGCTTATGAATCTTAAGTTGATTCAAAATCCCGGTTATACGTTGGAAATTGATTCACATACAAGTTATGAATAAGATTCAAATGTGAATCTATATTAGAATTCACATTAGAATCTATGTTAGAATTTACATGTGCACATATAAACCAATGTAGACTTAATTATCACAGTCGGACAATGGTTTGTTGGTATCTTTTGTGTTTGGTTACATTTGTAACGAGTAATGAAGAAGATTGATGTTCGTATTCACATACAAGATTGTAATTAAATGGCGTGAGGCATAGCATGGCGGCGAGGCTAAGCCTCAAGCCTTAGGAGCCACGTCGAAGTCATGACGTTTTCAAGGCGTTGCTTATGGCATCAAATTTCTAATTCATATACAATATTTTATATAAAAACACATGTTTCGTATTTATACCCAACGAGTCAATAGTAATAAGAAAGTTAAGTTAGGCTATATATTATACTAGCAAATAACAATTAAAAACGTAAAGAAATCAAATATCGAATTACGAAAACTGCGCTAATATGATCTCTAGATTGTAAAATCGTCAATGATTTGAAGGTGAAAAACTAATTAAAAAAATCCATGATTACTAATATTAAAAAAGTATTATGGAAAAAAATATTATAGAAAAAAATATTATAGAAAAAAATAACGATATTTGATTCTTTTTTCCTAATAATTTTCTTAATTACATAAAATTTATTGCCGATCAAAACTATAATCTAGTGGTTGACATAGTTTCTCTATTTCTCAACATTTTTGTGTTTCTGATTTGAACCTAACATTATATGTAAAGATTCTGGTGAAAAAATAGACTAAATGTTGAAAACATGAAATCACGGAAAAAGAAGAATGAAAAGTATAACAACATAAATGTCAAATTAAAAACGAATACAAATTTTTGATTGATATTAAAAGGGTTCTTACAATTAATAATAACAATAACATAATATGTAAAAATTAAATAAATCAACGCAAAATAACCAACCTAACGCTGTGTTTTGAGTCAACATGAGAAGTATGGTAAAATTAGGGGACGTCTTTAAGCTTCCATTAGCTTTGCCAAAATGGTGAGCTCCTGTACTTCGTTTTCAATTTTGGTTACAATACAATTTGAAATAAAATGTAAATATAACTTAATCTATTACAATATTATACGAAAACGACACGTGGGCCACAATTAAAAAACTACAACCAGAACCAATAAAATAAATCACAACCAAAAAGTTCTAAATTCTAGGGTTTGTCATATCAAAATGCTAATAAACATAAAATGAATCGGCCAAAACCGAGACTAAATGAAAAAAAGGGGTAAATCCCATAATCCCATGTAAGACCTACAAATCGGCCGTAGGGTATTGATGCACGACTCTATCACTATTAAAATCGGCAACCATGCAACGAGCCAACGAACACGACGACGACCCAACAGTCACCCAAGTTGGCAACCGAAGCACATAATGTGGATGTTAGGGTGCACGCGTGTAGACCAACAACTTGGGCACATGGCCTTAGTGGCGACCACACAGGCATGGTGAGGGGGTCTTATTTTGTTCCAAAATTGTTCAATGAATGTCAATGTAACACCCGTATTTGTAGTAAATATAATTGTTGGCTTTCTTAGGCTATTTTCGACGTTCACTGCTAATTCTTTGGTGTTCGATTGCGTATAATTGTCGTGGTATGTATTAGGGTCAATAGGCGTATAAAAACGAAGGATTTCAGGCTCTCTTGAGGTCCATACAACCTGTCACGATTACGCGTTAGGCCTCCTCAAGCACTGGACATCAAAAGAAGGCTCACGGGGAAGGACAAAAGGTTGGGCGACCTTAGCTACTACCTTAGTTGCGCCACATGTCACACCGTGTTCTTGGTCTATTTTTTTCTAAAAAAGTTTGGTCCTGTTTATCTCATACTATCATATTAATTTTTGGGTATTCTTGGAATATATATGAAGCATGATGGAACATTTAGGAAAAGATTTAGCTTGGTGATTCCAAGTTCTTTTTATGGGGAGATGCTTGAAGGATTTGAGGTAAGATTTAGGTTCAAATGTATAATCACAAAGTGATTCTATATTTCATGTTTAAACAATGTACATAAGCAATGAATAAATAGGGTACAAGGGGGAAAACTATAGACAATATCTCATAGAAATATGGCTAATCTATACAATAATAGATTACGATAAATATGGAATATAGAATCAATATAATAAATGGGTGATAATAAACCCCCCCCCCCCCCCCCCGGGAAACTCAAGTACGTTAGCAAACTTGAAGTTTGGATAGTAAGGGTATGAAGGACGGCGAACTGGGTGATTTGGTGAAGATATCCGCAACTTGATCTTTAGTTGAAACATGAACGACTCTAAGCAGACCAACTTCAACCCAGTCACGGACAAATTAGTAATCAAGATGAATGTGCTTGGATCGAGAGCCAACAATCGGGTTGGCAGTCATGAATGTAGCGCCAACATTGTCACACAGAAGAAGTGACAGGGAAGACACAAGGACACCGAGTTCTTTAAGACGCTGTTGAAGCCAAATAAGTTCAGCAGTAGTGTAGGCTAAGACGCAAAATTTAGCCTTAGTGTTGGTATGTGCAACAACATGCTGTTTGCGTGATGTCCAATTAATCAAGTTAGGCCCAAGGAAGATGGCAAATCAATATTGTGACCGACAATCATCAGGATCAGACATCCAACCTGCATCCGAATAAGCGCAAAATTGGGTCTGGGAGCTGGCGCGAAGAAGAAGCCCATGATTAATAGTGCCTTTGAGGTATCGTAGAATATGTTTAGCAGCATGCCAATGATCATGGCTGGGGGAGTGCATAAACTGACAAACTCGATTAACAGCAAAATCAATTTTAGGACGAGTGATTGTCGCGTATTGTAGTTCCCCGACGACTTGACGATACAGACGAGCATCATGAAATGGGGGGCCGTTTTTTTGAAGTTTGCAACTGGATTCAGCGGGTGTAGGTAGAGGTTTTGCGTCAAGCTTATTACATCGTCTGAGAATGTCCTAGATGTACTTGGATTGGGACAAGAACAAGCAGAGGTAAGATGTTGTACTTCCACCCATAGGAAAAAATGTAATTTGCCCAAATCTTTCAAGGCGAACTTTTGATTGAGTTGGCTAATAAATCAAGAGATGAACGCTGGATCGTTTCCTATAATGATGATGTCATCTACATAAACCAGGAGATAAATAGTTACAGTAGATGAGTGATGAACAAACAGAGAGGTGTAGGAATACAGGCGCATAAGTTATTGGCAATAAGGAAGGTCTTGAGCTTTGTAAACATGCTCGGAGAATTTGCTTGAGTCCGTACAATGATTTGTTGAGTTTGCATACATGGACAAGGAACTGAGAGTCAATTAAGCCTTTTGGTTGTTCCATGTAAACTGTTTCTTGAAGGTCGCCATTGAGGAAAACATTGTTGATGTCTAATTGTTGAACATGACACCTCTTTGACAGAGCAAGACATAGAACAAGGCACATAGTGGTTTGTTTAACCACCAGATTGAAAGTGTCAAAGTAATTGACATCCTCTTCTTGTTGGAAGCCTTTTGCAAGGAGGTGGGCTTTGTACTGAATTAACCTATCGACGTGTTGCTTGATCCTGTAATACAAGCAACAAGATTAGTATCGTGAGGACGAGGGACAAATGACCAAGTGTTATTTTGGATTAAGGCATTGTATTCAGTCTGCATAGCCTATTTCCAACAAGGATGTATGCTGGCATGATGGTATATGGTGGGTTCAGATAACGAGGGAGTAAAGGGAGAAGTAATATAGTGGTTGGTGGCGCTGAAGGTTTTGGGTTTGAGATTGTTCGTTTGGGCTCCAGTTGTCTTAGGGTGTGTGTTGGTGGTCGATGGTCGGAAGAAGGATGGAACGGTCGGTTGAGAGTTAGAGGAAGGTGATGAAGGAGGAGGTGCTTGGAGAGGATAATTGTGGGTGGGTGGTGGTGGAACGGTTGGTTGAGAGTCTTCATGAAAGTCTTCTTCATACTTTTTATATAAAGATATAAAAACAGCAGACAAGGATTGAGTGGATTGAGCAGGTGGCTAGAGGCGATATAGATCATTATCAACGACCCCCTGAAAGAGCGTTTTTCCCTGTAGATTTTTAAGAACAAAATGGTTAGGGTGAAATTCCATGTATGCTTTATTGTCACTGGTAATTTTAGCTAGAGACATTAAATAGGCTTTTGGTGAGTTTAGGAACAATGAGCATATTCCTTTAGTTTGATGGGGGTAGGCTTAGCAGACAAACTATTAGAGCCAAAATGCGAAATAAGTAATTGGTTACCATTACCATTAGAGAGTTTATCGTTCCCACGATATGTTACTGCGATGTTTAGTTTGTTCAGATTGGAGGTGAAAAGATCGGTAGCACCGGTGTTGAAGTACCCGGACGGATCCACAATTGTTTTTGGAGAGGTGTAGCGAGCCATTCGATCGTTAGATCGAGGAAAAGGTTGTCTGGCCCGGAAAATCATTGTGATTATTGTGATTGTACCAATTGATAGCTATATGACCCAATTTTTCACAAATTTGGCACTTAACACAGCGTCGATCAGTTGATCTGTTGTTGTCACGATTACGAGATGGTTGGTTCAATGAACGTTGATTGCGTTGGGAAGTGCGATTGAATGCTATGTTGGCCGAGGGAGCATCTACATATGGAATGGCTAGTATCACAGGTTGTGCTAGTGTCCAAGTTTCGAAGGCAATGCGTTCTTCTTCTTGGCGTAACAAACCAACTAGTTCATCGTTGTAGACATCGTCGGTCCGTTTCATAATAGCAGTAACAAAAGGTCCATAAGAGCTGTCGAGACCATTGAGTATGTGAATTATTAGATCCTCATTCAAGATGGCATTAAGGTTTTTAGAGAGAGAATCAGCGATACTATGTTTTTGTTCAATATATTCCTGGATGGACAGAGACCCCTTCATGAGTGTTTGAAGTTGGTTTTTGAGAGCCATTCGGCGAGCCCTAGTTTACACTTGGAAGGTGATCGAGTATGGTCCATGCCTCATAGGCATTCATGACACGATAGACAAGGGCAAGAGATCGTTAGGTGAGAGTGGAACGAAGCCAGAGAAGAACAAACCTGTCACGTCGCCGCCAAGACATGAATATTGGGTTTGGTGGTAGTGTCGTAGTAGCGTCGGCCTTTTGTGGTTTGAACTCGGGCGGTGGATTATGGTGTTGGATGAAATCGTCTAGGTCAAAGACTTGTAAGGATGCTAGAACGGTGTTGCGCCACAGAGATTTACGGCAATCTAGTTTGATGTTGATCGGTGGTATTTGGAAGTTGAGATTTACGGTGGAACTCGCTGCCGTGAGAATGTGATTTTGAACAGCACCGCCGATGTTGGAAGATTTCTCGTTGGCCATTAGGTTAATTTTCTAATTGAGCTCTAATACCTATAATCACAAAGTGAGTGTATATTTCGTGAGTAAACTGTTGATCCAAACTTCTTTCAGTGATTTAAAATATGATTCCTCTATATACTTAGTGAAAATTCCAAGTCTATGTTACTGTTCATATTCAGCGATAGCATACACTGACTACAATCAGTGATCGCCGAAAATCAGGAACATCACCTAGTCTCTGAAGATCTGAAGAACAACAATCACACCAACGACCATTCAACGATAGTCGAAGACCTAGCTGAAGAAAGAGATGAACAACTCGTGATCTGAAGCGGTTCAGGGATATCAACGTCTATCTTACAAAAGTGTGAGATCTTGCATAAAGCCTCAGTGATACCTAAAGACTTCATCCTTGAAGACTCAATATTAGTGATCAAGTAGGGGCCTACTCAGCAAGATCAAAGTTGATCTTATCCTCGATGCACAAATGGCAAACCCCCATGCCTTATCAAAAAGGACGTACGGACTGTCCCCTCTGGCCTTACCAACTCTGATTAGATTACTGTTCATATTCAGCCAAAAGCATGGTTGCTTTATGAACAAAGGACGAGTTTCCTATAGAAACTTGACACATGGCATGTACCTTCTGAGTTGCATTAAATGCAACGGGTATAAATAGATGAATACCTCTTCTTCATCTTCATGCATGCTTTATATCTCTTATTGAACCTTTGATCTTATTTCTTATCTTTCCTTATGCATCAATTACTTAGTGATTTCTCAAGTTGTATTAGAATAGGTTTAATACTTGTTCTTATTCCGCATACAACTGTAAATTTGTTTATTGATATAAACTCATTTAAAAACCCAAAAAGCTGCGTTTGTATTCAATCCCACATTTCTACAAACTGTTTATGTACTTATAAGCTCTTGTAAACTCCTTTGGGACCAACATAAACAACGTACATGAGCAATGGAATAAATAGGGTACAAGGAGGATACATATAGACAATATTTCCTAGGGATATGGCTAATCTATACCAACAATTGGTTATGATAAATATGGAATATAAAATCAACATAATAAATAGGGGATAATAAAATGTATTGTTTATTTTGGAAATCCTAGATCTTTGTTGGAGATGGCTTGAAGATGGTGAAATCTTCATTAATGGAAGCAAAACTTTGGGGTTTCAGATTTAGCTATTAGCAACGCATCAGTTCGGTTTATATATATATATATATGTTTCATTGAGGTAGGTTCATACGACAATAATATATATTTAAGAAAAATAAGAGAAATGACCAAATTACATACAAAATCACATGTGATTTTACATTAATGGCAAAAAAGTGGGATGACCCAATGACAACATGGCAAGGTCGAATGAATCACATATGATTTTGTACGTGACGTTAGTGTAAAATCACATGTGATTTGGTCATTCTCTAATTTTCTTAGATATGTACCATTCTCGTATGAACCCGACTCATGTTTCATATATATATATATACATACACACATATGTATATACCCACACATATATATATACATACCTATATAGGGGTTTAATCTTTTGAGAATCCCATTTTTTGTGAGAACTTGAGATCCATTCTTAGCCAATCAATTTAATTAAATTGTTATATAATTTAATTAATATAGAGGCTAATTCGGTAATTTTATAAAAATGATAACTAATATATTTGTAATATTTAATGCCATCATTACTTTCTCTCTCTCCTCAATCTAAATCCCTAGCCGTATTACCTTCTCCTAGAACGAACCCATCTTCAATGGAGACCAAGAAACTCATCCCTGTTTCGATGATGACCAACCCAACCACCACACCTTCATCTCCGCTTCAGATCTCTACGACGTCATCTCCGTCTTTTCGTCACCACAACGTCCAGATTCGTGAACGTCCATCCCCAGCAACGTCCATATTCGTGAACGTCCATTCCCAGCAACGTCTAGATTGGTGAACGTCCGTCCAGATTCATGAACGATCCCTAGATTCGTCGCCATGTCCGGTTACTGCTACAACCACCTTTCAGCCACCATAGATCGACGACCACTCATAGTACTCTTCTCCGAAACTGGAACCAAAGTCGTCGATTGTTGGGTTTTACTAGTGTTTCGATTTTTGGGTTTCACTTTTGTTTCATTCATTTTTATATATTTCGATTTATGGGTTTCACTTGTGTTTCAAATTTCTGAGTTCCAAAAGTGTGCACAATGTGATCACAATGTTTGAACACTACTGGTGGATCTAGATCTCGTGAACGACTGGTATTCTCGTGAATCCAGATGTTGTGCAAATTATGCACACTGTCATCCTACCGCATAACGTCATTTACAAAGTGTGCACACCATGCATAATGTATGGTGTATACATGATGGTGTTCATAAGTAATGGGGTGGCTAAACGGAGAAGGAGAGAGAGAGCGAGAGAGGAGAGATAAAATTTACAGAATACTTGTAATGCCCTTCTATTAATTTTATGGTTAAAAATTACCAAAATTACAAACTTCCTAAATTAATTGAATATATTGGCTGAAAATGGATCTCAAGTTCTCACAAAAGTTAGGGTTCCCAAAAGAAGGTCTCCCTATATATATACATATATATATATATATATATAGAGAGAGAGAGGTATAATGCATCCGTTCGGTTAATATATATCGTCTTCGCTGGTATTTTTATACAATGCATCAGTCCTTTCATTTATACATTATGTAACAACCCAAAAACTCAACAATCAACCATGCATATAACATTAAACCAAATCTAAGAATAAAGCTATAGTCTATTACATCTAATTATTTTGCAGCGGAAAATATCAAGTCCACGGCTGAGAATTATCTAATTAAGTAAACTCTCTACGACCTCCAAGCTCTTTCTATGATCGACTCAAAGATTCCCCTTGGCCTTAGTCGAGCTCTCTACTAATCCCTTACCTGAAAATGGATTTAATTTTGAAAAGCGAGGGTTAGACCAAAAGGTCTAGTGAATTTCCCAATAATACCACAGTTATAAAAAACCAATTCCAGTAATAAGAATTTTGTAAATAAAAATGACCAAGTAAACCAATAAGTGGATCATCTACATAGTTCGTAGAAAGCCAACATAAATCGCACAATTCCACATGTGTTGAGAAATTTAGGGTTCCACACAATTCCACATGTGAATACCTATATAAGGCCCCAAGTGGTGCCTATCCAATATACACTCAAAACGGATTCAAGTTATACAGATTATAACACCCAATAGATTTGCACTAACTCAAGGTACACTACTTACTAACGTACAATACCAAACAACCAAGCATATCATGATATACATAATCTACTACAATAGTTCAACCGCATTAGAAATTATGTAACACCCCTAAAAATGGAGAGAAAGTTAAAGTGAGTTTACAACATCTATAGGAATATTAAATGACAACCTAATAATCTATACAATCCAAATACAGATTAAGTTCGAGTGTCACTAAAATCCTCAAAATAATCTTCTATGCAACTCCATCTATACACACGAGGTGTACTCCAAAAAGGATGCCACTACCGGCATCTAGATTCTCTCATCCCATCAAGCCCCATCCGCTTGATCACCTGATATACATGTCATTTTAAGAAAAAGTGTTAGGCTTAAAGCCTAGTGAGAACAAACAGTTCAAAATATAGAAAAAAGCCATTTAAACTTCGAAAGCAGTAAATAAACATATAACCGAAAGCTTTTTCTCAAAACATCTCTTTTTCTTTACTTCTGCGATTTACACCTGAAAGTTATGGTTTACTTCTCTTGGGGGAAACTTCTACGGGAATGACCCGTCATCACATTAATCCTCACGAGTTCAATCCCAAACCGGGATCTATTACAAGTGCTCTCCCCAAGTACTTCTGACTATATGTGCCTATGGATCCATTACACTAGTCTAATATCTTAATACAAACTTTTCCAATGTATTAGCTTCTCTCCACAAATCTTTGTGAAGTATAACATCATGCTTCTAGGACCTTCCATCCAAAATTAGGTCAAAGAATCATTTAGGTTTATACATTGTTTTTCTTGTATTTAAAACTCATAAGAGTATTCCAAAACCGTTCTTGACTTCCATTTCATCATTTCAAAGAAAAACCCTAAATGATACATTTTGACCTAGTTTTACCAAAATCTTCCAAGTATAGAAATACTCATTTTAAACATCATATTAAGGTAAAATACTTCATTTTGACATGTAAAAAGTTTTAAAGGTAAGAATGAACTCACAAGCTAGAGTTTGACAAAACCCTAGAAATCTCTTAAGAAGGTGAAGATGGTGGAACTAGCTGAAAGGGTGAAGAACACCACCACTTGAAGCTTTTAAATCCCAAAGCTCTACTTGAATCCTCACTTAATGTAGCAATAAATGAGATGGAAAGAGGTAGGTGGAAGTTAAGAAACCCTAGAAATCGCCTCTGCTCCTTTGCTCTCAAAGCCAACACTGATATCTGAATAAATGAGAAAGAGGCTGAAAAATCGCACCTTATTGTGCTTTCTGGCCCTCACGGGCGATGTTGCCACTGTGATTGTGACATGGCAGCATCGCCTGTCACAATCGCCATCCATGTACCGAAACTAACACTGAAATGCCCAAAAATCAGACCAAGGGCGATACTTCCTTGGCGATATTGACATGGCACTCTCGCCATGTCACAATCGCCCTTCCTATACCGAAAGTGATCATCTGGGCGAGTCAAAGCATCCCTGCGATGCTGCCTTGGCGATGCTGCCATGGCACTATCGCCTGGCAGCATAGCCGGAGGTGTTCCGGTTGCGTTTTGCTCCGTTTTCGTTCGTTTTCTCCGATTCCAAAAGTAACCCATCTTAATGTACTTCTAATCCTTCCAAAATTTCCATAGATAGAAATATTATAAAACCAAAGTCATAAACATTTTAAATACGAAATTTCCGGGTGTTACAATCCTCCCACCCTTGGAATTAATTTCGTCCTCGAAATTTACAGATTAACCAAACAAACTCGGATATCTCCTTTTCATATCCTCTTCCGCTTCCCACGTAACATTTGAACCATGATGATGCTTCCATTCTACCTTAACCATGACGATTTCTTTATGACGGAGCCTTTTAGACTTTCTCTCCAAAATTGCTTCCGGTTCTTCCACACAACGACTATTGTCCACACGAATCTCTGTGAGAGGTATTACACTCTCTTCTTCCGCCAAACACCTCCTTAGATAGCAAATGTGGAACGTAGGGTGTATGCCGGCCACCTCGGGTGGTAATTCCAACCTATAAGCTTGACGCCCTACCCTTTCCAAAATTTTAAACGGTCCTAGGAAACGAGGACTAAGCTTCCCACGCTTCCCAAATCTTATGATGCCCTTCCATAGGGATACTTTGAGCATGACACGTTCCACTTGGAATTCCATAGGTCTTCTCTTTTTGTCGGCATAACTCTTTTGGCGGTCTTGTGCTGCTTTCAGTCGTTCACGTATAATTTTCACCTTGTCAGCCATCTCTTGTACAATCTCGGGTCCGGAGAATTGTTTCTCGCCCGCTTCTAACCAGCATACCGGTGTCCTACATTTCCGTCCATAAAGTGCCTCAAAAGGTGCCATCCCGATGCTAGAATGGTAACTGTTATTGTAGGAGAACTCTACCAAAGGTAGATGCGAATCCCAATTCCCACCGAAGTCTATAACACACGACCTAAGCATGTCCTCAAGAGTCTGAATAGTCCTTTCACTTTGACCATCCGTTTGGGGGTGGAATGCCGTACTTAAGTTTATCCTGGTGCCCAACCCCTCTTGTAATCCGTTCCAAAAGTGTGAAGTGAATCGACTATCACGACAGTCAAAGGCACACCATGCCTTGCAACTATCTCGTTCACATATAACTTAGCCAGTTTGTCAACTAGGCCGACTTCTCGCATTGCTAAAAAGTGAGCACTCTTCGTCAATCTATCCACCACTACCCATATGGTATCGTGACCTCTCAAGGTCTTTGGTAGCTTCATCACAAAGTCCATAGTGATATGTTCCCATTTCCATTCCGGAATTTCCAACGATTGAAGACTTCCATACGGCCGTTGGTGTTCCACCTTGACTTGCAAACAAGTCACACATCTCTCCACATAACTAGAAACATCCAACTTCATAACGGGCCACCAATAAGTTAACTTTAGGTCCCTATACATCTTGGTACTACCCGAATGTATCGAGTACTTAGACTTATGAGCATCCTCCAATAGTAGTTCTCAGTTGCCCCCAATCTTAGGCACCCAAACACGTCCTCGGAATAGTTTCAGACCACGACTATCTTCGGTTAGCATTAGGTGTTGCTTCACCATAACTTCATCTTTTAAGTTTTCCCCACGTAAAGCCTCCGCTTTAGCAGTCTTGACCCGATCGATCAAACTTAACACTATGTCAATTCTTGTGAGCACGGCCCGCGTCCCGCTACCATACTCCTTCCTACTTAAAGCATCCGCCACAACATTTGCTTTCCCCAGATGGTATAGCAACTCACAGTGATAGTCCTTGAGCAACTCTAGCCAACGTCGTTGCCTCATGTTTAGCTCCTTTTGATCGAAAATATGCTTTAAGCTCTTGTGATCGGTGTAGAGTGTACACTTAGTTCCGTAAAGATAATGTCGCCATAATTTCAAAGCAAATACCACCGCCGCCAATTCCAAGTCATGGGTTGGGTAATTCTTTTCATGTTCCTTAAGTTGCCTCGATGCATAAGCAATTACCTTTCCCCTTTGCATTAATACATACCCCAATCCCATCTTTGAAGCATCACTGTAAACCACAAAATCTGCTGATCCTTCCGGCAAGGATAGAATCGGCGCTTCACACAATTTCTTTTGAAGAGTACGAAAAGCCTCTTCTTGCTTGTTGGTCCAAACGAACTTCACGTTCTTCCTTGTCAGTGCTGTCAGAGAATATGCAATTTTTGAGAAGTCTTGAATAAACCTTCGATAATACCCCGCCAATCCTAAGAAGCTTCGGATCTCGGACGGGCTCTTAGGCGGCTCCCAGTTCATCATTGCTTCTATCTTTGATGGATTCACCTTCACTCCATCTCATGTAACGACATGCCCCAAAAACTGAACTTCTTTTAACCAAAAGTCGCATTTCGAGAATTTGGCGTAAAGCTTCTCCTTCCTTAACACTTCGAGAACTTCTCGGAGGTGTTGTTCATGGTCTAACTCATCCTTAGAGTAGACAAGGATATCGTCAATAAACACTATTACCGATCGATCTAGAAAGGGTCGACATACACGATTCATCAAATCCATAAATACCGTCGACGCGTTAGTCAACCCAAACGGCATTACTAGGAATTCATAATGCCCGTACCGCGTTCTAAACGCCGTCTTTGCTACACCATCCTCCTTTACTTTCACTAGGTGGTAGCCCGAATGTAAGTCGATCTTTGAGAAGCATCCTGCTCCTTGTAGTTGGTCAAAGAGGTCGTCGATTCTCGGGAGCGGGTACTTGTTTTTCATGGTTGCCTTATTCACCTCCCTATAGTCAATACACATCCGCATGGTGCCATCCTTCTTCTTCACAAATAAAACCGGAGCTCCCCACGGTGACGAGCTTGCCCTTACGAAACCCTTCTCAAGGAGATCTTGTAATTGCGTCATCATTTCTTGCATCTCGGACGGTGCCAACCGGTAAGGTGCTCTTTCAATCGGGGCGGCCCCCGGTACTAGATCTATTCGAAACTCCACTTGTCTATCGGGTGGCAAGCCGGGTAAATCTTCGGGAAACACATCTGGAAATTCATTAACAATACATACATCATCTAATTTCCTCTTCTCTAACTTCGCGTCTAAAACATAGGCTAAATATGACAAGCATCCCTTGGCTAAACACTTGCGCGTGCCTTTGCCAAGGTTAACAATGCAACTTCACCCTTCCTTCTTTCCCCGTAGACTAACACCATCCCACCATCCGATAACGGAATTCGAATCAACTTCTTGGAGCACAGAATCTCGGCTTGGTTCTTGGCCAACCAATCTATCCCAATTACCACATCAAACCCTCCTATTAGCATAGGCACAAGATCTATCCCAAACTTACTTCCTCCCATTTCTACCACACAATCCCTAAGGACATCTTGAACTAAAACTTGCTTACCATCGGCTATTTCAACCATTAAAGCATCTTCCATAGTACTAACAGGCACATGCAGATTTGGGTAGAAAGAAGTGGACACAAAAGAAAAAGTAGCACCAAAATCAAAAAGAACATGAGCGGGTACGGAGTTAACAAGGAACGTACCCGACACCACGTCCACCGATGCCTTTGCTTCATCCATCGTCATCTTGAAAGCTCTCCCCACCGCCTTCTGACCCCCACCAACCTTCACTTGAGAGTTCCCTGACTTCAGCTTCGGGTAATTGCTCCTGTAATGGCCCGGTTCCTTGCATTCAAAACACGTCATTGATTTGACCGGGCAATCACGAATCTGATGCCCACTCTTCCCACATCTATAACAATTACCCAAGACCGGGCTACAAGCTCCAACATGTTTGCTCTGGCATTTGGGGCACCAACTCGATTCCCTCCTAGAGTCGGTTCTTTTATTGTTGTTGTTGCTTAGGGTATTGAAATTTGATTTCTTGGGAGGCGCCACATGCCCTTCCCACTTCCTCTTTTCTCCAGCTCCCAACCTTTCTTCGTTACTCAAGCTAATAGCATCTTCCTTATGTTGGGCCTCTTTGATTGCCTCACGAAGAGTAGCAGGCTTAGAAGCCCGTACCCTATCCATCATATCCGCCTGTAACCCTTTGATGTAAGCCTTTATCCTCTCCTTCTCATTCGGGGCCACATGCCCAACCAAACTCAGTTTCTCAACAAATAACCGGGTGTACTCCCTCACGGTTTTGTTCCCTTTCTTGAGAGCCCGAAGCTCGTCAGCAATCCTGTCGATAGCCCTTTCATTGCAATATTCTTCCATGATCTTCACCTTAAACATCTCCCATGTGAGCATAGAGATGACCACGGACCCAAGAGTAACCGTGGTAACGTCCCACCATATTAGGGCCTCGCCCCGAAGCATTTGCGGAGCAAACTTAACCTTTTGCCTTTCTTCACAATCACTCGAGCTAAACGCTTGCTCGATTTCTCGCAACCATCGGATGCACTTTACAGGGTCATCCGAGGCAGAAAACTCGGGTGGTTTTGTACACATAAAGTCCTTGTATGAGAAACTTCTTCCTGCACGCCTCCCTTCAGTTGCAGGCGTCTCTTCAGTGACCAGTAAAGCCCCATTCCCGCCTGAACCTCCTACCACATTTTCCATAGTCGCTTCGTGCCTTTTCTGACTGGCCTCTCTTTCTTCAAACATCTTCAGCATCGTTTCATGCTGTTGAGCAAAAGCAGAATTCATTGCTTGGATCATACTGAGCCTAAGCTCATCCTGTGAGCCCGCTTGCACCATAAGATGCCCGATTCCGGGATTAAGGTTTACGGCCGGTAATTAGTCTATTCGGGGTGATGACCTCCTAGCAACAATAGGAATTAACGGTGGTTGAGTAGTTCCCCCTGCCACTTCCTGATTCGTGACACTGTTGGTTGTTCCATCAATTTCATTACGCGATCGGGTTCGCGTGTTCACCATCTTAGTCTGTCAAGATGATATACGAGAGTAAGACAAAACTAACATAAATACGTTTAACACGTTCACCAATCATTGTAACAATAGTAAAATAAGCATACTCAGAATACAATGCACCCAAAATAGCATTAGCTACGTGATATCTTGGATACATCATATACACAGAATTCCCATTACCAAAGTCACATTTTATGATTAGCGTATTTCCATCGACTCTAAAGCTCTCTTATCTCAAGAGTGTCTACCCATTCTCACAAAACGTCACTTAAAGTCTCAGCTTAAGTCCAGGCATCTTAGGTTCATACCTAGTTCACTTAAACTAGAGCTTTGATACCAACTTGTAACACCCCTAAAAATGGGAGTTAATTTAAACCAAATAAAATGCGGAATAGCTTCTACTTCATAAGACATCACCCATAAAGATGGGGAGAAAGTTAAAGTGAGTTTACAACATCTATAGCAATATTAAATGACAAGCTAATAATCTGTACAATCCAAATACAGATTAAGTTCGGGTGTCACTAAAATCCTCAAAATAATCTTCTATGCAACTCCATCTATACACACGAGGTGTACTCCAAAAAGGATGCCACTACCGGCATCTAGATTCACTCATCCCATCAAGCCCCATCCGCTTGATCACCTGATATACATGTCATTTAAAAAAAAAGTGTTAGGCTTAAAGCCTAATGAGAACAAACAGTTCAAAATATAAAAAAAGCCATTTAAACTTCGAAAGCAGTAAATAAACATATAACCGAAAGCTTTTTCTCAAAACATCTCTTTTTCTTTACTTCTGCGATTTACACCTGAAAGTTATGGTTTACTTCTCTTGGGGGAAACTTCTACGGGAATGACCCGTCATCACATTAATCCTCACGAGTTCAACCCCAAACCGGGATCTATTACAAGTGCCCTCCCCAAGTACTTCTGAATATATGTGCCTATGGATCCATTACACTAGTCTAATATCTTAATACAAACTTTTCCAATGTATTAGCTTCTCTCCACAAATCTTTGTGAAGTATAACATCATGCTTCTAGGACCTTCCATCCAAAATTAGGTCAAATAATCATTTAGGTTTATACATCGTTTTTCTTGTATTTAAAACTCATAAGAGTATTCCAAAACCGTTCTTGACTTCCATTTCATCATTTCAAAGAAAAACCCTAAATGATACATTTTGACCTAGTTTTACCAAAATCTTCCAAGTATAGAAATACTCATTTTAAACATCATATTAAGGTAAAATACTTCATTTTGACATGTATAAAGTTTTAAAGGTAAGAATGAACTCACAAGCTAGAGTTTGACAAAACCCTAGAAATCTCTTAAGAAGGTGAAGATGGTGGAACTAGCTGAAAGGGTGAAGAACACCACCACTTGAAGCTTTTAAATCCCAAAGCTATACTTGAATCCTCACTTAATGTAGCAATAAATGAGATGGAAAGAGGTATGTGGAAGTTAAGAAACCCTAGAAATCGCCTCTGCTCCTTTGCTCTCAAAGCCAACACTGATATCTGAATAAATGAGAAAGAGGCTGAAAAATCGCACCTTATTGTGCTTTCTGGCCCTCATGGGCGATGTTGCCACCGCGATTGTGACATGGCAGCATCGCCTGTCACAATCTCCATCCATGTACCGAAACTAACACTGAAATGCCCAAAAATCAGACCAAGGGTGATACTGCCTTGGCGATATTGACATGGCACTCTCGCCATGTCACAATCGCCCTTCCTGTACCGAAAGTGATCATCTGGTCGAGTCAAAGCATCCTGCGATGCTGCCTTGGCGATGCTGCCATGGCACTATCGCCTGGCAGCATAGCTGGGGGTGTTCCGGTTGCGTTTTGCTCCGTTTTCGTTCGTTTTCTCCGATTCCAAAAGTAACCCATCTTAATGTACTTCTAATCCTTCCAAAATTACCATAGATAGAAATATTATAAAACCAAAGTCATAAACTTTTTAAATACGAAATTTCCGGGTGTTACAAATTACCTTTGAATTGAAACAGTCAACATGATTTCAAGTATGGAAAACTTCATAACCAATGTAGTTTATAAAACCTTTACCAAAAATAAAGTTTAAAGTCAAGGGAACTCACCTGATGATGCCACACCTATCCCCAAGTCCAAATGGTTGAATTTCCCAAATCCCAAACCGAACGCCTAAATTCACCAAGACATAACGAGTGTTAACCCAAAGTATTACCCTCAAAAGTCTTCCTTTAAGGTCCTATGAAGAATCTCTAGAACGATGGCCTAAGCCTTGACTTGAGATGAAAAATGAAACAAACGAAATTGCACTACATCAATAGGTTACACGACTTTTACCGCGCCCTAGCCCGCAGGAAATCCCGCTGGACCTACTGTTAAGTGCAGTCCATCCCTGCTGCATGAAACAGCTCCGAAAACTGCAATCCATGAAACCAAAATTGTTTTTGTTGGGTCACCGATGATTTGGTGATGAACCTTCTCTATTATTTGTTTGATCTTTTACAGGGTCTTTTGAAGGTCTGAAATATGCTTCAAATATTGAAAAGTCAAAGACTATTCAATCAAGGGTTGTACATCAAAAAGTGGAATTTTGGATGTACCAACTAACTTCAATATTCAGATCATATTGCCAAAGTCAAGATTGGGTCACCAACATAGTGGGTCACCGATGGTACACTTTTAAGTGATCAAAGTATTGAGTCATCAATACAAGATGAGGTCATCAAGATAGTACCCATCCACCGACACTATGTATCTTGGTCACCGAAATTGCAGGTATATTTTCTAAGGCTGTGATATCAAGTCACAACTACAAGGGTGTACACTCTCAACACTTAGTGAGATTTGAAGTTCACTAAGTAATGTGTACACTTATCAATTCCATCCTTACAAGGTATCCACCGATGTGATACATAGTTTAATGTATCACTTAGCAATTTCAAAGAGATAAGTTATTGACTCACATCAAATGCAAGACACGTGAACAGCAAGAACTTGGGCATCAAGCCTTAAATAAAGACATTCTCTTTTATTCTTATAAAAGGAATATTTGTCTTTTAGCTAAAAGGTTTGATGGGACTTCACAGAGCATGAAGAAAAGAAGATAAAGTTATCTGACATTACGTGCTACAAAGAATGGTTCATCCATTATTCTAGTACAAAGGGAGTTGTCTCTTCCTTTGTCCAGCAGATACACTTCCAGCTAATGAAACCTTGACAACTGTCCATATGCATCCCATGCATGGGCACTATAAAAGGAGATGAAGTCTTTCCCAGAAATCTCACGTCTTCAACAAATCTTCTCTGAAAGTATTTGTTTGATTTCGTCAAAGTTGTGTGCGCTAACAGTCTTATTTTAACTTCATGTGTGTATAAGTTAATTACTGTTATTTAAGTTTGTTAGAATAGGTTGTCTATTCTTTTCCGCAACAAACTTCTGTGTGTAAATTTTTAATATTTATATTAAAAATTTTAAAAAGAGCAAAAATTGTGTGTTTGTATTCATCCCCCCCCCCCCCCTTCTACAAACTCTTACTAGCTTAGCCATCTCCCTTCCGGGACTAACAGTTTTCTACCACTCAAAAATCATAAATGAAGATTGGTAACATTCCCCAAATCATTCCCAAACATTTCTAATCAAGAATAGAATATTAAGCACAAAATCATTCTAACATGTTGCTTGGAAACTTAACAACTATGGAGTTCACCAACACAATTCTTCAAAAAATTGATAGCTCCAAGAGGAAGCAATAAACTAAATCCCAAACTAAGAATATTTAAAGATGATCATTTGATTCATCAATTCCTTAATCCCATTTCCAAAACTACTAACGGTTTGGATCCTAGAATAAACTTTGCCCCAAAATCAACAATAAAGAAGTTAATGCAAGAGAGAAGGAGCTTATACCTAAAAATTATCCAATCCAAATGATCCTTTCCACAAGGATTAAGAATCTCTTAGCTCTCTATTCCTCCTTTGCTTGTTCCTCATGTCACACACACACACACACACACACACACACACACTTTCACACATCAATTTCTGAAATGTGAAGGAGAATTGAGGAAATCCTTCTCCTCTTCCATATATATACCATGGGCTTAGAGCCCAAAATACCATAAGCCCAAAAATTAAGGTTTAAGGCCCAAGATTAAATAGTTTAAGATCTTGGGTTATTACATATTATTTCATACATGAATACGAAACACCCATCTTCTGTCATCTTCACGACCTTAATGCCTCAAACTGATTCCATATTTCATGTTACTCATTTCCTTTTATCCTCATACATGTTGCTACCAAGAAAGCTTTAAAACATAAACTTGGATGCTTAACATACTTTAATTTCACTAAAAGCACTCTTTAAACACAATAACCTCCTGGTTACCCACTGATTTGGAGCATTTAACTGTCAAGAATCGTTTCACCTTTCTCTTTCATTTTCTTTTCCATTTAAACATATTGCATTTATTTTCTGTTAGGTTCTTATATTATTTTTATGGCACATAGAGTTCAGGTTTTAAGGACCTTGCATTTTTCTTATCGTTAATTTAAAGTGTTGTAAAACTAGTTTGCATGAAATTCAAAAACAAAAGGGTAAATGTCATGCAAGATAATTGTAAGATCCAACCTCAAACAATCAATTTATTATATTAGTTAGATTTATTTAATTAATAGGTAATTGGTGTATTATTTTTTTGATTAATTATAATTTAAACATTATTTTCTTAACAATTATCAATCAAATATATGGTTTCCTTAATTATCTCAACAAAATTGATTTTTGAGATTATCATTTCATGTATTCTTTTTTATGAAGATTTCGATTCCATTATTCAATGTAATATACAAAAATATTGATGTTTTGATTATAGTTGCTCGAAAAAAGTAGATTTTTTTTATAAAGGCGATACAGAAAGGGTGAAAACAGAGAAGCATCAAGCCGATGAAACAATGTCGATCAGTTCAGATGAAGTTTTAGAGACTGATATGAGTATTCAGATATGGGAGAATCTAGAGGATTTTGATAATGGTGTTTCATCATACAAGCTAGTGGAAAACACAGTTAATGATGTTCATGAAGTAGAAATTGGTTTGTACAAGGATGATGTATAAGATGGTAAAGACGAGCCAACATGTTACTTACCAAATGTTGATATACAAGATACATATATGCAATATGAGCAAGGAAGAGGTATGTTTTTCATGTTTTGGGTATTGAGTTTTTCACTATTTTATGTATCTATTAATGAATAAATTAGTTTCATGTTGTTGTTGATTAATTTATCAATCTAATTTTCCCTTAGAGGAGAGGACTTTTGGTGGTTTCAATGTGATAAACTTTGGTAACTATTATAATTGAAACCGTATGTTTGTAATCAACGTATGAAGTATGGAAGTGAAGTCTTTCTTATACGATATGCTTGGTGATAAGGTGTTTGTGTTTAAGAATGATTACTATAGTTTGAGACATTTTACAATCAATTACAAGTTTTTATTTTGTATATATTCATGATCATAGGAGTTAATGTAGTTGTTCAATATAATAGGTATGACACAAGTTTCGCTTCTATAAGAATAGGATGTGTGTTGTTGTAACTGTAGGCGTGCAGTATGGTATTGAAATAATTGTTATACGAGGTATTGTTTTTTTTTAGTTGATTACGTTGATGATCATATAGAATTGGAGAGTTTAATAATATGTTTACATGTCAAGAAAACGTAGGAAATGATCAATTAGATGTTAATTCTTTCACCATCTCATCCCGATGGAACTAGGTGGTGGAGTCCCACGGTTGATAAATCCTTGCAACTCACTATCGATAATGTTTATAGTTTTCTAGATATAGCTGCACCGATAAACCAGAAATATGTTGAGATCGTGGGATTTGAGATATGATGGTTGTCCCAAAAGATAAGCAATGATGGGTTAATGTAGAATAAATATTTTGTATGTATCCAATTTAGTTTTTCCTTTAAAGAAGTCATTCAATTCATTGAATCCTTGTAAATGTGAAAGAGAGCTTTGTAACTTGAAATTGAAGAGCACATGTGAAGTTCCAATTGTAGAAAAGAACAACACATTCAATGTTACGTGTTTGTAGATCAACACATTCATATGCTTTTGAGTTGTCTTGAAAAACCTAAAATTGAAATTCTCCGATGAGCTATTTATTCATGATGTTGGGACTTCAAATATTGGTGCCACATCGATGCACAAGCTTCATACATTTTTTTGGGGGCAGGGTGGGGGGGGTTATGATTACGGTGGTTCAACTGCCGTTTATTATCAAAATTATAAGAGAGACATGGGTCATGGGGATGCTAAGGTGTTGGTTGAGTTGCTGACCAAAAAGAGGGAGGCGAAGCCTAATTTATCTTTCAAGTAGAATTATGTTGGTAGTGAGCTACATACAACTTCTGGGGCTGATGAGATATCTGTTGATCCCAGTGTATCAAGTACAAAACAGAAAACGGATTAAAGCAATAATAATATAAATCAATTAAGAACAATAATGAAGAACTTCATAATTCATATATCTTACTTGTAGATTTGAATACAATGTAAGCACAAAATATCTATAGCTCTCTCTCTCTCTCAATATATATGAAGTACTCTCTAAAGAATGATCTAAGACCTCTATTTATACTAGAGAGTTTGAGTTGAATAAGGAATGTTTAGAGTTTAAGGTCAGCTAAAGTTGCCTTAATTACAAAAGCTTATCCATTCCTTATTTTACACTTTTGGCACAATCTTTCAAGGATTCTACAAAACTAGAAGTCCTAACAATATCTCAATTAAAATAATTTGAGTTTGGAGATGTCATTTCATATGATTACATTTCGTACAAACAAGTAAGTAGAATTTATATTTTCAAATGTATTTTAACTTTTTTTTATGTTGATATATTATTTTGTTTATGTATTGTTTCATAATCTTCACAGTGTTTGTTCCATTTACCACGACCAACAACCACATTTGCAACGTTATCATGGGTGCTATGTTGTTGGTCATGAAGATGTAATAAATTACATGTAGTTGGTAGAGGCATTTTTGAAAGCTCATTCGAAACCCCCTATGATGATACTTACTGACCAATGTTTTGTGATGAAGCAGGCTATTGCAATGGTGTTACCTGATGCAAAACACGGGGTATATATGTGGCACATATTGAGTAAAGTCCCCAAATAAGGTTAAAAAATTTGCATACTTGTTCCTATTTTTTATTACTTTAATATGTTTATGTGATTGTGAAATTTTCTATCCATTCCTTACACATTGTATTACTTTTTGCATTTAGTTATGAGCTTCTTATTGAAATGACATTTAAAAAATGGTTTTTAAAGTTGGTTTGGAGCATTCATATATTTTGTAACACCCTCAATTTTAGGAAAAAAAGACTAATTAAAACTTTCCAATAATACATCAATTAAAAGACAAATCCTTTTCTATAAATCAAAACATAAATAATCTCGAATAGAAAAACTACATTTAACATCAACAATAGGTATAACAAACCTTACATATAGGACAAGGTCAGATGTTACTAAAACTCAGTAAGAGTCGTTATCTCCAACATAAGGAAGATGTCCCTAGATAGCTAATTCCTTCACATACCTCTAACTAGCATCAACTCATCACAATGTCGCTAGTACCATTTCCCCATGGACCTTGCTAGACTTAGAATAAATCTATATTTTGCACCAAATCTTGAGCTTTCTTTGAAGAAACTTGAGATCTACAAGTAGATCTTCCACATCCTAACTCCAAAGCTTCCCAAAAGATGTTCGCCACCACAAAGAACCCAAAACCTTTCTCAAATACTTGAGAATCCTTCAATAACGTTTACTCTATTGATCTACTCTTGAAGAGCTTCAAAAATCGAGACCACTACAAAAAGAATCACTTAAAACAGCAGAAGGATAAGAGAGTTATGGTAAAATGAAGAAAAATCTCAAAATCTTGATTTTAAGCTGATATGAAGACTTGTGCGGCTTTTGCCCGCGAGTTAAAGCCGCGGGGAAAACCGCACACTCCAAAATTTTCACTAAACAGAGAATAGCATGGCATGGGTCGTGACCTAGGGCGTCGGGGCTCTGTTTTTTCGCGTTTCCACCCAATTCTGCACCTTAAAAGTTCCCACATAATCTATACATGAAACCTTATTAAAGTTCCATTTTAGTGGCTAAATGGTCGGTATATTGATTAGTGAAAGTCTATAAAATTAGGGTGTTACATCTTCCCAATTGAATTCGAGCATAGTTGGAGGATTCTCATTGATGAGTTTTCACCTCAAGAACACCCATGGATGAAGGATATGTACAACGTAAGATCTCAGTGGATCCCAACATATATTGTTAAAGATTTTCCTGTATGTTATCTCATGAAGACGATGTCCAAATCAGAGAGTGGAAACTCATTTTTCAATTACTTTTCCAAGAATAACATCAATCTTTTTCAATTTATGTTGGGTTTTGGATTTGTGTTGGATAAAAAATGTAGAGAACAACTGACGACTGGATTATCATACAAGGAAGAAGTTACCCCAATGGTTAATCCGTAGCAAGTTGGAGAGGCACACTCTTCTGTATTCTTTGAGGTGCAAACCAAGTTAGATCGTGCAACCTAGACATGGTTGATTAATAGTTTCACTACAAATGGGGAGTTTGATACATATGTCATTGAATATTTGGATAAAGGAGATGAAATAACATAGTATAAGGTACATTTTAATATATAAACACGCTTTAAAGGATCATTTTCTCTTTCTAAGTGTGATATTATAATATATCATAACATAAACTACCATAATGTATTATATTATGTTATTGTGGTATAACAAGCTTACACTATAATCATAATTCATCACCTTAAACCACACTATGTAAGTAATTATGTGATCGCATGATATAGTGTAGTGTATCACATTATATAAGTGAGTGACATATAAAAGTATAAATGCCATAAATAAATACCTCGATCTTTGAGTTTGAAGAAACCTTTGGATGTTCACTCCTTTCGATAGATATGTCCGCAACTTTGTCTTGTTGTATAGTATTATGCCTAGCAGTGGCCAACTTCCAAAACCTCCATTGTTTAGCTCTAAATAATCTTTTCGACGAAGGTAATCCATTATAAGTGAAACTTCGTGCTGATTTCTTACTTTATAATGGAAACTTCTTACATTCGATAATATTCACGTACAAGAACTTTTATAGAGTTAAAAGAAAGGTTAACATAAAATGGTATATTTATAAGTTGTAAGTACATAATATTTAAACTAGATACGTACTATCAAAAAGGTAACCTACCTGGAGTTTATTTACAGTTCCAGAGTGGTATCTCACTAATCGCTCGGACCCCCCCGGAAGGAGGCATTATTCGCCTTTCACCTAGAAGGTATCATTAATGTTTTCTTTTTTCAGTATTTCTTTGCTTGTCCTCAAGCAGTCGAAGAAATACTTACTCCAATCTGTTTTTGGATATGTTGGTTTCCTCTAAGATATAAACAAAAACACTAGGATTGAACTGCCCACATGAGTTGCATTAAGCCAATCTACTTAGAAACAACATAAGGAAGTTTATCTTGAATTAGAAATGATCAACTTCTGAATTTCCTACCTTCTTCATAACATTTGATATCCGGACACACTTCGGAGGAAATTAACATCTCCAAGCCATTTTAATGTTTTTTCTCTCCCAACAGGCTCTATCAAGTATATATATATACTCCTATGGGAGTTCCCCACATATCATTTATCATTTGGGGAGGCAAACTTATTGTTACTTGTCCCAATCGAAGCTCCATTATATATGTGTCAAGCATGTCCACTACATAGAAGACCAATTTGGACAAGATGTAAAAAGTCTTAATTTACAACAACTCCTCAAAACCCATTTCTTGAATATCCTGTTTTTGTACCTGGCTTAGAGATTGTATCGCGTCTCTGCGTAGTTCACACTCTTATTATGGAAGCTTACCTGCTTTTTATTTCTTTTATTAATACTTTTACCAACATCTTTTTTGTAAGCTTCCTTTTTTTGATATATCAACCCTTGCTTTGGACTGCTCTTTGTTTATCTTTTTCGTACATGTTGATGTAACAAACCGTGTAGCAAATCCTATTTCCTTTTCCGTTGTAGCATATTCTATTTCCTTTTCGTACAATCAAATTTCTCCTTTCTTTTGTTCCTTTTGAAGTTTGGCTTCTTGTTTTCCTTGAATAATTTACCACAACAATATGCTATGGTGACTGGAAGTCATCGTTTTTATCTTGCATGGGCAACCTGTTCCGTATTTGATTCACATACGTTGGAAAAATTAATGTTACTCCTTTTTGTAGTTGTAGCACAGTTGGATTATCTGCAAAACTAGAACAAATACGAGTTAGCAAACTAGTCGATGTATGTTAATTGAAAATTGTGTACAATACGTAACTTACTTACGTTTAACTTGACCCTTGTTTTTTTAAAGGTTGTTTTGTTTTCACCGATCTCCCATGGTTGGTTGTTTTTTCTTTCTCCCAGATTTGTTGTCTCCCAATAATTGTTCCAGATGCTTTGCACAATATACTGATGGAGGTTTAGAATGCCATCTTTATAATTATTATGTTTACCATTAATAACTATACCCATCATCCTTGTATGTTTTTACTTGATCCGTCCATTTCTTCATATTGTCTTGAACTATTAGCACCCATCAATTTTTTTCATTCCACCTGAAAGTTTGACAATTGTATTATAGAACACAATCAATTGCTTTTCATACATGAAATTACACGAATAATATCACACATTTAGAACCAATAATCGTTTGTAATAAATAATTACTAGACATTTGTTTTTGTGTGTCCGTGCAAGCATATGTGTGGATGTGTGCATGAGAAAGTATGTGACACTCACAAATCCATGTAGAGGCAGTTAACATCTTGGCATGTCATATTACAATCATAAAATGTTAGATTTATTCATCTTATATATCAAGTTTTGGTTGCCTGTACTAAAAAATGAGAAGAAATCATAGAAACATAATGACGCAATATTTCATTCTTTATGGTAACATAATGAGAACCCAAATTGTTTAAAGTCCACCTTGTTTAGTAGAGTGTGCAGACTATATGTGTGTGAAGCACATGTTGGGTTTTTATTAATAGTTTTTGACCCATGAGGAATAGTTAAAAATTCCAGTAATACTGAACCGATACAAGCTATATATAGTTCTGTATCTTAGGGTTTTGCATACAGAAGAGAAAGTGCAACAAATAGAAAAGTGAGAGAAAAGTTCAACTGAACTTTTTGGGCAAATGTTGTTACGCTGTTTCGTTAATTACCAGAGTTTGAACCATCGAATCGTCGTGAGTTTTGGATAATATCTTCACAACATCTTTATCTACATTAGGGGCTGTGGATATCGGTTTTTGTAGGTTCGAAAGGTACACTTTTTTGGTTCCCCAGATTCCTGTTTTTCTGGGTGATGTTTCTTCCTCTTTTCTTTTTAGTTTGCTTCCATACTTCTTGATGATTTGTTCCAAGAGCATGATGATTGTTGTTTGCCTCTAGTTTTATCTACAGAAGAGTTTTGTATTGCTTATTGGTGGTATTGGACTTCAAGCAGCTTAAAGGTCCCGTGGTTTTACTCTCGCCTTGAGAGGTTTCCATACTAAAATTCGTGTGTTACGAGTGTGACATTGTTTGTTGCTTATTTATGATTTGGGGGTTGATTATCATTTAATTTATTTGACCTTATTTGTTTATATCCCCATATGTTCATATAAGTCGGGATAGTTTTGGCCAACGAAGGTTTATTCCGCATTTGTCGTCAACGTTGTGATGCGTTTTTCGCATCAGAGTGGTATCAGAGCAATTGGTTATCATTTAGGGTTTGACTTATTTGAATGCTGAAAGCTAATACAAGTAGAATGATAAGTTTAAATGGTTCTAATTATCATGTTTGGAAAGGAAAGATGGAAGACCTTCTCTATGTGAAAGATGTTTATTTTCCTATCTTTTCAACCGACAAACCTAAAAATATAACAGATGAAGAATGGAATATTTTGCATAGAAAGGTTTGTTGGTATATTCGGCAATGGGCAGATGATAATGTTTTGAACCATATTAGTGGGGAGACTCATGTCGTACTTTGGGGAACAAGCTTGAGCAATTATATGCTCGAAAGACTAGGAATAATAAGTTGTTCTTGATTAAAAAGAGGATCCAACTTAAGTACCATGATGGAACTGCTATCACTAATCATTTGAATGCATTTTATAGAATTATTAGTCAACTTGTAGGAATGGGTATCAAGTTTGAAGAAGAAATTCAAGACTTTTGGATCCTTGGTATTCTACCAACTACGCACCCGATGGTGTTATTTCCATGGAATTGGATAAAGGCAATATTATAAATGAAGATATAAGAAGAAAGTCACAAGGTTCCTCTTTTCAATCAGATGTATTGGTTACTGAAAGGAGGGGAAGAAGTAAGAGTAAAGGTCGGAGTAATAAAGGTAACCATCAAGAGAATTCGATAGGAAAATCTGTTGATTGTAAATGCTACCATTGTGGTAGAAAAGGGCACACAATACGGTTTTTCAGACAATCGAATAAGGAGAAAAAAAGGCATCCACAACAACTAAAAGTACAATCCTAAGAAAGATGACGGTGGCAATGACAATGCTGAAGTTAATACCACCATTGAGGAGTTATTTCTTTGTTATGATGATGATATGGTCAACACAAGATGATTTGAGTTGGATTGTTGATAGTGGTGCTTCGTTCCATGTTACATCAAGAAGAGACTTTTATTCATCTTACACTCCAGGTGATTATGGTACTGTTAAGATGGGTAATAATTATCCATCAATGATTGTTGGAAATGGAGATGTCTGTCTGAAATTTGACACTGGATGGAGTTGGTTTTGTGTAATGTAAAACATGTACCATATAAGAGAGTTAATGTGATTTTTAGAGTCTTACTTGATGATGATGGCTATAACAACAACTTTGGTAATGATTTATGGAAACTCACTCGTGGTTCCTTGATCGTGGCAAGAGGTAAGAAATGTCTAAAGTTATATGTGACACATCTAAAGATCTCCAAAACCATTATTAATGTTGTGGAGAATTTGAAGTGACTGATTTGTGGCATAATGGACTTGGTCACATTAGTTTTGTCGAAGAGAAATGTTTTATCCGGGGCACGATGTTGATTTGAAGAAGTGTTCTCATTGTTTGTTAGGAAAGAAGACTCAAGTTACTTTCAAGAGTCAGTCTCCTTCTCAAAAGGAATATAATTGATTTTGTGCATTCCGATGTTTGTGGTCCTATGAAGACTGGGACACTTGGTGGCTGATCATATGTTGTCGCATTCATCGATGATCACTCGAGGAATGTATGTTTAAGTCTAAAGATCAAATATTGGACGTGTTTAAGCATTTTCATGCCTCAGTAGAGAGACAGACTGGGAAAAATCTCAAGTGTACTCAAACAAATAATGGAGATAAATATATTGGGCCATTTGAAGCTTATTATAGAGAATAAGGTATTCGACACCAAAAGACTCCTTTGAAGACACCGTAATTGAATGGATTAGCAGAGCGGATAAATAAAACATTGGTTAAATGAGTCAGATGTTTGCTCTCACATGTTGTGTTGCCCACTTCCTTTTAGGGTGAATCTTTGAATACAGTGGTATATGTTATTAGTCTAACCCCTTGTGTTCCTTTACATTTTAATGTTCCTGACAGGGTTTGGAGCGGCAAAGATGTTTCATACCGTCACTTATTGGTCTTTGGATGCTAGGCTTTTGTACACATTCCCAAAGATGAAAGTTAAAAGCTTGATGTGAAGAGTAGGCCGTGTGTGTTCCTTGGTTATGGCCTAGATGAGTTCGGCTACAGATTATATGATCCGGTTTAGAAGAAACTTGTTCGAAGTCGAGCTGTCATTTTCATGGAAAATCAAACTTGGAAAGCTGTTGAGAAGGAAGAGACCGTTCCTCAACATAATGATAATCTTACTGATTTGGATCCAGTTCCTCCAAAGCATGTTTAGACACATGATGGAGTGCCATTCAGAATAATGAACAAGATGACACTGACGATGTTGATGTTCGAGAGCAAATTGAGATGGATGCAGAAGTTTACCCAAAGTTACCAGTTCCAAGTATTGCATCATTTATCCCACTTAGGAGGTCTATGAGAGATCGTCATCCTTCTACATGATACTCTGCTGATGAGTATGTCTTACTCACTGATGAGGGAGAGCTTGAGTGTTATGCAGTGGCCATGGAAGATGAGCATAAGAAATAGTGGGTTAATGCCATGAAAGACAAAATGACTTCCTTGCATGAGAATAATATCTTTGAGTTGGTAAATTTGCCTAAAGGGAAAAGTTCTTTTGAGAACAAGTGGGTCTACAAAGTAATGACGGAACAACATACTTCACGACCCAGGTAAAAAGCTAGATTGGTGGTCAAAGGATTTAGTCCGGTCGTGAAGATGAGGTCTATCCGTCTAGTTCTTGGCTTAATAGCTAGCCTTGATATTGAGGTTGACCAAATGGATGTCAAGAGAATTTTCCTTCAAGGAAATCTACATGGAGCAACCTAAAGGCTTTAAGGTTAAAAGCAAAGAAGATTATGTGTGTAGGCTTCAAAAAAGTCTATATGGTTTGAAACAAGTTTCAAGATAGTGGTACAAGAAATTTGAGTTGGTTATAGGGAAGCATGGCTACCGAAAGATTGACTTTAGATCATCGCATTTTTTTTCATAGATTTCACCATTTTGTTGTTATACGTGGATGACATGTTGATTGTTGGCATGAATGAAGAAAGAATTGTCAAACTGATGCAGCAGTTGAGCGAGTCTTTTGCAATGAAAGACTTGGGGCCAACAAAACAGATTCTTGGAACATGGATCACCAGAAATAG
Organism: Silybum marianum; assembly: GCA_036898165.1. NCBI lineage: Eukaryota > Viridiplantae > Streptophyta > Magnoliopsida > Asterales > Asteraceae > Silybum > Silybum marianum. Next base: position 8,102,174 of record CM072534.1, read on the forward strand.
GGTTGCCAAAAAGCTTCACATGTTACAGGAGCAATACATTGAGAATGAGCTTTGCAGATTCAACATGGATAAAGCTATAGTAGTCAGCACGTCGCTAACTTACAACTTTAAGCTAACAGATAAAGATTGTCCATCTTCTAAGAAGGAGATTGAAGAGATGGATAAAGTTTCGTATGCATCGGCCGTTGGGAGTATAACGTATGTGATGGTGTATACCAAGCCTGATATAGCCCATGCAGTAGGTGTTGTTTGTCGATTTCTGTCAAATCCAGGTAAGAAGCATTGGGAAGCGTTAAATGGATTTTTTTGATATCTACGAGGTACTTCCAAATTGGGTATCACATTTGGGAATGAAAAGATAATGCTTGTTGAATATATTGATTATAATATGGCAAGAAATATAGACAATATGAGGTCCACTTTTAGATATTTGACGACCTTTAGCGCAGGGGGGGGGGGGAGGGGGGGGCAGTATCATGGAAATCAAGGCTGCAAAAATCTGTTGCCTTGTCTACAACTGAGGTTGAGTATATCGCGACAAGTGGAGCGTGCAAAGAAGTACTATGGCTGAATTTTTTTCTAAAGGAGCTTGGTCTCAAACAACAACACTCCATGGTTCTTTGTGATTGTGAAAATACCATTTTCTTGCGAATAATTCAACCTTTCAAAGAACAAAACATATCAAGATGAAGTATCATAGGAACCGAGAAGCACGTGAAGATGGATTGCTCGAAATTGATAAAGTTAATACCGATGATAATGGTTCTAAGATGTTGATATAGGGTTTAGCAAGGGAAAAGATCAAGGTATGTTGCTCGATCTTCGGGATGGCTTACTCTTCCTCATAGGCATACAAGGGCAGATTTGTTGGGTTTTATTTAATTATTTTTGGCCCATGTGTAATAGTTAAAAAGCCCAACAATAGTGACATGATACACGCTATATATAGTATTGTATCTTAGGGTTTTGCATAGAGAAGAGAAAGTCCAGAAAATACAAAAGTGAGAGAAAGGAGAGAAAAGTTTAACTGCATATTTAAGGCAAGTGCAACCGCACTGTTTCGTCAATTCACGGTGTGTGAACCGTTAGATCATCGTGATTTTTGTAGTATCTTCACCACATATTTATCTACATTCGGAACGATGGAGATCAGTTTTGGAGGTCCGAAAAGCTCCCTTTTCGGTTCGACGGATTTCTGTTTTTCTAGATGGTGTTTCTTCCTCTTTTCTTTTTGGTATGATTGTATACTTCTTGATGATTTGTTACAAGAGCATTGGTAGAAGTAGTGGACTACTGTTGCAAGGGATCAACATGGACATTGAAGGTGATATATTAGAACTTTAGCCCCCTACAATTTACATGAACACAACTATATGGAGTATGTGAATTTGGTTATACACAATTACCCAAAAAAAGTACAATGTGAATCACCAGCATATAAGTATTATGTGTATGATAATAACGCCATCTACCTGGATTATGTGTTCTTAACTGTTCCGTGTATTTCTTTTGATTGTCTTGAATTAGTTATCACATTTCCTTTTGTTTTTCATTCCACCCAAAAGTTTTGCAATTGTGTTATACCAATCAATTACTTTTCATAGATATACACATACACAGTTACACATCAATTAAGCAAAAGTTATATAAATTATGGTAAAACACAATTACACATCAATTAAGAAAAACTTATATAAATTAAGGTTACACACAATTACCCTCTCCGTTGAAGCAAACACGTGAACAAAAGAATAAGCACAAGTTATTTAAAATGAAAATCAATTGTGGCTTTGTCTTGTTAGTAATTCCATGTGAAACAAATAAAGGATGTGATTTAAAATCCACAAGAATGGGGGTGTTACCCCTATTAAGGTATCATAATCAACCAGATACTTGGGATACTACATTGTAGCAGATAATAAGATACATAATGTAGACAAACTAAGGTACTATCTATGTAGGGATGAAAACATTGATAAAATAAAGATACATCTTTTGTGTTAATAAAAACCAACAACAAAATGGAAGAAGTTTTGTTATATTCCACAATGTAAACCTACTAAATGTAACACAACGGAAACAAGCTGGAAATAGTGATAATATAATGTACCCAAACAGGGTACTATATGCAAAAATAATGGAAATAGTGATAGCATAAATATACATGTTTTGTGCCAATAAAACCCAAATAGATAATGAAAGATGTATGTGATAGGTTCCACAATGTAACACCTGCTAAATGTAACATAATGGACCACATAATAGGGTTACCACAATGTACCACATAATAGGTACCACAATGTAAACAAGCAGGGTACTATCTATAAAAGAAAACGTTGATAAATTAAAGACATGTTTTGTAATAATAAAAACCAACAACAAAATGGAAGAAGTCAATAAAAACCTACGTAATAGGTTCCACAATGTAACAACCACTAACTGTAACACAATGGACCATATACCAAATGTAACACAATGGAACATATATTAAATGTAACACGATGGACCATATAATAGAGATATGAGGATGTACCATAGACGAGGTTTCATATATAAGAAAAAACCTGAAACCCTTAAGAACGCATCAAAAACTCAAAATCCTTTGATTTTCATGGAGTATCATCATTTTCATCCAAAAAACGGAACCTATCATACTAGGATTTTAAGGTTGTGTTCATTCAGTGCCATCTTCAATTTCTACATCAACATCAATGTCTTCATTTGGTTTATTGGAGAAATAGATTTTTTTTCTAATTTTTATACTTAATATCTATTTTCCAGAATTCACGGGTTTATAAACATTCATCAAACAAATAATAAAATAGTGGAATCTTATTGTCGTTCATAGTGAAATCAAGAAAAATAAACGTTGATACCTGCTTCATCATCTTACATGACACTCAATTCTTATCGCGTCTAGGGTTTCTTTGATTCTAAACTTTCATCGGATTAGGTTTACGATCGACAAAACTAGTGTAGAATTTTGCACGAAATTAGTTGATATTGCTAGAATGATTAATAATTGGAACTGATATGCTAGCGTGATTCTCGGAGCGCGCCTAAAATAGATCATCATGAATTATAAATGACCTTTGTACCCTTATTACCTAACATTAAATATTAATTGGCCGTTTTTTTATTATATTAATAAATTAATATTTTCATGTATAGTCATTAATTATTAAAAATGTGTGGTTGAAATTGACTCTCACGATTATCACAAACAACCATCCCTTGAATTACCTCACACACACACACATAAGGTTCATACGAGGACGGTAACAATTTATGAGAATGCGAGGACAATCCTCAACCAATCATTTTGTACATGAAATTTTTTTCATGTACAAAATCATATGTGATTTTGTACTGGCTTAAAAAATGACGTGCGCGACTTTTGTTGCGGGAAAAGTCTCGGCTAATCGTATATGATTTTGTATATGAATCATATGTGATTGTCCAATAATTTACGATCAATTCAATCAATATTTTCTTTTTTAGAGGACAACTTTTTACATTTAAATTATGTATTAGATATACTAATACCTTACCTAACCCACATATATATATATAGGTTCATGCGAGGACAATATCTTTTTACGAGAACGCGAGGAGCTTTTTTCATGTACAAAATCATATGTGATTTTGTACTGGCTTAAAAAATGACGTGCGCGACTTTTGTTGCGGGAAAAGTCTCGGCTAATCATATATGATTTTGTATATGAATCATATGTGATTGTCCGATAATTTACGATCAATTCAATCAATATTTTCTTTTTTAGAGGACAACTTTTTACATTTAAATTATGTATTAGATATACTAATACCTTACCTAACCCACATATATATATATAGGTTCATGCGAGGACAGTATCTTTTTACCAGAACGCGAGGAGCTTTTTTCATGTACAAAATCACATTTGATTTTGTATGTGAATCAAAATCACTACATGAATCATATATGATTTTGTACATGAAAAAAAGATTCTCGCGTTCTCGTAAAAAGTTACATTCTCGTATGAACCTGCCCCTGTAGAAAGAGAGATTTATCTTGGAATACAAACACCTACAAGGTTAAAAACACGTGAAAATCAATATAATTCATGATTTTTTTTCATCAAATATTGTGATTTAAGATATTGTTTCACATGTGGTTGTTCTGATGTTCATAATTGAAAAAAATTACATGTGAAAAAAAAGTTTGTTCACTTTCACATTATGAAACAAATATTCATATGGTAAAACAAATACATGCGAAACTTTTACATTATAAAACAAATATATGTTAAACAATATCTTCAATCATAGCATTTGATGAAAACATCATGAAAAAAAATAATTTTTATATTGATTTTCACGAGTTTGTAACCTTAGAGGAGTTTGTCTTTAAAGATGTCTATATATATGTAGGGAAATCTCCAAAAACAAAAAAACTGAAGAACGCCCTAAGAGCGCTCCATTTGGACGTTATGCACAAATACATACTGGTAATTTGTAACATGTACAAGTGAATATGCACTTGTACATAGCATGCACTCGTGCGTAGAAAAATTCAACTTCAGTCGCTTGTACGCATTTATGCATATCGTCTATGCACGAATGCATATCATCGAGATGGAGGGCTCTCATAGTGTTTTTCAGTTTTCTCTTTTTTTTGAGGTTTTTCCCAAAAATGCAAAGTTCTCATTTGAACATTTGCCTATATATATATATATAGGAAGGTTCAAATGAGAACTTTGTAAATTTAAAGGAATAAAGAAACACCTTGTGGACCACATATGATGTGGGTCCCACATAATATTAAATCAGAAATGATTTAATATTATGTGCGACTCACATCATATGTGGTCCACAAAGTGTTTCTCTATTCCTTTAAAAAGGGGTGGTTCTCGTATGATCCCTCCTATATATATAGTAAGGTTCAAATGAGAACTTTGTAAATTTAAAGAAATAAAGGGAAACTTGTGGACTACATATGATGTGGGTCCCACATAATATTAAACCATTTTTGATTTAATATGATTTAATATTCAATCAGAAATGATTTAATATTATGTGGGACCCACATCATATGTGGTCCACAAATTGTTCTTTTAAAAAGAGGTGGTTCTCGTATGATCTCTCCCACATATATATATATATATATATATATATATATCACTACTAGAAAATTGAGTATTTTCAACGGAAAATGTAGTTGAAAATTTTCTACGAATTTTAGAGAGATTATTGACAAAACATAAATTTTCTACGAATTTCAACGAATTTTCGTTGAAGATCTCTCACAAAATTCATTTTCAACCAAAAACTTTTTGACAAGACATTTCGCTGAAAAAATTTTGGTTGAAAATGCATATATGTTTGTAAGAGATTTTCAACGGAAATTCGTTGAAAATTCGTAGAAAATTTATGTTCTGGCAATAATTCTCTAAAATCCGTAGAAAATTTTCAACGACATTTTCCGTTGGAAATTAATTTCCAATTTTCTAGCAGTGTATATATTTATAGGGGGGCCGTAAAGTCTATTTTAAACCACAAAAAAATAGTTGAAAAAATATATAAAATAAACTATATATATATATATATCTTATCTCGTTTTTTCTGTCATCTCTCCTATTTTCTTTCTCCCCTCTCATTTTTCTGTAATATACCCGTACACATAAATGACTATATACACATTGTGAATACTGTAGTTTGAACATTATTAAGGATATTTTACAATGTGTTTACAAAATGTGTGCATGATATGTTTGTTAAGACGGAGATAAAACAGAGAAGATGACAGAGAGAAATAAATAAATAAATATGACATTTCTTAAAAAATACATTAACAATTTATTTAATAAATACAATACTTATCCTTTTAATTATCTCGTTACTTAATAAAATTAATTATCTAAAATTAATAATTTAAAATAGATAATTTAAAAAAACAAATTCTCAAAGGATTAAGCTATATAAATATATATAATACGAACCAAAAATAAATATGACACTGTTATATATTTACTTTTAACATAAAAAGTTAGAAATATGTTCATAATGACGTAGAAAAGTGGAGGATGTAAAAGTATTTATAACTAGTATGTGCCACCACCACGTGTTGCGTGATGATAAAATTGTACTGTTAACAAATATGTAACTACGTTAAGTCAAAATGCAATGTATCATTGTATTTGACTGTTTTAAATTTGAATAGTTTTGGCAAACGTATACAATATTACGTATCATGATAGGAGTGTTTAATATTAATCTTTAAAATTTAGTTTATAAAGTTTGTTTTGTAACCTTATTTATTAAATTTAGTATGTGCCACCATGCGTTACGTGGTGACGAAATTATATTGTTAAGAAATACCTAACTATGTTATGTCGTTAAGATGAACCTAATTCATTATTTGACAACTAATAAATTGCAATGTATCATTGTATTTGACTGTTTTATATGTAAATTGTTTTGGCAAACGTACACAAGATAAAGTATCATGGTAGGGGTGTTTAAAATTAATTTGTTTTGTAACCTTATTTATAAAATGACATCAAACATGCATGTTTTAACTAATAACTTACGTAATAAATAATCACAAATTATCTAGAATTAAGAATCTGATCGACTATGTGAAATAAACTTGAAAAACAAAGAACATATTATAAAAGAATTAAAAATATCGTAGACTATTTTCAATATTTTGTGAAAACGGAGAACATGTAATTAGCAAACACCAAACAAACTTTTCTGTTCAATATTTCATGAAAATTGAATTTGTAACTAAAATTTACTTTTTAATCCATTTTGGATTAAAGTAAATCATAAATAGAAAATCATGTTAACTTTTTTGCAAATAGAGGGTTGGCCAAAATGACCCAATCCAAAAATTTGGAGGCTTAGCCAACATGAGCCAACAACATATGTTTATAGGATTAGCCAAGGGAATCCAACCCCATGAGTTAAAACAAACATACCACAACCTCCTCTCATATATCTACCATCAATTGTTAATCTTTCATCCCTCCATCAATGTGAGATACACAAAAATCTCAATGCAAGAAATACATAATACTCAATTTTTAGGGTGATATATCATTTCTCGTGGATCTTACTCTTATATATATATATATATATATATATATATATATATACAGACATAGATATCGACATTTTGTTCCTTCTTTCACAAACCTACCCACTGTATTCGAACACATCAATTTCTCATGGTAATTTTTTGTGCAATCTAAAGTTAGTCAAGTCTATTATAACAAAAAAAAAATTATTTTACTTATTCTTTTATATAAATTGATCTATATTGCAAAAATAAAGTAGGTCAAATTGATCCAAGCATATAAGTTGACACAAAAGCATTCACCACTTTATCCTTATACTCACTTCCTACTTACAAACTTTCATCTTCTCACCAATGTGGAATGATGGAACTCAACCACATTTCAAGATTTGAGAATTATCAAGTCATCATTTATGGTTATCTCCTCTTTTCTTATACTCACTTCCTACTTCCAAACTTGCATTTCCTCACCAATGTGGTATAATGAAACTCTACCACAATTCAAGATTTGATAATACTAAACTCTCATTATGCCACCTCATGTCTTGAGGTTGTTGTTTTTTATATATACTAGTGTGTGCCACCACGCGTTGCATGGTGACGAAATTATGTTAACAAATACGTAACTATGTTAAGTCGTTAAGATAATTGCTAAACTCTCATTATGCCACCTCAACGAAATTATACTGTTAACAAATACTAAACTCTCATTATGCCACCTCATTTCCCTATGTTGTTCTTTTAATATAATCATATGAGTAGTATTCACGCATTTATTCTTATATTCACTTTGTATTTTTAAACTCACATCTTCTCACTATTGTGGGATGATGAAACTCAACCACATAAAAGGGTAATTTTTTGTGTAATCTAAAATTAGTCAAGACTATTAGTTAACAAAAAAAAAACATTATTTTACTTATTTTTTTTATAAATTGATTTATTTTGCAAAAATAAAGTAGGCGAAATTGATCCAACCATATAAGTTGACACAAAAGCATTCACCCCTTTATCCATATACTTACTTTATATTTTTTAAGTTGCATCTTCTCACCAATGTGGAATGATGGAACTCAACCACATTTCAAGATATGAGAATTGTCAAGTCATCATCTATGGTTTATCCCCTCCTTTCTTATACTCACTTCCTACTTCCAAACTTGCATTTCCTCACCAATATTGGATGATAAAAATCTACAACAATTCAAAATTTGATAATACTAAACTCTTATTATGTCACCTCATATCTTAAGGTTGTTGTTTTTATATATATAAAGATAAAGATGATGTAATTAAAAAAATCTAAGAAAGGTATCAAAATTTATAAAGTAATTATAATTTTTAGAGGGAAAATATTAATTTAAAATTTTATATGCAACAATTCTTACACATTTCATTGAATAAGTGTGTTGATGTACATGTATATTTGTATTTATGCAAGGTCGAGAGATGATGAAAAAGATTGCTGAGGTGAAAAAGATCTAAATTAATTAAGACGATATGAAAGTCAATATATTGTATTTTGATTCTTTTGGGATGGTAGTACTCGTCATTAAATGCTTTAAAATCATGATACCTATGGCCTATGAATCTATTTTATGCGGTCTAACTGTTAGGTGTTGTTTTATAACAATCGTATTTAAAATTTAAGACAACTAAATGTTGGGTTAAGCACACGATAAACACACAATAAAGATGTGAAAAGTAAAACAAGAACACAAGGATTTACGTGGTTCACACGATTAAGGTGATCGTGCTAGTCCACGGCAAACTAGAGAGATTTTTCTTATTAGGCTTACTGCCATTACACACGCTTTCTGCTTTGTGTTTTCTCTTTTGACTTAGGGTTACATGGTTACAAAGAGATCTATTTATAGAGTACAATTAGGTTAAACTCCTATGTGGTTCGGGCCCAAATTCCGGAATACTTCCTTATCTAATATTTAGCCAAACCGTCAAATTGTCAGACTCCACAACTCAACAATCTCCCACTTGGAGGCTGAGCAACCAATCTGCTGCCATCCAAACATGTACTTTGTAAACCCCATCTCTCTCTCTAGTCCGCGCCTTCCCATCAAGCTTCTGGAAGGCCAATTGAAGCCATACATAGCTTCAACTTCTCTATCAACAGCAAGTAATTTGCTGATGGAGAATACTTTTCTAGAGGTCTTCTTTCTCAAGTGGATCTTCTGAGAATTAGAGTTTTTGTCTCTACCTCATTTGTAGCTTCATTTTCCGAACTCCCACTATCCTGTATGCTCCAACTTACTCTAGATTCTCAAGACTCATCTGAGCTCCCACTGCTTCCTAAACTCTCACCAGTTTCTGAAATACTGACTGGTCTTGCAATGTCTTTCTCTGAAATCTCATCATACACAACTTGATCTTTAACTTCTAGTTTCTTACTACTACTGGAGGCTGCTACAAACTCATCTTTGTAAAGAGCATTCTCGTTGAATGTTACGTCTATGCTTCTGATAACTCTTTTGATGTAGTTATCCCAAAAGCAATAGCCCATGTCATCCAACCCGTAGCCAATGAAAGTACACTTCTTTGCCTTTGGCTCAAGCTTGTCTCTATCTGCATTCTTGATTTTAATGTAAGAAACACAACCAAATACTTTTAAGTGTGTAAGGGATACCTTTCGACCTTGCCATTCCTCCTTTGGAATCTTGAACCCTATAGGACTTAAGGGTCTACGGTTGATTAGATAGTTTGTTGTGTTGACCGAATCTGCCGAGAACATCTTTGGCAGACCTGCATGTAATCTCATGCTCTTTGCCCTCTCATTCAGTGTCTTGTTCATCCTCTCAGCAACACCATTCTACTGAGGTGTCTCTGGAACTGTCTTTAGCATCCTGGTCCCATTTTCAGCACAGTAATCAACAAGTTCTCTACTGTTGTTTCCCCCCATTGTCTGATTTCAAACACTTGATCTTTTGATTTGTTTCATTCTCCACAACAGCTTTCCACTTCTTCAAGGTGCTGAAAGCTTCAAATTTATTTTTGAGAAAATAAATCCATACCTTCCTCGTGGAATCATCTATGAAAGTAACATAATATCGGGAACCTCCTATTGAAGAAACTGTCGTGGGTCCATAAACATCAGAATGGACCAACTCTAATTTCCAAACCTTGGATGGTTGTTCTGTCTTCGTAAATGTAACTCTCTTTTGTTTGCCAATGACACAAGGCTCACAAAAGTCAACTGTCACCTTCTCCAAGTCTGGAATTCTACCTTTGGAGGCAAGCATCTTCATTCCTTTCTCACTCATATCCCTAAGTCATTGGTGCCATAGACTAGAAACCCCTGTATCTTCAACAGCTGCATTTTCCTCACACTTCAACCATATATAAGGTTCCTTGTTTCTATCTACGAGCAATTACTAGATCCCCTTTGTTACCTTCCACTGGTGGTCACCAAAATCAACAAGGTGGCCTTCGTCATCTAGCTGCCCCATTGATATCAACATCCTCTTCAAACCTAGAATATACTTGACATCCTTCAATGTCCAATTCATACCTAAAGAAGTCTTGAGGACAACAACCTCAACACCTATGATATCAAGAATCTTATGATCGGCTAGCCTCACCTTCCCAATGTAATGCCTCAAATTCTGCATCACTTCTCTGCAATGACTAGCATGAAACAAGGCACCCGAATCCATAATCCAGGATTCAACTTGACATTCTACACAACAAATCAGGGCATCCTCAAAATATGCTGCCACATTCATCTTCTTCTTGCCTTTATCTGCTGAAGGTTTTGGGCACTGATTTCTGAAGTGTCCATTCTCTTTGCAATTCCAACAGGTAATGTCTTCCATGTTCTTAGACTGACCTCTCTTCCTTGACTTCGATCTTCCTCTATCGTTACCGCCTCTATTGGATTTTCCTCCTATGTCCTCTATAATCAATAGACTGCTGGAACATTTCCCTGCATTCTTCATGCGGATGTCCTCACCTAGAATCAAATCGCAAATGCCTTCAAAGCTAAGCTTTGTATTCCGTGATAAACTACTAACTGTTGTAACCGTTCCAGAACAACTCTCGGTCAGTGAAGATAATAGTAATAATGCCTACACTTCATCATCAAATGTAATATGAAGAAATGCTAACCTGGATAGTATCGAATTGAAACCATTTACGTGATCTGTCACCGACATTCCTTCCATCATATTTGTATTCACTAACTGTCTGATTAAGAACACCTTATTTACTAATGAGGTATTCTCGTACATGTTGGATAACGCCTTGATCAATCCAAACGTTATCTTCTCGTTGACAATGTTATATGCAACATTCTTCGCCAACAACAACTTCGCTACACCAACAGCCTGTCGATCCAATAGGTTCGAATCGTCCTGCTTCATTGCTTCAGGTTTCTTCTCAGAAAAGGGTTCGTGTAACTTCTTTTGATAGATATAATCTTCGATCTGCATCTTCCAAAATCCAAAATCGTGACCTTCAAACTTATCGATCTTAACCTTCCCATCTTCGGCCATGGCCAAAACAAAACTGCCTTCTGTTCGACATAGACTGTATGACCCCTGGAGCTTTAATTGACGATCCTACCGGTGAAAACCTAGATCCCGATGTTCTGGAGCTACCATATAAAAATCAAGAAGACCCGACCGTTCAATCTACGGGAATAGGCAAAACGGCGCGACTGCATTTTACCCGAATGGTCTGCCGAATTTCTTCTATTCGACAGATACTGTACGACCTAAGGATGACTAATTGCCGATCCAACCGGGGAAAACCTATATCCGGATGTTACGGACCTACTATCCAAAACTCAAGACGATCCGACCGTTCAATCTCCAGGAATAGGTAAACCGGCGTGATTGCGCGTTGCCCGAATATGCTGCCGAATTTTCTTCTCTTTTTTCCTCTTTTCTCCTTTGCTCTGATACCAGTTGTTGGGTTAAGAACACGATAAGCACAAGATAAACACACAATTAAGATGCGAAAAGTTAAACAAGAACACAAGGACTTACGTGGTTCACACGATCAAGGTGATCGTGCTACTGCACGGCAAACTATAGAGATTTTTCTTATTAGTCTTACTGCCATTACACACACTTTGTGCTTTATTAGTCTTACGAAAAGATCTATTTATAGAGTACAGTTAGGTTAAACTCCTATGTGGGTCGGGCCCAAATTCTTGAATACTTCCTTATCTAATATTTAGACAAACTGCGAAATTGTCAGACTCCACGACTCAACACTAAATTCTAGAATATCAAGTCTATATGTCGTATTGAAACCAAAGAAAGTTCTTTCATATAAAGCGAAGGATCGTGTGAGAAATAGAGTTTAGATGAGAAACGTAAGAAATAATCTGGACCTTTGATCATCTTTAATCTCAAATCCACGTATGAAAGGAGGATTGATCCGGTGTATCTCTCTCTCTCTCTCTCTCTATATATATATATATAGAATATAAGAGAGAGAGAGAGAGAGAGAGAGAGAGGAAAGTTCAAATACAAACTGAATAATGAAGAAAAATATTCAGACTGAATGTAGTATTATTCAGTTAGAATGTCGTATTATCAATGTTCTAAAAAACTCGACAGGACAGTCGCCATGGCTTAAGGCTTGTGTCCGACGCCACGTTATGCCCGTGGCACGCCATGACCGAATTCATGATTTTTGTAATACCATATTTGATTTTTTCTTACTCGTTTAGGGTCTTAATTTTTTGGTTTTAATATATAACCTAATTTAAAATGCTTAATATCATTGACTCAATGAGTAATAGTAGAAAGTAAAGGTTTATATATGTATAATATTATATATGATATACAAATTTGTCGGCATAAGACACGCCTTGAAAAATGTCATGGCTCGCCGTGGCTTCTAAGGCTTATGGCTTTACCTCGCCGCCACACTACACCTCCTGCTATTTAAAACCTTGAGTATTATTCAGACTGAATAACACCACATTCAGTCTGAATATTTCCCTTCTTTATTCAACCTTAATATGACACGTGTTGCGTTCTTATTTGTCCTCACGTTCAAAACCAAATTTGAGTTCGCATTTCAACTTTCCTCAATTGTGTGTATATATATAGGGATAGTTTCAACTGTAAACCAGTATATTAGAAAATATATTTAAGGACAGTGATCATGATTAATTAATTATGGTTGATACATTTCAAATAGAAACCACGTCAATTCGTAGAAACCGTACAAATCATGTGATTCACTGTATAAATGAATAATTTTTTTAATTAAAGTGTTTAATATGATGATATTGTTTCATATAATTATTTTCTTCATGAAATTATTTTTGTTTCTACATGAAAATGAAATTGTTTCATTAAATTCTCATTTCGATGAAACTGTTTCACATATTCTTGACTAATCAACCTCCATGTATTCTTCATGAATTTTTTTCATATATTATTCACTAATCAACCCTCATAATTAAGAAAAAGTGAAAAAGAAATTAAAAAAATGATTGGTTGCATGCGGTTTGTACGGTTTGTAGGAATTGACATGGTTTGTAATGGAAATCAACCATATATATATATATATATATAAGATGATACCTTCATTAATTATGATCATGGATTTCAATTAAGAAACACAAATATTTATTAGATTCCAATTCAAATATTTATTAGAGTATATGGACGACTAATATTGGTATGTAAAGTTTGTTAGAATTATTGGGTTTGTAAATGAAACGCTCCACACACACACACACACACACACACACACACACACACATATATATATATATATATATAGTTCAAATGCGAACTCAATTTTTTTTTGTGAACGGGAGGAGAAATGAGAGTACGACACGTGTCTAAATGTAGATATATATATATATAGGAAAATTCAAATGCTAACTCAAATTTGATTGTGAACGTGAGGACAAATGACAACGTGACAAGTGTGTGAATGTAGATTATACTAAGATTTGACTCCTCAAAATCGGCCGATGAAGTGGTTAATAGAGAAAACCACACCCTTCATCGCTAGTTTAACAATCTTAAACATTGGAATCAAAATTTCAAAGCTGACAATTGTGTTGCCTAGATATCTATATCTGGAGTTCCAATCCATGGTTGGGAGGAGAATACCTTTAAAAATATTGTAAGCGGGTGGGGGAAGTCCTTTCGACAAAGTTTTGCTATCTTGAAGAAACTCAACGGTTAGCTTCAGGCAGAGTTTTGATTCTTACCGACAAAAAGACCACTATTTTAGCATGCATCTTGATTAAGATCCTCGATAAGTATTTTAGAATTTGGATCGTTGAATATAGAACAACTATGAAACCATATGTATTTAACAATTCAAAGTTCTCGGATAAGGAGGATTCAGACTCTTTCATCTCTTCAGCAGGCCTCTCCGATGAAGAAGATGAAAGGGCCAACGATCTAAACTCGATCGAGGGGTCGGTTAGCGGTGGAGAACAAGGTGTGAAAGAGGGATTCAATATAGAGGATGGAAATCCCATGGGCACAGGTGTTGAAATCCCATCTCGGATGAACTTGGAGATCTAACAAAGGTAGTTCAAGAGTCGTTCTTGGAACTAAAAAAATGTCAAATCTCAAGATTTTAGGGAACACAAAAAGATACAAAGAAGGAATTATCTCCGAATTTATCTTGAATCACACTCTAGTCACTCAAAATAAAGGAATTCATGCATTGGGCCTTAAAACCAATTCAGGCCCAGAGGTCTGTTTCGAGAATAAACAGATTAACCATAATTCTTTTTTTAGCTTGTGAGGGCTAATTTGATCCAAACCAGAAGACACATTTAGACTATTTTGAAGAACCCATCACGTCTCTGACTCCCTCAAACCAAATTAGAAGCTTCATCTTGATGGCTCTGAATCTTCTCGTATTGAACCATTTTGTAACGTGATCAAAATTTCATAGGAGGAGAATTCTTCTGCGGAAAATCAAAACAAAAAGGTAACCCCTCTTCCCTTTGCTCCAAGGGTACCTTCTCGAATTTTATTCTTGGAATGGCACATCGTTCAAACAGGAGACTAATCATGCAAATTATAAAAGGCTTGGTGAGGAAAAAAGGGCAGCAAAAGCAAAAGAATCTGGTGGGTAAGCATGTATCGAAATCGAGGTCAACCTCGTTGAAGAGTAAGAAGTTGGAAACAAAATCTATTTCCTAGGAGAATATGACATACAATTTGGGGAGTAGGACAGATTCAGAGTTTTTTTTTCTTCAGAAAGCTAAGGAAGGAAGAAGGTTTCCTTTTCGCTGATGGTTCAAAACAATAATCAAGCTTGTCTTTAACCTCTCGATTCTGCAGTATTTGATGAAGATGGTTTCTTTGAAAGCAAGGGGTTCAAATCTTCAGCTAAAGTTATATGGGTTAAGAAGATATGTCGATCCAACAAACCTACTTTCTTAGGGCTGCAAGAAACTAAATTTAAACCTCTAAATGACTCCGAACTTAACAAATATTGGTCGGGGGTATTTTTTGGCTATGCACAGGTTCCGATTAAAGGCAGATCAGGGGGAAGGAACTCTAACCATCTGAGATTCGAACTTCTTCACCGATCTTGAAGCTTGGGGGGATGATAATATTCTCGTAACTAGAGGAAAATGGAAAAACTCTAATCATTGTTTGGGGGTGATTAACATTTACGGTCGACATAATGACACTAAGAAACTCAGCCTCTTGAACTGTTTGAGAGGAATATTGTTGACATTCAATGATATGTGATGCATCTTCGGAGACTTTAACGAAGCTAGAGGAGAAGATGAGAGGCTTAACTTTATTCTCAATCCAAGATCTTCGAAAGATATTTACGATTTTATCTATGACACAAGCTTAATTGATATTCCTATGGGAGGAAGACATTATACTTGGATCAATGAAGATGGAACCAAATTTAGCAAACTGGATAGATTTTTAGTTTTAAAGATTCTTTCAAGGATTTTTGGGCTGGAATTTTTTTGGTTGCGTTAGAAAGGAAGTTGTCTGATCCTTTTTGAATCATCCTAAAAATGAGGCGTTTTATTTTGGCCCGAAACTGTTTCGTTTTTTCAGTGGTTGCTAGAGGAAGACGAATTTCTACAGAGGGTCAAAGAGGGTTGGGAAAAACAGGTATTCTCTATTGATCCAGATAAGAGATTCCGAGATAAGCTGAATAATGTCAAGGAAACTTTAAATGCTTGGAGCAAAGAGAAATTTGGTGACTTAGATGAGAAGATTCAGACTCTAGCAGGCAAAACCCTCTTCTGGGAATCCCAAGCAGAAGCCAGACCGCTATCAAACGATGAACGCAACACTTTGAAAGAGATTAGAGTAAAATGGATGGAAAAGCTGGCATTAAATCAAGGATGTTGAGACAAAAATCAAGGATAAAATGGGCAATAGATGGAGATGAAAACTCTAAATTCTTTCACTCCATCCTTCAAAGAGACCAGGCTTATAAGGATTGGACAGGAATTTCAATTGGGGGCACTTGGTGTGAAGAGTCAAACTCGATCAAAGTCGCAGCTATGGACTTTTTTAAATCTGAAGTTTATGAAGATATAAGGGTTTCACGACCAAAACTTGTAAGTAACCATATAAAAAAGTAACCCAAGGCGAAGCAAATTCTTTGGAAACCCTATCTTAGAACAAGAAGTATGGGCGGCAATAAATCTTTGCGGTGGATCCAAAGTGCTAGGACCAGATGGATTCAATTTCAAATTTCTCAAGAAATATGGGCTATTGTTAAAGATGACCTTCTGGAAGTTTTGGCAGCATTTTGGAGACGAGACAAACTCAATAAAGGGTGTAATGCATATTTCCTATCTTTAATCTGTAGGATTAAGGACCCTATTACCTTTGGTGATTTTAGGCCTATTAGCCTTATTGGCTGCCTTTACAAAGTTATAGCAAAGATCCTTACGGAGCGCCTCAACAAAGTAATCGGAAAGGTCATCGGGGAGGTTCAAAATGGTTTCTCCAAAGTGAGATCTATTCTTGATCGCGTGTTAATTTCGGATACATAATCCAACTTTCTAAACAGAAAAAGTTGAAAACCGCAATCTTCAAAATAGATTTTGGGAAGGCTTTTAACTGTGTAAGTTGGGATTTTCTCAATGACATAATGGAAAAAATGGGATTCAGTTCAAAGTGGTGCTCTTGGATTCGAAATTGCTGAGAATCGACATCAATCTCAGTTCTAGTTAATGGATCACCTACTAAAACATTTGATATGTGAAGAGGAATCCGTCAAGGGGACCCATTATCGTAATCCCACTTCATGTGGCCATACTAGAAGTGGTTGATCATGGAATTTTTAAATGTATCACAATTGGCCACCTCGATAATGGTTTAATGGTCTCTCATCTACAGTATGCGGATAATGCTATCTTTTTTGGTGATTGGAATCCAACAAATTTGTGGAACCTGTTAGGGATTCTTAAATGCTTTCAACTTGCTTCCGGTTCTAAAGTCAACCTTCTAAAAAACAAACTTTATGGAGTAGGAGTGAGTGATGTTGAGCTTAAAATTGTTTCTCGTGAATTTGGTTATGGCTACAGTCAGATCCCTTTTATTCATCTTAGGCTTCCAGTCGGTGCAAATATGAAAAAGATACATGAGAGGGAACCTATCTTTTCAAAGTTCAAGTCCAAATTAACGACATGGAAGGCTCTTCTTCTTTCTTCCAGTGGGTGACTAACTCGACTAAATCGGTACTTCGAAGCCTTGCCCTTGCTATTTTTAATTGTTCCATGGTCCAGCTCTTACTATTGGTGACCGCGAGAGAGTGAGACGTTCTTTCTTTGGTGGAGGGGGGGGGGGTATTGAAAGATCTATATGCTCAAGAATCATTATTAGGATGATATTGCTAATAATATATGATCCTAAAGGGTCACACCAATAACAACTTGATAAAAATAGATTATTTATAAGAATTTGATTATTGATAAATATTTATAACTCTTATAATTAAATTGAAAGTTATTTGTTTTATGAAAATGACAATTTTCAATGTCAAGTATCAACTATATCATAAGGTATGATTTATTAAGTCATGTACATCATTTTGAACTAGTAAGACTTTTGTCTTTTAGTTAGACATGCTTCTATTATTTAAATAGGAAAGACATGCTTTAGAAGGATGTCTTGACACTATGGTTAAGCATGGGTAGGATGTCTTGACACTATGATTAATCATTAGTTGAGGTATGGACCACATGGGAAGACTAACTCAAGTAACCATATACTTGATGTATTCTCTTATTTTCTTTAAGACTCTAAAACTTGTTAAAAAAAAGAAAAGTCTAGAGAAGAATTGATACTTGCATACTCTCTTTAAGTCAAAACTTGGTTTTTGTCTTAAAGCTTAAGAGTTTAGGACTAGCATCCTTTCAAGTTGGTAATTGTTGGTGAACATCTTTGGAGGAGTTCTACTCTTGCACTCTTGCCATCTTCTTCAACGATCTAGCCTCCCAAGAGGAACCAAAAGCTACAAAAGGTTGTTATTCTTTTCTTCCTATGGTTGCATAATATTTCCATACATGTAAAATGATCCTTGGTGGGTATAAACTTGTTTTATGTTGTTCAAATCTTTATTGCTTCCGTTGCCATCTATGTATTTTAGAAACCAAATTTTTGAACTAAACCCAAAAATTGGTATCAGAGCCATTTTGCTTGCATGGTTAGATTTTAGATTATTTGGATAATCTTAGTTTTTGGAAAACATGGATAACTTTCTTTTATAAGAATATGTTCATACATGTTTTCTATGACAACTTGATAATTGTTATTATTTTTTTTTTTTGTGACCAAAAGTTTACATGCATTTTTGGTCATAAAAGTTGTCTTAGAAAAACAAAGAGTTGTTTTATGTTTATATGTATTTTTGAGTGCATAAACAAGCCATGGACCATTTGTGATGTTGTTTGTGTTGATTATTCAAAATGGTTGTAATATTTTTTTTATTCATATGGTATGTAATAGTTTAATAGTTAGTTTTTCTTCTTGTTTAATTTTGTAAGTAATAGATTAGTTTTAGAGTAGTTTATCTTTATATAAAATGTAACAAGATTGAAGATGGTGGCCATTTTGAAGATCCAAACTAACCCCATGGTTTTGTGAAGTTTTACAACTTCCATGGATTTTTCAACAACTTGTTACAAAGAGTTGTCTAAGCAAGTGGGAGCTTGAAGAACATCATTTAGAAGATTTGGTTCCATTTGTCCCTTTAGGAATGGACTTGGCATTTTGTGATGGCTCACAAAATGTCACTAGTTTATGGCTTGGTTTATGCACATATGCATGCTCGTGATGTTTATTTCATGTTAATATTATGCTTGATTGATAAAATGAGATTTTACATGCTAAATAATATTTTGAACATAAATATCATCACATATTTCAAAATATGACTTTTAAACTTAAGATGTATAAATTGAGACTTCAAAATAAAATAGTTTTGTTTTGAAAGCCCTATTACGACAAATTTTGAAATAATAATATTAATAAGTTTGAAATGGTGATTTTGATACTTATCCAAACTCTAAGTCTTTATAATAAAAGGAAGTTTTATTAAAAGGTTATAAATGGTTCTATAACGCTCAAACGTCGAACTTAATATAAGATATTAATTTTAAAATTTGATTGCGTCGAAATATATAAAACTATATTTATAAAGAACCTAAAACGTGATTTTGTGAAAATGATACCATGGCTTATTGGATGCATGCAATAACGATGATATCACATGTTTTAAACTAGAATTATAAAACATTTAAATCCCTTTTAAAAACGAAAGTCTATGCCATCCAATTATAGGAACATTCTCACATCATTTGTATAAGCTTGTGGGAAGAAGGATACCTAACCGCTTGTATTATCTCTTGATGGCCGAAGTGTATTCGTGGTTCCTATAACTAGTTATGGGCCGATTACACAAGTTTCTTTAATTGGATGACTTGATCGGGAATCTTTTGCGATAAAGGTTACCTAAGCATAAGAGGCCCGAGGCATAGATGGGATCAAACATGTCGATTAACAAAAGTTGTTTAGGATCCCATATAACTAGGAATTACATTTTGATGTAATTAGTAAATTGTCACTTACCTTGTTGAAATAAATAAATGGGAAAAAGGATACCTAACTATTTATTTGTTTTGCAACTTGGATCCTATACTTTAATAATTAATGTTTTAGAAACATAAGGGTATTAATTTTAAAGAATTAAATACTAAATAAAACTTTGTTAAAATTTTGTAGATGGCCCCACCTGCATCTGTCCCACATCACTCTCACATAATATCCCTACGATCTGTCCTAGAAAAGGCAAAACTTGATCATTCCAACTTTTTGGATTGGCATCGCAATCTAAGAATAGTCCTTAAACAAGAAAAGAAGGACTACATTCTTGAGGGCCCTATTCCCGAGGAACCCCACACCACTCCTAAGGTTGCACATGACTTATGGTTGAAGCATTGTGATGATTCAATCGATGTGTCATGCCTCATGCTTGCTATGATGATCCCAGACCTCCAGAAGGATCTGGAACATCACACTGCTTATGATATGATCACACACTTGAAAGAAATGTTCGATAAGCAAGCAAGAACTGAGCGCTTTGAAACTGTTTGAGGCTTGCACGGTTGCAAGATGGAAGAAATCGGGAATGTGAGCACACATGTTCTCAAGATGAAGAGCTATACTGGATCATTTGGAGAGACTTGGCTCTCCAAATCCACTGATTTGGCAACGGATGTGATCCTAAACTCTTTGCCAAAATCATATGATACCTTCATCATGAACTACAACATGAATGGTTGGGATAAACCTATCTCGAGTTGCACTCGATGCTTAAAACCGCCGAGAAGAACATTCCCGGAAATCATCTCAAGTGCTCATGATAAGGGAGGGGCAAATCAAGAAGCCTAAAGGCAAGAACTCCAAAGGCAAGCCATATGTTGGCAAGGGCAAAAGGAAAATGTTTCCCAAGCCCAACGACCTAAGAAGAAGGAGAAAGTGGCAAAAGAAGATCCATGCTTTGAGTGTGGAGTCATTGGTCACCGGAAAAGGAACGTCCTACTTATCTTGCGGGGTTGAAAGCTAAGAAGGCCGGAGAAGGCACTTCGGGTATATATATTTTCATGATTGAAATGGGAATCTTTACTTTTTCATCTAACAACTTGGGTATTTGATACGGGTGTGGAACTCATATTTGTAATTCGTTACGGGGGTTCGAAGGAGTAAGCGACTAAAGGCGGGCGACATGGTATTACACATGGGCAATGGAGCAAAAGTTGCGGTCAAGCACTTGGAAATTTTGATTTGTGTTTACCTAATGGCCTGTATTTAAAATTAGACAATGTATGTTTGATTCCTAGTCCGACTAGGAATATTATTTCGATTGCGCGTTTAAAACAATACGGTTTCACTTATCAATTTGTTGATGATAATATTCACTCCTTTATGAATGGAATGTTCTATTTTGAGGCTAGGCCTATTAATGGAATTTATGAGTTAAATCTTGATTGTTCTTCAAACAATAATTCCATTTATCATGCAAACACCAAAAGGGTCAAATATGATTTAAACCAAACCTATCTATGGCATTGTCGACTTGGCCATATAAACAAGAAGCGCATATCCCAACTTCAAAAGAATGGACTTTTGAAGGCAAGTGATGATGAATCATTTGATATATGCGAATCTTGCTTATGTGGAAAGATGACAAAATCCCCTTTCTCTGGTTCTAGTGAAAGGGCAAGTGATTTGTTAGGAATCATACATACTGATGTATGTGGTCCTTTCAAAACTATGTCTAGATATGGTGAGAGATACTACATCACCTTTACTGACGACTTTAGTCGTTATGGTTATGTTTTCTTAATGAAACATAAGCATGAAGCATTTGAAAAGTTCAAATTGTTTCAAAGTGAAGCTGAAAATCAACTCAACAAGACCATTAAAATCCTTCGTTCAGATAGAGGAGGCGAGTACCTAAGACAAGAGTTTCAAGATCATCTTAGGAGTCGTGGGATTGTCTCACAACTCACTCCACCCAGAACACCACAACATAATCGTGTATCTGAGCGGAGGAACCGAACTTTATTAGATATGGTTCGATCTATGATGAGTAGAAGTACTCTTCCTTTATCGTTTTGGAGCTATGCCCTACTCACTGCTGCTCGTATTTTGAATATGGCTCCAACTAAGAAAGTAGATAAAACACCATATGAGATCTGGAATGGAAAAGCTCCATCCTTATCTTACTTGAGGATTTGGGGATGTGAAGCTTATGCAAGACAAGAAACTTCAAGTAAACTTGAACCAAGATCTACTAAATGCATTTTTATAGGATACCCTAAAGATTGTTTAGGTTATTACTTCTACATTCCCAGCGAGAATAATATCTTTATTTCTCGAAAAGCTGATTTCTTAGAAAGCAAGTTTCTAATGGATGAATCAAGTGGGAGGCGCGTGGAACTTGAAGAAGATCATGAACCACCGCCAGATGCATCACAAGTTGGCACTAGTTCTCAACAAGAAATTGTTGAACCTGAAAAATTAGTTGTTCATGATTCTAACGAAACACAGAGCGTTCGTAGATCTGATAGAGTTCGTCAAGAACCTAAGAAATATGGATTTCTCATTGACGAATGCTTCTTGATAGATTCTGATGAACCCATCAACTACCAGACTGCTATATCAGATTTTGAATCTGACAAATGGCTTGAAGCCATGAACGCAGAGATGCAATCCATGCATGAGAACCAAGTATGGGACTTGGTTGATCTTCCTCCCCATAGTAAGACTGTAGGGAGTAAGTGGGTTTTCAAGAAGAAAACTGACATGGATGGTAATCTACACACTTTTAAAGCAAGACTTGTTGCAAAAGGTTTCACTCAAACTCATGGTATTGACTATGACGAAACTTTTTCTCCACCGCTATGATTAAATCTATTAGGATACTATTTGCCATAGCCGCATACTATGACTATGAGATATGGCAAATGGATGTCAAAACCGCTTTTCTTAATGGACACTTACAAGAAGATGTCTATATGGTTCAAATTTCCCGATGGTTTTGTCAATCAAAAGCATCCTAATAAAGTGTGTAAGCTTAAAAGATCCATTTATGGATTGAAGCAAGCATCTCGAACATGGAATATTCGTTTCGATGATGAAATCACAAAGTATGGTTTCATCAAGAACGAAGATGACACTTGTGTTTACAAGAAAACTAGTGGGAGGACAGTAACGTTCCTAGTCTTATATGTAGATGACATACTAATCATGGGAAATGACATTCTGACCTTGCAAGGTGTTAAGTCTTGGCTCGGAAAGTGTTTCTCAATGAAAGATTTAGGAGAGGCTGCATACATTCTTGGAATAAAGATCTATAGAGATAGATCAAAGCGATTAATAGGTTTAAGTCAAAGTGCATACATTGACAAAGTCTTGAAACGGTTCAAGATGGAACACCCTAAGCGAGGATTCGTACCAATAGCACATGGCACGATTTTGAGTTCATCTCAAAGTCCTAGCACAAAAGTTGAGCTAGAGAAGATGAGTGGCATTCCATATGCTTCGGCTATTGGATCCATCATGTATGCCATGCTATGTACTAGACCTCATGTATCGTGTGCTTTGAGTATGACGAGCAGATACCAACAAAATCCAGGAGATAGTCATTGGATAGCTGTGAAGAACATTTTGAAGTACTTACGAAGAACTAAAGATATGTTCCTCGTCTATGGAGGTATGGAAGAAGATCTTAGTGTAAAGTGTTACACAGATGCTTCTTTCCAAACAGATCGAGATGATTGTAAGTCACAATCGGGATACGTCTTCATTATCAATGGAGGTGCAGTTTCTTGGAAGAGTTCCAAGCAGAGTGTTGTAGCACAGTCCACTACAGAATCAGAATATATTGCCGCTTCAGAAGCTGCAAAGGAGGCTGCTTGGATGAAAAAGTTCATTAAAGATCTAGGGGTTGTTCCTTCCATTCAAGACCCTCTAGAAATCTTTTGTGACAATGAAGGTGCCATTGCATTAGCCAAGGAACCCAGATCACATCAAAGAACCAGGCACATTCACCGGAGATTCAACTACATTCGGGATGAAGTTGGAAGTGGTGACATTTGTAATCGCAAAGTACACATTGATCAAAACTTGGCGTACCCATTCACGAAGCCCCTTCCACAAGCTAAACATGAGGGTCATGCTAGAGCCATAGGACTTCGCTATTCTAGTGATTGGATTTGATCTTCTTTTAGTATTGAGTAATGGAACATTGTAAGTAACAACTATTTTAATGATTGTGATATATGGAATATGATCTTTTCATTAAATATTTGTTGTGTTCTATATTAACATGTTTAATCCTCGAATAATGTAGTTATTCTAAATGTCCATAGTCAATCATTGTTGTAGGAGCAACAATGAAGTAAGACTAATATGAATTGGATTGGTTGACAAAGCGTTGCAACCAAGTTCGTAGGTACTTGTTAAAGAACAAGTATTGGACTTGACCCATTTCAAGATCACTTCATGGATCGCTATCATAAGTGATACTTGATAAAGGTATTATCTTTATATCCTTAGACCTAAGATACATATTTGGGACTTGAGTGTGGCGAATGCTATACTTTGATATGGTTAAATGCTGTTCTTTAACCAGACAGTTATAAAGGCCATTATTAGGTATAGTATGAACTACGCAAGAGGCGTATGTAGTCAAGATGGGATTTGTTCCTCTTATGTGTTGAGAGTTAGACATCTAAGGCGCCTTATCAAAAGTTGAACACTAAATGAGATTGATTGCGATCTATATCTCATATTCAACATGATGTCTGAGACAAAGGGATAATCGATAACTTACCTTGTACATCAATTGGAGCTTTGAGCTTATTGGGAATTAGATGTTGTTGAATGGCACTTCGTCGTATGTTATTGGGGGCAGTGAAATGTTGCTAGACATTCACCACTGTTTATGTCAATATATATTGAGTCTTGAGCAAGTGGGAGATTGAAAGATCTATATACTCAAGAATCATTATTAGGATGATATTGCTAATAATATATGATCCTAAAGGGTCACACCAATAACAACTTGATAAAAATAGATTATTTATAAGAATTTGATTATTGATAAATATTTATAACTCTTATAATTAAATTGAAAGTTATTTGTTTTATGAAAATGACAATTTTCAATGTCAAGTATCAACTATATCATAAGGTATGATTTATTAAGTCATGTACATCATTTTGAACTAGTAAGACTTTTGTCTTTTAGTTAGACATGCTTCTATTATTTAAATAGGAAAGACATGCTTTAGAAGGATGTCTTGACACTATGGTTAAGCATGGGTAGGATGTCTTGACACTATGATTAATCATTAGTTGAGGTATGGACCACATGGGAAGACTAACTCAAGTAACCATATACTTGATGTATTCTCTTATTTTCTTTAAGACTCTAAAACTTGTTAAAAAAAAGAAAAGTCTAGAGAAGAATTGATACTTGCATACTCTCTTTAAGTCAAAACTTGGTTTTTGTCTTAAAGCTTAAGAGTTTAGGACTAGCATCCTTTCAAGTTGGTAATTGTTGGTGAACATCTTTGGAGGAGTTCTACTCTTGCACTCTTGCCATCTTCTTCAACGATCTAGCCTCCCAAGAGGAACCAAAAGCTACAAAGGTTGTTATTCTTTTCTTCCTATGGTTGCATAATCTTTCCATACATGTAAAATGATCCTTGGTGGGTATAAACTTGTTTTATGTTGTTCAAATATTTATTGCTTCCGTTGCCATCTATGTATTTTAGAAACCAAATTTTTGAACTAAACCCAACAGGTTGGGGGTGTGAACGAGGCTTCTCCTTCTCGTTCTTGATGAAATGGGATCTGGTGTTGCGTAATTCTTGTTTGGGGGGGCTTGGGGTGGGGATTCTAAAAGCTCTAAACTAGGGTCTTGTGGATAAATGGTGGGGGGAGGGTTTTTCAATGAGGGTGATGCATTATAGGTTAGAATTATTAAATGGGGTTATTGGGGCAGATGGTGTCCAAGTAGGTGAATCTGAGAGGAGAGCTCTGTATTTCGGGGTTTGGTGAGGAATCATTAAGACGGGGTTTAAGATAAATCATTTAGGAATTGATTTTGTACCGAATTTTGGCAAGAGAGTGAGGAATGGGTTATCTACGTCCTCTTGGGAGGACAACTGGTTGGGTAACTTCAAACTACATCATAGGTTTCCTCGTTTGTTTAGGATAGGAAATAGAGGGGATGTCTTGGTAAGGAATAGAGTAGTCCAGGAGGACGACTTTATTCGGTGGAATTGGGATTTGCGAAGGGAACCGAGGGCTAAGGCTAGGGGTGACCTGGAGGAACTTAAAAATCTAGGATTAACCCTAACTTCATGGGACGAGGGTGAAGATAAGCGGTGGTGGTTCCTAGCCGAAGGCGGTTCTTTAACGGGTAATAAATTAATAAGGCTTATCGAAGAGAAAATCCTTGGTATTTGGGACAGCTGGTGATAACCCCTAGGTGTAAACTCGTTCTGCTAAAAGTGTTTCTCTTTATTTGGAGACTTAGCCTAGGTAAACTCCCCATCCGGGAGTACCTTGACAATATGAATATTGATCTCGTTTCGGTGTTATGCCCAAGATGCGTATCGGAGGTCGAATCTTTGGATCATTGTTTCGCAACATGTCCTAATCTTTTGTAGGTTTGGGAAAGATTTCGAAGGTGGTGCAGAATGACGTTGTTGTCCCCATTGGCGTTTAGCGACATTTTGGAAATTCCTAATCGGGTAACCCCATCTTCGTTGTGTGAAGTATCACAAGCTATTATCTGGATTGCTCTATACGTAATTTGGAGAAATCGAAATGAACTTGTCTTCTATATTGGCAACCAACATTGTGCTCAGTCATACTTGTCTTCTCTATCATGGATTTCGGGGAACTTTGGTTATGATGTTTATGGATAGATCTTCTATGAGGTCGTGAATTGTATGACCTCTTGGTTTTGTCTTTTCTTTTTCTTTCTTCGGTCGGTTTTTTTAGTTTTTTTTTCAATTCTGCACCTTACAGAATCTAAATCCCGTGTGTCATTTCTACTGTATTGTGTAATTTTCTTTCATGATCCAATAATTTTTTTTGCCTTTCAGAAAAAAATGATCATTAACATTTTATATTATAGAACAATCGATATATTTATGGAATTATATATTTGTTAGACTTGTTAAATGGTTGAAATCGATTTACATAATTTACATGTAAAATTTAAACATTATAGGATAAGTTGCATGAACTTTTTATTGTAGAAAACTATATTTGTTAAAAGACCCTTTTTATCGTTGATGATTGTTTATAATGTGCCTAAAAAGTATTTATGATTTCAAAGGAAGTTTATGTCTATGTGGTTTTTAAATCGTGGCTATTCAAAATAAGAGCCATATGAAAATAAATTGAAGAGTAAAATACATATTTCGTCCTTGTGGTGTGCAAATATTGTGGATTTGATTACTACAATCTAGAAATTACAAAATCTTCATTGTGGTTTAAGTTTTGCATTGGATTTTGTTCTTATGTACAATGGTTGTTTAAAAAAAAAACCTCACTTAAGTCATCCAACATGCACATTATATGAGGTTTTTCTTCATCCTCTTTAACACTTTTTATTAGCTTTTTTACTATATAAATTCACAAAATGCATATCCACAAGTGTGTATCGTATTTAGAATAAAAGAATTAAAACCCCATTTTTTTTCTTTACGCAACCCCATGTGAGCAACACAACACAGTGGCTTGTACTTGTTCTTGATTGTATGAGTTCATTTTTTTTACTAAAGATGAGTTCATTTTTTTTACTTCAATCTTGAGGTTGCTAAATGGAATTCAACCTACAAATTGAAAAGCATTCAACCTAGAAATTGGGGTTCAGAATATTCAAAAACACAAGGAGTTGATTTTAACGAGAGTCAATAACGTCAAAAACATGGTAAAACAAAATTCAAAACCCCTAAAATGAGGGTCAGTTACACAAGAATAATTACAATGAGGGAAAGATCGATGGTGAATTCATAACCTCTAATGGAACACAAGAATGTTAGAGCATCTCTAATAAGGTTTTTATAAGCAAAAAGTGTATTAACTTATAAATACTAATATCGTGGAAAGGTTCTTATAAGAACCTAACAAGGTATAATTACCACAACAAAAACCATGATTTTTGTGAAATATGTCATTACACTCATGTTTTATTTATTTATCTTGACTTATTTAATTATAAAAATATAACTTATTTAAATTATCGATGTTAAAAAAATCAATAGAACCCACAAAAATGAGGTTCTTATAAGAATCTTTATTGTGGAATTTTTGATAAGTTTCTAATTTCATGAGGTGGCATTGATGTGACAAAAAAGTATATAAAAATGAGGTTATTATAAGAACCCCCATTGGAGATGCTCTTATATAAGGGTCTGACATGGACTTGATTTCATCATCATTTGCACAAAACTCTTAGGCAGATATTTGGTTTGATGGAATGATTTGACAGGATTTGGATTTTCGTAGAAAGATTTGAAATTGTAAGGATTTGGAAGGATTTGAAATCATTGATGTGTTTGGTCTTTATGTTTTGAATTGGAATTGAATTCCATTGTTTATAAATAATTTGTAAAAACAAATTACAAATAACTATAAAAATAATTAAGTTATCTTATTATCAATTAGTAATTGTAAAAACAAACGTTTTTAACATATTTTAAAACATTATTATATAAAAATATTTCGAAATCCTTTGAAATCTCAACCACCTCCATAGAATTTTAAAATCCTATGTTTGAGCGATTTCAAAGAAACTTAGAATTTTAAATCTGATCAATTCTGCAAACCAGACATTAGATTGGAATGTATTTGAATCTGATATAAATCCTTCCGAATTTTTTTCATTCCAGCAAACCAAATGAAACCTTACTAGAAGGGAAAGATCGATGACGGATTACTGGTCTCTAATGCTCATCGACATCGATGATTACAAAAGTAACCATTCTAGAAATCAAATCTTCCCATTGTAGGTGTGTTCAACTTTTTGAGTTTTATAACTCCTTCAAATATGTTTATCTTCTCCATTACAATAAATGCTAAAGTGTTAAAAGAGAAGAATAGCATAGGGTTCAAACCGAATCCAAAGAAAGATTTTGTAATTTCTAGATTATAGGAACTAAATACATATGATTTCCAAATCATAGAAACAAATATGTAATAAACTCTATAATTTATGTTCTTGGATATTACCTAATACAATTAGTAGAGAAGATGTTATAACAATAATGAATAGATACCATAAAAAGGCCAAAAGGGTAAACTACTAAGGCTATGTTTGGCAAACTAGCTGATAGGCTAGCGTATGACTTATAAGGTAGCTGATGACTTATAAGCTAGCTGGTAGCTGATAAGCTAGCTGATGAATAAGTTATGTTTGGCAAAAACTAGCTTATGAGCATGTGAAATGACCAAAAAGGGCATGTTGAAAATAAATAAATAATATTAGTTAGGGGTATAATTGGAAAAAGTGTCAAAAAGCTCCTCATAAGCTACTCAAAGTAGCTTATCGATAAGCTAGCTTATAAGCTGACTTATAAGCTAGCTTATGTGCATCCAAACGATTACTCAGAAAATAAGCTAGCTTATAAGTCAGCTTATAAGCTAGCTTAATTTTGCCAAACAATGCCTAAGAGAGATGATGAGATTCATGAAATGATTTTGCTTTTTCTTTATATATAAAATTCGTTATTTCTGACCAAAATAGTAAACGACTCATTTCGAAATTTCGTATCATTAAAAAGACATTTTTTTGTATTAAAAACCGTATTTGTATTTTCTTTTATTTTCAACAATATACTTTAAAAAAAATAACTTTATAGTTTAAATTATATGTAATAAAGATCTTATCATCAAAAATTTTTTTTATTATAAAATATATGTTTTAAATTTCACATACAAAAAGTACTTCATAGTTATGGACTGATCACAAAACCTTGTTAAATAAATGTAACGCATTTGATTTTTGGCAAGTAAATAAAATATATTTATAGATGTTCAATTATCAACTATATTTATATGTGAAGTCAAACCCTTATTTATGAATATTCATTCACTTTTTCCTTATATAACGGGGAGTACCAAATTTGGTTAAAGGCAAGTTCTACTGTTACACTTCATAATGGGACTTCAAAAGTAACTTTAAATGATAGACCAAAGTCATATATTTATGTTTCTTTTCTTTTCCTAAATTATTTACTTCTTCTTCTGTAATCATTTTTTTATTTATATATCCATTAACACTTTAACTTTTATAACAAGTTGATGATAAACTATGTATATAATATATAGGTCTTAAAATACTGTTAAATCAGACTTATTTGATGTTCTGTATTTATAATGTAGTTTAAACGTTTTCATTTAATGTTTTAACTGGTCAACCATTTATATATACAACACAGGTACACACATACATAGAACTTGTTAGAGCAGGCGAAAAATGTAGGGTAAATAGATCACTGGATTGATTTGATAATCGTGTGAGACACTTTCCAAATTGATATTTCGACCCTATGCATGGGTTCATCAAATTCAATCTGGGATAAGACAAAAAACACTTGCGTTTTTAGGTACAAAATGTAAACAACTTTCCGGAGAGTGTATTAGGATTGTTCAAAAACCGTGTCTAAGTTCATGAGTATAAATTCATATTTATATTCAATAATAACGAAACTGAAATTGTAATCATGGCTGAATTTTAGGAGTCACGACCAGTTACACAATTTCCAGTAACTGCTCAATAACTGGACTATTAATGCACAGTAACCGTTCAGAGCAGGACCACCGCCAGGGGCTCTGCCCCTTAGACCCCGCAGGAGGGCGCGACCCCCTTGGCCCCCGCCATTTCGTCGTTTCCAGGTTCATACTCGTTTTATAACAAGCGTGTACTTTGCAACACCTAACTTCAATTAAATCACAATATAACACTCATATAGACATTATGTTATTTCCAATCACATAAATGGACCGACGACATTAAAATCACCAACATAACTCAATTTGAACTTAATAAACGGGCCTTTTAAAAGGTAATATGAAAAAGTAGTTATTAACATGTCAAGCACCAACAATCCCCCCTTTGTTTCCATGAGCGATTAAGCTACATTTATTTGATTTTTATTTCTTTTTGTAATATGATGCTTAGGTGTTGTCTATCAAATTTTTTATTAAGTTCTGTATAGATAAAGTTGTCTGTTTCGATAAATTGGTGCTGTTGTTTACTTTCTTCAGCCTGAATGACAGAAATGACCGATTTACCCTTCATCATTATTTGTTAAATTGTTGTTTTTTTAAGACAAATGATATCTTTAAAACGCAAAAAATATGTAAACATCAAAACATAAAAAACAAAAAATCTAACAAGTATGGAACAAACAAAGAATCTACAAACATATGTCTAGGTGCTTCCAGACGTCCAACAAATAAAACAAACCCATGTGCTTCCATAAAAACCCAGAGAAAAATCATATGAAGGAGAAATCGACATTGTAAGACTATCAAGCTCAAGTTCACATCTGGAATCAATTTTGAGAACTCAAAGATCAAAGTTCACATTTGGAATCCAAAACCTGTAGTACCTTCTGTAGCAACACACCGATTGAAGGAGAAATCGACAATTTGTGCAGAAATCGTAATTGCAAAAAATCGACCTTTAGAAGGAGAAATCGACATTTGAAGAAATCTATTGTGCTGAAATCAACATTGCAGAAATTCACCAATTAGAAGGAGAAATCAACATTAGAAGAAATCAACTGTGCAAAAAACAACATTGCAGTAAATCACTGATTGGAAGGAGGAATCGACATCGCAGAAAATCGTGTGTATCAAAAGCGAGAGTGAAGAAATCGTTACCTTTGGAGAAATCAATTTGCAATCTGTTATCTTTCATTGAATCAGGATTGAAGGAGAGGCTAGGGTTGAAAGGAAACGTCATTTTTTCAACCTGGCGTGTTTATTGAATCAAGGCTAGGTAGGTCTTTTTCAACCTGGCGTGTTTATTGATAGACAACACCACTTCCTTGTCTGTGCAAATAACCTTATAACTGTGTGAATAAGCCACAAGTAAACACTAGATTTTGTCTGTGTGAATAAGCCATTTAATCCATTAAGCTCATTATGTCCTAAGTAAACACCTCCTTAGTTTGTTTTTTCATAGTAGCTTTATTTATAACTCGGTCCATCACTTGTTTTAATCATATTAAGTAATATTGGGGATATTTAAACTATCTATATTAGTGTACTATGTTATTGTTAATTTTTTTATCAAACTACTTATGGGTATACTCCACAATCCTCAGGTTTTAATGTTCTATAGATACCTTCAATTTACTAGTTCATGGTTTAAAGCTCATAATAAGTCTAAATCATACACACCGTTGTTGATTCAAGTTCCTTCAGTGATTTGATAATGACCCCTTGTACTTAGTGGAAATCTTAGATTTTAGTTTCTGTTATGTCTCATGGAAGTTATCACTTACTACGCTCAGTGATCGCTGAAACTTACTCTGAACAGATCATGGACCTGAAAGAATCTAAAGACAAAACTCACACTAATGAAACCTTCAGCGAAAATTACCTGAAGATAGAGACTTGACAGTTCGTGATCTAAAGCGTTTTCAGGAATAACAAGTCTTTCTACCACAAGTGACCGAGGTCCCTGAGAAAATAGTTACTACCTCTACTGAAGTTGGACTAGGTAATACTTTCACTGCCCCTTTGGTTAAATATTTCTCATCTATCTACCCTTCTTTGTTCCACACATCAACCAATGAGTCGAGTCTGGTTGTCCCCACACTTGATGAGGTTGAGAAGCGTGTTATTCTTTTATAAGGATTGTATCGACAATCTGATAACTGGATAGGAATGCGCACAGGGCCTGAGGATGTTTCTCACAAACTACCTCAGAGACAGGTTTGTGATCCTCGGGACACAACTGTTCAAGTTTCAAACCCTGAGAGTAATCCTTTAGATAACGTCAAGGAATCGTATGTCAAATACATTCCTACCCCTTTTCTTTCTTTTAACCCTAAGCTATTCTTGGCTTATATATCTTTGTTGCAACCAGGTTCAAAGAATGACGAGCCCCTGAGGAAGGACGAGCCCAGAAGGTCCTGGCCAAAACAACGCCACCAATAAAGAACGAGGCTAAAAAGGCCTCCTTAGTCTCCACTTCTACAACCTTCCAGCTTCCAGTGCTGGATCATCTTGTTGGTAAGACTGACACCCTCAACCTGAAGGCAGACAACCTTCAGATCTCCGCTGAACTAATTTCCAAAAAGGTCGCAGTGGTGACAGATCTGAAGACGGAGCTAAAGGCGGATATTTCTACCCTCCGTAATGTTGTGGCTAAGAATACTTTTGCCATCACTACCCTTGGCAAAAAAATTGACAAACAAGGGGAAACTCTTTCAGAGATCCTCAATATTGTGAAGACCCATGTCTCTCTCATTTCTCCATCTTTCATTGAAAGTGAGTGAGAAGCGATGAATCACCTAGGCATGATTCATAAATAGCATACCTCTACTCTCGAGACCCTTCGCTCACATCACTGTAGGGGGGGGGGGGAGAGTTGCCAAGGAGGTTGAACAAAACCTCTTCGCTCACATCACTAAAGCTAATTGTTGAAACTCAAGACCCTTACCCATGAATTTGAGGAGAAAATTACCTGAGCAGTGGTAAAGGATGACTTCTCTCCCATCCCTAATGATGGTAATGAAGAAGAAGAAGAAGAAGAAGAAGAAGAGGAAGAAGAAGAAGAGGAAGAAGAAGAAGAAGAAGAGGAAGAAGAGGAAGAAGAGGAAGAAGAAGAAGAAGAAGAAGAAGAAGAAGAAGAAGAAGAAGAAGAAGAAGAAGAATAGGAGGAGGAAGAAGACAAAGACGAAGACCCTAAGCTATCTAAGCTAGGGAATAAAAGTAATAATGATGCTGATAATGATGACAATTAATTCAACCCTGATAGCTTCTTCTTGTCTGTCAGGCCTCCTACTTTAACTGGAGTAACGATCAGAAAATCACAGGGGGAGAGGCCCCCTCAAAGTCAGAACCATCCCTCATCTATTAAAGATAAGGGAATGGCTAATGAAAATCTAGCCAATCTCCTAAACAAAGAGGGGAGCTCAACACCCTTGAGGTATGTCTTCCTTTCACCTTATTCACCCCTACCTCCTCTGAACCCCATCCTCTTGCATCTCTACCACCTCCCATTCTTCCCACAAACATTTCGACAATAAAATCTATTGAAGAATTCCCTAACCCTGAACCTTCACCAACTTTTAACAGCTCAACCTTTCCACCAAAGGTCATTCCATCTCAACGGAATGAACCTTCTGAAGCTAAAGTATTCATGTACATATCAGAATCTGACGCTGAAGAAAAAGGCCTTATCCAAAGGCGTGTATATAAGCATGTCATCCCTAAAGCTGAAGAAGTTGAAGAAATAGCTAGAAAGGATCAGTTAATATAACAGCTAGGCTGGACTCTTCGTACCTCTGGTTCCGAGGAAGCTATACTTGTAAATAGAGAAGAAGAAGAAGATGATGAATTCTTCTTTCTTTCCCCTTCTGAAAGAGAAGATCCACTCAATGCTCAGCAAATTAGAGAGGCACTTATAAAATAAGCACAAGAGAGCCTTTGAGTCGCTAAAGAATTTGCAAAGAAAGAAATATGAAAAGCCATTCTTCGTATAAAGAATCCCCTCAGAGCCCTATAAATCCTCCTACAAGATGCAAACCTGGATCATCAGCAAACCTGGATCATCAGAAAACCTTGGCTCCGTCGAAAAAACACTTGAATGGTGTAGGAAAAGAGTAAATACTCGAATCAGTGATAAAAAGATAACCAATGTCAGTATCTCTGGAAGATCGTCAAGGGCAGGCCCCAAGATTACAATCAACATCTTAAGAGTTAATGAACAATAGACCGAGTATCCCCAATTTCTTAAGTTCTTTAGATTCATTGAATGTCTAGAGATCAGATCTTGCATACAGAAGTCAAAGTCGCATTTTAAAAGCGTTGTTGAAGATCATCTGAACCAGCTTCTCGACAGAGTATCAAAACTTGTCTCAATACCTCCTTTCCCTTCAAACCACACAAGGAGAAGAAAAGGTGTCGTTGATACTAAAGAAGGTCCATCATTCAGAAATGAACATGAGAATAAGTTTGACGCTGAAAGCCTATTCGGCCACCTCAACCTTCCTGATCTTTCCATGCTTCATCTTGATCTCCCAGAGAATAGATTCTACGGCTTCATTGAGGTATCTTTTCAAACCTGTACTTGGGATGACCTTTGTGGACAATGAAGGTAAGATTCGATTATTCAGGTTTGCTGAAATCAAATGTTGTCCAACTAGACTTCTAGATGTCCTTTACTACACATTCTCAGATTTCAACGATCCTATGAAGGTAGTAAGGAAGAAGATCAGAGTAGAAGTTCAAAGAAGAAAAGAACTGATACCCTCCTATTTTAATCAGTCTTAGTTTTCCTCTGTAATATCCTCAGTGTATTGTACTTCCATTTGTAATTGTAATTTCATTATCTGATGTAATCTCCAATTTTATCCTTAATGAAATTTCAATGAAACTACTTTATTCCATCCAGTACTGAAAGGATCCCTAAAATAATAATCAAGGACAAGGTTCCTATGAGTCCTTATCTTAATACAATATTACATTCACTGATAACTATCTATCTTACACTTATCAGTAAATACGCTTTCTTAGTTAAAGACTTGTAATAAATTGTGATTTCATACTCTTATAAATGAAACTCAATTCAGAAAGTATATAAGCTGAAAAGATATCATAGATCAATACTTAGGATTTACACTTTGTAAGTCTTATCTCCTCACTAATAAATTCTAGCAATTTCCTTATATTGCTTTATCATAATCAAATAGGGGGAGATTTTTGATACAAGCACTTTCAGTGATTTGAATATAATCATCTTATATACTTAGTGATAATCTTAGGTTTAGATTTCATTCAGGTTTAGCGAACGTAAACACTGATTATACTTAGTGATCGCTGAAACCTATCAGAGATGATCTCTGACCCTAGAAGACCCGAATACAAAGTTCACACAAAAGAACCTTCAGCAAATGTCGAAGACATATATGAAGAAAGAGACGATTAGATCGTGATCTGAAGCAGTTCAGTGATAACAAGGATTGTCTGCATGAAGTGTGAGATCTTATGTATGCTTTAGTGATACCTGAAGGAATCATCCTTGAGTCCTCGGTATCAATGATCAAATCAAGCGTATTCAACAAGATTAGAACTTGCCTTATCCTCGATGCACAAAGGACGTACGAAATTACTTTATTGCCTCCCACGTGCTTACCAACTCTGATAGGGTTAGTGTTCATATTCGGCTAAAAGCATGGTTGCTTAATGAAAAAAGGGCAAGCCTTCAATAGAAACTTGACACGTGACACATACCTTTTGACTTGCAATTAATGCATTAGGTATAAATAGATGAAGAACCTCTTCTTCATCTTCATGCATATGTATTTCTCCTAAAACCTCTGCTTCCTTTCTTAATCTTATGCATTTTAAACTTAGTGTTTCTTGATTGTTTTAGAATAGGTATTTATACTTGTTCTTATTTCCACAAATAATCTATAAATTTGTTTATTTTAAATAACGTCATTTAAACCTTAAAAGTTTGTGTTTGTATTCATCCCTCCTTCTAGAAACTGTGTGGTACTTATACACTCTTGTGGACTCCCTTGGATCAAAAATTATTTCAGCTCCTGATTACATGATATTCAGTGTATGCTATATATATATATATTATGTGTGTGTGTGAGAGAGAGAGAGAAAGCGAGAGTCATAAAATTATAGAGTTCATGGTCAATCCAAAACAAAAAGGATCTACCCAAGAAACATACCTAAGGATAGAAATTAGTAAGGGGTCTAGAATTTTAGATGAGTTTATTGATCATTGAGATGATCTTGAAAGGGGTGTGTTAAGATAAGTGGAAACGAGAGGGATTTGAAGGGGTTGATTCTCAAGATGAAATGTGATTGAATACGAGACTGAAATGAGGGAGATTTAGTTGAACATGTTGAGAGATTGAATGCTAGTAAGCTAAAAGAATATGGTGGATGTGACACCTGATCAATAGAATAAAAAGATTCTCACCAAACCATGTCAATTATCCGGGTAAACACATAAGATACTCATTCTCATTCTTTGGAGATGGATATTGAAACAGACATGGACCTAGTGTCGATAACTTGTGTCACCCCACCTACCAAGCTACTCAGGTATCTCACAAAAGGTGTTTGTTTCATATATCATGGAGATTGATCATATCATCTATCTATTTTTCAGTCGGAAGATTTAGATATTGAAACAAGAAGACACCCCTCCGTTCGTCGAACTTGATATCTTTGCACATTGAGTCTATTTTGAGCCATATCTTCATGATTATTTCCTTGACACCTTCACGAGTCTTTGTGATTCCTACTGCATATCTTTGTGATAATCTTTGAATAGTTTGAGAAATTAGTTTTATAACTTTACTTCTGTGATGACAGAAAGTCCTATCCGAGATTCATAATTGTTGACTCTGAAAATAGGCCACATAATTAATTTTAATTGTTGTGATAACAATTTCTACATGTGCTTCTGTATGCTAGAAAATTACCCATTTTTCAAGGGGGAGAAATGTTATCCTAGAAGGGATCTATTTTAAAGGGGGAGAAAAGCAGAATGAGGATTTTTTAAATTTTAGCCCATCAAATTTAAAACAATATTTTAAAATTTTTTCTAACAAAGAAATTTTTTTATGAAGATAGTTTTATGAGAAGGAGATAATTTTGATTGGTGTAAAGGGGAGATTAACTGAAGATGCTTGAGTAAATCTGATTCGTTTATACAAAGAGAAAATCTCATGTGTCTGAAGATGTTTTGTTTTCAATATATCTATATTGTTCATAGAGAAAAAAATTTAGACTTTGATTGTTCATGATGCTCAGGGTTTTCCTAATCATCATGAGAGGGAGAAATAATATCAAAGACATGAACAAAGACATAAGGATGGTCAAGCAATGACATTAAGACATGAAGACTATAAAGATGTTACGGGGAAGTGATAAAAGAAAGTGCTAACAAGTGTTTATATTTGTAAGCAATTTTAAAGATGGTTAACTGATAAACTCGTAATTTGTTGAATAACTTTATGAAAGAGATATGGTTTGTATTTAAACTTGTTGAGTCTATTGTTGAAAAGCCATTGGATTCAAAGATTGTACATGTGATGACAAAGTTGATGTTAAATATGTATAAATTCCTTGTTGACATGTATGTGAAAGATTCATTCATTTACAAGACAGTTGAATTGAAGAAGTTTTTTGACAAAGCTGGATTCCTTCATGTTATGAAGGTGATGAGCTTAGTACACCTAGTGTCAAAGCTCCAAGCCTAGTTGTTTAAAGTTTATCTATTGATTGAAAACGTTTACTTGAAGATTTGTTTACTATTGAAGATGCAAAAGAGAAATCATTTGAAGTTTCTGAAGACCGTTTTCAAGACGTGTTCAAAATGAAGATTTTATTATGAAGATGTTTATTAACAGAAGGAAGATTGTTAGTTTTCATATTCGTCTTATTCAAATGTTGACAAATTCTGATCGTCTTTGTTGGGGGGAGTTTGTTTAAGTCAAATATCGATTGAAGTTAAGATAACTGGATTTATTTTGAAGAATGTGATCTCAAAAACAAATGGGGATATTGTTAGGTCAAATATTATTGTGTCCAAGCTCGCCGAGATTGAAAACTTAAGAGATCATATCTTAAAGTCAACATGGTCAACAAAAGTCAACATGAAGCTTAATTGTTGTTTGACTTCTAGTTAAGTCAATGATATAAATACATTGTACTGGTAGTTAACGCGTGCTTACAAGAACAATAACAAGAACGTCTATTGTAATATTCGAAAGAAAGATTGGTTAGATACATTGTTACTTGATCATTTAAGGGATTATCAATTTCAAAATTTCACCCTTGAGCCTCAAGACGATATGAAATAAAAATTACAATAAAACTTTACATACGAATATATACAACCGATGTCTCGAGTATTCACAGTTTGACTTAAAACACTCTCATGCATCAAATTATAAATTAAAATGTGCAACATATCAAGCACATGCATTTTGGATAAAACACGAAATGATATCATACCGACTTTAAATTCAATGTTACCTATCAATATTCATTCATCGATTCATACTACTAGAAAAATAACTTTCCATAAAATTTTGTTTGAATTTCGTATGCAATACGACCATTCATGTATTTCAAATAAATGGACAAAATAAATGGACTACACATTCTAAAAATATGTATGCAGTAAGACCATTCATGTACGCTAAAACATTTTCAAAATCCGTAACATGTCATGCACGAATGGTTTTACACCGTATGAAATAATTTATGCAATTCATTTTCAAAAATCAATATCGTGTTCACACTTTTGGTCGAGGCTTCAAGTCTTAGAACATGCTTACGAAGGCTACTAGTCACAATACCGACCATGGAAAACTCAAATATGTTAAGGCGATACCATAACTAAATCAATTAACCTTACAATTTCATCCCAAAGTAATGATGATTCAACAAGCCTATGATTCAAACTTAACCAATAACTCTGACCCACAATGGTGTATTTAACGTACTCACCATACTTAATTGTCATTAGAAGTGACAACGCTACAAACATCAATTCTTTTTATGACAATTCGTCGAGAATTCACTCACTATCATATCGATCATAACGAGAAAGATAATTCAAGCACATACATGTAACTGTAAGTTCATAATAACACTGGCCAACTGTAATTAAGACCATCGTCATGATTCCCAATGCTCGTGCCTGTATCGACCTGCAAATACTCTTTCTTTCTTAAAGTGTCTAATCTTACATTCTCACTTTCAGTGACTTATAAAAACGCTAGTTTGGGTCTAGGTAGTCTAAATCAACACCTAAATCTTTTAAGTTTTTGCTCTGATACCAACTTGTATCACCCTTAAATTCAGAAAGTGAACATTTAAGAACATGGCAATCTAAGATTCAACATTAATACATAATATTACAAACCTAACACAATTCTAAAATTAGAGATGGACATTATTAAAACCAGACAAGTGTCTCTACCTCCAACATATGAGAGAAGTCCCCTGGATAGTTATTTTCTACTCGTGCATCTAACTAGAACTCAACTATTCACGGTGGCGTTAGTACCGTTCCTCCAACAAGAACTAGATGCACATGCCGACAAATAAAAGTGATTAGACTTAATGTCTAGTGAGATGTTAACTCTCGAATATGAGAGTTATTTCGGGTCATTTTCCTCAATTTAATTCCCTTAAATTCCATCATTTTAGGCTTTTATGCCTTTTTTTCTTATAATGTTATTTCACACA
Source organism: Silybum marianum (assembly GCA_036898165.1). NCBI lineage: Eukaryota > Viridiplantae > Streptophyta > Magnoliopsida > Asterales > Asteraceae > Silybum > Silybum marianum. The sequence continues at coordinate 8,142,728 of CM072534.1, forward strand.
ATGATTTAATACCAAAAGATAAATTCTAGTTATTTTTACTCTTTTTGGCTGTTTGTTGCCACAAAGTCACCACCGTAGTGTGTCTAGTGCTGAATGATTAAACTGCTGAATCTCCAGAGATTATTTCAGTGAAGTTTCCTGGAAATTATGAAGAAAATATAGCTTGATGTGAAGACAAAAGGAAGCATGAGCTAGTCTAGAGTAGGGAATTGTGCTCTTTGTACATTGGTGAATACCCTTTGGTCAAGCTTTCCTTGTAGTATAAAAGGGGAGCTTGGGGTTTCATTATTTCACACCATTACACCCCATTATAGAGTTTTTAGAACTCTTTTTTTTCTTTCTCCTTCCATCACTTGCTGGTTCCTTTTTATTTTTTAGTTGTAGTTTTATTTTATTGTCTTTTAATTTATGCATTGTATCCTGTCACCACAACTTCGACACTGTGGTGACAGTTTTATCTTATTTATATTAATGCAAGTTATATTTCAGTTCATTCCTGTTTATTTACTGCTTTCCATGTCTCGTAGTAGCTAATTGTCTCTATGGGTGTGGGTGTGAGTTTAACTTAAATGTTCGTATAATATGTGGGTGTTCTTGTTATTAATATTTTAACGTTTGGTCACTTAAATTGGGACTTAAACTCGACGTGGATAAGCCGATCACTTTGAAGTGTTAATATAAGATCTTAGACCCAGAGATGGGTGGATCCAAAATACGGTTTAAATGATGCACAAACACTCGAGAGAACTTTGAACTCCAGAGATGCAGACTTTGTATGTATTTAGATAGGATTTATTTGGTGTCATACTTTATATCACAAAGAGATTTGGATATATTCCGTCGTGCCCAATGTAATCTGATTCTAAAGCAACAAACTTTAAAGTACTAATTATGAGAACTTTATGTAAATTTATAAGTCGTCTATAAGAACCTCACTTTTGAGAGAATAGGGTGGCTCTGTAGATTGTTTATAACTTTCCGACCACGTTATTATATTTATCTTAAGGAAAACTTGCACGCATACCCATCTTTTAATTATTGTTTAAACTCGTTATTTACGATCATTCACCAACTCTAAAAATCATTTTAAATCAAAACGAAACCGAAAACCAAGAAGTTCATAGAAATCTCAGATTCTCAGTAGTTCCAGTCCCTGTGGGAACGATACTGGTATTTTACCACTTTATTACTTGAAGGCGACCATAGTGTCGGGGTGCACTTGCACCGCCACTGTGGGGACATTGTGCCCACTATGCATACACGAACCGTAATTAGCTACCATGAGATCAAACAGTTTTCATCATAATTATAAAAAGGGACAACAGATGAATCGCTTATTTAAAACATAATTTCTCAAATGAAATGTACTTATCATAAAAAAAATCTTTCCAAAACACACCATTTTCATGATGAAAACTCTAAATCAAAACACCAATTCAATATGAATTCAAAATCCAATACTCACTCTAAAACATAAATAAAATTTAATGTCCAAATATTGTAAACATCGATAAAAATCCTATTATCTAAAAATACCCAAAAGTAAGCCACATTCTATGTTAATGAGTTCCACTATGGATCACACAGTCATCAAGTTTTGCCACCCATGGGTTATAATTTGAGTACTTGGCCAATCCTAGCATACTCATCACTAGAAATTATATCCAATATGTCCTCAGAGTCATCAAGTTGAACCACCCATCGTCTATACTTTGAATGCTCTGTTATGAATCATATGGTCATCAAGTTCAACCACCCTGGGTCTGTACTTTGAGTCAATCAAATATCCTGAACAATTCTAGCTACATTAGAAGGATAGAGAACCCATCTTAAGACACAAACCGTGTCTTATGCCTATGGATCTATTTCATTACAGTCTAAATCACATGACCCTAATTGATCGACCAAGACACTCAAAACATGTAACTTTCAAAATAAATATGCCAATATTCCATATAACACCAAAAGCTCGACATAGAGCAAACTAAACCGGACAAATGTCCCACATGACTTATCTTATTCAAAACTGAGTTGAAAGCTCACAACTCAATTAAATATTCAATATAATTCATCAAAAACAATAAAACTTATTTAACCAACGTTTATGCAAACACATGCTCCATAACATGATTAATCAAAACCCATCATTGGTTGGGAAAATTCAGTTGCCAAATAAAAGCATACCATTTATATCCCCAAAATGTTCCATGACCCAATTATATGCATTTTCCAAACCAAATATGCTAAAAATGCATAATTGTTGAATAATCTTCGTTTAGAAAATAAATCACCAAAGAACACACTTATGATTTACATATTGAAATGTCCTGAAGAAAACCCTAAATATGGCATGTCACAAGATTTAATGAACTCAAATTTACCAAATATGCAAATTTCATCAAATAATCAACACATTTGACAAAAGTCAAGAAATCATCTTAAGACTCCAAAATGAACATTTTTGGCATGTACATAGTTCACAAAGCAACTTGAACTCGCTTTGATAGGTTATGTTAAACCTAGTTATAAACCCATCCTTAGCTTTCAAAAGGTGAAGACTTCAATCTACAAGTAAATCATTTCAATAACTTTCCAATGTCACTCACATTCCATGGCTAAAATTAAACCAAATATGAACAATGTCTTTTGATCCACAAAAATCCTCAAAATAGAGCTCTAAACACCCAAACACATACTACTAGAAAATTGAGTATTTTCAACGGAAAATATCGTTGAAAAATTTCTACGAATTTTAGAGGATTATTGACAGAACATAAATTTTCTACGAATTTTCAACGAATTTCCGTTGAAAATCTCTCACAAACATATATGCATTTTCCACCAAAAAAATTTCAACGAAATGTCTCGTCAAAAAGTTTTTGGTTGAAAATGCATTTTGTGAGAGATTTTCAACGGAAATTCGTTGAAAATTCGTAGAAAATTTATGTTTTGTCAATAATCCCTTTAAAATTCATAGAAAAATTTCAACGACATTTTCCTTTAAAAATTTTCGTTGAAAAGGCTCAATTTTCTAGTAGTGACATTCCTCATCAAGATCTTGAAGAATCCCAGCATAGATCTTCAATCACCAAGGATTACATCTTCATTTGCTTCAAAAACGTCCCAAAACGTCTCCAAATATACAAAATCGCCAAGAGACAGAAGGGAGGGAAGATTGTGGTAGAAATGGGTGAAAAGCCCTAAAAATTAGGATTAAAAGATGTTCCAAAGGGTTCCCGCAATCTTTCATGCGACTTAAGTTGTGAGGGTAGTCTAAAACTCAAAATTTCATAACAGAATGTTGCACGACTTGGCCCACCGCTTTATGTCGGACAAGTGACCGAACTTTATGTCGGCTTCCGATCTATACCTTTATCTACCAATACTCTCCGACAACAATTATATTCATGGTAAAATGCATTCCAGTCATTAAAAGACCTCCAAAAGCTCATAAAAAGAACGTCATTCCAAAATGTTGTACCCATAAAGTTTTGGGTGTTACAGTATTGTCACCAAAAAAATGAGCGACAATAATAGCATATTAAAGCTTTATTTGAGTTTTAATGGTTAAAAATGGATACAAAAATCCTAATCGTAAATTGTTGAATTTGAAACAGATTCTTATATACAATAATTATTTCTGTAATAGTGTTTGTAATGTACTTGTTAATAATAATTAATTTTAATAAATAATAATATTAAATTATGTATATTTATATACAATAATTATTTTTGTGTCACTAGTAATAAAGTTTTTTTTGGGGTCACCATTGCAGATGTGTGCCCATAATATGGTCCTTCATTATCCATTGTAGGGGATATGCCGACCCAGTACATAGGATACACTAATTTGCTGTTGGTTTGGATTTAGCTCAAAATCCTGAAAAACTATCGAGATAAGGATTAAAAATTTATTTGTTTGATATTATAAAAACCAAATAAGAGGGGAAAGGATGTTAGAAGGATCCTGCTATGAGATATATTCAAATGTTAGTTATGGTGAAATGAGTGTTTATTTGTGAAAATGCTTTCATGATATAAGTGGTTATATGATAATATGTTCCACTAAGGAGATTGGTCGAAATTGGATATGTAAATTTGTTTCATGGCCAGACATATTTAATACGAAAACCTAAGTTTTGGCCAATGTTATTAGTACAAATAATTATTTGAAGACAAAATATTTGTGTATAGAGCATATTGATATAAGTAGTGACATTTTATTGTAGTTGGAATATGACGATGATGTTTATAATGTGAAGTTTATTTATGGTCAAATTGAAGGCCAATACGAGAAGATCATTGGCACAACAATATTCAGGTTATTGGTAGAACCCAGTCTTCAAAGAGGTCGAAAGTTCAAACCTCATCGAAGGGTGATGGGTGTTTGTGAGTACTTGTTGAATACAAATATTATATACTTACAAGAAATACTACTTAAAGTCATTATGTCTGCCATGAGAACTTAGTGTATAGTGGAAGCGTTGTTTATGTAAAGTTTTTTTTTTTTTAAGTATATAATATTTATATACGGTAAATGGAATAAATAAACTCACACACCGTTATCACCTTTAGTGAGGTTTGAACCCCCGACCTCCTAGGAGACCAGAGGCTCACATACCGCTAGGCCAAAGGCTTTTTGGTTTATGTAAAGCTGTTGGAATTGGAAAAAGTGAATAAACATCTACTATATAAAACAGTGAATAGGTTATTCAGAACTTTTAACTGGATTTTATTTCCAAAAGTAAAAAACGATTAGTACTTGAATACTTGCAAATTATTTGAAAACTAAGAGTCATGAGATAGTAAGATTGATTTCCTGATTTAAAGTGGTTTAAACATCTTGTTTTTGGTAAAAGCCATTACGATTGCACATTCTCATTCAACTTTCAAACGTAATCTTAAAGCATTTTGACGGATGAAATGTTAATTTCCAAAGTAGTCATGAATTACGTATTATAGTCAGAAGTCTTAAAGTAAAAATAAACATGTTTATAGCAAAAGAAGCAAGACAACATATGTTGCAACTTCCAGATAAGTTTGTAAATGACCAAAAGTGTGATTATTTTAACATAGTAGAGGATTGTGGCCATTGTCATCGACATTTGATGTCCCACCAAGAATGTTTGCACTCGTTAAACCTAAAGTTCAAGTTTTTTTTTCCAGTTTTTATGAATTTTAATTTAAAGTCAATTATCTTTCGTAAAATAATTTTTAAAAATGATTTTTTTTTATTGTCAATTGACGATCCAAAGTAGACTTGAGATCACTTAAACTGATCAAAAGGAATGCTCCTTAGGCTAGTCTTTGAGTTGATAAATTGTCGTGAACATTTTTATGATCAAATGTATTTATCGATGTCATAAATATTAAAATACATGCTCGTTAGAATAAAAGAAACCAATTTTCGATAGAAGAATATGTAAAATGTTACAAACCATGCAACTTAAATAAACCCAACAAAGGAAGATATACATAATAGTCCAAAAGTACATACCTTGGTTCCGACCCCTAAAACAATAAAGAGTTCAAACCAAAACATACTAGCCTGATTCTTATAGAAAAGAAAGAAAGAGAGGAAATACGATCAAAATACATCTTTCCCTCTTGTCTAGCCTCTACCTTAAGGAAATGCAACTTGCAAGCCTCACGATTTACCCTTCTCTTTAGCTTATATACGTTGTTTCCCTGAAATACATATTTCAGTAAATGAGGGTTAGACCATAAGAGCTAATGAATTTTCCTATCAGTAAAAAATCAAACAATATCAACTTTTATTTAAAACAATTACATCAATAAAAGTGATGTAGTCTCGCAAGACTACACCCACAAGGTAGCTAGCCACAACAGTCGCATTAGTAAAAATATGCACTATGGCTTAATCTCAATCAACATCGATAGTTGAACCACATAAAACACATTCATGGGTTATACTTATCTTTCTTGCATGAACCATCACAATCACAAACACACACGTAGACTCCAGTTGAAGGTCAAAACAAGGGACTTTTGGTCGAACTAGTGGGTCACACGATCTAGCCCACGACCTAGGTGACGGGCCTGACGGCACTACTCGCATAGGTCATTATGGTAACATTTTTTTTATTATTCCTCGTGTTGTTTTGGGGTGTTTCAGGGTATCATTTAGGTGCTTTAGAGATTGTTTAGAGTTATGGTGGAGATTATTTGTTTAAATTGTGATCCATGCTTCATGTATTCATATTCACATTAAGTTTTGATTATGCATACAAGTTAAAGTTCATTTTTTATTTTATCATCTTCGAGGTGAGTTTTCTTCTAACACTATTATAAATGAAATGCATAAGTTGATACATGTTGTTGGAAATTGACACATGTGGGGATGATTAATCCTTGGGATAAAGGGACTTGCAAAAAAGAAAAGCTCGTATGTGTTGTGACTATGATAGTCCACAGACGGGGGATATGTATATATATAGGGCTAAATCAAATAAAAACCACAAAAATGTTATAAACCCGTGAAAACTGATATAAAAATAAAAAATTTCATGATTTATTTTTATCAAATGCTAGAATGTAAGATATTAATTCACATATATTTGTTTCATAATGTGAAAGTTTTACATGTATTACTTTCAAGATATGAATATGGTTTACGCAAATTTTTTGTTTCACTAGGAGAATAAAAAAAATCACATGTAATTATTTCATAAGGTGAACAAAACATATCTGAAACACTATATTAAATTATAAGTTTTGACGAAAAAACATTATGTAAAAAAATATATTTGTATTGGTTTTCACGATTTTGTAACATTTTTGTTTTATTTGATTATCCGTCTATATGGTTCAAATGAGAACACAAATTTGGTTGTGAACATGAGAACAAATGAGAACTCATATATAACTATTTTTCGTTAACTAGTTTTACTAGAATAAATTCACTAAAAAGGATTTTCTCACTAGATTGTATGTTCTAACTCTCATTTTAATTTGTTTTCAAGTAAATGCATTTCAATACAATAATGTTTAAGAAGTTAAAGAAAAAGTATGAGACAGTTTTAATTACAGTTTCACGTGTGAAGCTTGTCGAGAAATTCAATGAAGTCTACTTTTGATCTTCTTATTATGATATCAAACCTTTAGATATGAAGATGTTGTTGGCAAAAAGTTTGTGGTAGCTTGAATCTGTTGTATAGTTTTCTAAAATCGAGCCAAGTTGTATGCCAAATGTGGCGTGTTATGTATAACTTTCATGTTATATTTTATGTGGTTTAGTGGTGTAACAACCAGGATTCCGAAACAAAGGTATATCATATCATTGCTCAAGTTAAAATAGCAATTACATAATCCAATGGTCCTAAATATAAACTTAATCTCAAATGTTTGTAGCAGAAATAACAACTACTGAGATTATTACAATTCAACTTCTAAACTAGGCAACTAACTATACAAGTAGCGCCTCACATCTAGCTCTAGTAGCTCACAACTTCCCCTTCCCTTTGCTCGTGCTTTCTATCATATGCCTTCCTGAAAATGGGTTTCAGTTTATAAAAGAGAGAATTAGTCCAAAAGGCCTAGAGAATTTCCAAAACAGTTAATATGCATGACAGTTATAAGAGAAAACGGTTAGTCATGAATATCAACTCACACTTTTCAAAACACTTTACATGTACCTATTGCAATGGTATTTCATACTTTAAGTCACACACACCTTACCTATTAAACGGGCACACACCGCCCAAACAATTTAGCCACACACACCGTGACTATTAAAGGAGCACACACCGCCCAATTTGAATGATTTAAAACAATTCAATTTACAAAATTTTAGCATTCGAAGGGAACTTACCTGAATTGCCAAGCCGCCTACACACTTCCAACTTCGATCCCACAAACCGAGCACCTGATTTAGATCAATTACCTAAAAGTTAATTACCCAGTTATACTTTCACACATCCCACATATAAGCTCATTAGGTTAGGACACCACTTAACCCACTTAAATGACCCTTAAGCAAAATCTCATTTTTGCTGAAATAGTTAGTTACGCGGCTTGCCGCGCAACTTGAAGCCGCTGGCCAGATCGCGGGACTCACTGTTTTCCCTACACAAACCTGCACGAACCCAAATACCACAAAACACCATTTCTACCAATTTCCATTCACAATACTGATATGAAACTTGCCCCAAACATTTATAAAACCAACATTAACAACTAATAAACCATTTAATCCAATCCATCCATTGATTTCATGGTGTTTCATTTCCATAGATGAACTCAAGGTCATTCATGGTGATTTCCATTGATTTCAATCCCTTAGAATGAAATAGAATCACCAAACTTGAAGAATACTTCAATATCAACCCCATTAACCAAATAAATACTGATTTTGAGAGTAGACATCAAACATTCAACAACCCAAAACACAAAACCCAAACTTCTACTCACCCAATTGATTACACAAGATTAGAAGATGAAGGATATAAACATTCATACCTGAAATTGCTTGCTAGACTTTTGTTCCTTCAAGAATCCTCTTTCTTCTCCACTTTTCTCTCCAAAATCGCACACACCAAAACACACACAATGCACCAGCCGTTTTCTACCAAAAATGAGGGTTTCCAACCCTTAAATGACCTACTATCCACATCTTACAACTTCAGTCCCTGAAGTTTAAAGAATTAGATACCATCCGCTTTATTTACACATTTCTCTACAAAACAAGATTTCGGGTTATTACATCTCACCCCCTTAATTGAAATCCTTCCCCGGGATCCATCAAGCGAAAAGTTGAGGGTATTTCTTCCTCATTTCCGATTCCGATTCCCACGTCGCCTCTTGCCCCTTATGGAACCTCCAATGCACCTTTACTAAAACAATCTCTTTGCTTCTCAACTTCTTAATCTTTCGATCCACGGCCGCTTCTGGTTCTTCTGCATATTCCAACTGTTCATCTACTTGAATATCATCCAGTGGTACCGACACACCCGTCTCCGCTAAACATTTACACAAATTAGATACGTGAAACGTAATATGAATACCTCGAAGTTTCTCCGGAAGATCCAACTTGTATGCTACGGCACCCACACGTGCCTTTATAATAAACGGTCCTATATACCGAGGACTCAACTTTCTTCTCTTTCCAAAACGCACCACTCCTTTCCAAGGGGATATCTTTAACATGACCTTGTCATTTACTTTAAACTCAATTGTTTTCCTCCTCTTGTCCGCATACGTTTTCTGCCGACTTTGAGCCACTTTCAACTTCTCAAGAATCTGTCCAATTTTATCCGCAGTGATCTGAGCCATTTCCAGACCAGCTAACTGCTTTTCCCCCTTCATTCCAACACAATGGTGTTCTACACTTGCGTCCATACAACGCCTCATACGGTGCCTCTTGAATACTCGCATGATAACTATTATTGTACGAGAAATCAATCAACAGTATATGCGTCTCCCACGAATCACCATGGTTTGAATCGTTCTCTCACTTTGTCCATCCGTCTGTGGATGATAAGCAGTGCTCAAATTCAGCTCCGTCCCAACACTTTCAGAAAGCTTTCCCAAAACGTCGACGTAAAATGGCTATCCCGATCTCAAACTATAGACGATGGAACCCCATGTCTAGTGACGATCTCATCGATGTACAACCCTGCTAGCTTATCCATCGGGTACATTTCCTTATACGGTAATAAATGGGCCGACTTGGTGAGACGGTCCACTATCACCCAAATCGCATCATACCCCTTTGCGTTCTTGGCAACTTTGTAACAAAGTCCATCATTATATTATCTCACTTCCACACCGGAATGTCCAAAGGTTAAAGATTACCATACGACCTTTGGTATTCCGCCTTGACTTGCAAACACGTCAAGCATCTGTCCACATAATAAGCTAAATCATTCTTCATTCCCGGCCACCAATTATACAGTCGTAAATCTCGGTACATCTTATTTGTACTCGGATGTAGCGAATACCTCGACTTATGCACTTCATATAGTACTTCTCACGCAACCCTCCAAGCTTAGGAACCCACACGCGGTCACCCAAACATTTCACACTTTTACTATCACTCACCAACAACGATACATTTCCCACCATCCTTTCACTCTTTAGATTTTCTTCTAAGAGTGCTTCATCTTAAACTCTCTTGATCTCTTCCAAGATAGTAGGTGACGCTTCAACCCTAAAGGCCATTAGCTTGGCGCATCGGCTACCACGTTTGCTTTCCCCGGATGGTAAAGGATTTCACAATCATAATCATTCAATAACTCGACCCATTTTCTCTGTCGCATATTCAACTCTTTCTTATCAAACAGATGCTTGAGACTCTTATGATCGGTATAAATTTGACAGTTTACCCCATAGAGGTAATGTCTCCAAATCTTGAGCGCAAAAACTACCGCCGCTAACTCCATCTCGTGAGTAGGGTAGTTTCTTTCGTGATCCTTCAACTGCCTTGAAGCATATGCAATCACCTTCTCGTGTTGCATTAGCACGCAACCCAGTCCCAACTTGGACGTATCATTATATTTCACGAACCCTTCCGTTCCGTCCGATAATGACAAAACCGATGCGCTACTCCATTTCTCTTTCAACAAATTAAATGCCGACTCTTGTGCTTCGGTCCACACAAACATGACGTTCTTCTTAGTCAACGAGGTCAACGGTGTTGCTACATGTGAAAAGTCTTGAATGAACTTCCGGTAGTACCCCGCTAGACCTAAGAAACTTCTCACTTCTGACGGTGTCCTTGGTGGCTACCAAATCCTGATAGCCTCTATCTTTGTCGGGTCCACTTTAATCTTGCCCTCGGACACTATATATCCTAGAAACTGCACTTCTTGCAACCAAAACTCACACTTCGAAAACTTCGCATAAAGATTCTCACGCTTTAGCAATTCCAACACTAGACGAAGATGTTTTTCATGCTCACTTTCCGTCCGTGAGTAGATCAGAATATTGTCAATAAAGACAATCACACACTTATCCAACAAAGAACCACACACTCGGTTCATCAAATCCATAAACGCCGTCAGAGCATTAGTTAAACCGAAAGGCATAACTAACAACTCGTAATGACCATACCTCGTTCAGAAATCCGTTTTAGACACATCCTCCTATCTCACTTTCAATTGATGATAACCGGACCGAAAGTCTGTCTTCGAAAAATAACTTGCTCCTTGAAGCTGATCAAACAAATCTTCTATCCTAGGGAACAGATATGGTGCACGGGCGTACAAAATCCTTATCAAGCAACTCTTGAAGTTGTGTCATCATCTCTTTCATCTCCGCCGGTGCTAATCGATATGGTGCACGGGCTATTGGTACGGCCGCGGGTACCAGATGGATTCTAAACTCCACCTGACGATCCGGAGGTAATCCAACAAGATCATCGGGAAATACCTCGGGATACTCTTTTACTACGGGTACTTCCTCCACACTCTTCTTTTTCTCTCGGTATCGATCACATATGCCATGAACCCACAACATCCCTTGGCTAAACATTGTTTAGCCTTTAAATGGATATAATAAACGACTTCCTCTCGCTTCGATCACCATAGATAACAACTTCCCGTCCTTCCGGTAAAGTAATTTGAATCAATTTCTTCTTACACACAATATATGTGTTGTTGCTAGCCAACCAATCCATCCCCACAATTACATCAAACTCACTCATCGCCATTGATATAACAACAACGGGATAATACAACCCTCTATATCAATGCTACAACCTTCTAAAACTTCTTTCATCACAACTAGCCTATCATCAACGATTTCTACCTCAAACCTATGATCCAACCTCTTGGGCTTGACATTCAAGATCCCCATGAAAGCAGTTGATATAAAAGAATGGTTCGCACCCGAATCAAACAACACTCTAGCATGAGTAGAATTAATAAGAAATGTACCTATCACCACATCAGGTGCCTCATCCGCTTCATTAGCTGTCATCTGGAAAGCCAACACTTGAGCTCGTGGAGCTTCCACCTTCCTTTTCGTTCCACCCCGACGTCCCCCGCTATTGTTGCTCACCGCACCTTTCTTCAATTGAGGGAAATCCGTCCTCAAATGCTCAAGAGACCCACACCGATAACATGCTCTTGAGTTGGGACACTCCCTAGCCATGCCCATCTTCCCACACTTGAAACACCCCTTTGATTCCAACGTGCAATCCCCATGATGCACAAGATTACACTTTCCACACGGTTTATCCCCAAACCTTTGGCTTCCACGATTATCATACTTTGAGAACTTAACTTTCTTTGAATCATTCGGTGCCCCTTCCCACTTCCTCCTTTCGGTATCCTTTTCCATCATTTGGCGAATGGCGATTCTTCTCTTTCTCGGTCATCTCGGCCGCATCAACCGCCAATTGGAAAGTTGATATGTTCATTGTCATCACCAACTCCCTTATAGAAGCTTTCAAACCCCACATATAACGATCCACCATTCTTTCCTCGGTTGAGACATAAGCCTCGGGCAAAACGTGACTTCTCCAAAAACTTTGCGGTGTACTCTTGAACAGTCATATCTCCTTGTACTAGTTGCAAAAACTCTTCCTCAAGTTGTCTTATTGCAGTCTTAGGGCAATACTTGTTCTTAAACAAGCCTACAAACTTCTCCCATGATGTCTTCTTGGCCGCTCCCGACCCAATCTTTCCACTTTCCAAATCCCACCAACATCGCGCCTCCGCCTTAAGCATGGTGGTGGCATGCAACACCTTATCTTTATCCGTGCATTCACTAGGGTCAAACACCAGTTCCATCTATCTAATCCATTGCAAAGCCAACACCAAGTTACACTCTCCCGTGTAAGTAGGAGGTTTGGATGTTCAGAACGTCTTGTAGTTACATCCTTTCGATCCCTAACTTTCCATTTCGGGGGTAGTCTTTTGGGATAAGTTATTACAACTTCCTTCTCCCTTAGACCAGTCCGCATCATCATCCTCACAAGGTATTGTCGTGCTTGAAGAATGTTGCTTTCCCGCCAAATCTTAATTGCCGCTTCAAGTTTCCCCAGTCCCGCATTGATGTCATACATGGTCACAAACCCTCGCTCTTGGGTTAGACCTCCCCTTTTTCCGCGTCACCTACCACGCACACTCACAAAACTTTCTTGAATCGACTCCACCGGCTCATTTAACGGCTCGGTCACCATCCCACGACCACGAGTACGAACCGTACCTCGGCTTCGAGTCCCACCCTCAAGGGCTCCCACGGATGTTGCACCTCTTCAGGTTCCACGACCCCTTCCTCTACCCCTTCCTCGAGTAGGAGCAGCTACAACGGTTTCAATTTGATCGGGTTGAGTATCTCCAACCGGAAGATCTCCTTCCGCTATTGATACTGATGTCGACCTCACAGAACCACGAGTCATACTTCTCGATACTGAAACGAACATAACATAAGATAACCAGTTAGATCACAATAAGGTATTCAAGCAGCTTCATGTACCTGTAAATTCATAATGACATTGGTCAGATATGATTTCGAATTTACCTTACACGTTAGTCCTTTATATCCTATCATTACTCCCACCGGTCAACCACACTCTATCCAACTCTACTTAAATCTCAGTCCCACCTATCCCTCAGTCTAAGTCTAGATGATCCTCGAACACCTAATTCTCTTAAACTAGGGCTCTGATACCACTTGTAACAACCATGATTCTAAAATAGAGGTAATATCATATCATTGCTTAAGTTAAAATAGAAATCACATAATCCAATGGTCCCAAATATAAACTTAGGTGGCGTTTGTTTTTTAAGAGGCGCTGAAGTTTGAAGTCTGATTTCACTTCTAAACTTTAAGAGGTGGTGCTGAAGTCTGAAATCTAAATCAATTAGACTGTTTGTTTTTGTATGCTGACAAACGTCTGAATATGTATAATTGTGTATTTTGTCCCTCAAAATGTTATACTATTGAATTTATAAAATTATTAAAACATCAATTCATTTTAATTAAATTATGCTACCATCCATTGTTAACACACTGAAAGTCAATTGATTCAAATACAACAAAAAACTCTCATAGAAATGCATGTCATGAACGAATGCAACAACATTGGTTTTTATTACAGATGAACCTCATGAAGAGGTAACAAAAAGCAACCATCATGATGCAGCAGAATATCATCACACTTGATATTATTATGAAAGTCAAATTAATATATAGTATATTGGACAATAAACTACATGGTGCTATGCAAAATGCATGTGTGGTCAAGAACTTGAATAGAACATTAGAAGATGAGTTATATTTATCCAAATTTGCAGTACTAAACTATCTTCATAAAACAGTGATCAAATGAGGATAGAGGAATGTAGGCTTGCAAGAGGAGGCTCTCGATAATAGATAAAATGATCATCTTCATCCTTTTCAATATCGAAAGTGAATTAAATCTGATCCAAATCCAAATGCTGCATCTTAGCTCCAAGAGGCGTATATTGCATCGATTCATGGCTAACACCATGCTTTCGGCTAACGAAACCGTAAACACCAGCAATAAAACAGAAAGAAGTGCAATATGACAGTTGAATTGCAGGGTGGAAATGGATCTAGCTCTACGAAACTCAAGGTGTCCTTTGCATCTAATGGTGAAATTTCCTCTACTCTTTTCACGAATGAAACAACCATTGGAAATCAAAGTGGAATAGAAGAGAATCCCATCTGGGTGAACCACAATCCAACTCGACGACCTAATTGAGAATAGTTCTATTTTGGGGATTTGAGTTCGAGAATGATGGAAACGATGCATATACAGATTGGAACAACCAATAGATCATAGTATAGGAAGAATTCTTCGATGAATCCGAATAGACACCGTGTGTTGAGGATTAACGATGCTGATTTCATCTTTCGATTTTATAGCATCGATTATGGAAATCAAATAATTTAAGATGAATAAGAATGAAATCAGAAGGATCGTGAAGAAAGTTAAGTACGTAACGAACGAAACCGATTTTGATCGAGCAATCGATGACAGAAGCAGTGTTATTAAAAACCTGGAAACCATGAGCAGCAGATCGATGAAAAAATATGAAAATCCAGAGCATATCGAAAGAGAAAAACTTGAAATCGAGATATCTTTTTACAAATCGAGAGATGAGAGAAGAACCAGAGATCGATACCTGTTGGAGAGAGATGTTAAGAGATCGAGATCTGAGAGATGGAGGAGCCGCGTGCGAGAGATAAGTTATTTCAGAGGAATTAAGAGATAAAATTACCTCTTAAACTTTCAGAGGAAATATGGCCCATTTAAGCTCTTATTTGAAAAAAAAAAAAACAAACAATCTGAAAACAAAAAACGTCTGACCGAATCAGACTTCAGATGTTTTCAGATCTGAATCCCAAAAAACAAACAGAACCTTAATCTCAAATGTTTGCAGCGGAAATAACAACTACTGAGATTATTACAATTCAACTTCTAAACTAGGCAACTAAGTATACAAGTAGCGCCTCACATCTAGCTCTCGAAGTTCACAACTTCCCCTTCCCTTTGCTCGTGCTTTCTATCATATGTCTTCCTGAAAATAGTTTGCAGTTTATAAAAGAAAGGGTTAGACTAAAAGGCCTAGTGAATTCCCAAAAACAGTTAATATGCATGACACTTATAAAAGAAAACGGTTAGTCATGAATATCAGCTCACACTTTTCAAAACACTTTACACGTACCTGTTGCAATGGTATTTCATACTTTAAGTCACACACACCGTGACTATTAAACGGGCACACACCGCCCAAACAATTTAGCCACACACACCGTGACCATTAAAGGAGCACACACCGTCCAATTTGACTGTTTTAAAACAATTCAATTTAAAACATTCATTTTACAAAAAATTAGCACATGAAGGGAACTCACCTGAATATCCAAGCCGCCTACACACTTCCAACTTCGATCCCACAAACCGAGCACCTGATTTAGTTCAATTAACTATAAGTTAATGACCCAATTATACTTCCACACATCCCACCTATAAACTCCTTAGGTTAGGACACCGCTTAACCCACTTAAATGACCGTTAAGCAAAATCTCAGTTTTGCTGAAACAGTGAGTTACGCGGCATGAAACTTGCCCCAAACATTTATAAAACCAACATTAACAACTAATAAACCATTTAATCTAATCCATCCATTGATTTCAAGGTGTTTCATTTCCATAGATGAACTCAAGGTCATTGATGGTGATTTCCATTGATTTCAATCCCTTGGAATGAAATAGGAATCACCAAACTTGAAGAATACTTCAATACCAAACCCATTAACCCAATAAATACTGATTTTGAGAGTAAACATCATACATTCAACAACCCAAAACACAAAACCCAAACTTATACTCACCCAATTGATTAAACAAGAATAGGAAATGAAGGATATAAGCATTCATACCGGAAACTGCTTGCTAGACTTTTGTTACTTCAAGAATCCCCTTTCTTCTCCCCTTTTCTCTCCAAAATCGCACACACCAAAACAAACATAATGCACTAGCCGTTTTCTCCCAAAAAATTAGGTTTCCAACCCTTAAATGACCTACTATCCACATCTTACAACTTCAGTCCCCGAAGTTTAAGGAGTTAGACATCATCCGCCTTATTTACACATTTCTCTACAAAACAAGATTTCGGGTTATTACAAGTAGGTTGCTACATCATTTGAGAATGATCAAGTGAACATTCATTGTCCTCTCTAAACCAGTGATACCTAAATCACTAGTTTCACTTCCACGTTCAATTTCAAACTTCAAATAACCTTATAAAATAAGCTCTTATGGTCTTTTATGTTAGTGTATATGGTCCAAAAGTTAATCATTGGATGATTAAGTTTAGATATTGTATCATGATAAACATTAATGAAAGGCATTACCCAATTGTTATGTTTATATATTATTTTGTGTTAATATTTAAACTTAAGAATGATATTAGGACATTGTATTTTAGAATGCCTCTAGTGAAATATCAATTCAAGCTTAGGTTAAATTAGTATGATACCGACTATTATAAATAGTTATTCATATGGAGATACATAATGTACATACGAGTACAAGATGAGATCTTGTATACAGACGTGACTAACAATGAGAAGATTTCATTGGAAGTCATATGATTGTCATTAGTGTCTCTCACATGCTCATTATATGTATAGTGTATTTACTTAAGATGATGGAATTTGCTCTATGTGGGTGACAGATTGGTTGTTGGCAATATTATATATCACCTACTTGAACTAGCATGGATCACGATATGATTTGCTTTTCTTGTATAGCAGGAGTTATATCTTTGGTCCACTCAATTAAAAAATACCGAGGAAGCGTATGAATGCCCATATAGTTAGTTGGTATGTTATACTGATACCAGTTTTATAAGTATTTAGAATTACTAAGATACTAAAGTTTGGACATAACAAGGATGACACTTCCACCCCTCGTGTTCAATCTGGATATTGAGAACAAAGGGATAAAATGTTTATACTAATAATGATTACAAGTTTGTTTATTAGTTGAATCACCAAACTTTATTTTGTAACAATGATGTATTGTTAGACGTCGCCTTCGTTTATAATACTAACTAGGATTTTTACGTGTTGCCAATGTGATATAATCCTAATCAGTCACATGCCTAAAAATGTATCTGACTAAGGAGATCAAATAATTAAAATGTTTAAATATTATATCTGATTAATCAAATATTTAATATCTTGTTTGATAAGTGTAGAATAATAGCACAAGTATGAACTTGTCATTTTAATAAGTATGTAAAAACGAAGCATGCCTTTAGAAAGTATTGTATATCCAAAAAAGTATGCCGTACTAGGAAATCATCCTAAACGACCGGTTTATACTGTGTATGTTAACAAAATAACCGAGTTTCAGACATTTTTCACAAAATAGAAGCCAAAATCACCCCCGGAGGTAGATCTACCTTTATGCAGGGGGGATATTGACATTGAGTCCCACATGCACACAAAAAATTGAGACATAGATTGATATCGTGTAAGAGAAAAAGTGGGATCGCCCCCTTTGACAATCACCGACCATAGTATACCGACGCCAACCACTGCCAGCGATATCTTCTATCATGGAACTCGTAGGAAAGTGTTATTTATTTTAATTTAAGTTAATAATCTAACTTTGTTTAGTTTTTCACTAACTTAATAATCTATTTTTGTTTAATAGGTTGTTCACCGATCTTTAGTGACGTTGAGGGGACAACTAAAACATTTAGAAAATATTTACGAAATATTTACATTTAAAAAAAGGAGGTTGAAGATGTTTAGGCAGACGTGTTTTGGACCGTTGTTAGCCATATATAGGCAACATAGAGATCATAGTTTAATTAATTAAAGGAGATATATATATATATATATATATGCTAGATTTGTTGAAAATTGAACCTATGAGTTGCGAAATCGGGTTATTCAATGTTTGCACTAGTAGACTAGGAATCAAAGATAACCCCTAGGGTAGATCTCACTTTATGGGGGCGCGATCTTGCTTTTTCTCTTAAAATAAATCAAATTTTGTCTATTTTTTGTGTGCATGTGGGACCCACTATTAGAATCGCCCCTATAAAGGTAGATTTACGCCCAAGGGCGATTTTGACTTTTATTTTGTGAAAAAAGTCTGAAACTCGGTCATTTTGTTAACATACATAGTATAAACTGGTCGTTTAGGATGATCTCTCTGTTCTACTCTTCCAAGCGTGGGGCATATAATATTTGTTTATTATGTGATCATCATTACACTTATATAAATTGAAGACATTATGAGATAATGTTGTTGTTGCATTCTTGAATTGATAGACTGATTTAATTCCCTCTTGATATTCCACAAGTTTTCATTCTCTCTTGTAAAGAGTTGGAAATCATATATAACATTCGAGAAGAAAGAGGATATCATCTTGGCTTAAGAAGTCAACTAGATCCAGACCATTTGCATGCATATCGTGGAGGCAACGAGTTACATTCATTGACTTAGATTTATAATCAACAACACAGGATTGTTGTTCATTTTCTTAAATTTTTTAAACACTCATTTTACTCTATTTTATATTAATTATTGAAGGAATACTGTTAGATATTAAATTGTTGAAAGTAGAAGGGTTAGAATGTATCTTTTGTTTCCTTGTATAAATAGGTATTTGACTTTCATTTTGTGGAAGTCTTTCATTTGTAACACTTTGACATTTTAATATCATAAGACATTTGAGAGCATATTTGAGAATTTTATTTTTGATCTTAATTGTTGGTTCAATTGTTTAGATTGTTTTGCTACATTCAAAATTAACAATTGGTATCAGTGCAGGCAAATTTCAAGAAAAATTCAACGAATTTTGGTCAGAAATTTTAGTCTTTAGGTGTCTTTTTTTTTATGAAAAATGGGTATTTGATCAGTTTTGATTGAATTTATGGCTGATTTGGATTGAAATTAGGCTAGTTTGATTCGTTTTTGTTAGATGATTAAGTGTATGGAAGGAATTTAGGATTGGATTTCATTGAGATTGGTTATGATCGAGATTTTGAAGTTAGTGAGTTTATCCGAAAAGTCTATTGTTTTGGATTTGAAACTGGAATTAGAGGGTGATTTAGGCTTAGATGATTGAAGCAAAAGTGTTCAGATTGTAATCGAGAACAACCCTGCAAAGTTTCATTCAATTTGGTGGTTTTCTGGATAGGATTAGATTGATTTTTGGGTTTTTCGGAGTTGTTCAAAACTGACAAGTTCATAGTCCTCGGATAGTATTCATCACCCTCACATGAAGCTATGTGAACTTCAGATATTATGATGTTCATCACCCATGGATAAGCCAGATTCATCACCCTCGGTTAAGCTACATTCATTATCCTCAGATCAGATATCAGCGACAGTAACCTTCTCAACATACTTGTGCGAAGGATTACCATATTTGAAAAATACTTATTCGAGCCTTCATATCTTTGTTATCCGAGCCTCATACAAAACAGTAATCTTCGTATAATACTTGTGTGAAGGATTACAAATGTTGGAAAATTTACACTCAATCGAGCCTTCGTATAAATCTTATGTGAAACCATCCATCCGAGCCTTCATACGAGCCTCGCACGAACCTCATACGAACCCTCGTACAAAAGCCTCACACGAACCTTGCAAAAGACATCTGAAGCCTCAGATCTGCTTTTTGCGAAGCCTCTCAAGTTGTATCCTCTAAGTGTTGTGCGAAGCTTTATACACTTAGAAATTTTTTCGAAGTTTTATTTTTAAACTTAACTAACTGTTTGAATTTTTCTCTTTTAACCTGAGATTTTTTGTAGCAATATTAAATGAACATGAACATGAATACCAGAGACGCCCTTGCTATTGGATCTTCCATTAAACCTCCGGTTCTTTACCGAGGGGAACTTGAGTAGTGGAGAGACAGAGTCATAGACTTTGTAACCATGCATGAAAATGGAGTTGCCATTATGGTTTCAATAGAAAATGGGTTGATGAAACCACCCATAATGGTTGCTCCAGATGGACAAAATGTTCCAAAAGTCAATTGGACTGAAGATGAAAAGAAAAGAGAAAAAGGTGACAGACAAGCAAAGTGATTTCTTCTACAGAGCTTAACAAATGACATTTACACAAGCATGGATTTTTTCAAATCAAGTGCTAAGCTGATGTAGGACCAATTAGAGAAGAGGATGATGGGAACAAAAGGTAGAAATCAACTGAAAATAATCAACTGCATTGTCAGCTACGAGCAATTTAAAATGAAGGAAGAAGAATCCTTAGAAGATGTGCATTTGCGGTTTGTTTGTCTTCTAAATGAAATGTCTAAGAACAAGATAGAGAAAACTATGATTGAGAACAATGTGAAATTTCTCAACAATTTGCTGCTTGAATGGAGGAAATATGCAAAGGTAATCACACACTAGAATATGCTAGATGTCATTGCACTATATGATGTATTTGAAATTTTGAAGCAAGATGAGTATGATGTACTGAGAAAAACGGGAACCAAGAAAAAGGTTGAAGAAGAAAAGAAAGGAAGTGATCCCTTAGCATTAGTGGTTGAAGAGAAGCTCCGACAGCCTTCAAGCAGCAGAAAGTTATTAGAGCAACTTGAACAGCTCACCAAAGAGTCTCAAACTGTTGAATATGGAAATGAGTCAGATAATGGAGAAGAGCTTGCTCAAGATATGATTTTATTAACAAAGGCTTTTCAATAGATGTTCTACAAGAAACCATCTTCCAACAACCAAAGATATTCATCTTCAAGTTAAAAGAACTTTACGCATAGAGACAAAGGTGAAAGAAATAATCAGGCTGGTGAGCAAAATAATGGGAAAAAGAAGTTTGTGAAACAGACTGAAGTTGAAGATGAGGCAATCAAATGCTATAATTGTGGCAAACCTGGAGACTTTGCCAAAGATTGTCGAATGAAAGTAGTAAAAAATGCAGCGTGCTATCGTAATAAAATGTTAATGGTTGGACAATAAGAAGCGGGTGAATTACTGATGCAGAAGATGACTACTAGTTAAATCCTGGACAAGATGAATAAAAGAATGTTGAAACTGCTAACATGTGTTTTATGGCCAGGGTTACAAGGGCTGAAAGTGATATAGAAGAGGAGTCTGGATCTAAGGTACTTGATTCATATACATATTTCATAACTCAAATGAACTCCATGATGTCACAACTCTCTGCTTTACAGTTCAAACTGAAAAAAGAAAAATCAATTGCATCTTCTTTGCAAACACAAGTCGATAAACATTCAAAAGAAATATATTATCTCAAAATAGATAGTATTGCAAATGAAGATCTAATTGCTTCCGTGATGAAGGAACAAGATCAATTTGAAATCGAAAAGCAAGCTTTATAATCTGAATTAACATCTCAAATATCTGAACTTAATGTTAAACTTGAGACGTCAGAAATTGAGAGGGGTGCGTTATCACGACTTTATAATTATATTGTCAAAGAAAATAATGACTTGACTGAAAAAGTAAAAGTTTTTTGAAGAAAAACTATACAAACAAGGTCAAACTGAACAAACAAATCATCTAAATAAGCCAAAAGAAATGCCTCCTAATGCAAAATGTGGATTAGGATATGATAATCCTAAGCAATTGAAGAAGGCACTTTCTGAGATTCCAACTTTGTATGAATTTGATTACATAAATCTCGGTGCGACTTATCCCCAGTATAAAACTAGATGGACTAAATCAGATAAAAAGGTTGGGCGTCGGGACGACTTGAATCGGAAAAATAAACGTAAAATGCAACTTCCTTCTAACTATGAATTGTTAAATAATACTACAAACAGTTATGTTTTTCTTTCAAATAAATATTTTATAAGTTACTCAATTGCTGAACTACAGCTGTACCAGTTAAAATGCAACTTCCTTTTAACTATGAATGGTTAAACAATAGCTATTGTACAAAAAATTCTGTTTTTCTTTCAAATGATTAATTTACAAGTTACTCAACTGCTGAACTACAAGTTGTACCAGTTGAAGGCAAGCTTTACGTTCCACCACTTGTGTTGGAAAGTAAAATTGTCGAACTTGAACAGTCTTTTTCTGTTGAAAGAAAATTATTTGAGGAAGAAAAGATTGCATTTTTAAATAAAATTTCTGATCTTGAAAATCAATTTTCTATTAAGCTTGTGGACTTACCAGAATCCAGTGAGACAATGAGAGAAAGCAATGCTACGGATTCTGATATGTTCTCATGTAAACCTTTCATGGGAAATTGTTTATTCAGAAGCGATCAGAGTGATTCAAATGAATCAAAAATTGTTGAAGAATCTAATTATATTACATCTGATTTTCCGCCTTCACAATTTTCTAAATCATTTCAAGCTTTTCCAATCTGATAGCGAAAAAACAATTAAGGAAATATTTTGATGAATTTTTGTATCCTGGTCGGGCCGAACGCATAAAGAAAGAACAAGAACTTGATTTATCTAATGATTTTTCGTCTGAAATTGACTTTTCAGAAATAATGAATTTTGATGACTGTCTAGATGATGAAATTGCAAAGTTTAACATTGAACCTAAACTTTCAAGTCATTTAGATTATTTAGTAAAAGAGTCTCAAAGAGAGACACCAGTTTGTTTTAAAAAGGGCCAATGTTCTAATTCTAAACCCGTTGCTGAGAACACTAAGAATTCTAAATCAAAAACTAAACGGTCTTCTCAAAAGCGGAAGAAAATTGATAAGTCTAAAAGACAAAGAGTCACTGTTTATCATATTTCCGACCTAAAATTTTATCATATTTCAGATAATTCTTCATTAAGGAAAGGAGTAAAGACAGAATGGAGAGTGACGCAGTCTACTCCTAAAGTAGACAAAACAAAATCATTTGTCCATGTATCGAATGTAATGAAAAAAAATATTATTCATGATGTTCAGAATAATTATATTGATAAACAATCATGTCTTATCTTTCCAAAAATAATATACTCAATACAACAGCTACTTACATTTGCTCATGATAATATTTTCTATTCTGCATGTGGTATGAATGATTTTGTTGCTTCTCGTTTAAGTTATGATGTTAATTCTTACGTATTTGCCTCAAACAGTTCTCGGCATTATTTTTCTAAGCACACAGGACCCAATTTCAAATGGGTACCAAAATCTGAGCTTATTAAGAAAACAAAGGGACCCAAATTTTGTTGGGTACCTAAGTCCAATGTTTTGTTTCATAAATCTCAAATATTGACAAAATCAAAGTAACCAAATTACAAGTGGGTTCCAAAAGTTAAAGTCTCTACTAACCCCATAGAACCTATAATTATATGGGTACCTACAATTGATTTGTTAGTTTTTGGAGACAGATCATGTGTGGTTAATGGATTCTGGATGCTCCAAAAACATGACTGGAAGAAATGAGATTCTCGCTAATTACATTGAAAAGGATTGCGAGAAAGTTCGTTTTGGAAATGATCAATTTTCTCCTATCATGAGGTATGGTGACCTAATCAAGGACAACATCACTATCAAGAATATTTAAGTGAAAGGATTGGGACACAATTTATTCAATATCAAACAGTTTTGCGACAAAGATTTATAGGTTAATTTCAAGGCTAAGAGATGTTGTGTTCGAAAAGAAGATGGTACTGAATTACTAGTCGGTACTCGGAATTCCAATCCCTACTCAATCGATTTGTCCGATCTGAAGTCTAAAAAAGCAATTTGTTTATTTTCCAAAGCCACTATGCAACATAATTGGTTATGGCATAGACGACTCTCCCATTTGAACTTTACAAATATCAATGAATTAGTAAAGGGAGGGTTGGTATCGGGCTTACCTGATTTAAGTTAGAAAAATAAAATTTGTGTGCTGCGTGTGACAAGTGCAAAATAAAGACACCCAGTCATAAGCCAAAGCTTGAGTTCAACATTGAAAGTCCACTTTAACTTCTTCATATGGATTTGTGTGGACTAATACGTGTTCAAACTATCAATGTTCGGAAACACGTTCTTGTCATTGTTGATGATTATTCTTGTTACACATGGGTAAATTTTTTGCAATCAAAGGATGAAGCCCGGAAATTATCATAGACTTCATCAAGGGTATTCAAAACAACTTGCAGCTGTCAGAACTGAAAATGGCACTGATTCAAGAATAAGAAACTGGAAGATTTTCTTACGTCAGTTGGGATATCTCAAACATTCTCAGCAGCTTGGACTCCTCAACAGAATGGAGTTGTAGAAAGGCGTAACATAACGTTAGTTGAAGCAGCAAGAACAATGCTGGTTCAGTCAAAATTACCTCTCTTTCTGTGGGCCAATGCTTTCGCCACTGCTTGCTTTTCGCAAAATCGCTCCATCACCAATAAGCGGTTTGGCAAAACCCCATATGAACTGATTAATAAACGCATCCCTAACATTAATTTTCTACATATTTTTGGATGTTGTATTATTTTGAATGGCAGGGACGATCGTGGAAAACTTGATTCTAAGGCTGATGATGTTGTATTCATTGGTTGTTCAGCCACATCAGTAGCATATCGTGTTTACAATAAAAGGAAAAGAGTGGTTAATGAGAGCATGAACGTATAATTAGATAAGAAAACTGATTGGGTTTATGATCTGTTCAGAACATGTACTAACTGGTGTTCGAGCTTCATAACATATCCATTCGATATCATCAACGAATACTATCAATCCGTATCAAGCATCTATATCGACTTCTCATCTATCAGATTTGGATGTTTTATTTGAACATTTCTATGATGATTTATATAACTATAATCATGTTCCGTTGTCTGTGTCTCGCAGTTAAGAAGTTGTTCAACCAAGAGAATCAGTCTAGATTTCGAATCCGTCTGAAGTTGTAAGAAAATTCAACTTATGATGCTGTCATTTCAACTCCCATATAGACACATATGTCAACTGGTGGTACATATTCTGCTACACCTATTCAACCAGAAGCTCAACCTTCTGAAATTTCTACTATGGTTGATAATGCAGATTCTGTTACATCTAGACAAACAGAGGATCCTATATCAACTAATCCTACTGACGTTGCACCAATCATAATTCAAATAGATGAGGCCTCAACATCAGTGTCTAGATCACCAGTTGCTCAAGAAGACAACCCCATAGTCTCCCAAAATAACTTTGTTGACCCTGACAATTAGGGATGGAAACGGGGCGGGGAATGCAACCCCCGTCCTCGACCCCGATCCCCGTTTATAAACCCCATCCCCGTCCCCGCCCCGCCTAATACCCGACGGGTTCGGGGGATGAAATCCCCGACGGGTACAGGGAACCCGTTTAGGAAAAATAACAATTATGTAGTTAAAATGAAAAGCAAAAAAATTTTTTAATTTTAGAAGAATCAAATAAACCTAAAGTTTCGAAAATCCTTAACCAACCACATGATTTCATAGTTAATGAGAAACATAAAAATATAAAGACCTTAAGCAACAAAAATAAAACTATATAATTCACTTTCAAGACACATTTTCATTCATCATTCTTCTTAACAAAAAAACCTCTCCACTTTTAGAATCCACAATCATCACCATCATTAATTCTTCATGATTCATGCATCAAAATCTACAAAACTTGGACCCTACAACATTAAAGAAAAATATTAAGCGTAAAAAATTGTTAAAAATTAAAATGAGAAGAAAAAAAGACCAATAACAAATGTACCACATCATCATCATCTTTCATATCTTCAAACATTGTCAAATATTTTTCTCTATTTGAATGTGTACCTAACAATAAATAGAAATAAACATTATTAGGAATCATTAGGAATCATTTCATGTGTAAAAGAAAATGAAACAAAAAAAAGTTAGAATAATATACCTAATTTCTCATCCCATAACCAATCTTGTGCACATATCAATGCTTCTAATGTATGAGGATGGAGCCTATTACGATGAGTCACATGTCTTCCACCGGTACTAAAAGTCGACTCGGAAGCAACCGTAGATACCGGTATAGCCAAAATATCTTTGACAACATTTTTCAATGTCGGATATCTCAAGCCATTTGCTTTCCACCATGCTAGAATATCAAATTATCCACTCCTTGGCAAGACCGTCTCCTCCAAATAATAATCTAGCTCGGACTTGTAAGCATCCACATTTGAAGTGCTACTAACAAATAAATCATAACCGGCCAAAGAATCTACACACTCATCAACATCCATACCAACTTCAAAACTATGCAATGAATCCAGATGAGCTTCTTTGTTACCACTTTGTGTGTATTCTTTTACCAAATCATAAGTCATCTTTCTAATTTTTCAATTTCAACCGGGGAGTTATTACCACAAATTCTGGGAAAGTAATATTCAATTAGCTTCATCTTAAATCTTGGATCCAAAATAGTTGCTATGGCTAATATTCTATATATGACATACCAATATTGATCAAATTTCTCAATCATATTTGTAGCCATCGACTTAATCTCCACATATGATGATCCAAGATACTCCCTAAGCAACAATCGAATTTCACAAATCATAGGCAAAAAAATATTTGCAGTAGGATATTTGGCCCCAGAAAACATTTCAGTTACGTTGTAAAACAATTTCAATTTCTCACACATTACTTTTGCTAAAAGCCAATCTCCATCACTAGGTGCTTGTTTGTAATTTTTCTCGGTGCGTACTAGGCGATTAAAGACATCCTTGTACACAATGGTACTCATAAGCATCAAATAAGTTGAATTCCACCTAGTTCTACAATCAAGAACCAAGTTTCTTTTACTTGAAAAAGTTAATCCATCTTTAGCTTCCTCAACTTTTTCTACACTTTTTGGTGTTGCGGTCCAATAAACTACACTTTCACGAAGAGTTTCTATCCCACTTTGAATTGCACTCAATCCTTGTTGAACAATCAAATTTAATATATGTGCACAACACTTCATATGAATCAATTCCCCATTCAACAATAAATGCTCGCTTCTCAATATTATTAATCATGGAAATATTTACACTACAATTATCCAAAGTCAAAGTAGATAACTTACGATCAATAGACCATGCAACCAAGCACTCCATCAACTCTTTTGATAAGGTTTTAGCATAATGAGGGGATGGCACGCATATAAACCTGTAATACAATATATAGAAGTTGATTAGTATATAAATGAACAATATTAAATTAAAATAGAATATAAAAAAGAAAACTAGTAACTTGCCTTATAATTTTATTGCGTAAAATCCACGAGTCATCGATATATTGCGCGGTTACAACCATGTAGCCTTTTTTTTGATTAGTGGATGTCCACATATCAGTTGTCACTGCAATTCTACCTTGATTGGTATTCAACACTTTTTTTGCTTTAGTCTTCCCACTCTCATATATCTTCATGATATCCCTTCTAATGGTAGGTCGAGAGACATGCTTGAATAAA
Source organism: Silybum marianum (assembly GCA_036898165.1). Lineage (NCBI taxonomy): Eukaryota > Viridiplantae > Streptophyta > Magnoliopsida > Asterales > Asteraceae > Silybum > Silybum marianum. The sequence goes on from CM072534.1 coordinate 8,170,562, forward strand.
GGGTTCATCGAGTTTGAGAAACTTCTAAACCCAACATGTTCTACCATATTAAGTGGATACTCATGCAAAATTATCATCTTAGCAAGGTTTTCCCTTGAAACTTGTTGATCAAACGTGTGGGCGTCAAGTGTAGAAGTTCCATCTTTTTTATAGGATTCAAGATACATTGTTTTATGTCTCGTTGCTTTCTAAGAGGACATATCTTGAAGTGATCATGTAAATGTTTAGTCCCATTTTTGCTTTACCCTCCTAGTTTTTTCTCACAATAATTACAAATAGCCTTATCAACCCCATCAATCTTTTGTTTCTTGAAGTGATTCCATACAACAGAAGTCAATGTTCTCTTTTTTGTCTCGACATTATCGGCAACCTCGCAATCTATAATCAGAGTTGTAGTTGCAGGTTCATTATTTTCTCCACTTGCAAATGGGACATCTTTAGTAATATTTTGTGGAGATTCATCTTCAATCTCATTCATCATTGGCTATAAAAATGCAAACATCAATATATCATGAAGTGTCAAATTTATAATACAATCCTATCAATTTATAATAAAATCCACATTAACATGATATTTAGGGTTCTATAAAATGGGGTTTGTTTATTTTTATTTGAAAGGTAAATTTTATTAGAACCACAACTTACCAAACATACAAAGTCATACCAAAATGACAGCTACTAATATTATGCTGGAAACTAAACACAGCAGCTACCTAACAACCAGTGAGTTTTCATATTTACACAGACAGTTACCTAAAGCAACTGAGTTTTGCGAGGAGTAAAACTAGCAGTTTACTTTCGACCATACATCCACACTACCATCTTAACACAATCTGGAAGGGTCCGCCACCCATATTAACACAATCTGTAAAATGGGGTTTGTTTATGTCGAGTTTATTTAAGAAGTAATGCAAAACACTTCATTTATGGATGATGGCAACAAGATTAACATGAAACACAGAAACATGAATGAAGAAAATTAATAGGAAAACAAGATGGAAATTTAAATAAAATGTCAACACTAGTAAGTACCAACTTACCTCAAGATCAAAACTTCAAATCTTGTGTCTTGAAATTTGCTCTTCGTTATCCAGCTTCTTTAGTTTATTGAAGCTTCAATGAAAAAAAATAAGTAGAAGATAAACTTTGATGGGTAAATGGTAAATGGTAATGACTAATGAACTCATTACTTGAGAATTGAGTTTTTGTCTCTTGGATATTAGGACAAAAAGTAATTTATTTTTTTATTGAATAAAAATTGATAACATGTTTACCCGAAAGATTGATAATTGAAAGTTTGAAAATTGAAACATTGAGTGAGTACTTGTTGATCTCTGCTCAGCCTCCACGCCACCTTCTTTTTTATATTTTCTAAAAAGTCTTTTCATTAGTCTTGCTTTATTGACAAGAAGTCTAAGAGACAATATATATAAACCTTTTAAAAAGTCATCTCAAATAAGATCTTATTATTTTTGTGCAATATATATATATATATAAATGATTTAATATATATATATATATATAATCGGGTATAATAGAGGCGGATAGTAGTATCTCTGACCCCGCTTCAAGTACAAGAAATTATACCCGTCCCCGCCCCTAACGGGGCGGGTACCTGCGGGTACCCGACCCGACGGGGCAAATTTCCATCCCTACTGACAATGCTCAATTGATCTATAATCCATTGCCTCATTCAACTAAGTAGACCAATGCGCATCCGGTTCATCAAATTATTGGAGATCCATCCAAATCTATTCAAACAAGATCCGTTATGGCGAATGAGTGCTTGTTTGCATCATTTTTGAGTAAAGTTGATCCAACCAAAGTATGAGAAGCATTAGCTGATCCGGACTGGATCTTAGCCATGCAAGAAGAGCTCAATCAGTTCAAAGCTCTGAAGGTTTGGCGTCTAGTTCCTCGTCCAAAGGAGAAGTCCATTATTGGTACGAAATGGATATTTAAGAATAAGAAAGACGAAGCAGGAGTCATTGTACTGAACAAAGCGCGATTGGTTGCGAAAGAATATCGTCAGCAAGAGGGTATTGATTATGATGAGAGATATGCACCGGTGGCTAGGTTAGAAGATATTCGATTGTTTTTAGCCTACGCAGCTCACAAAAATTTAATGTATTTGAAATGGAATGTGAAGACTGCATTTTTATACGGTGAACTTAAAGAAGAAGTTTCCGTGTCTCAACATCATTTTTGTCGATCCCAATATCATCCAAATCATGTATATATACTCGATAAGGCTCTCTACGGTCTAATACAAGGCCCTCGAGCATGGTATGACCATGTCACTAATTTCTTAATCAAGTCCAAATTTACAAGAAGTACAATCGATCCTACTTTGTTTATATTTGGTTTCGATAAATCCAAAATTTTGTAAGAATTTTTCAGGCTTGATGACGACAAAATTTAGCATGAGTATGATGGGGGGAAATGAATTTTTTACATCGGATTACAAGTGAAACAATTGTCCACAGGGATTTTTATAAATCAATCAAAGTATATTTTAGACTTATTAAAGAAATTCAATATGGATAAATGTATTTCTATTGGTACCCCGATGGCAACAGGTTCTAAGATCGGAGTTGATCTGGAAAAGTTGTATATTAAAAGAACTATCAAGTTATGATTGGTTCTTTAACGTATTTAACTTCTAGTCGACCGGATATAATGTTTGCTACCTGTGTCTGTGCAAGATATCAGGCTATGCCTAAAGAATCTCATCTTTCTGCAGTAAAACGCATTCCTAGATATCTAAAAGGTACACCTGATCTTGGTCTTTGGTACCCTAAGGATACAGGTTTTGGACTGAAAGCCTATTCAGACGCTGATCACGCAGGTGTATGCTTGATAGAAAAAGCACTTCTAGTCAGATGCAGTTTCTTGGAGATAAACTAGTTAGTTGGGCTTCAAAGAAACAAAACTGTGTTTCAACCTCCACAGCTGAGGTGGAATATGTAGCAGCTGCAAGTTGCTGCTATCAAGTTTTGTGGATGCGTACACAGTTGCGGGACTACGGTTTCTTCTACAATCAGATTCCAAAATATTATGATTCGCAGAGTGCGATTGCCATATCAGGCAACCACTTGAACATACTAAAACGAAGCACATCGACATCAGGTATCACTTTATTAAAGACTTTGTTGAGAAAGATACTATCGAACTATACTTTGTGAATAGAGAATTACAACTTGCTGACTTGTTTGCTAACACATTGGATGAAAAACAATTCTAATTCTTAGTATCCAAGCTTGGCATGCAAAATTTTAAAAATCTGATTTCTCTCTTGTGTCTTTTAATTTATTTTTCAATATATCCGTTGTTGATATTTGCTACTGATTTCAGGGGGAGCCAGTGGATCTAATATTTTTTAAGGAACTCAGAATTTTTCAACTAACAAATTTTTCTGTGAGTTCTTATTTTTTTTAACAGATCACTGTCCAAAGGGGAGCAGCTAAATTTCTTAAAAGTTGTTATGCTACCCGAACTGATGTATATATTTATATCAAATAAAATTTTCACTGGCATCAGTTAAGAGGGCGCAAATTTGTTTTTGTGCTAAAATCGGTTAAACTTAATTCCTACATTGTCCTCAATGTATTCAATATGTAGAGGGCGCAAACTTAATATGTATTCAATATTGCTGAGTTAAGGGCGCAAACTTAATTCCTACATTGTCCTCAATGTATTCAATATGTAGAGGACACTCTAAGCAATAAAGGAAAGGGGAAACAGAAAACTCCCCTGATTTGGTGAATGACCTCCCAATGTAAGAATCCATGGAGATGGGTGTGTCCCTTTAAGCTTCTAAAATCCGGGGTAAAACCTGAGAATAAAAAAAAATCTAGGAGTGAAATTGGAGAGTCTAAAAGCAAACTAAATAACTGAAAGCAATAAATAAAAAAAATGGAAATTCGTGGGTTGCCTCCCACGCAGCGCCCTTCTTTTATGTCTTTGGCTAGACCACACTCAGTTTAATCTGTGTAGCTTGGAGTGTCCAAAAGCAAACTAAATAACTGAAAGCAATAAATAAAAAAAAATGGAAATTCGTGGGTTGCCTCCCACGCAGCGCCCTTCTTTTATGTCTTTGGCTAGACCACACTCAGTTTAATCTGTGTAGCTTGGAGTGTCCAAAGCTACCCTCTCTAAGTCCCCTCCATCAAAGCCTTCGTAGAACGGTTTCAGTCTATGGCCATTAACTTTGAAAATTTGCCTTGTGGATAAACTTTGTATCTCTACTGCACCATGCTCAAACACATTAATAACCACAAAAGGTCCTATCCATCTGGACCTTAACTTACCGGGAAATAACTTTAATCTAGAGTGATGAAGGAGAACTTCCTGACCTTTGATGAAAGACTTACGTGATATGCGCGAGTCATGGAAAGCCTTGGCCTTTGCCTTGTATATACGAGCATTTTCGTAGGCGTCGTTCCTTATCTCCTCTAGCTCTTGTATTTGTAGCTTCCTATGTGTTCCCGCTTCATCCAGATCCATATTGCACGTCTTCACCGCCAAATAAGCCTTATGCTCCAATTCCACCAGAAGGTGGCAAGGCTTACCGTAGACCAATCGGAAAGGCGACATACCTATAGGCGTCTTGTAGGCCGAACGATAAGCCCACAAGGCGTCATTAAGCCTTAAACTCCAGTCTTTCCGGTTGGGATTCACAGTCTTCTCCAAAATGGACTTTATCTCTCGGTTGGACACTTCCGCTTGTCCGTTAGACTGTGGATGGTAGGCGGTGGATATGCGGTGGATAACCCCATATTTCTTGAAGAGTACGCCAATGACCTTGTTGCAAAAATGGGTGCCTAGATCGCTGATGATGGCCTTAGGCGTCCCGAACCTGGAAAATATGTGAGATTTGACAAAATCTGCAACTACACGATAATCATTAGTTCGGGTGGCCTTTGCCTCAACCCACTTTGAGACATAGTCAACGGCCAAAATAATATAAAGGTGACCACAAGATGCGGGAAAGGGTCCCATGAAATCCATGCCCCAAACATCAAAAATCTCACAAATAAGCGTAGGAGTTTGTGGCATTTCATTCCGGGAACTAATATTTCCCGTCATCTGACATCTTGGACAACTTTTACAAAACAAATAACAATCCCTCATAAGTGATGGCCAGAATAAACCACACTCAAGAACTTTCCGATACGTCCGTTTGTGACCAAAGTGGCCCCCATAAGCATGGGAGTGACAAAATCGTAAAACGGATTGAAACTCCCCTTGGGGCACACAACGCCTAATCACTTGGTCCGGACAATGTTTCCACAAATATGGCTCATCCCACATGTAGAGATGAGCCTCTCTCTTTATTTTCTCTCTCTCTCGGGTCTAGATAACTCACCTGGAAAAGTCTTTGTGACCAAGTAGTTAACGATGTCGGCATACCAGGGGTGTTCTCCCGAGACGGAGAAAAGGTGCTCGTCCGGAAACTCATCAGTGGGTGGGCTCGGCTCTCCATCCAACACGAGTCGGCTAAGGTGGTGGTCGGCAACAAGATTCTCGGCTCCGCTCTTGTTTCTAATCTCTAAATCAAACTCTTGGAGCAAGAGAATCCACCGGATAAGTCGTGGTTTCGCATCTTTCTTCTTGAGCAAATACTTCAAAGCTGCATGGTCAGAAAACACGACCACTTTAGTGCCTAACAAATAAGATCTAAACTTTTCAAGTGTGAAAACTACCACCAACAACTCTTTCTCAGTGGTCGAATAGTTGCATTGTGCACTATCAAGTGTTCGTGATGCATAGTAAATGACATAAGAGTTCTTACCGTCTTTTTGTCCCAATACTGCCCCAACTGAATGATTGCTAGCATCACACATGATCTCAAATGGCAATTGCCAATTTGGAGGTCGGATGATAGGGGCAGAAGTGAGCATATCTTTCAATAAATCAAATGAACTCTTACATACCTCATTGAAGACAAAGTCTACCTATTTTTGTAGAAGCTCACATAGGGGTCGAGCGATATTCGAGAAGTCTTTTATAAAACGTCGGTAAAAACTTGCATGACCAAGAAAAGAATGGACCTCTCTAACACTCGAGGGGTAAGGCAAGGATTTTATGACATCGATCTTTGCCTTGTCAACCTCTATACCCCTTTTCGAGATAACATGACCAAGTACTATACCTTGGTTGACCATAAAGTGGCATTTCTCATAATTCAAAACTAAATTAGTTTCAATGCACCTCTTTAAAATCTTAGTCAAGTTATCTAAGCATGAACTAAATGAATCTCCATAAACTGTAAAGTCATCCATAAAAACCTCGATGATATTCTCAACATAATAAGAAAAGATACTCACCATGCATCGTTGGAAGGTCGTCGGTGCATTGCAAAGATCGAAAGGCATCCTCCGGTATGCAAAGGGGCATGTAAACGTGGTCTTCTCTTGGTCTTCTCTCGCCACCGGAATCTGATGAAAACCTGAATAACCATCCAAAAAACAATAGTGAGTACGACCGGCTAACCTTTCTAACATTTGGTCTATGAATGGAAGGGGAAAGTGGTCTTTTCTAGTTGATGAATTAAGCATACGATAGTCAATACATACCCTCCACCCGTTTTGAACACGGGTGGGCACTAACTCACCTTCGGCATTCTCTACCACAGTAATGCCGGATTTCTTAGGGACTACCTGGACCGGGCTTACCCACTTGCTATCGGAGATTGGATAGATCATGTTGGCATCCAATAGCTTGAGAATCTCCTTCTTGACAACTTCCATCATCGGTGGGTTTAACCTCCTTTGCGCCTCACGAAATGGCTTGTACTCCTCTTCTAACAAAATCTTGTGTTGGCATAGTGAGGGGCTAAGACCTTTGATATCGGCAATGGTCCATTCGATTGCCCTCTTGTGCTCCTTCAAAACGTCAATGAGCTCTCCTTTCTCCTTGGGTGACAAAGTAGCGGATATGATCACGGGAAGGGTCTCTTTGTCTCCCAAATAAGCATACTTTAGATGATCCGGCAACGGCTTCAACTCTAGCTCGGGTGCCTGTTCAACAGAAGGTAGAAGACGTGTATGAGATATAGGCAAATCTATTTTAGAAACTTCATACCTTGGCTTTTGTCCTTTCTCCATCCAAGACACGAGCTCGGCATAATCATCATCAAGCTTATACTCTTCGGCAAGCTTTTTCAAGCTTCCATTCGTCAAGTCCCTGTCTAGAATCACTTCTAACATATCCTCATTAGATAGATCAAACATAGTGTCGGATAAAGACTCGATAATATCAACAAAGTACAAAGATGAAACATCACTCGGATATCGCATGTCATAATATATATTAAACTTAATTATCTCTCCATCGAATTCCATGGTCAAAGTACCCTCATAAACATCTATTTTAGTCCTAGCAGTCTTCATAAATGGTCTACCTAGCAAAATCAGACCGGCCTTGGTGGTATTGTGGTCCTCCATATCTATCACATAAAAAAATCTGTCGGAAAGACCAACTCATTGACTTGAACAAGTACATCCTCTAAGACCCCTTTAGGGTAGACAATCGACCTATCCACTAGTTGGATTACCACACCGGTTGGCTTTAGGGGCCCTACATCCAAAGATGAGTAAACGGCATACGACATAACATTGATTGATGCCCCCAAGTCCAACATGGCTTGATTGACCGAGACATTGCCTACCTTACATGGTATGGTAAACATGCCCGGGTCTTTACACTTTGGTGGTAACCGCTTTTGTAAATGGCATACGACATAACATTGTGAAACTTTCCGGAATGTGTCAAGGATCTCCTTCTCTTCGGTTTCATGCTTTGTCTTCTCGAATCGGCTCGGGAATGGCGGCGCTTGAACTATCACTTCGGGTTTCTTCTTTATCTCCTTAGTGAAGGCATCTTTTTCACCCGAAGAAGGTGTCTTGACCTCTAGCTCCTCCTCTTCATCATAAACCTTTTCTTTCTTCTTCTTCTTACCACCATCTTGAAGCTCCTTTCCGCTCCTTAAAGTGATGGCACTCACATTTGCATTCAAATTGGTCTCCGTTTGAGAAGGCAACTTGCCTTTGTTCGCCAATTGACCAACAGTGGCCTGAAGGTTTTGAATATTCGCCTGAGTTTCCTGTTGAAATTTAGCCATGTTAGCAGCCATAGTCCTAACAACATCCTCTAATGACGTACCTGAGCTACTAGGAGTTTGCGATGACACTTGATGTTGATGTTGGGCACCCGGCTGAAATGGTGCCTTTGGTTGATGTTGCTGCTAAAATCTAGGTGGTGCTTGAAACTGCTGCGTTTGCTGAAACTGTTCAGGCTGTTGGAATGAAGTCTTTTGTTGAAAATGTTGACCTTGACCTTGTCCTTGCCTCGGAGCATAGCTCAGATTCGGATGTTGCTTCCAACCGGGGTTATAGGTGCTCGAGAAAGGGTCAGGAGCCCGGTTGTATGAATTCTGAAAGTTGCCACCCCCAATGTCATTCACTTGCTCTTCTTCTTCATGTAATGTCAGGCACGCATCGGTGGGGTGTGTCACTGAAGAGCAAAATCCGCATGCCTTGACTTGAGGTACGTTTCCCATAGCAATCTGTTTCACAAGGTTAGTTAAATCAGAAATTTTTGTTTTTAGAGACTTAACGTGTACCTCACTAGCACCTCGACCAACATCAGTCCGAACTCCAAATTGTTTGGATTTTTCCGCCATAGTGTCTATTAAAGTCCTCGCTTGAGTTGGCGTCTTGTTCACTATCGCTCCTCCGCTCGCTGCATCCATCATCTTCCTCTCCATCGGTAGCAAACCTTCATAAAAATATTGAATTAGTAACTCATCAGAAATACCGTGTTGAGGGAAACTTACACATAGACGCTTGATGCGCTCCCAATACTCATATAGTGATTCCATGTCCTTCTGCTTGATTCCACATATCTCTCTTCTAAGCCCGGCGACTTTGGATGCGGGGAAAAACTTGTCGAGGAATGCTCTCGCCATTTGTGCCCATGTGGTGATGGATCTCGGCGGTAGGTAGAATAGCCACTCCCTAGCTGCATCAACTAGAGAGAATGGGAAAGCCTTCAGCTTGAGGTTCTCTATGGTTGTGCCTTGTGGCTTCATCCCCAAACACACCATGTGGAACTCAGTCATGTGCTTGTACGGGTCTTCGTTAGCTAAACCATGAAAACGAAGTAGTAAGTGAATTAAACCAGTTTTAAGTTCAGTACTTACCTGTTCGTCCGGATATGCAATGCAAAGAGGTTGTTCATCAACGTTGGGTGCTGCCCATTCCTTCAAAGTACGCTCCGGATTTGCCATTTCCTCTTCTTCCTCTTCTTCGGTCTCGGTGACCGGTTCTTGTTCAGAATGAGGCTTCTCCTCTTCTTCCTCCGTGTTACTATCTGAATCAGACGACAGCTCAATATCTTTCCAAATATTGAGTAGCGGTGAAGAAGTCGACTCGCCTTGTTTCTTACGAAGCTTAGCTTGCTTTCTTAGCTTCTTTGCGGTTTTCTCAATCTTCGGATCAATCGGTAATGGTGAACCTGCACGAAACGATCTTGGCATAAACAGTTAAACTTGCCGAGTCCCCAGCAGCGGCGCCAAAAATTTGACAGGTGTCGAGTCCGACAAATAATAAAATTTATAATTCAAGTCCTATTACCTCTAAACACAATAAATTGTGATAGTGATAAGTAGGGTCGTCTCCTCAGGGACTCGGTGTTAACCGTAGGTCCAAGACGATGTCACGTACAAATTCATTAAAATAATATATTTATATATATAAAGGGGGGTTGGATGATTGATAATTACGCTAAGCATGCGAATATTAATTTATAATTATAAACAATAACAAGATGAATTCTAGTAATGAGCATAACCAATTCTCTATGAAACTTTATATCATTGACTTGTATAAAAATGGATTTTCTCAATGGATTTTAGACCGGCTATAAGTGTCGACGCGCGCCAAACACTCCGTTTGTCCTTATGATTAAACTAGCACGAGAAGCTCGGTGAACTGGTTTCTAATTGATTAAGTTAAGTCTAGTCACGAATTTAGAACTTAACCTATCAATCGCATTAAAATTTAGACAAACACCTATCCCAACTAATGGTCCGAAGCCAACCATTTAAGCTAGACTCCACAATCCTATAATGCAAACCAATTTATTTGGTGGTCTATTGATGCATTACTTGCTACTAAATTATAATTAGGAACAATTACGGATTCCTAATCATAACTAGCAATTCAATTTTAGGTTATAGGATTCAAGGGATCCTTCTCAAATCCAAAAACCCAAAATTGAAGAACACTTTAAACAAAGATTATAAAGATAAAATCAATTGATAAACATAAACCAAGTCTCAACAAAGTTCAAAGCAAATTGATTATAGTCCCATCACTAGGAATAGGAACTTAGCTACTCATAATGAAACATAAAAACATAAATTAAACTTACAATTAGAAGACTGAAAAGTGATGAAGAACCCTAAAATAAAAACTCCAAATTTCGTCTCCTAAAATCTGAAAATCAGTCCTTTCTGTGTTCTTCTTCCAAATCGACTTCTGTTCTGAAAATTCGTCCCTCTCTATGACAGTTAACGACTTCAATTTATACCCAAAGCGAACTAACCGTTTGACTTGGAGACGTGGTCGTTCAATTTCATCGCTCGCCAGTTGGGTGTTGTCAAACCCACGTGAAAACCCACGCGAGAATACCATATTTGAGCAATCGAACAGAGGCTAACGCTAGTTGTGGCGTGAGTTTGATAAACCGGAAACTCGCGCTTCTGATTTTGGTCCCGAAACAGTGCTCGTCGCTGGTTGCGACGTGAGTTTTGGCCGGCAGAAAGTAGCGAGAGGATAGCTGCTGGATTTTTGCTTCGTATCAGACCTGGATGCGTCTGATTTTGAGGTGCTGTTGGGCTGCTGCTAGGCTGCTGGTTTGGACGATTTTCTTCTAAACTGGGCAACACAAATATGTGGGCTTGGGCCTTAAGCTCCTCCAATCCATATAATATAAATACTCTATTTCTTTTATATTGTTGTTGCCATGAAAACCAAAACCAAAACCATAAATTAGAAACTAGAAATGGATTTTAGTTTTCTTCTTTTTCTTGATGTTACCCACGAACCACATGAAACAAAAAGGAAAACTTTCTTTTCTCTTTATTTTCCAAATTTAAATGGCTTCAATTAATTATATAACAATTCAAATTAAAATGGGTATTTTAAGCATCCAATCTACACTTAATTTAGGGTAAACTTGACATAAAAATGTATAAAATTGGCACTTATCACTGACATCCTATTACATCTGCAGCGATTATTTATGAAATTCCTCCAGTCACTAAGATTGTTGAGATGAATATTCCAAGGTCTAAATCACCAACAACCCGTGCTGGTGAGACTTTTGTTATTCCTGGCCATGATTTTGCATTTCATGGTGAAAATGACAATGATCATGATCATGATGTAGATGATGATGACCACTCACCGATACACAGAATTCCAGCATAGATTGGTCGACAGCCTACATTTGATGTTGCCACTTCAAACACCGAGTCTGAAGCCAATATGGATAATATGAAGATAGAGATGCCAGAAACAAACGTTAGTATTTTTGAATCTCCATCAACAACTATTCAAAACCTTCTTTCAGATATTCAGGCATCGGGAGTTATAAGGACGGATGAGGGAGCTATAGTCGAAATAAAAAATATACAAGTGAGATTGAGTGAAAGGGGATAAAAAGAAATGGTAAGAGTGAGACAAGGTCAATAAAAGCAATATCAGACCTTCCCCAAACCACTTCTACCCGGGCAGCTACATACATTGTTGTTACGCATTCGTTGCGATCTAGCATTGAAACAGAGATTTTTCACCCAACAATGTAATTGCACGCCCCCACCATTTAATAGCTTCTCAACAAGTTGTTGTTCCAATATTCGCACGGAGATTTAGCACATACTCTATCCGCAACTCGCTCGGAGTTCATGGGTATTTAAATAGACAGGCATCAGCTCTGGCCGTCGACTTCATTTTTTCACACATCAAGTCTAGAGCCTGGTTTTACACCTATTAGAATACAGTCTATTTAGAATACCTCTGTTGGGAGTCTAAGTGACCCAACAGGAACATCCGTAGTGGTTCCATCATTCGTCGGCGCTCCGCGAGGATTAGGTGGAAGTCCTGTCCGCGTCAACACTATGCCAGCGTTGAACACAAGCGCAACGGTTTCTACCCTTGTCCCACCTGGTAACCTAAGTGGACCAAGACCTTTACTCCCTTAGGTTCTAACGAATAATACTTTGAGGCAGGGCATAGTTATTATGAATAGGACGATGGAGACATTCCACTATTAGTTGCTGGAAGTTCAATCCGGAAAGAGCTACAGTTGAATCACCTGTTCCAAGACCCATATTCATAGCTTCTTTAGCAAGGTCTCTATACGATCCTAATTTTGCTGGTCCATCTACAGCACCAAGATCTCGGTATCTTGGAACAATACTTGTGAGACCCCCACAGAATGAACTGTCATTAGATGAACTGGGGTCTATGCTCTATTCAAGACTGTTATCTGAGGCAACTCCTGATCGGCAAGATTTAGATCTAACATCACTTCTCCGACTTCAAACTGCTCAGATTCCCCAAGATGCTCCTACTACTTCTACTTCAGAGATACAAAAATTACAACAAGATATGTAGAAGGGATTCTCTGACATGGCGAAGAATTTCACAGACCTGACGAATCTGGTTTCTACTAGGCTTACCTCCTTGACAGAAAGGGTTTCAACCCTGGAGGCAACTTGTAAGTCTCAGGCCGACGCGGCTAAAAGAAGACATTGAGGATCAAGATGATCAAGATCCCCATGAGGGGGAGAAAAGGCGCCAGGTTGAACAGGTTACTTCAGAGAATCAAGGAGTAAATGAAGTTGGCCCTGTAGTTCAAGAGCGTGCTCAGACGGAGGGTAACAAAATGAAGGAGTTTAGGATGTGATTGAAGCTGAAAACTTGGATAATCAAATGGTTGAAACGAGTACAGGTGATACGCTGATGATTGATGAAAGTGAAGTGGTTGGAGAAACCATCCCAGTTCTTGCTAATGTGGAACCAACGGTTTAAAATCCCGAGGTTGCCGACAAAAGAACTGTAGATAAGGTGATGGTTGATTCCCTGATTGAGAATATTATAGATATTCCTTCAGATGATAATGGTGATCTTCAGATATAGTTATCTCCTGAAACGGTCAAGCAAGAAGTAAAAAACTTGTTTCCTTTTACCGATGTTGAGGTCGTTGATAAAGGAGATTTGATGAAATAAGGGAGATTGATGAGCTGTTTAGTCTATCGATGATCCAATTTCCATTCTCGAAGAAATTCCAATTCCTAAGATCATACGCCCAGAAAATCTTCCTAAGCCTATCAGAACCACAGAGAACTTGGCTAGTCAATGGCGCATTCAAAGGATTTATATGCCTTTTTTGGAGAATACTGAAAGACAGTTTTTCACTCGTCATCTAGTGCCTTTTAATGAAGTCAACAAGTTGGGTGTGATAACTCTTTCTCCAGATCAAGAATGTCATTATCTATACACTGTTAATCACTTGAGAATGCCAAGAAATGAAGCCAATACTCATCATCGCTACTTCAAAATTGTTAGCGTCTCTACAAAATCATATCCAGGATTTGATATCTCTTACATCGCAATTCTACGAGGAGAAATGAAACAATGGGAGTTCACTGAAGCAGATTTTGTAAATCTAACAATTGATGATCTGATAAATTTGGTTGATGATTTTAGAGATATGACTAACAAGGATAGACATTATATGAAGGCGTATGAGAAATTGCTGAGTTTCATCAAGTACTATATCTACTATATCTATCAGGCATATGTTCATGATTTTTCCAGATGGGAAATGAGAGCAATCAACCCAAGTTGAATCTCATGAAGTAGAATCAAAATCTGACTGGTATTGAAACCCTACCCTCTTATCTACTTGTTGAACAACCAGAGTTTGGGATCATTTACAGGGGCATAGCAAATACAAAGTTGTACATGCGGTTTAGTGAAATAGCTTGCTATTGTGATGGTACTCTGAGAAATGTAAAGCTTCTGTTGGAGGGCAAGCTAAAGATAGATGATCAAGAAGATAAGATGATGACAAAGAGAGATAGAGACTTGATGGTTGAAACTTTGAGGCTGATTAATGAAAGATTGAATTATCGGGAATTAATTAGAAGATTGGAAGTCCTTCTTCGTCTCCGACCGAAATATACAAAGCCACTAAGGTAATGAACTTTGTACACAATGTCAAAGTTCATAACCAAGGTGATCTTTCTTTCAAGATATGGTCTACTTTCATCAAAGGGAGAAATTGTTAGATATTAAATTGTTGAAAGTGGAAGGGTTAAAATGTATCTTTTGTTTCCTTGTATAAATAGGCATTTGACTTTCATTTTGTGGAAGTCTTTCATTTATAACACTATGACATTTTAATATCATATGACATTTGAGAAAAGTTTGGAGCATTTTACTTTAGATCTTAATTGTTGATTCAATTGTATAGATTGTTTTGCTACATTCAAATTTTACAAATACTTTTATTTTCGTTGAGTGTATTGCTTCCGTACTCTTAACATTTTAATTAGCCCATGGACTTCATTTTTTAGGATATTTCACTATTAAACCCTATGTTTGACTTTTTCACAACACTTTAACCCAATTCCACATTATTGATGCACCATTCATACTTTCATAATTTAAACATTTTAAAATACCAACTTTGTGTTTATTTTAATACGACTTCAGTTATTTGGGGTGCTAACAGTATCACATGCATTTAAGGAAACTAATGGCATGCAATCAACAAGACTTTTAGGAAGCTTCAATATCAAACTTAATTTTGCTTTATTATTCATGAAAGCTGTAAATTGGATTAGACATGTTTTTTTTAAGAGAATGTTAGGCTACTAATCAAAGATCACTAGTAATACCTTTTAATGACGACAATGTAAAGTATCTTGTGAACCCACATAATTATTATTAATTCTTTATGATTCTAACGAATGATAAATGTTTGGGTAAATAGTAAGAAGTTCCAAATATTATGACCAATGCTGGAAGACAAATTATCTAACAATCTTACGACAATCGGTTGTTTCTACCCGTTTGGGATTTTTCTCGTCACCAAAATCACTGTTTTCATTTGTATCTTTCGGTTTTTTCGCACGGCGTTTAGTTTGATTTGTCTAACTTTAGTTGAAGCTCAGGTCCCGACCTTAACTCGTGCTTCCAAATTTTTGACATAAACAATAAGTTATCACTACTAAAAGAAAGACTTTTGTCTATGGGTATTTTTCTGGGAAATCTGTCGCTAAAGAGTGATTCCTTACAAAAGCGTCACAAAAATTGGTGGGTAATTCAAATCATTGACAGATTACCCAGGTATTCTCTAGCTAAACCACTGGTATTTTCTTGACAAACATCGGACTTTACCGAAC
This sequence comes from Silybum marianum, assembly GCA_036898165.1. Taxonomy (NCBI): domain Eukaryota; kingdom Viridiplantae; phylum Streptophyta; class Magnoliopsida; order Asterales; family Asteraceae; genus Silybum; species Silybum marianum. Next base: position 8,186,046 of record CM072534.1, read on the forward strand.
CGTTTATATTTTCTGGATGATCCGTGGGTAATCACCGACCGAAGTTTTCTTGGGTAATTTTCGTAGGTAAAAGTCATTTGTTTTGTAATGTATAATTTAAATTTAAGTTACAATATTTTTGTAAAAAATCCACCGAAGCTCCAAAAAAACCGTCTTTTATTCTCTTTAGTTCAGGGAATGTGTGTACTCAGATGATCGAATATCACAGAGTTGATAATGTAAGGTTTGTTGTTTATCGTATGTCTTAGTATTGTCATTGTAACTAGCATATATTTAATGTGCCAAGATAGTTATAGAAATTTGTATGCTGATGATATTCAAAGCGTACACATACAGCTCAGGGGCGGACCTAGCATGGTTCACCGGTGGCACGGGCCACCGTATTATATCTTCATCGAAGGGTAAATTTTTTGAATTTATTAACGGTGCAACCGTATTGTTTTAGGAGTGCTCTTAAATAATTTGCAACTGAACTAATGACACAAATAGGGTTGTTGGTGTAGTGACTTTCCCATTTAAATTAAAACTTCTTATAGAAATAGTCTTGCGTCCAATCCTTGTTAGATGCAAATAATTAATTTTTTAGGAAGCAATTCTATATTACATATAATAACATGCTAAATACTCTATTAATTTTGTACTTAAATATATTTAATAAACACTCTATTAACTTCTTGTTTAATTCTTAACTTTCCCAAAAGTTTATTTAATTTGCTTTTAGTTAGTAAAAACCGTCAAATCAAATATAAAAGCCCAAAAAAACTCCTAAAATCAACATAAAAATCAAAAAAATTCCTCGAAATCGATAAAGAGCTTAAAAATCTAAAAAAAAAACTCTTGAAATCAACCAAAAAATTGAAAAAAAAAATCCCTTGAAATCAAGCAAAAAACTTTAAAAATCTCCTGAAACGGTATAATTGAGTTAAAAACACATAAAAATATATTAACCGTTAGTAAAAACGTAAAGCCACGTCGATAAAAACCATATTTTTTTATAATAAAAAATTCAATATTATATGATGCCACCGTATCAAAATATTTCTGGGTCCGTTTCTGGTACCACTTCAATATTATCGATTATACATAAAATTTTCAACCGTTAAAAACAATCACGATATTTATAACATTTATGTTCTTTAAAATTTCATATTTTTGACATTTGACAATGACCAAATAAAAGTAAAGGGAGGCACGAGAGAAAAGGGTTAAAAGCCAAATGTTTTGGGTTTGAACATGGTAACCAGTACTTGTCTGCACAACCATCGCACGACTCTCCTTTTCTTGCTTTTAATAATTTACTTTTAAACGAATAATTTCACTATAAGAAAAACGACTTTCATCCATAAAAAAACACTCAGTGAAATTTACGTGGGTGATTACCACGGATCATTCAGAAAATAATAATGGTTCCGACAAAATCCAATATTTTCAAGAAAATACCAACGAATTACGCAGGAATTTCTTGAATAATCTGTTACTGATTTGATTACTCGCCAACAATTTAGGCATCAAACTTTGTGACGGTTTATTGACAGATCACCCTTTAGCGACAGATTTCTCAGGAAAATGTCCGTAGGTGAAAGTCTTCTATTTTAGTAATGTTTTTATTTAACATATATTGTATTAGACAAGGGATCATATGATAATAAGAGTTATGGTTAGAAGTGTATGAAGGGATTTGAATTCTTAATTATTTTTAATCCCTAAATAACCCATAAGTTGGGGTTTAGAAGGGCATTAATCTTGTGATTCTCATTAGTATTGATGTAGTGGTTCTCTTCAACTAGGACATTAATCTTCTACCACCTTCTTATTATAACTCTTATTCTCACCGGAACCCAACCTTCTTGTATCATAGCATTACTAAATGAGAACCACAAGATGTTAAGAACCGTAAAAACAAATTGATCATGTGTTGTTCCACATTATGAAAAAATGCATGTGAAAGTGTATTTTTATTTCACCTTGTGAAATATAAACACACACTGAAAATAAATACAATGTGAAACAATACATGAATACCGGTTCTCAACTTTTTTATGGTTTTATTTGATTATTTCCTTATTCTATATTATAACGTATGTTGGTTGAGTTTTAATAAGATATATATATATATATATATATATATATATATATCAAATATTGTTGATTAATGTTACATCTTTTAAAATTCAAAGATACATGATACATGCTATGAGTGCTTTATTACGAGTTACGACTCCTTAAAACTTGATTTTTGAAAACTAATTTATAACAAGTGATAATCAAGATACATGCTTATTTCTACTAATATTTTATAAATATTTGATTTCATTTTCATTGAGGAATTGAATTAATTTTTTATTTTCAATTTACAATAATATTTTACAATCCACTAAATCTCACATGTACAAAACTAGTACTCTTTTAATCATATATAACATAATTCAAACGTCATACTATCTTATTGAAAAAATAAGACCTCATTTGGTTAAACTATGTATTAAGTAGGTCAAAAGGTATAACAACATTTAATTAAATATCGTCCTAAATTTTGACGGATAAAAACGAAAGCTAATGACTAGGAATCAAAGTTTTAGCTTGCATGAGCGTAATGTGACGATGAAATTAATTAAGTCTTAAGTCTTAAAAGTCACAATGATATCATGTAATTTTATAAATTGTGGCTTAAGCCGATAAGTCTGGGATCATATGTATAATTATATATGCTGATATACACATGTTTTTTTCAATAATAATAAATGATATTGAGCAGTTTAAATTCAAAATAAAAAAATAAAATAATCATATAAGAATAGCATCTATATGGTGCTTAAAAACAATGTTATGTCAAAAGCTCATACAGTCACTCATACATAAAAAAAAGTGTAAACTTTTAAGAAAAAGGTAAAATGTGTCTAAATGTAATGACGCTTGGTTTAGTTACTATTTAATGTAATAAAGTTTATTTTTTTCTTAATTAATATAACAATTTTTTTATTTTTTTCCATTTTATATATATTTTGCCTACTAAACAACTAACCAACCTAAATGCCGCAATTTTTTCCAAAAAAAAAACCTACATGTCCCCAATGTTTATTGAAATACATTTTATTCCTCTTTTAATTCCAAATCAACCTAATTTAAGTCATTTTAGTATTTTTCCCTATATTATAAGTTTTATTTAATATACCACCATTTGATGCATTATGTAAAGTCATTGGATGCATGGTCTCTATTATTATTATTATTATTATTATTATTATTATTATTATTATTATTATTATTATTATGATGATATATGACCATATAAAAGTATGTTATATACTTTTTTTAAAGGAATTTTTTTATTAAACCAACAAAAATAACAGCCCTATACAGAGATCTGCAAGAGACACATAACAAAAAGTTAAACAAAACCAAACCCACAAGAAACAAATAACCACGAAAACAAAAAAAAAAGAGCAAAAAGTACCAATGAAACCTCAACACCACCAAAAAGCTAAAAAAACACAAAGGATAAAAACTTATGAAAATTAAGTAACAACTTATAAAAACTAAACAGCCAAATAACGATTTATAAAAACTAGTGTCACAAAGTGCCTCAAGATGCAATGTCCCGTGTCTCACCTTAAATAGTTGCCATCGAGTTAATGTGCCCGAAAATTTTCCAAAATAGCCATTTCACACCCCCCCCCCTCTTATCAATTTCTAGTCCACTTTTTTCCTATCATCCAAAAATAGCCAAGATTTCGCTATTGTGAAGATTTCTCCACTTTAGAAATGTACTATTTTTGAATTAAATATGATTTTGACGATGTCACTTCGCAATGAGCAGGGATATACCGCAACTTGCAATGCCACATTGCATTGTGGTCTAAAAAATGAAGAGGTGAGAGGGGGGTAATATGGCTATTTCAGGCAATATTTCTAATGTTGCACGCCTTTTCAAATCGTGCGATGATAAGTTAAATAAGAACTTCACTGTTGGATTATACGGTACAAACAAAATTTGTTGAGAAAGACAAGGTTTGGGATTGAAGCAAAGTTTGAAAGCAAATTGTTGAAATTGAAAAGGAGGTTGAGGAATGAAAAGATGATGATGATTATAAAATTTGCCTTTTTGTAACGCACGCTCTCTCTTCACTTGCTCTTTACGCGTATTTTGAGTAATTCCATCTTCCAAAAGTAACGCCTTTTGTTCTTTTTCAAAAATCATATTTTATCTTATTGACACATTATTGATATTGATGTTATAGGAATAGACAAAATTTGACACATAACGAAAGTAAAATAAAAGTTAAATATGAGAGAAATTTTTAATATTATTAAATTCAATGATCCTCGAAGGATTACAAAGAGGTCATTTACAAAAACCCATCAGACCGCTTAAAACGGTTGAACCAAGTCAAACAAGACCGTTTTGACGGTTTGAGCAGTCTGGTCTGAAAAATAGTTAAACTGCTCGATTAAACCTGGTTTGCGACTTGAACATATTTTTTGAGTTTTCGGAACCAAAACGACCACCAAAATACACATGTATCAGTTATGTTTTTAAAGTTTAAAACCCATAACAGGTCTAAACCGCCTAAATCGGTCAGACTAGACCGTTTTTTGTGGTTCAGCTTGACTGGATTGGTCACTTGCTGTCAAATTGCTTTGTTTGGAAAGTTTCATAAACCAACATTGCGATTTGGTTTGTGGTTTTGTGGATTAACCATCCAAACCGAACCGTGAACACCTCGATTGACAGGTCGGCCAAAATTTCAGATTTCAAAAGCTGAATTAAATGAGATTGATATTATACTAAACATAGGAGAGAAAATAAAAAACTAATGATTTCACTCAATCATCTTAGTGAACATATAAAATAAAAAACAACAATAACATAAAAAATCTTTAGATTCAGATTTGAAGCCATAGCCGAACTCGTCCAGCCCATCGCGAGCTTTTCATGCATATTTTGATAACCATGTTACTCGAAGTTATGCATGGTTTTTGAGTTGGAATATTTCCAACTCATTTGGTTTAATTCCATTGATCCATTAACGTGTGTGCCAATTATTGAATTTCCTCTGCATCAAATTGAATTGAAACCAATCAAAACTGACTATTTTCAGTTCAGTTCAAAAAAAATTCAAATCGAGTTCTAGATTTTTTCACATGTGGTTTAAGACAGAACTTTACTTGTTTTCGGGTTCCATGTTATGTATTTCTTTGATTTTGATTTGGTCATGATAACAAGTCATGATCGATATTTAACATGTAGATAGATGAGCAAATTAATTATAAATCTGGTCATGAGACTTATAATCAATTTGCAAATCTCGTCAGATTTCAATTCAGACAAATCTATTCCTAGTTATGTTATTATTAATTAAGCGTCGTTACAAAAACGACATGTTTCGAAAATATATGGTTGTTAAGGGCAATCTTCGCATGATCATATAACCTATCTTCATCTTCATCCTTTTCAATTATTTTTATAAATAAAAACTAAAAACTTATAAACAATTAAATAATTTGTTTCGAATGCAAAAAACATGTTGGTCTCAACCATCGGATTTGAGAATAATACTCATAGCATTTGATCAAACATTTAGAAAGGAAAATTCTAGTTTACCTTGTTTTACAAGACACATATTCGATGAACTTCATTATCAGATATAGTCCCATTTGGTATCATTCGCTTCCTTCCAATTAGGTTTCAGATATACCACTCATCATATCCTTTGCATGAATTAAATGATTTTAAAAACCGTCATCCGATCATAGAAATCCGATTGGTTTCTTGTGAGTCCAGTACAAGTGCAGTAACAATCACAATCAAACACGAACACAAACAAATATGAATGAATCACGTAGTCGGCTTGATTGTATTGATGAATGTATGAATATCGATTATAGATAAAGCACACGAATATCAGGTTTGTCTATTAAGAACCGGCTTAAAACATAAAGTAAACCTACTTTATATACCTTTCGGTATTTACACATTTAATCCCTCAACTATACTTCTTCCAACTTTAATACAATAAACTATTTAACCCTAACATTTCTTGAAAGAATGTTATAGCTTAATTTGTTCTAATTTATACCAAGTCCCTTTCTGTATCCAATGAAGCATCTTCATAAAGTTTCTATAGCTGGAAACTCGATATATATAGCTTATATTTTAGAAATAGAAAAAGATAAAAAATTTACTTTAAAAAAACTTGTAACTATCTGCATTGATCCAAGATCAAAATACCTTCAATAAAATCAAAGACTAGTTGAATTGATGTCAAGATCGTCACCAAAGTGGATTGGTTTCACACCTAGACAAAAAAAAATCAATACGAGATAAAGTCAACTAGCAGTTGGACAAATAGTACTACTTGCAAGCCGAATCTTGAATGAGAAACTTGGCCAACAAGTTTGTCTCAGTAACTCTCTTATTCCTTTCTTGGTATGAGAACCAGTACAACATGTTGGGCAAAACAAGTAAAAAACACCATCAAACTCAAAGGTTCAAATGAGGTGTACTAAGATGCATGGATCAACTAACCAAAAGAAGAGACACACATTAAAGTTTAACTGTAAGAATTTATTGCATTGGTGGCTATAAAAGGTCACCCTTGTCATTCAATATTACTCACCCATTTTGAAAAAAACATCTTTGTGAGTGTTTATTAAAAAAATCGATGTCATCCTCTTAAGAACTTTGTTACTTCTTCGGATATGAAAGAGAACTTTCTCCCCCCATTCTTTTAGTTTTAACAAATTTGTCACAGATTGTTTAAGATCACAGGTCTTACCTTTCAACCTTCTACAATAACTCTATAATTCTTTGTTTTATACAAAATATAGAATCTAGTTATAAAAAAGTGAAATATGATGTGTTGGATTCAACCTCCCCCCCCCCCCCCTCTCTACAAACACTTCTTGTGTAAGCTATAACTTCCCAAGTCTAACAAGTGGTACTAGAACAGTTTGTTTAATCTAGTAAAGGGGATTTGAAATGACTTCCACATCCAATGATAATGGCTCTCGATCCAAACCTACACGATTTCAAAAAGATAACTTCTTTCTTTGGAAAAGTTTGGATATTACTCTTTGTTCAAGAAGCTGACACCAAATCCCTCACATTCTTGAAAATGGTCCACATGTTCATACCATTTATCTTCCTAGCGTCAGAGATGAAAATGACAAAGTTATTGAACCTAGAAGACAAAAATTCAAATCTTAGGACCTATGGTCGGAAGAAGATAAGAAGCATGGTGCAGTTCACACCATAGCTAGAAGGATCATCATTATGTCTCTTCTAGGTGGTGTTTATCATTCTATCATGAATCTTTCCTCAACTAGAGATATGTGAAACACTCTCATTGTTCTATATGGAGGGACGTCAGAAGTAAAACAAAGCAACATAATTAGTCTCTTCAGACAATGTAAGTTGTTTGTGTGCCATAAAAATGAGGCTCTCACAGATGTCTATAACATATTCAACTCTCTTCTCAATGAACTTGATGTACATGATAAAGATTTTGATAATGCTGAGATACCTTGCAAATTTATGGACTATTTACCTGACTCTTGGGAAAGTATAAATGTGTACTTACAAACTTCTAAGGGGGCGTTTGGTTCGCCGGAATGGAATGGAATCTGGTGGAATTGTAATCTAAATTCCTTTGACCAGATTCCAATTCCCTTGTTTGGTTCATATTTTTCAAGAATTGGAATTTGGTAAATTCCTAAGAATTCCAAAATTGAGCAACTTGAGATTCCTTCCCTTACCCATGGGATTTCCTTGGAATTGAATAGGTTCTTTTATTAATGCCTAGAATACCCTCATCTAAAAAATAACTAAGCCCTAGCCGACACCCCCTTTTCACTTCAACGTATCTGCTCTCTTCTCTTCTCTTCTCATCGCACCTGGACGTTATTGTTTCTCCGATCAACACACCTGAATGTTGCTTCTCCGACCACCGTGGCTACTGCAACACTGATATGCTGCTTCTCCAACCACCGTTGCGACTTCTCTCGATCTGGTCTTCTACTTCTCAGGTATGCTTCTGTTGCTTATCGATATGCTTCTCTTGCTGCTTCTCGATCTATTTATTCTCGATATGCTTCTCTTGCTGCTTCTCGATCTATTTATTCTCGATATGCTTCTGTTGCTGCTTCTCGATCTGTGTATGGATTTACCTATTTTCTTTCTTAAAGGCTAGCTTCATTTACCACAGAAATGGCAGTGGCTTAATGCTGAGAGCTTATTGAGATTTAATACTATAGAAATGGCAGTGGCTTAATGCTGAGAGAAGTGGCAGTGGCTTAATGCTGAGAGCTTATTGAGACTTAATACTATAGAAATGGCAGTGGCTTAATACTGAGAGCTTGTTCGCTCAACTATAGACATTTGACAGTGGCTTAATGCTGAGAGAAATGGCAGTGGCTTAATGCTGAGAGCTTATTGAGACTTAATACTATAGAAATGGCAGTGGCTTAATACTGAGAGCTTATTCGCTCGGCTATAGACATTTGGTAGTGGCTTAATGCTATAGAAAGTGGCTTAAGTCTCATTAAACTCATTAAGCCACCATCTGAGAGCTTATTGAGACTTAAGCCACTTTCTATAGCATTAAGCCACAGCCAAACAGTATAGCTAACTGAATAAGTTGTGAGTCTCATTAAACTAATTAAACTTCTAACAAACAGACTTTTAATCGATAGTGGCTTAATGCTATAGAAAGTGGCTTATACATGTATATATATCAATGGGACTGAGAGCTTATTCGCTCAGCTACACATGACTGTTTGGCAGTGGCTTAATGCTATAGAAAGTGGCTTAAGTCTTAGTAAACTCATTAAGCCACTGCCAAACAGACTTGGTAATAACAAATGAAACATTAAATTTTTTGATGTTAGAGATAGAGTATAAAAATTGATAGATTTACAATTGTTTCTAAACTAGACTTGATAATAACAATTTATTTTTTATGCGGTTTATAAACAGAAAATGGCCTGACTTAGCCTCACGACAAGCAAACGTATGATTATGAGATTCTTTATGGATGAAGCTCTGAGTGCCATTACTTGGTTTTTCATTACAGTTTGTTGTTTAGTAGCCAAACATAGAAGGGATAGACCACGTATTCAATATTTCGTGTCAAGTGTGGATCGATCCGCAATATTGCATAGGTACGCCTACAATAGTGATACCATGTGCATATCCCAACTTAGGATGGATAGAAGGTGTTTCAAAAAGTTATGTGATATGCTTGAAAGATTAGGAGGATTACGAGCAACTAGACATATGAGTATTGATGAACAAGTTGCCGTTTTTCTTCACATGGTTGCTCATAATGTTAAGAATAGGGTTGTCACATGTCGTTTTCATCGTTCGGGAGAAAAAATTAGTAGACTTTTTACTCGAGTTTGCAATGCGGTTAATAGATTACATCCACATTTACTTAAGAAACCCGAACCCGTTCTTGAGGACTCCACTGATCGAAGATGGAAATGGTTCAAGGTAAATATAGTCCATACTTTTTTGGTATTCACATAGCACATTACATATGTGCAATAACCTATTTTTGTTTTTTTGGTTTTAGAATTATCTAGGTGCTTTAGATGGAACATACATAAAGTGCCTAGTACCACTTGAAGACAAGCCTAGATACAGAACACGAAATAATGAAATTGCCACAAATGTGTTAGGGGTGTATTCACAAGATATGCAGTTTATCTATGTGTTGGTAGGATGGGAGGGGTCAGCAGCTGATAGTAGAGTCCTTTGGGATGCTCTTTTTAGGCCCCATGGGTTAAAGGTTCCAAGGTCGTATTATTACTTAGTAGATGGTGGGTATACAAATGGAGAGGGTTTTCTTGCCCCTTATAGAGGTCAAAGGTATCACTTAAATGAGTGCCGTAATGGGCACCAACCAACTCCACCAAAAGAATTTTTCAACATGAAACATTCTTCTGCAAGAAATGTTATAGAACGATGCTTCGGTATTCTAAAGGCAAGGTGGGGAATTTTAAAAGATAATTTGTACTACCCTGTTGAACTGAAAGTTAAGGTCATAATGGCATGTTGTCTTCTTCATAATTTTATAAGACAAGAAATGCCAATTGATCCTTTTGAAAACATACCTTGCTCGAATGAAACCAAAGGCACTGATCACCAAGATGAGGATAATATCATTTCCATAGATGGTTCCACCGAGTGGACTGAATTTAGAAATAATTTGGCCAAAAGTATCTTTAATGATTGGAATGCTTCAATTTGATTTTTATGGTTTGTAATAATACAATTTGATTTTTATGGTTTGTAATCATACAATTTGAATTTTATGGTTTGTAATCGTATAATTTGATTTTTATGGTTTGTAATCGTACAATTTGATTTTTATTGTTTTTATTCGTACAAATTGATTTTTATGGCTTGTAATTGTTATTAATTTTAGAGTGTTACAACTTGATCATTAATATTAGGTATGTCGGAAAGAATTTGTCATTACCGAAATTGGATAAAAATTGAAGACACCAAACTTGTTGAGGCAATGGTGGATGCGGTAAATAGTGGATTATATAAAGCCGATAACAGATTTAAAATAGGATTTGTTACGAATTTGGAACAAGCATTGAACGTGTCACTTCCTAATAGTAAAATATTAGCTAAACCACACATCGAGTCAAGACTGAAGACCTTGAAGAGGGACTGGCAAACCGTCTATGATATGCTACATGGTAATAACACAAGTGGTTTTGGGTACGACAGTTCTAACAAGTGTGTGACTGCCGAGGAGTCGGTTTGGGAGGCCTACTTACAGGTACATGTTAATATGTTTTACATATATTATCATGTTAAGAATTGAATTTTTCAAGGTTTTTATGTCTTTTGCAAATTTAGTCACACAAAAGGGCTTCAAAATGGAAAAACAAGTTGTATCCTTACTATGAAGACTTGTGTTATGTATATGGAAAGGACCGTGCTCACGGAAATCAAGCAACAGACTTTGAAGGCTTAGAAGAACATGTTGACATGGAAGTTAGCCAGATCCATAGTGAAGAACAAGAATCTGATGAAAACAATCCGACTATAGATAGTCGAATGCCAAGTCAAGAATGTTCATCTCAATGTAGTAGGAAGCACAAGGGTCAAGGTGATCCTCTTGTGGATGCAATAAATAATGATGCTGTCATTCTTGGAGATAGACTTGGAAAAGCATCGGAGAAGTTAGGGGACAGGTTGGTGAAAGTTGAGATGGAGTTGCATGAAAAGACTTCTATGGTTGGTTCTGAACTTGCAAAAATGAATCTTACTTCAATGGAAAAGTTTACAGCTCTGAGGAAAATAACACGTGAACCTCAATCCGTGTTAAATTTTGGGAACTATGAAGGGGAAGATCGAGAAGAGTTTGTGATGTATCTTTTGCAAGAATGATTGTGTTTGATTGTTTAGTATTTTGTTGTCGTATGTGGATTGTTTAATGATGGTTTAGTATTTTGTTGTCGTATGTGGATTGTTTAATTATGGTTTAGAATTTTGTTGTCGTATGTGTATCTTTTGCAAGAATGTTTGATGGATCTTAGAACAATTGTAATGAATGTTTGATGGATTGTAGTATTAAATAGCTTAAAAAGTTGTTTTTATGTGGTTTTTATGTTGTTTTATTGTTGTAAAAAAATTGTGGTGTAAATTAAGGAAATATATTTTATTAAAGTATTTTTAGTGTTAAAAAAATTGAAATAAATAATATTTATTTTATTAAAGTAATTTTAGTTTTAAAATTATTTTTAATAAAAAGGGTATTTTAGTCATTTACCGGAATTTCATTCCAATTCCAAGGTTACATTCTGTGAACCAAACGGACAGATTTCAATTCCTTCAACAGATTCCATTCCAATTCTGCCAACCAAACAGGTGGTCAAACCTGACAACATTCTAATTCCAATTCCTTCAAAGTCAAATTCCTTTGACAGATTCATTCCAGCCAATTCCATTATGCGAACCAAACGCCCCCTAAGGATCTTTATATAAATATAGGTGAACTAAAGTTGTAAAGAAAACTGTATTTCAAAAAACCAAAAGTAAGTATATAGATTTGTTTTTCCTGTAGTCTAAGAGAATAGGATTTATGTCAAATGTTTCATCTGGCACAAACTCTAAAGTGGCGCGAAGATCGTATAGGTTCACACTATGGCCACGAAGTCTCTAAAGTGGCGGTGCAAATGCATGCTCACACTATGATCGTTTTTTAAGTAATAGAGTGGTATAGTATCGAGATCGTTTCCACATGGAATGGACTATTGAGAATCATAGACTGACATGAACTTCTTGAACACGTTTCGAAAATAAAGTCAAGTATGTTGGTTGAGATGATTTCAACAGTGAAATAAACTTATGATTAAAAGATGGGTATGGGTGTAAATTTTCCTTAAGGCATTTATAGAAACACATGATTAAATACTTTGGGAATCACAAGAGTGGCTTATAGAAACTCCAATCTCTCGAAAGTGAATTATTATAAGTCGTGCTTCACAAAGTACTTATAAAGTTTCCGTAATTACCGCTTAATAAGTTTTCCGAATTAACTAAGTTTGATATATAAAATCAAGTTCGATTAGTATAAAGATTTATACCCAAATCTCTTTGTGATATGAAATTCGACTAAAGTTTGAACCTTAGTAAATCATACAAAACCCGTATCTCTACGTGATTATCAAATACTCTCTCAAATATTTGTGCATCACTTAAGTCGTATTTTGAACCTGCCCCATCTCTGAGTCTAAGATCTAATATTAACATTTCAAAGTGATCGGCCTATCCGCATTGAGTTATGTCCCGACTCAAGTGACCCTTGCCCACAGGGGATAGTCCTGCGGAGAGAATGTAGGATTACAGAAATGTAAATTACATAATTTAATGTCGAAAAGTAAACTACAGAAAGTAACTCTTCAAGAGAAAGAATGAACTTGGTTAAAGATGAGATAGATGGGATGGGATGCTTTGCTCCTCCAAAGTCTCCATTATATAGCACTCTTCCTTTGGATGGTTGAAATAAAGAACTAATATAGTACAAATAGTAAATACTATTTGCCCCATACTTCCAATATATGCACCATGCTTCAAATATGCCAAACCATGCTCCCAAGAACAAGTAAATAGTACTTCTCAACAGCATCGAGTGCCCACTACGGGTGTTAGTGCTCACGATGCACAGTGGCATCCTCTTTTTGCATAAAATTTACTTCTTGGCTATTTATCATCTCTTAAAAGGAAATTAGGCAAAATGCAACAATAGAAGCAAAATGGATATAACAATGATATAAAAATCCTATAAATGAGTAATTAATAACTCTCATAAGTGAGAGTTATCATAATCCCAATAAAGTTGCCAAAAAAATATGTTGCACAAAAGGTCAAAAGGAAGATTTTCAAAGAGACCGTCATTTGTTAATCAAAGTTTGTCCACTTATTATAGATTTAATGATGTTTGTTTCAATTGTGGAGATAAATGACATTTTGATATTAATTGTAGATCCAAAAAGTCAAATACTCTTCATCTTCAAAAGAAAAACAATCCTCTTATAAAAGAGGAAGAAATGAAAATCAAGAGGATAATTTCAAACCAAAGAACTCTAAAAGAAAAGACAAATGAATGATGGCCAAATAACATGATCAGGTAGAATCTGCCTCTCCATCTAATGAGCAAGAAGATAAAGCTAATCTTTGTTTTATGGCTCATCTCTTAGAACTACAAAAGCCTGACAAGATCTATCTTGCTAATTGAAAAACTGATTTCCTCCAATTTTTAAATAAACCCACTTCCTTACTACTAAAGTTAAAACCACTAGTATCGGAAGAGTGGCCCATGGTATTGAACAATGGCCCATGGTATTGACAGCAGGCACAATTCACTCTATAACGGGAAGTACCTACAGATTGCAACGAAGAAAATTTAATTCAAACAGGAAATTATTTACACCTATTTTCAAACATAGATGGATCAAACTCAGAGATCAGAGATAGTGGATGTGGACACTTCATCATACCATAAACATTTTTTCTTGTGTTTATTGTTTATGCCAAAAATTGGTTTAATAAAATCAACTTAAGGTCTGTGTGGAGCTTTTATGACTAAAGGTAGGATTCGACGACAAACGTAATGAAATTCAATAAAGATAATTGACACGAGTAATTGGTGACGCAGAAAAACCATTTGACGAGGGAAAAAACCGCGGACGATGGTTGAGATCGTCTATGCACTAGTGAAAATGACTTCAAACAGGGATGTCATCCTATGGTAACACTGTTCGTAAGTACAGAGATTACATTATGAAAAAATAAAATTGATCATAAGTTTATTGCTCTGCGTCGTGAGTTCTCCGTGTCTTAACTGATTCCGATCGTCCTTTTTGATAACATTGAATCTTGTATTTATATCGATCGAGTTAGTAACGGTCTTCTGGATGATGATTGAGCATTTTATTGTTGTCATCCGTCATGACCGTTTGTCATAAATGATAACGGACATGCATTAAAACATACAATCAAAATGTAATATCTGTTAGTTTTATATAAGTCAAGTGATTCTTTCGATAGTCGTCGGATAAGTTCGACAGTTTATAGTCGTGTCTTGAATTTGTCCTTCCTTGGAGTTTCGTAACTAACGTCATAAGTTATACTACTATTTGGTCGGTGGTACGATATGAACATCCTTTGTGTCCCGACATCTTATCGTGAAATCAATAGTCGTTAGTTCCTTATGATAAGTCACTGATGAATGTTAGTATCCATCGATTGTCGATAGATGGTATTTTTGTCCAATTTGTCAGAGATTACCAGAGATTATGACATATCTAGAAGATTTGAATCTAATTTGTTGGGCTTTCATATTGTCGTCAGGCAAATGATTATTTATCATATATTCCTTTATTTCTTTTGCCCAGTCATCATTTTCTTCGATAGAAAATACCTGATCATTATTTTCTATTAATGGTGACGCTAGATGAACTAAATGAATCGCGTTGAAGAATGATTTCTTTAATGCGGATCCCAGGTTGGCTAATGCGTCAACTTGGGAATTCTGGTCTCTAGGAATTTTTCGGATATCGAATGAATCGAATCTTTCAATTTCGTTTTTGGCTTTTTAAAGATATGCCCACATCTTGGAGTCTTTTGTCGCGAAGTCTCCGTTTATTTGGTTGACTACCAATTCATAATCTCTTTTGGGATATAAGTTTTTTTTTCCTATATCATGTGTCAGTTTCATCCCGGCTATTAATGCTTCGTATTATGCTTCATTGTTGGTGGCTTTCAAGTCGCAAGATATCGAGTACACCATCATGCCCCCTCGTGGAAACTTTAAGACAACATCTAAGCCTGGCCCCGGATATTGGAGGATCAATCGACGTATAAAGTCCAAGGTCATTCGTCGTGAGTTTCCATAATGAAAGTTTCTTCTGTCGCGACCTTTTCCAGTTATGGGCTAAAATCCAAGACGAAATTTGCAAGGACCTGCGATTTTATAGTCGTCCTCTTGATCTGAATATGATGTCGTATGCTTCATTTGGCGAGTCGTCTTGTTAATTCTAGATTTCTCAAGACATACTTCAAGGGAAAGTTAGTAACAACAACAATAGCATGGGACTGAAAGTAATGACGAAACTTTTTTGTTGCGACGACCAAAGCTAAAAGTAATTTTTTAATCGATGAATACCTTTTTTGGCGTCCAATAAAGATTTCCTTACATAATATATCGGAAGTTGCTGTTTTTCGTCTTCTCGTATTAAGACTACACTTACGGAAGTCGAACTTACTGATAGATATAACTGTAGCTCTTCTCCATCATTTGGTTTCGATAGCAAGGGTGGTGAGGTCATGTATTACTTCAAGTCTTGCAAAGCTTGTTCGTGGTCGTTCGTCCAGTCGAACCCCTTGTTCTTCCTTAAGACATTTATCTGATGAACGAGAGATAAACCTGTTTAATTTGGCGACTCAACCAGTTAGCCGTCGTACTTCTTTGAAATTTCCGGGAGACTGAATATTAATGATCGCTTTAATTTGATCGGGGCTGGCTTCAATGCCTCGTCAGGTGACCATGTGACCTAGAAACCTCCAAGCATATACTCCGAAGGAGCATTTTGTTGGGTTAAGTTTCATGTTGTATCTTCAAAGTATGTCGAACGATTGTTTTATATGGTCAAGATGATCCAACGCTTTTTTAGATTTGACGAGCATGTCATCGATATACATTTCCACTGGGTATCCCAAATGTTCTTTGAATATTCCATTGACGAGTCGTTGATACGTTGAACCTGCATTTTTTATTCCGAAAAGCATAACTTTATAACAATTAATACCTTTATCGGTCATGAAGGCCGTTTTTTCTTGATCATTATAATGCATCAGAATTTGTATATATCCTGAATCGGCGTCCATGAATGTTAGCAATTCATGACCAGTGGTTGCATCGACCATTGTGTTGATGTGATGTAACGGAAAAGGATCTTTTGGGCATCCTTTATTGAGGTCGGTGAAATCGACGCATACTCGCCATTTCCCATTTTTCTTTTTCACGACGACCATGTTCGCGAGCCAATCGGGTTAGTGGACTTTCTTGATTTTTCCTGTTTTCAATAAATTATCAATTTCATCATTGATTACCCTGTTTCGTTCAAGAGCGCACTTTTGAAGTTTCTGCTTCACAGGTTTAAAGTGGGATCGATATTGAGTTTATAGGATATGATGTCTAGATCGATTCCAACCATTTCTTCGTGTGACCAGGCAAAACAATCTGAGTTATTTCTTAAGAAGCGAAGCACTTTTTTTTATATCGGGGCCAAGGGATGCTCCGACGAAGATCGTATGATCAGGATGGCTCTCGTCTAAAACGATTTCTTCCAACTGTAAATCGTCAATGGAGTCTTCCTGGTTTCTGTAATTTCTAGATATGTTATTTCTTAGGTTTCATTGCCGACTAATAGCATTCTCTTTCCATCTTTTGTTCACTCTTTATCTCTTGGACACCCCAGGGAGTTGGGAATTTGACGGTCTGATGATAGGTAGAGGGAACAACTTTCATGTCATGTATCCATGAACATCCCAGTATCACGTTATAGGCCGATAAACAATCGGTTACATTAAATCAGGTTTGTTTGTTGATTCCTTTGGCATAGATTGGTAGCATGATTTCTCCAATCTTGCTTGTGGCTTTGCCGTTGAAACCAACCAGCACTGTCGAACGTCGTACGATATCTGACTGATCAATTCCCATGATTTTTAGGTATTGAGGAATATTATATTTGCTGAGCTCCCACCATCGATGAGAACTCTTTTGGTTGAACAATTTATGATGGTCAATCGTATGATCAACCCATCATGAAGTTTTTGCCATGTTTCTCCGATATCCTGATTATTGAAGATGACTAGCATCGCTTCCAGGTCTTATTCAACTTTCGACCGGTATGCTTTTGGAACATGTGTGTCGTATGTTTGTTGTGATGTATGTCTTTTAGCGGCAGAATAGGTTAGTCCGCAGACATCCGATCCACCTATAACACAATTCACAAATTTATTAATATTCTGAGATGCGGGTCTAGGGATCTTACCTGCGGCAATCGTTAGACAACATGTCTTTCAGATGTCCTTTTGAAATCAGCCATGCTATTTCCTTCCTCAGGGCGAGGCGGTCGTCAGTTAGATGGCCAAAACCGTCGTGAAAATCACCCCACTTGGATTTAGCTTTCGTGTCATCGAGTTTATCGTTTTTCTTTGGCCATCATATCGTCGATTGGACATTTTTTTAGAGCGTCCATTTGATCTTTCATCGTTCCTTTAAAGCCATATGTGGAAATTTTTGGGTGACTTGCAAAGCACGTCGAGGACGAAGGTTCTTTCTTTCTATCGAATTTGAAATTGAAAATTTAACGTGACGGTTCTGATTTTGTCGTCGTCTTTGGTTTGAAGTCGAGTGTCTTCATACCTAGGACTCGTTTCTCGTTAGTTTGCTTGTGTTGGAAGGCAACGTCGTCTTCCACCCGCATGTGCACTAACCTCCTTGCTCTTATGTCTTTAAATGTCTCTTTCGGATACTTAGTAAGGTCTAGGTATAATTCTGACGTGATGTCGAGCCCTCACTTGTAAGCTTTGATCGTTGTTCTCATGTTGCAATTGCGGAGACCTATCATTTTAGAATTAGATCGGTTAAAATAGCTTCTTACAGATTCACCGGGTTTTTGAATTACATAATAAAGATCACCCGTTTATTTTTCCATCTTACGACTTCTAGCAAATTGTTGAAAAAATTGGTTGACCAATTCAGCGAAGGAATTGATCGATTTGGGTTTCAAACTGATCAGTCATTATAGGGCGGCTCCTGTGAGTATCGCTCCAAAGCTTTTGCACATGCAGACTTCTTGATAATTTTGAGGATTTATATCGTCCACATCAGTTAGTTGTATCGAGCGACATTCTCGTTAGGATATGTTAGTCCTATGTATTTGAGAGTGAATGCAGGAATGTCGTATTTTTTAGGGATGTCGATTAGAGCAATCGCATCTGAAAAAGGTGATGCTTGATATCCCGTAGGGGGTTCAATGTCGACAGCTACAGCGGCGCCTGGGAGTTTCGACAACATCGATAGGAATTTTTCATTTTGTATATCCAACAATTTCAAACATCGTGCGACAGGATCGTCATGAGCCGTTTCACCGGAACCTAGTCCTACAAAAGGATTTACATAAGGAATTGATCCTGTGATATCACTATTTACAAAATTATTAGGTATTTAAAATGAAGGAATATGGAAACTAGGAATTGGAATCGTCGTGTTTGGTCCCGCAAATGAAGTGTTCGTATTCATAGGAATCATAGGTGTTGGCATGGTAGGAGCTCCCATCGTAGGTTGAAAAGGAAATGGTATGTTTTGTTGAGGAAATCCTCTCGGAAAGGCATGTTGTGTCCCGAATGGAGGTGGGCCAGGATGTAGAGGAGGGTTGACAGTAGGTCTTTGTTGATTTTCAAGATGAGCAATTCGTTGTCGTGCGGCGCTGAATTCAACCCTCAATTCTCCTAGTGCGGCGTTGTTGGCCATCCTTCGTGTGCGGTTATGAGCACTCAAGAACAACTATTAGTGATAAAAAGGTTTGTCGAATAATTCTTTTAGACGTAGTCCAACGGTGGGCGCCAAACTATTTATGTCAAAATTTGGTTTAATAAAATCAACTTAAGGTCTGTGTGGAGCTTTTACAACTAAAGGTAGGATTCGATGTCAAATGTAATGAAATACAATAGAGATAATTGACACGAGTAATTGGTGACGTGAAAAAACCCTTTGACAAAGGAAAAAACCGCGGACGATGGTTGAGATCGCCGATGCACTATTAAAAATGACGTCAAACAAGGACAGAGATTACAATATGAAAAAAATAAAATAGATTGTAAGTTTATTGCTCTGCGTCGTGAGTTCTCGTTGTCTTAACTGATTCCAATCGTCCCTTTTGATAACATTAAATCTTATATTTATATTAATCGAGTTAGTAACGGTCTTCGGGATAACGATTGAGCATTTATTATTGTCGTCCGTTATGACCATTTGTCATAAATGATAACGGACCTGCATTAAAACACACAATCAAAATGTAAGATATGTAGTTAGTTTTATATAAGTCAAGTGATTCTCTTGACGGTCGTCGGATAAGTACGACGGTTTATAGTCGTGTCTTAAATTTGTCCTTCCTTGGAGTTTCGTAATTGACGTCGTAGGTTATACTATTATTTGGTCAGTCGTATGATATGAACATCCTTTATGTCCCGACGTCTTATCCTGAAATCAATAGTCGTTAGTTCCTTATGATAAATCAACGATGATCGTTAGCATCTATCAATTGTCCCTAGATGGTATTTTTGGTCCAAACATTTATGATGGTTCACCCTTATTTCTTTCATACTTCTGATCGATGGACTCTCAAATTTCGTCTTACTCTCACTTCCTTCTTCAAAATGCTCACCATACACCTCAATATCCAAACTGAAGTCTTCACTTAGTAGATTAATGGATGAGCACTCTTCCAATTCACCATGTGACTTAAGGGGCTTGAAAACATTAAAGGTCGCTTTTTGGTCATTTACCCTCATTGATAACTCACCCTTTTGGATGTAAATTAAAGTCTTTCGCCTGACAAGGATGGTCGTCCCAAAATGATGAGGACATCCTTATCGGCTTCATAGTCTAGAACTAAAAAGTCGGCCGGAAAAAATGAATTTGTCAACTTGAACCAAGATGTCCTCTATCTTTTCCTTTCGGGTAAGCTATCGACTTATCGGCTAACTGTAAAGTGACGGTGGTGGGTCGAACTTCTCCAATTCCTAACTTTTTAAAAACCAACAAAGGCTTGAGGTTTATGTTTGCTCCTAAGTCACATAGGGCATGCCCTACTTCCTTTCCTCCTATGGAACATGGATGATGAAACTTCCCGGATTTTTTACTGTTGGTGGAATTTTGGAAGGGAAGAGGACACTACTCTCCTTTGGCAAAGCTACAGTCTCGAACTTATTCAACCATCTTTTCTTATTGAGAATGTTTTTTACAACTTAATATAGTTTGAAATTTGCTCAAGAGCTTCTACCAAAGGTATGTTAATGTGGAGTTTTTTGAAAATGTCCAGAAATTTTTCGCGCGTTTTTCGCAGATCTGGAAGTGAGTTTTTCGTGCTCGTAGTGAGTGGAGTCTGCCCACTGTGAGCAACCTGTGCAGAAATTTTGGAAGTGTTGGAACTGGGTGACGCTACTGGTTTCTGGACAGATTCTAGAATATGTTTTTCCTTAGGAGAAGGAACCAAAACTGAAATATTTTATTTATCAAAAGGATGTGATGTATCCTTTTGGCAAAACAAAGCGTAAGATAGTTCTTGAGGTTTCCCAGACTCTTCCGGTTTCTCAACTTCTCTTAAAGTCACGACTTTAACATGTTCTTGGTGACAACTTTTGGGAGTCTCGGTATCACTAGGCAAAATCCCTTGGGGTCTACTCTTAATATCTGAGGCAAATTGGCCAAGTTGGATTTCAAAACCTCTCAAAGTGGCATTGGTTTGGTTTATGAAACCTTTAAGTAATGATTCGAGTGAACCACTACTTTCCGATGCATTTTGTTGTCTAGGCACATAAGGTTGTAATGATTGGCCTCCTTGGTAGTTGTGAGGAACGTTTTGATGAAATCCTGGGGGATTTGATGATCGATTATGGACATGGGTTGCCCCAGGGGATGAAGTCCGGGATTCCCTGTCCAAGAGAAGTTGGCGTGATTTCTCCAATTTGGGTTAGATGTGGGAGATAATTGACTATTTCTAGCATTACTCCCAACATAGTTTACCGAGGCGGGATTTCTGGGGCAACATTCATAAGAATGGCCCTCACCGCAAAAGACACAAGATTCCGTCATAGGTAGACTTGATAAAATGGAATGGACTTGATTCTTCTCCCCAATTAAGCCTAAATTGTTTTTAACCAAATTAGTCAAATCTTCAATTTGAGCATTCAAGGACGATATGGCAATCCCAAAGCAGCCTTAGGAATACGACTCGAGGGTT
Source organism: Silybum marianum (assembly GCA_036898165.1). Classification (NCBI taxonomy): domain Eukaryota; kingdom Viridiplantae; phylum Streptophyta; class Magnoliopsida; order Asterales; family Asteraceae; genus Silybum; species Silybum marianum. The sequence goes on from CM072534.1 coordinate 8,207,601, forward strand.
TGATCATTCAGTATTATTATTTACCAATTTTTCCAAAATGTTGTACCCTTCATTATACGTTTTAGAAGTGAAAGTGCCTCCGATCATTGCGTCAAGAATAATTTTAGCGGCATTGGAAATTCCATTATAAAATGTTTCCATTTGGATGCAATGAGGGATTCTGTGATGAGGACACCTCCGTAGAAGGTCCTTGAAGCTTTCCCAAGCATCCGAAACGGCTTCATCTTCTTCTTGACGAAACTTCATGATTGCATTTTTTATTTTTACATTCCTTGTTTGAGGAAAATATTTTTTTACAAATTTCTCTGCCAAATCTTTCCACGTAAGAATTGAATTTGGAGGTTGATAATTTAGCCATGCTCTAGCTCTATCCTTTACGGTATAAACGAAAAGTGTCAAGTGTAAGGCTTCTTGTGAAACTCCTGGAATTTTAAAATGATCCGTCATTTCTATAAAAGATTTTAAATAAGAGTGTGGATCTTCATCCGGTAATCCCCCAAATTGTCCTATTGCATAAATCATTTGGAACATTACCGGTTTTGGTTCAAAAGTCGTTGCTGTCACATTTAGCATACCTATTCACATGGCCAATTGACCAAATTCGGGTGTAGCATAGTCCCGTATTCCTCTAGTTTTATCATTGGCGATTTTAACCGTGGCCTCCCGAACGGGTGGTGGGTTATCCCCTATGGTTCGATTTAAATTGGGATTTCGCCGATTATTTCTACCTCTTCCTCTTTGTCTAATGGTTCCTTCAATTTCGGCATCAACATGTATTAATTCACCGTGTTGTAGCCGTGGCATAACCCAAACAAGTTCAACTCAAGCTCAACCCAATTAGATCTATCGCTTACGGGTAACAAGTTCAACCAAATTATATCTATCACTCGATATTTATAACCCAACAAGTTCAACCAAATTAGATCTATCACTTGCTATTTATAACCCAAACAAGTTCAACCAAATTAGATCTACCACTTGCTTTATTCTAAAAACCGAAATTTATGCCTATGAATCCACTACATTGTAGTCATAGAGTTTAATACATCCTATCCAATATATTAACCATTTCCCAACACAAAATCTATGTATGGTTAACATTTCTCATCCAAAACCCTTTCTCCAAAATTTGGTCAAACTACAACATAGCTCCAAAATCGATAATACTTTGAAGGTATACCAACCCAAAGAGTTTAAAACCATTTATCATACCCATCTCAACAATATAAGTGGAAATCCCACCTTTTCATGTTTGACCTAGATTTGTCAAAAACCAACCAATATGTGAATTACTTGAAGACAACCTTGTAGTAAGTAAAATACACCATTTTGACATGTATAAAGTTTTATAAAAGATAAGAATGAACTCACAATACTAGAGTCTGAGGAAACCCTAGGAAATCCCCAAATAACTCTTTGAACTTGGAATGGAGATGAAGAACACTTGGGATTAGAACCCTAGTCTTGAATCTTTAGTGTAGAGCTCTAATAATTGACCTTTGTGGTTGTTGGAGAGGAGTTACTACTCCTAAAATCGCCCCTCTAGGGTTTTACTTGAGAATAAAAGCTGAGAGTAAAGGTTGGTATATGTAATAAATGAGAACTCAGCTAAAAAACCCGTTTTTATACTTTAGAGTCGAAGTGCAAGGTTGCCACTGCGAGGCTGGCATGTCAGGGTCGCGGTTTAGGGTCGCATTCTCCAGAACCAACTTTCGGTACACAAACCGCGACCTTAGGGTGCGATGCTGGCATGGCAAGGTCGCACTTCTCCAGAACCCCAACTCACAGTACACCAATTGCGATGGTTGGGTGCGATGGTGACAGTGCCAAGGTCGCACTGTCAGAGTCGCGATTCCTATCAGATAGCCCCCTTGCAAGTTAACATTGAACGAAACAAAATAATAAACTTGCATTCACGACATATGAATTGATAGTAATGAAATTTCGGGTGTTACATGAACACGTTTTGAAAATAAAGTCAAGTATGTTGGTTGAGGTGATTTGAATAGTGAAATAAACATATGATTAAAAGATGGGTATGGGTGTAAATTTTCCTTAAGGCATCTATAGAAACAAATGGTTAAACACTTTGTGAATCACAAGGGTGGCTTATAGAATTTAATGCAGAAAAGTAAACTGTAGAAAGTAAATCTTCAAGGGCAAGAATGAACTTGGTTGAAGATGAGATAGATGGGATGGGATACTTTTCTCTTCCAAAGCATCCTTTATATAGCACTCCTCCTTTGGATGGTTGAAATAAAGAAATAATATAGTACAAATAGTAAATATTATTTGTCCCATACTTCCAATATATGCACCATGCTTCAAATCTGCCAACCCATGCTCCCAAAGACAAATAAATAGTACTTCTCAACAGCAGCGAGTGCCCACAATGCACAATGACGTTCTCATTTTGTATAAAATTCACTTCTTGGCTATTATCATCTCTTAAAAGCAAAATAGACAAAATAAAAGGGATAAAAGCAAAATGGGTATAAAAATGATATATAAATCCTAGAAAAGAGTAATTAATGACTTTCATAAATGAGAGTTATCATAATCCCAATAAAGTTGCCAAAAAATAGGTTTCACAGAAGGTCAAAAGGAAGATTTTCAAAGAGACCGTCATTTGTTAATCAAAGTTTGTCCACTTATTATAGATGTAATGATGTTTGTTTCAATTGTGGAGATAAAGGACATTTTGCTATTGATTGTAGATCCAAAAAGTCAAATCTTCTTCGTCTTCAAAAGCAACACAATCCTCTTATAAAGGAGGATGAAATGAAAATCAAGGGGATAAGTTCAAACCAAAGAACTCTAAAAAAAATACAAATGAATGATGGCCAAAGAACATGATCGGGTAGAAGCTGCTTCTACATCTAATGAGTAAGAAGATAAAGCAAATCTTTGTTTTATGGCTCATCTCTTAGAACCACAAATGTCTGACAAGATCTATCCTACTAACTCTTCATCAGAAAATTCTCATCTTTCCTTAAACAAACAGGTTCATGTCTCTCTCTGATCCTAGGATCGCATGTATGTGAAAATGAGCAATGCTCTTGAATCAAAAAAAAAGTGGAAGAATTAATGGTTGAGTTATTTGAGTGTTTTGAAAAACTCAAAGAGTTGGAAAAAATCCAACCTAAGGTTGAAGACTTAAGAATCATTTACAAATATATTAACAATAATGTTTTTTTCAAATAACTTTTCTTCTAATTTCATATCCTAATTAATTAATAATTTTAATAAATAAGTAACATGTTTGAAACTTGGATTTGTTTGAATTTGGTTGTGTTTAGACTTTTTATTTGTTTGAAACTTGGATATTTGAATTTGGTTGTATTATTAGATGAACTTGTTTGTATATGGACTTTTTTCTTGTTTGAAACTTGTGTTTGGACTTTTTATTTAATTTGGATGTTTGAATTTCGTTGTATTATTCGGCGACCCGCCAACCCGTTTATGACCCGCCCACCTGTTTACGACCCGCCAACCTGAGCGTGTGCGGGTTAGGGTTGAATATCTCGACACGATTAGCTAAACGGGTCGTGTCCGGGTTAAGCCTCCCTAACGCGCCAACCCGCGACCCACCAACCCAAACACGACCCGATTGCCACCCCTTCTGTGTGTCAGGAAAAGTCATTTATCTCTTCTTTCTAAACTTATCTTATCGGATCCTTACACGCTTTCGGATTTGTATCTTTTTCATGTCTCAACATCCAATAACTTTCTATCTTATCGGTTTCCTCATAAGTCCTTTGGATTTAGTCTCACATATATATTGTTATTCGAAGCCTCTACCCTGCATCCGATAATGCATTATTTATTATATACAAAACTTATTGAATAAACTTTTCTCTAATCCGATGAATATCAACCTCTCGGATTCTTTGTTGTGAATCCGTTAAACCTCCCGCTCTCAAAATTCCTCAGTTTTTGAAATTATCAGATTTAGGTATTCGTTGACATCTTTATATAAGAAATTTCAAGATTTTAATTTTATCCCTTTTATCTATGACAACTGTCATATCAATCACGAGGAAGCATTTTTTAAATTAAACCATCCTTTTAACTGCCACGACCTATCTAATCTTCCTCAACCTAATGATTGTCTTTATCTTTCCTCTCTAATATAAAATACCCTAAACTCCCAATCTCTTCCTCGCCTCACCTAAAACCCTAAGCCTCCATATTCATCTTCTTTGATATTCTCTGTACTTTTCCATCCACTTCTTAACTTGCAATTGGCTCCTAAAGTTATTGAATTTGTCTTGTCCTTTAAAGATGTGAAGCTTTCCTCATCAAACTTCATTTGTTACCTAGAAAAATATGATGATCATCCTGATTATCATAATATGATTGATTTCTTGGCCAAGAGTCCTCTCAACCATGCTCTCTTAGTTTCTTCCTCACCATCACAGATGGGCCCGTTTATCCTCAAAAAATTATGGTGCTCATGTGTTCACTCAAAGAAGGATGATCCCATTATTGTCTCAGTTCTAACAAATAAGGACGTGATCATTACCGCTAATGATGTCGCCAAAGTCCTTCAACTTCTTTCATCACCATCCAATGGTTATGATAATCAATGAACCGATGAAGAACTTGAAGAAGTTTTACAGATTCTAAAATATCGACCTAAAGATGATCAAGCTAATGCCTTTGGAACCATTCATCTTAAAAACATGTCAAGGTTTTGACATTACTTCTTTAGCCATCTGGTACAATGTCCTAGCTCTAAGGTCAATGGCTATGATCAATCCCCTAGAAATATGACAAGACTTGCTCATGCTCTTATTTCCAAAATAACATCAATTATAGGAATTATTTCTTTGATGAATTGGTAAGAAAAATAAGGCCATGTTCCTTTTGTTCGATTTTTTGGCTCTGCTTATCGATGAGAAACTTGGCGATAAAATTCCAAGTCAACTGGAAAAGTTAACATTGATATCCCACATCACCTCCAACATCTTCTAAGAGAAGACCTTTCACTAAAACTTCCTCCTTCTCCGAAAAAAGAATCAAACCAGTCTCTTCCTTCTCACCTTCTTCCAGACGGGGGACTTGAGCTACAGATTGTAGGTGGTTGAATTCAATGATTGTGCAGTTTGTTAGTGACTAACATTTCTAGCAAAAGAGCTCATCTAGGAATCTGTAGGGAACTTAAAATACAGATCGTGGGTGGTTGAACTTGATGACCGTATGATCCCTAGTTGAGGCTTGTTAATGTTGATTGTCGTTTATTCATGTGTTTGCCACATTCAATGGATACGGGTCTCCCCTATAATCAAATGGTGTTATTTTTATATATAGTATTATCCTTGTTTTCGACGGCGTTGCGAGTACGAGTGTTTTCCATTTTTATGTTTTTGAGTATTGTATCTTATCCCCCTTTTGGGGCATTTTTAAATAACATAGTTTTTATCCATGTTAAAAATGATTAGACATTAAACGTCATTTGCATTCTTAGAATGAGTGTTGGATTTTACTGAATAGATATTTTAATGAGTGTTGGATTTCATTAAGAAAAACTGTGAGTTTTTGAAAGAAATTGCTTTTATGATAAATACATTTTATTTAAAAAATCATGTGTTAAATAAGTAGTTTTTTAGTTGTATTGTTTTATAATTATGATTAAAACTATTTGAACTCCATAGGTCCTTGTTGGGGTTTGGTACTTTCGACACTGTGATGATTTGAATTCTTGTTAGAGGCACGAGAAAGATCTAGTTATCCAAGGACGCCTTCCACCATTGGAGATAGCGACTGCTATTGGTTTTAGTAGCATCCAACCTTAACCTAGTCTATATGCAAGACTTGGTTTATCAATTGTTAATATTAAATATGGATTTGTTATTCGAAAAAAATTCAAGTATTGATTTATAGAAATATATTTATTATTTATTTGTTGTATTATCAAAAAATGAAATTCTTCACATTTTCCAGATTTAAGAATGTTACATAAATGATATCCATTTGTCAAATTTTTAGGTTGAAATCCCTTAAAATCAATAACTTTTTCATTTACTAATTTATTAAATTATTTTTTATTGTAAATTACCATCCGAATAAGTTAGATAGGATTTAAGCAAAAAATAATTTTATTTATACCAACCGTTATTTTTATTAGATTCATTTTAATACCACAATTCGTTATTTCCATTTAAACTTTATCTGTTTCTTAATTAATCAAATTGGTTTAATATATAAATTAAATATAAATATACATACATATACATATAAATAGGACGATAATCAAATAAAAATCGTAAAAAAATTGAGGAACGTGAGGACTAATTTCAACCATTAAATTTTTTTAATAAAAGGTTACTAATTATGATGACATTTTTGTAATATTAATAAACAGAGAAAGGCGTAATAGTGATTTTGTTACAGTCTTCATATTTGATTTTTTTAATTCATCGTTGAATACACCTAGATTCATATGGTGAATCTGGTGAATTAATGTGTTCTATAAAGAACGATTAACTATATTTGGGTTTCATGTGGTGAATTATTATGTGCTTCATATAGTAAATCTGTGTGTTTTATATAGAGAATCTGTATGTTTTATATGCTGAGTGAATATGTTTGTTTTACCTAGTGAATCTTGTTACCATAACGGCGATTATGCTCTTTTTAACTATATTAACTTTCAATTAAAATCACATAAATTAAACCAAATTAAGGCTTAGATCGTCCTCGCGGTTTTCAACTTTTGTTTTTGGTTTTTATTTGATTCAATCCATATATATGTTTAAAATATGTATGTGTATTTGTATATATATAGGCTAAATTAAATAAAAATCACAAAAAAAAGTTACAAACTCATGAAAATCGATATAAAAATAATTTTTTTCATGATTTATTTTCATCAAATGCTTAAATTAAGATATTATTTCACATATATTTGTTTTATCATGTGAAACTTCCACATGTGTTGTTTCACCATATTAATATTCTTTATGCGTATTTTTCGTTTTAGTAGGTGAATCAAATATCTTTTTCAAATGTAATTATTTAATAAGGTAAACACAAATATATGTGAAACAATATCTTAAATTATAGGTTTTGATAAAAAAAAATCATGTAAAAAAATATTTTACATCATATTTTGGATATATCACTCGTATAAGAATTCCTATTACCACAGTCACGTTTCATAGTTAGCGCATTTCCGTCGACTCTAAAGCTCTACTATCTCAAGAGCGTCTACCCATTCTCACAAAACATCACTTAAAGTCTCAGCTTAAGTCTAGGCATCTTAGATTCATACCTAGTTCGCTTAAACTAGAGCTCTGATACCAACTTGTAACACCCCTAAAATTGGGAGTTAATTTAAACCAAAAGATTTGCAGAATAACAACAACTACGTAAGACATCACCCATAAAGATGGGGAGAAGGTTAGAGTGAGTTTACAACTTCTATAGGAATATTGAATGACAACCTAGTAATCTATACAATTCAAATACAGATTATATTCGGGTGTCACTAAAATCCTCAAAATAATCTTTTATGTAACTCCATCTATATACACAAGGTGCACTTCAAAAGAATGCCACTACCGGCACCTAGCTTCTCTCATCCCATCAAGCCCCATCCGCTTGATCACCTGATATACATGTCATTTTAAGAAAAAGTGTTAGGCTTAAAAGCCTAGTGAGAACAAACAGTTCAAAATATAGAAAATCCATTTAAACTTCGAAAACGGTAAATAAACATATAACCGAAAGCTTTTCTCAAAACATCTTTTTTTCTTTACTTCTGCGGTTTACACCTGAAAGATACGCTTTACTTCTCTTGGGGGAAACTTCTACGGGAATGACCCGTCATCACATTAATCCTCACGAGTTCAACCCCAAACCGGGATCTATTACAAGTGCCCTCCCCAAGTACTTCTGACTATATGTGCCTATGGATCCATTACACTAGTCTAACATCTTAATACAATTGTTTCCAATGTATTACTTCTCTTCACAAAACTTGTGAAGTATAACATCTTGCTTTCCAAAACTTTCCTTCCAAAATTAGGTCAAAACAACATTAAGGTTTATACATTATATTTCTCATCAAAAACCCATAAGGGTGTTTTAAAACCGTTCTTCGTACTCATTTCATCATTTCAAAGAAAAACCATAAATGACACATTTTGACCTAGTTTTTACCAAAACCTTCCAAGTATAGAAATACTTATTTTAAACATCACATTAAGGCAAAATACTTCATTTTGACATGTATAAAGTTTTAGAAAGGTAAGAATGAACTCACAAGCTAGATTTAGGCTAAATCTAGGTATTATCCCAATACCGAGCTTCATTAGGTGAGGACTTCAAATCCACAAGTTTCCACCTATAAACTCTTCATCTAGATCATAAACAAACCCCAACATACACCAAATCAAACCCAAATCAGAAATCATAGAACCAAACCCTAGATTCAAGATTTCGGGGAGGTGATTGTACCTTTCAACGTATGGGAACCCCAAATCATCAAGTAAACTTTAATCCTCATTATTACCATCATAAAGAGCTTTGAAATACTAAACCACAGCATCTTGAATCGTCCAAATCGGAGCTGTGATGAAGAAGTTATGGCCGAATGAAGAAAATCTCGTTTTTAACCACTGGGGCCGCCCGCGATCATGCCCTGCGATCATGACATGTCATGATCGCCCGTGTCACCCCAAAATCTGATTTTTCATGTCTAACTCACGGTACCAGTTGTGCGATTATGACATGCTATCATGCCACTGTCATAATCGCCGGGCATCATAGCCTGGACCATTCCGAGGTGTTTTTTCCCACTTTTCACCCGTTTTGATCCCGTTTCTCGTCTGGTAAATGATACCCAAAATCATTAACTTCAAAAATACTTATCTCGTTGATTCTAAGAGTGGAATACAAAGAGGACTCAGGATTAAACTTTACCAATGACCCGGTTGGTACATTATGCCATTGTCACTATAACATGGCACACTTGTTGGGACCACCAACCACTTGGTACCACCGGTGCTATTGTGACAGATGTCATAATCGTATGGCACAATAGCTAAAACGACCATACTCTTAGTACTATTGGTGCCATTGTGACAGATGTCACTATCTCACAGCACCACCACTCAAACTCTGAAATTAGCTTCTCTTTAATAGACCACCCGGTTCAACACTTTCTTCAACTTTGAACAGAAATCAGGGTGTTACAATCCTCCCAACCTTATAAATGATTTCATCCTCGAAATCTAACGCCGATCCAAAAACATAGAACGTCATACAACTCCGAGCACAATCTCGACAAATTACTCGCTCCATCCATCCCACCGGATGACAATAACACGAAAAGGAGCCCTCAAAATACTATACTTGAGCAATCCAAAAACTTTGCTTCCTTATGAGAGTTTAAACGTAACTCATCCTCAACTACAATATGTAATACTTCCTTACCACGACGGGCACAACAGACACTTCACTTCTCATAACGAGTCATCACTACCCGATCGTTAAATTCAATACATCACACTATTATCAGAAAGATCACTGACCCACATTGAACCAAACTTCAAATTTAAGCTCGATGTTGCCTCCCAACCTTAGGTGGTTCATATCACCTTGGGTGTAGCTTTTGGCTTTAATAGATCAATTTTACAATTGATGCCCAAAACGTAATTATTTCTTAGGATTTTCAAACCACTTCCAATAGGTCGGGATGCTCTTTCCCTTTGTATTCGACATTCGATTTCTTTCGCAAGAGCTCATCCGGATAAAACCAAACAGATTCCCTACACATCAGATTACCCATTACTTTACCCATATGGTAAAGGAATCCGACATAAGCAGTTCTGAAAAGACCACTACCACATCAAAATTTTAACCTCGAACAAACAACTTCTCCTTAAATAAATGATTTATGTTAAGGTCTACCTTAATGATCACACTACATTTTTCCAATAAACATCACGACGAAGAATTATCATCCCTTTCAAGAGCACCACACAAGGCCTTCCACACTATTTAAAATCAACCAAAGTGCTCCAATCGCTCTAATGCCATATGACCCTAAGAACAACCAAGGTTGGCGTCAAGCCAAAACACTTCTTGAGGTAAACAATTGCTTAAAAGTTTCCAACCCAAAGATTTACGACACTAGATGATCATTACGCAACTAACTCGAAGTGACCCAAACGTCCAATTACTCCGAGTTTCTATAACCATCGGTCGTGCAGACCGATGTCCCGAAAGTGTGAACTAACCAACTGTCACAATTCGACATAGTAGTTAAAGGCACACCATGCCTTGGGACAATTCCATCCACATACAACTTAGCTATCTTGTCAACTAGACTGGCTCCTCGCATTACCAAGAAGTGAGCACTCTTCGACAATCTAACCACCACTACCCATATAGCATCATGACCTTTCAAGGTCTTTGGTAACTTCGTCATAGAATTCCATAGTAATGTGCTCTCATTTACATTCCAGAATTTCCAACGATTTGAAGACTTCCATACGGTCGTTGGTGTTCCGCCTTTACTTGCATTATGTTACGCCTCTCTCTAAATATCTAACCACATCCAACCTCCTAACAAGCCACCAAAAAGTCAACTTCACATTCCTACACATCTTGGTACTCAGACTTATGTGCGTCCTCCAATAGTAACTCACAATCATAATTCTTAAGCAATTCTTAACCAACGTCGTTGCCCCTTGTTTAGCTCATTTTGATCAAAACTTCCATCAAACTTTTATGATCGATGTAAAGTGTGCATTTAGTTCCATAAAGACAATGTCGCCATCATTGTAATGCAATTACCATCGCCACTAGTCCCATAACATGGGTTCGATAACTCTTCTCGTTTTCCTTGAGTTGCCTTGACGCATATGCAATAACCTTTCCTCTTTGTATTAATGCCCAATCCGAACCCATCTTTGTCGTGTCACTACAGACCGCAAACCTTCAGATCCTTTTAGCAAGGATAAAATCGGTGCTTTACACAATTTTCTTCGACAAGCTCGGAAAACCTCTTCTTGTTTGTAAGCCCAAAATAAACTTCCGATAATAGCCCGCCAATCCTAAGAAGCTTCTAATTTCTAACGGATCCCGAGACGGTTCCCAATTCATCATTGCTTTAATTCGGATGGATCCACTTTCACTCCGTCTTGAGTGACACATGCCCCGAAATTGTACTTCCTTCAACTAACAAGTCACGCTTAGAGAATTTCGCGTATAATTTCTTCTTCCTTAACACCTCGAGGACTTCTCGAAAGTGTTGCTCATAGTCTAACTCGTCCTTAGAGTAGACAAGAATATCATCAATAAATACCATCACTGATTGATCTAGAAACGGTCGACATACCTGATTCCATCAAATACATAAACATCGTTGACGCGTTTGTCAACCCAAACGGCATTATTAAGAATTCATAATGACCGTACCGCGTCCTAAACGTTGTCCTTTCTACATTATCGCTCCTTCACCTTCACCTGATGATAAACTGAACGTAAATCGATCTTTGGGAAAACAAATTGTTCCTTGCAGTTGATCTAAGAGATCATCAATCCTCTGAAGTGGATGCTCGTTCATCACGGTTGCTTTATTCAACTTCCTATAATCAATACACATCCTCATCGGACAATCTTTCTCCTTCACAAATAGGACCGGAGCTCCCCCGACATTATATCTATTTGAAACTCCACTTGTCTATCGGGTGGCAAACCGGGTAATTCTTTGGGGAACACATCGGGAAATTCACTAACGACGTACATCATCTAACTTCCTCTTCTCAACTTTGCATCCAAACCATAGGCTATATACAAAAGACATCATTTTGGCTAAACACTTGCACACCTTTGCCAAGGTTAACCAAGCTAGTTCGCCTTTCCCTCCTTCCCCGTGGATTACCACCACACTGCCATCCGATAACGGAGTCCGGGTTAACTTCTTATAACATCAAATTTCGGCTTGGTTCTCGGCTAAGCAATCCCTTCCTATCATCACATCAAATTCTCCTATCGACATAGGCATGTGATTTATCCCAAACTTACTCCCTTCAACTTCCAACATGTAAACCTTAAGAACATTCCGAACTAGAACTTACTTGCCATCGGCTAATTCAACCATATAGGCATCTTCCAAAGTACTCATAGGTACGTGTAGACTTGAGTAGAAAGAAGTGGGCACAAAAGAAAAGTGGCACTAGAATAAGAAGGACATAAGTGAGTATACTCTCTCACCGTCTCGTTTCCCTTTCTTGAAACCCGAACATTCATTCATGATACGACCGATAATTTTCTCATTGCGATACTCTTCCAAAAATTTTGCTTCGAATAATTCCAAGGTGAGCCTAGAGATTATAATTGGCCCAAAGGTAGCCGTGGTGATGTTCCACCATGCTAAAACTCGCTCCTAAACATCTGTGAAAAGAACTTCACTCTTCCTTATCTTCAATTTCAATCGAGCCAAAAGCTTGCTCGATCTATCGTAACTAATTCGTACAAACTACCGGCTCATCTGATCCAGAGAACTTGGGTGATTTAGAGCATAAGAAAGTCTCGTGCGATCAACCCTTTCCCGTTCTCCTTACTTCAGTCACATATGCCTCTTCGGTATTGAAACCTGTCCTGTTGCTCCCGGAACCCATCACTATGTTCTGAGTAGTTGCTTCATGCCTTCGATTATTGGTACTCCTTTTCTAGAACATCTTGAACACATTTTCCTATTGTTGTGCTATGACAAAAATAAAAACCTGCAACATACCGGGTTAGAACTCATCTCGTAAGCCCGCTTCTACCATTAAAGGACTACCCTGATCAAGGTCGACTTCACGTAGACGACCCATTTTGGCACATCTCTTGATGGAACAAGAGGGTTCATAGGTGATTGAGTGACTTCCACTGTCACTTGTAGATCCAGAGTAGAAATACTGTCGTTCGTGTCCTCAGCTTCGTTACACGATCTATTACACGTATTAATCATCTCAATCGGCCACAAACATAGAATAGGAGTAAGACAAGTCTAACATAGATACGTATAACACATTCACCAATCATCGTAACCATAGTAAATAAGCATACTCACATAACAATATACCCAAGATAGCATTAGCTACGTGATATCTTGGATATATCACTCGTATAAGAATTCCTATTACCACAGTCACTTTTCATAGTTAGCGCATTTCCGTCGACTCTAAAGCTCTACTATCTCAAGAGTGTCTACCCATTCTCACACAACATCACTTAAAGTCTCAGCTTAAGTCTAGGCATCTTAGGTTCATACCTAGTTCGCTTAAACTAGAGCTCTGATACCAACTTGTAACACCCCTAAAATTGGGAGTTAATTTAAACCAAAAGATTTGCGGAATAACAACAACTACGTAAGACATCACCCATAAAGATGGGGAGAAGGTTAGAGTGAGTTTACAACTTCTATAGGAATATTGAATGACAACCTAGTAATCTATACAATTCAAATACAGATTATGTTCGGGTGTCACTAAAATCCTCAAAATAATCTTCGATGTAACTCCATCTATATACACGAGGTGCACTTCAAAAGAATGCCACTACCGGCACCTAGCTTCTCTCATCCCATCAAGCCCCATCCGCTTGATCACCTGATATACATGTCATTTTAAGAAAAAGTGTTAGGCTTAAAAGCCTAGTGAGAACAAACAGTTCAAAATATAGAAAAGCCATTTAAACTTCGAAAACGGTAAATAAACCTATAACCGAAAGCTTTTCTCAAAACATCTCTTTTTCTTTACTTCTGCGATTTACACCTGAAAGATACGCTTTACTTCTCTTGGGGGAAACTTCTACGGGAATGACCCGTCATCACATTAATCCTCACGAGTTGAACCCCAAACCGGGATCTATTACAAGTGCCCTCTCCAAGTACTTCTGACTATATGTGCCTATGGATCCATTACACTAGTCTAACATCTTAATACAATTGTTTCCAATGTATTACTTCTCTTCACAAAACTTGTGAAGTATAACATGTTGCTTTCCAAAACTTTCTTTCCAAAATTAGGTCAAAACAACATTAAGGTTTATACATCATATTTCTCATCAAAAACCCATAAGGGTGTTTTAAAACCGTTCTTCGTACTCATTTCATCATTTCAAAGAAAAACCATAAATGACACATTTTGACCTAGTTTTTACCAAAACCTTCCAAGTATAGAAATACTTATTTTAAACATCACATTAAGGCAAAATACTTCATTTTGACATGTATAAAGTTTTAGAAAGGTAAGAATGAACTCACAAGCTAGATTTAGGCTAAATCTAGGTTTTATCCCAATACCGAGCTTCATTAGGTGAGGACTTCAAATCCACAAGTTTCCACCTATAAACTCTTCATCTAGATCATAAACAAACCTAACATACACCAAAATCAAACCCAAATCAGAAATCATAGAACCAAACCCTAGATTCAAGATTTCGGGGAGGTGATCGAACCTTTCAACGTATGGGAACCCCAAATCATCAAGTAAACTTTAATCCACATTGTTACCATCATAAAGAGCTCTGAAATACGAAACCACAGCACTTTGAATCGTCCAAATCGGAGCTGTGATGAAGAAGTTATGGCCAAATGAAGAAAATCTCGTTTTTAACCACTAGGCCGCCCGCGATCATGCCCCGCGATCATGACATATCATGATCGCCCGTGTCACCCCAAAATCTGATTTTTCATGTCTAACTCACGGTACCAGTTGTGCGATTATGACATGCTATCATGCCACTGTCATAATCGCCGGGCATCATAGCCTGGACCATTCCAAGGTGTTTTTTTCCCACTTTTCACCCGTTTTGATCCCGTTTCTCGTCTAGTAAATGATACCCAAAATCATTAACTTCAAAAATACTTATCTCGTTGATTCTAAGAGTGGAATACAAAGAGGACTCGGGATTAAACTTTACCAAAGACCCGGTTGGTACATTATGCCATCGTCACTATAACATGGCACACTTGTTGGGACCACCAACCACTTGGTACCACCGGTGCTATTGTGACAGATGTCATAATCGTATGGCACAATAGCTAAAACGACCATACTCTTAGTACTATTGGTGCCATTGTGACAGATGTCACTATCTCACAGCACCACCACTCAAACTCTGAAATTAGCTTCTCTTTAATAGACCACCCGGTTCAACACTTTCTTCAACTTTGAACAGAAATCAGGGTGTTACACATAGGGTTGGGTTCACGTGAGACCAACCTGTTTTCGTGAGACCCGTGATACCACATTTTTACACTTGAAAAACTTCACAGCAAATCACTATGAATGTACAAACAATTCGAACCTTCACAGCAAAAACACTTTGCAGTTACCTTCACAGTGTTTTGCGGTGAAGTTTCAAGTGTAAAAAAGTGATCTCACGAAAACATCGAATATTTTTTACTTTTACAATGATTTGCTGTGAAGTTTCAAGTGTAAAAATGTGGTGTCACGGGTCTCACGAAAACAGTCTGGTCTCACGTGATCCCAAGTCACGTGTCATATTTAGATTGCATAATGAAGGAAAATATTAAGACTGAATATAGTGTTATTCAGACTGAAGGTAGTTTATTCAATTTGAATGTAGTGTTATTCAGTCTGAATAATATATGAACTTTACCTTTATTATTCATTCTGAATGCCCTTCATTATTCAGACTGAATAGAAAACATGGCGCGCTCTCTCTTGTCCTCATGTTTGCATCCAAATTTGAATTCGAATTTAAACTTTCCTCTCTGTCTAAATATATATATATATAGAGGAAGGTTCAAATGAGAACTTTGTATATATATATAGTAATATATAGTAAAGAAAGACAAGGTATAAAGAGTAAACTACATATATAAGTGTTATTATCGACAAGACAAGACAGACAAATTTATAATTTACCAATGCAATAAATAAACTTCAAGAATAAGGGTCGTTTATCAGATGTTTATTCGGATAAATGTTTATCAAATCATATTACCTTACGGGAGGAATATGAAAAGTAACAAAAATCTTACCCAATAAGAATGAAGACAAAGAAATCAAAGATCAAGAGTCTTACCCCAGTAAGTGATAGCGACAACTCTTACTACGGTAAACGCTTACCGGGTATATTGTTGGATACGATGTTATTTTGGTGAACTAAAATATTATCCGGTAAGTAAGTGGTAGTGTTAAATTTTTTCGGTAAACACTTACCCAGGTAAGATTTGATAAACACCCCCTAAGTCATTAATACATCGTATACAATAAGGACCAATACATAATTTACTTAAATTACTTTCTGGTTTTTTTAACTTTAATTCTTAATGATGTTAGTATAGGGACAAAAATAGAAGTGAAATGAAAACTATAAGGACAAAAAATGTTTTTAAATACCAAAAACGAAAATCATTATAAATATCAAACTAAATGAACGAAAAATACTTGAAATTATTTAACCACAACTAATATTGGATAATAAAAGGTAAACTAATTTTATAAAAAAACGTATTTGAACAGAAAAAAACGATTTTACCGACATGGACAAAACATTAGTGAAAAGATAATAAATAAAATAATAGGGGTGAAATGTGAAACAAAGTGAATTACAGGGGGTGAAATGAAAATAGAAAAGCAAGACTGTTTCGGACTCAGAGAGATTTATTCCTCAGCTTTTGGCAATAAATGTGTTTGGGACATCTCTGGCTCACTTCCCTGCGCAACCAATTATGTACTACATAATATACATTGACTTTTGAAATGACATATTTACCCTTGTCCTTTGTTTAAAAAAATTGCCATTTATAAGTATGATTCTAAATGGGTGTTTGTTTTAGCTTATAAAAATAAATTATTGACTTATTTAGGGGTGGACCTAGTATGGTTCACACAGTGATATGGGTCACCATATTATATCGTAATCGAAAGTTAAGTTTTTTGGATTTGTTAATTGTACAATCACATAATAATTTTTAGGGTGCTTTAAAATAATTTAAAACTCAACTTATAACATAAATAGAACAGCAGGCCTAGTGGTTGTTCCTATAACTAATTAAAACTTCTTATAGAGAGATGGTCTAGGTTTGATTATCGTTTGATACAAATAATTAATTTTGTATATAACATTTAATAACATAGTAAATACTCTATGAATTTCGTATTTAAATAACATTTAATAAACACTATATTAATTTCATATTTAATCATTGATTTTCACAAAAGTATTTTTAATTTGCTTTTAGTAATAAAAAGCCATCAATATCAAATACTAAAACCGAAAAAAAAAACTCTTGAAGTTAACAAAAAAACCGAAAAAATCCCTTGAAATCAACCAAAAAAATCGAAATTTTTTCTCGAAATCGATAAAAAAAACTTAAAAGTCCCTAGAAATCAAGCAAAAAACTTTAAATATTTTCCGAAACGGTTGAATGAGGTTAAAAACACATTGAAAGATATTAAACGTTAGTAAAAACGTAAAAGACACGTCGATAAAAAACAATATTTTTTATAATTATTCTGTGTCTATATTATATGGTGTCACCGTTTAAAAAAATTTATGGGTCCGTCCCTGGATTTATTCCGGTGTGGCACCGGTAATAAGTCATTTTAAGTGTTTGAAAAAAACAACTTATACGGTGTCAAACCGGTGATAAGTCATTTTTAAGGAAGTTAAATTTTTTAATCTATCAAATTTTTATAAACACTTTTCCAGGAAGTCAATAAGTTATAAGTTATAAGTCAATAAGTTCATCCAAACACCGCCTTAGATACCTATCTATCTACTATATAGACAGTTAAAGTAATCTGTTTGTAAATATTTTCTTTTTAAAACCGAAGCAAACAAATTTGTATCCAACCTCTTGCATTTATGGTTACAATTGGATTTGATCTAACTTGCAATTTTAGAGTCATAACTTACAACTTTTTACATAATTCACACATAAATATTTAAGAATAAAATCTAAAAAAAAATTATAATTATCTGTAGATACTATAAATACGTGTATAGTTAAAACTTTTAATTATAAACAAACATTAATGATTTTGAAAATTAAAAATCCATCAATCTGTATTAATACATATAAAACAAAATTGTATTAAATAGTTAACATTTTTGTACAATTCATAATAGCATTCATGATGATGTATTTTATTGAGGTTCTTTATGGATTTTACAAAAACTTTCATTGTAGGACCGAAGTTTTTGTCTAAACACAAGTTCTTATTAGCATTTAGATGTTTGAACAAGAAATTGGGTTTTTGTATACAGTCTTTTATATGATTATTTTATTTATTATATTTTAATCCAAGTACAATAATTAGTTTGTAATAAGACTATAAGTAATTATGTATGATCGCTAAAAAAGTTATCTACTTTATTATGTTTCACTTCATTGAATACATTATTTTTAACATAAAGTACGTTGAGTGAATGGTCAAACATAAAATTTGTTATTATACTGTTTGTTTATATTATTTTAGCGCTCCTACACCATACGACTTTTCTCCGTCGTATACCTTTACACTCTTGTTTTACAGTAAAATTTGTTATTCTCTTATATGTGCCCATTGTTAAAATCATATTTACTGAATAGTACTTAATTCCCATAGCTATACCCACTAATTTTGTGAGAGAGAAAAAAAGGCATGTTATATAAGATTGTATAATTTTCTATAAAATGATAATAAATGATAATTTTCTATAAAATGATAATAAATGATGAATGTGATCTCGATGCATCGATTGGAACTGTGAGAGAATTGACACTACTAAAGATTAAAGGTTTGCAGATGATAATAACCAATTCCAATAATTTCTTGCTTAATATATATAGCAAAATCAAGATAAAGAAGCTTTATGTGTATTTAGGAATGTATTAACCTATCATTTGTGAAACAAATAACACAAAATTGTTGTATAGATGCTTCAATTAGGGTTATTTCAATTGATTCTGACCATGACATAGAAAGGATGTAGAGATTTTGAAATAAATTTCAATTGACCTCTTTTGGATCCATATCTGATTAACCTTGAAATCTTTTTCCAAAATCATTTACCATCTTTTAAAATATGAATACCATATAATAATAATATCTAAAATATGAATACCATATAATAATAATATCAAACATCGATCGAATAATTAGAATTTGTATTTATGATACTTGTGTGGATCACAAGTTCTTTGTTGAGTCCATACCTTTTCATTGTCAAAAGCATGTGATCACTTATTCCTTGTGAACTTCATTTTATTTATGATTTAAATTTTGTCCATTTTATTAGATTTTCTTTTATATATGTAGCATATTTAATCAAGTATTTTCTTCAAATTTTGTTTTTAATCAAATATATATCCTTACTTGATTACATTGAATTGTGTTTTACAAAGCAAATTTGAATAATGTTTGAAAGGTTACATATACATAAACTACAAAAATATATTACGAGAGCCAAATACGACAACTGTCAATCTAGGACCACTGTTCGAGAATTCAATTTAATTGCACCAATATGAATTATCTAGGTTGTGATATAAAACTTGATCAAAAGCTTATAAATTGAAAGCAAACCGTAACGAAAGTGACAAATAAAAAAAATTAATTTTAATAATTCGAAGAAAAGTTAATTTATTAAAATTTTCATTTCAATAATGCGAAGAAAAGTCAACATAGAAATGGATCAACTTCTAATGTTTGCTAACAATACTTCCTTGCAATAGAAACCATTCGTTAAACGAAATCTCATTTTTTGTTTCATAATATATGAAAGTGTTTATTAAAGGCTGTCTATCCGATCAAATTATATGTTTTGTTCAAAAAGACAAAGGTTCTTTAAGTAATCCATATTGTTTGGATAACTTGAATATGATCATACTTACATGTTAATTGCCAAACAAATTATAGAAAATACGATAATGGGGGGTAAAAATGTCAATCTCACAAAAACAATCAACATGTGTTACTTGAATTAGGTTACCGGAAAGAAGAAAAAAGGTTGCTTTTCCCAATATACCCCACCATGCACCAATAATGGAGGAACCATGCATGATTCAAATATCCCCTTTGGAGCATGTAATTAAGGTCAAACTTTGAAGCAAAGGATCAACACAAATGACTCACGTCAAGGATCAATTCCTCATCCCACCCCCACCCCCACCTCCCCATGACACCCCCCCCCCTCGCCACCCCACCCCACCGCACCCCACCCCACCCCACCCCTCCCCTCCATCCCTTTCAAAAAAAAGTTTTGCTAGCTAAGGTTCATCTTGAACTTAAAAGCAAGTAAACTTTAAACCAACCACCCCCTTTTTTCCATGTATAACTTGCAAAAGAAAATTAAAGGGGTTTTGTTTTCATATACAAAAATCAACTCAAGACAAATGAACTTGCTTAAATAATTGGTCAAAAAGTAGTTTACAATAGATGGATAACAAATGTTTTCGGCGTCTTTTAAAAAGGCCATCTCTTTTTGCCACCGATGTGATTGACTTTTCTAGAAAAATGAAGACTGTATTTGTAGCTGTGAGTGATCGTACTACAACACATAATGGACATTTTAGGATGTTTTCTGTTCGTGGATGATCTAATAGTGTACGTAATTACTAGAACTTAGGTTTGTAAGATTAACAACTTCGAATATTATACAATGATATTATTAAAATTGTGGTATGTGATTAATTTAGGAAGTTTAATTTAACAACTTCGAATTTTATACAATGATATTATTAAAATTGTGGTATGTGATTAATTTAGGAAGTTTAATGAATAAAGTTACACACATAGGTGATTAGGTGGGCCTAAAATGTTTTTAGTGGTCGCCCAAAATAATTAACATGATATGAAATAAAAATTAACAAAACAATAAATTATAGGTGAACTAAGTTAGGTTTAGAAATCGGGTGTAAGCTATTGCCTATTGATTCAGATACTGCCCATGTTCGAGCTAAAAAGTTGTTTATTTTAAATTAAAATACATTACAAAGTTTATTAATAATGACAAAAACATGCAATCTTCTCTTCTCCCTAAGCATGAGATGGGAGCGGATCCCTAATGGAGAAGCAATGATTTTGTTTTCCGTTTATGTGAGATATTTTAAACATCATATTTGAATCAAAATAATCCATGTTTAAATCTTATATATTTCCGCAATTTTTTTAGTATCAAATATTCATGTGTTCACAAAATCACAACATCATACATAATTATTTGATCAAACGCTTTCATCTCTCCATAACTTTTATAGCAAAAAAAGTAAAATGAGTTAGAAAAAATGTATATAAGGAGAAATGTCAAAATACTATTTTAATCTAAAAGATAGTACATCTAATTCTGTATAAATAATATATTTAATAATAGATATACGATATATTTATTGTTGGTGATTTTAGCGTCGTCAGTCATTTTGGTGTAATTGTGGTTCACGTGAGGTCGATTAGAGTGACAAGGAAAACATAAGTGGGTTAGGAGGTGCGAAGTACACTCACAAATGTTTCCCCTATCACCATAGATCGCCGTAAGGCAGGGGTCAAAGGGGTCATGCCCCCTTGTGGGTTCCAAGGGGTAGAGCCCCTTGGCATCGGTTTTTAGAATTTATGAAGAGTCAAACTTAGTGAAATTTTCACTAAATATAAGTCTGAGTAGAGAAATCAAAGATCTGATCCTTTCGAATCAGATTTCTGAAGTTATCCTTGTAAATCGTCGAGGTCCTTAATTTCGGATTATAGAGTTAGACATCTGGACTTTGCATCCAAACTAACCATCTGGAAAAAGTTAAAGTCTAGGACTCTAAATAGTGGGACAAGACTTACGTGTGTCCAGACTTCGGATCCGTTACGTCCAAACTTATGGTCTGGAAGATTCACTAAGTTAGAAAACTCTAGACCATGGAGTTAGAGTTCGGGTGCTTGGATTCAGACTTGGACTTCAGAGTTAGAATTCGACTATTTGGAATCAGACTTCGGTCTTGGAACTCTGATTCGGTTTTAATTTCTCTTTAATCTTATCCATTAACGGTTGTAACTGCTCGTAACTATCGATATGATACATAATACATAATATGAGAATCTAGGGTATATAATCTCAACTTTCACATCCTTTAACAATAGAGAAAAACTCAAGGATTGTCCCAATACCAAATTCGTGAACCCAAAGTTGTTAGGTCAAATATCATTGTATCCGAGATCAACAAGATTGAAAACTGAAGAAGTCAAAGCATAAAGTCAACATATCAACAATAGTCAACATTGTGAAGCTTAATTGTAGTTTGACTTATTTTTTGATTAACCTGGATATCCAACCCGCTACGCGAGCCGACTAATCCCAAGGTGACCATTTGTTTCACAGGTAGCCCGGAGTCACCACATTTGAACCTGTGTGGCTACAAGGGGATTTTTGCTCCTCCCTGGATTCGAACCTAGGACCTCCAGGTACTTTCGACATTTGGAGCCCAAGCTCAAACCATTGAGGCACCACCCTTGTGGTTTATAGTTTGACTTCTTGTATTAGTCAATTATGTAAATACCTTATAATGCTAGTTAGTGTAGTAAGAAATGCGTTCATTGTAATATCTTAGAGTGAGAAATATTGTAGAGAGTGGGAGAGATATCAAGATACATAATGATTTGATCATATCTCATTCTAATTGTGTTAAATTAAGTTGGTACCTGATTGATATGATATTCACAATTGGTATCAGAGGAGATTCAATTTGATTTGATGAAGATTTAAAGAAAATTTTGAAGTTTTTCGTGTTATTGTAAACTTACTGTTTTGAATTTGAATTTGATGATTTTGATGATTTTTGTTTAATCTTTCGATACAAATTTGTTAAAAACACATCATAGATCAATCTTGTGAAGTTTCATCGATTAATTTCAAGATTTGATCGATCAATCTGAAGATGTTGTATTTTTTGAAGTGTTCGAACAAAACTAACTGTTCTTGATTGATTTTGGATCAACTCGTGTTATTTTTTTCGAATTTCTGATAATTGCCTCATTTAAAAGTGTTTATGTACATAATTCGAGCTCCATAATCACAGTCTAGTCATATTTTGTTGAGTTTAATGATTTCAGGTTCACACTGATGAAGAGTTGAAGTTATCGCACACTTATCTTCAGAGTTATCGCATTAAAGAGAATATACAAAGTTATCGGACGTGTTCTGTGCGACAAACAAGTTTATCGCACAAAGTGTGGATTTTATCGCATAGAGTCGTGTGATATATAGTGTTATCGCACAAAGATGTGTGATAAAGGAGGTTATAGCACAAAGCTTCCATGATAAAGTATTGTTCATCGCGCAATATCGTGTGATATATCGTGGTTATAGCACAAGAGGCCCGTGATAAAATATTGTTCACTCAGTAGTGTCGTGCGACAAAGGCTTTTATCGCATAAAAAATTTGGTGTGCTAAGTCGCAGTAGGGGACGTTGTTCTTGTGTGCGATATTTTAGTTCTTTTACTTCATCTATGTTAGTTGAGTTTTTTTTTATCTTGCGACCGTGGACTTTGAATTTTTAAGTCTGATTGTTTTCCACATTGACTTTTTGTCAAAGTTTTTACATCTTCTGATAATCATTTTGATTAATGATCATTTTTATATCTAGTCCTGTTATCATCTCTACAACCCTGTTTCTAACATTCAAATACAATAATTTATGTTTTCACCAACTATGGAAAACCAGCAGGAATCTGTTGGAACATGGCGTCAAAACAGGGTCAGTTCTTGTATCAAGTGAGATGGGCGGTCTCCCAGGGAAGCAATGGCTCTAAGGGAACCAAGGTCCAATCCCTTATTGCATTATTAATTAACACTTCGCTCGTCACTTTTATCTATATAACGCCTCACTCTCCGCTCTCGACGACAACCAAGTCTAGTATCTGCTCTCGCTCTCCACAAGCATTTGTTCTTGGCCTCGGTCCGAACCCTAATTTGCTACAAGAACAACCATTCGCTCAAGATTTGTTTCCATTAGAAGAAGCTGTTGATACTTCTATTGATTTTATGGTGTCGGTGAGCAGTGACTTGTGATGCTATGTTTCTCAAGTAATTTTTGTAGTGCATTATGCAATGATATATTTATGTACCTTTTTCCTCTGAGTATTAGAGCAATGATATATATTGATGCAAAAAAAAGATATCTTAATAGTTAGTATTACTACACTAATAAGTTATCCTGCGGACCTGCTTATGATGTTAATGGGAATGATTTTCTTGCTGAATTTTGACCTCCCTTAAGCAGTGGTTCCTCTCTTGGTTTGATATGATTGTTGGGATGCGTACATTGGGTTCCCCAATGGGGCGTGTCTAATTCACATGCTTACTTACCCCAAAAGAACTTTTACCATTGTTATTGTATCTATTTATTTATTTCGCCCTATGATGACACAAATCTAATCATAGTAATGACACCTTTAGAATGGTAAAAAGAATTCTACGTTGAGAAAATTGAGTTGTATCACGGAACCATGTATTCTCCTATACTGGTTGTACAAATTGTACATAAAAAATAAATCGTTTTCTTAGTAATTTTATATGACATATTTAAAAGCATTATATAACGTCTTTTTATAACTATAAAGATGTGTTTAGAAGCCTTTACTATGGGTTATTATCATAAACAACCACATGGGGATTTTCTTTACCTTTTAATCATGAAAGTTCCCGTATACTTATTTGGATCAAGAATGTAAAAGTAAACAATCAAGAACACAAGATTTAGATCAAGGAAGCCGGGATGTTATTGATCGTTATGAATATGATTACAAGAACAGTAGAGAGAAATCTATGCAGTGATCATATGAAAGTTATGAAAATAGATGCAACTAACTTATATTTATACTAGAACAGAAATGAAAAACCTAAAATATATACATCGCAACCTTATTACAAGAGACACGTGTTCTAGCATCATAGCTTAAGTCTCTGTTTCTGAGAAGTTTAGAACTGTAAATCCTCTAAGTCTTTAACTAAATTAGTTAGTTAGTCTTCTCGAACTCTGTATCTCTCAATCTCTGAAAGACTTAACACTTAGTCATTTCTTCACTCTATCCGAACTCTGAATCTGGCCTCCAGATCTTTAAAGAACATCTCTTTAGAGTTTACACTTAGCCGAAACTTCCAGACTTGATAAATCTCAACACTAACTTTTCAGACTTTTTACTTGTATAGTTTGAAGCAACTTCCTAGAACTTACAATCTCCGCATTTGCTTCAAAGTTCGGGATTTCTATCCAACAACATACGGATTAGTTTTTCAATGATAATAGCTATGAAGTTCAAATGGGCTTCAATTTGTTGCTTCATCTAAATTGCCAAATTCTTCACTTTTGACCAATCTTCTCTACTAGCTATCTTTGGTCTTTTACAAGCCCTCATTTCAAGTGATTCAAAAGTTTGAACTAGAGTTCCAGTGTTGTACTTGTGTCTATCCTGAATTCTGAAGAGAAACTTATTTCCATCATTCCTGACAATGAAACCTGCAGGATCACTAGCAACAGCGCCTATATGCAAATCTTCTATTCCTTCCAAACCAATTACAGGTGCAGTTAGGAACACTTTCTCCTTTTTCAAGATAATGACTATTTGAAAATCTACCATTTCAGACTACATAACTTCTCTGTAAATACCATCAAGAATTGGATATAAACCCTTTTTGAACTTTCCTATTTTGGTTTAATAAGATGAAAGTCTTGTATAAATCAGTGCACGTCTTGAAGATGTGCAAATTTGGAAAATCTACTTCAGAGAACTCATAAAACTTTCCATCCTCCTTTTCAACCATAAAAATGCAGTAATCAACGTTTCTCCTCCTTTTTAGTTTCACGTCATCAAACCTTGTCGCAGTTAACTAAGAGTAAACCTCCATACTGGGCTTTCCAATTCTTTCATTAAACTCCGCAAAATCCATCATGAATCTGTAAGACCTTCTATGAAAGAATCCACATTATTGACTCCTCCAACTTCCCTTTCAAACATAAATATACTCCAAAATCTGAATTCCAAAAACCATTCATTTGGATCAACTACTTCAATAAGTTTTTCAACTTTATTATCTTTTTCATCAACCTTTTCAACAACATGCTCAATATCTTCTATTTCAATTAACTTTTCCTCCATTATCACATCATCTTGTACATTCATGTTTTTAGCATGGATTGAGAAATCATAAGGATATGAGAAATCCTTATCCAATCCTTTCTTCACATTTACATCCATCAAGCAGACCTTAAAGCTTTCTTGATCAAGACTCCTTAACTCAATTCTCGCTTAAATTTGAAAAATTAGCTCTCTTTTCATACTTAGATCTCTATAGTTATGCAACTGAATCACCTTTAGAATCCATTCAAGAGTTGATTCAGGGAAACTAGCAATGTCAGCCATTATGAACATATTAAAGACCAAAATAGTGTGGATTTTTAAAGGAAAATCCAAGCTCGAGAAACTTTATAAACTGAAGAGGCACAACTTGTTCATCATTGCTATACAGATTTGGAAGAAACACATCTACTTGACTCAGTCTTCTATTCAAAGCTAACAGGAAGGCATGAATTGAAATTTATCTCAGAAAGATCCCTAAAATTCTCCTTGATTCAACTTCAAAAGTGGGTTCATCAATATTTCTACAAATGTATTGAATCGATTCTTTTTAATGAATAGGTCCGATCGCAACTTCGAATATGGAATTCAAAGAGATCAAATAGGAAAGGATACTCTGAATCATAGAACTCTAATGAAATATATGATCAACCAACATTTATCGAATTTGAAAAGGAGTCAGAAGAAATGGTTCGATCGTCTTATTTTTTTTTCCTCGAACCGAGAGATCCATGATGGTAACAAAGGGGTACTATTTCTCGAGATATGGACAAATGGAAATTTAACTCCTAAAGAAGCACTTCGCGAAGCCTCCCGGAATTTGATTGATTTAGTGCATATTTTTTATATATCCCCAAAGAGCTATTAGATGAGAAGAGACTTCGCGCCATGGAACATGCCCAGGTTTTGGTAGCATCAGTTGATCTTTGAGCCTTAGACCATATAAATAAGCATTAGGGATTAGACATACAACCTTATCTTCTCTTTTGACTGTAAATTTCAAGAAGTCTATCATTCCAAAATTCTTCTTCTCACACTTCATAATCTTTATGATCAGACTCTTTTCATTCAACTTTTCACTTGACTGTTTACATATTTGAAGAAATTCAGAATAGAATGCCACATATTCTTCTTGCCAACTTTCATCTATCACATGCTCTAAGTCAACTTCTTCTCTAATAATAGGAGCATTATCACCATCATCTTCAACAAAGTTTTTATACAATTGTACATACACAAATTTTGGAAATCTAGTAAAATTAATGATGACAACTGTTTCAACAAATATTTCTTCTTTCTCAAACACTTGATCAATACAAGGTTCTTCCAAAACTAGTTATTCCAATATTGGAATTTTAATGAACGGTATATAGCTGATTTCTTTTTTCATTGATGAAACCATTCAAATGGCCAAACAATCCCTCTTCTTCACTGTCAACTAATGTAACACCCTGATTTCTGTTCAAGTTGAAGAAATTGTTGAACCGGGTGGTCTATTAAAGAGAAGCTAATTTCAGAGTTTGAGTGGTGGTGCTGTGATATAGTGACAAATGTCACAATAGCACCAATGGTACCAAGAGTATGGTCGTCTTAGCTATTGTGTCATACGGTTTTGACATCTGGCAAGTGTGGCATGCTATAGTGACAATGGCACAAAGTACCAACCAAGTCTTTGGTAAAAGGTAATCCTGAGTCCTCTTTGTGTTCCACTCTTAAAATCAATGAAACAAGTATTTTGAAGTTATTTATATTGGGTATCATTTGCTAGACGAGAAATGGGATCAAAACGGGTGAAAAGTGGTAAAATATTAATGAGGTAGTGCTCTTTTCAGAACTGCTTATGTCGGAATCCCTTACCATCTGGGTAAAGTAATGGGTAATCTGACGTGTAGGGAATCTGTTTGGTTTTATCCGGATGAACTCTTGCGAAAGAAATCGAATGTCGAATACAAAGGGAGAGAGCATCCCGACCTATTGGAAGTGGTTTGAAAATTCTAAGAAGTAATTACATTTTGGGCATCAATTGTAAAATTGATCTATTAAAGCCAAAAGCTACTCCCAAGGTGATATGAACCACCTAAGGTTGGGAGGCATCATCGAGCTTGAATTTGAAGTTTGGTTCAATGTGGGTCAGTGATCCTTCTAATAATAGTGTGATGTATTGAATTTAACGATCGGGTAGTGATAACTCGTTATGAGAAGTGAAGTGCCCGTCGTGGCAAGAAGTACTGCGTATTGTAGTTGACTTGTAGTTGAGGACGAGTTACGTTTAAAATCTCCTAAGGAAGCAAAGTTTTTGGATTGCTCAAGTATAGTATTTTTGAGGGCTCATTTTCGTGTTATTGTCATCCGATGGGATGGATGGAGCGAGTCATTTGTCGAGCTTGTGCTTGGAGTTGTATGACGTTCTATGTTTTGGATCGGCATTAGATTTCGAGGACGAAATCATTTATAAGGTTGGGAGGATTGTAACACCCTGATTTCTGTTCAAGTTGAAGAAAGTGTTGAACCGGGTGGTCTATTAAAGAGAAGCTAATTTCAGAGTTTGAGTGGTGGTGCTGTGAGATAGTGACAACTGTCACAATAGCACCAATGGTACCAAGAGTATGGTCATCTTAACTATTGTGTCATACGGTTTTGACATCTGTCACAATAGCACCGGTGGTACTAAGTGATTGGTGGTCCCAACAAGTGTGTCATGCTATAGTGACAATGGCACAAAGTACCAACCGGGTCTTTGGTAAAAGGTAATCCCGAGTGCTCTTTGTGTTCCACTCTTAGAATCAATGAAACAAGTATTTTGAAGTTATTTATATTGGGTATCATTTGCTATACGAGAAACGGGATCAAAACGGGTGAAAAGTGGGAAAAACACCTCGGAATGGTCCAGGCTATCATGCCCGGCGATTATGACAGTGGCATAATAGCATGTCTTAATCGCACAACTAGTACCGTGACTTGGGCATGAAAATCAGCTTTTAGGGGTGACACGGGCGATCATGACATGTCATGATCGCGGGGCATGATCGCGGGCCATAACTTCTTCATCACAGCTCCGATTGAGGCGATTCTTTTTGCTATGGTTTCGTATTTCAGAGCTCTTTATGACGGTAACAATGAGGATTAAAGTTTACTTGATGATTTGGGGTTCCCATACATTGAAATGTACGGTCACCTCTCCAAATCTTGAATCTAGGGTTTGGTTCTATGATTTCTGATTTCGGTTTGATTTTGGTGTATGTTGGATTTGTTTATGATCTAGATGAAGGTTTTATAGGTGGAAACTTGAGGATTTGAAGTCCTCACCTAATGAAGCTCGGTATTGGGATAAAACCTAGATTTAGCCTAAATCTAGCTTGTGAGTTCATTCTTACCTTTCTAAAACTTTATACATGTCAAAATGATGTATTTTACCTTCTACATGATGTTATACAAGTATTTCTATATTTGTAGAATTTTGGTAAACTAGGTCAAAATGTGTCATGTTGATCCCATTATAATAAGCACAATGACAATAAATAGTTAATAGCAAAGTAATATGACACGAACAATGATTAAAGAACTTACGTAGTCATATATCTCTTGTTGGTATGATAATCGATTACAATATAATTCACGGTTTCAGCTCTCTCTCTAAGTAATATGAATCAACTAGCTCTAAAATAAAAACCCTAACGTTCTATTTATATTGCTAGGTCTAATCTAATTAAGGAAACAAACAGTTTAAGGAATTATAAACTTCCTTTTACAATTAAGCATATCTTTTCCTTATTTTGTCACAATTAAATAATAATAGACCTAACAATCTCCCCCTTTGTGGCAAAATGAGTCTTCATCTCTTTAGCTCGAACATGCCTTCAAATCTTCGTAGGGTTTGTCAATAGATAATTCTGTCATCAATTATCTTGATAGCTTCTATGAGAGAGTTTCTTTTGTCGTTGCTCATCCTTGTTGCGCTCTTTCTATCCGTTGCAAGTTCTGATGCAAGTCTGTTTCGGATTCCCCATAACGTACCGTCAGAATATGCAGCCACTTCGTGAAACCTGAGAAACCGTTTTTCTCTAGAGGCATGCATCCAAACTACTCCATGAACAGGACGAGTGATGACGGTGGCAACTAGAGTACTGTCTGGTACAAGTAATGATTGATCAGGCTTAGTAATATGTATCTTCTTTTGCTCGCTTTCTATCCCACGTTGAAGATCATGAAGATAGCTGTACTGAAGCTCTTTCTGAACATGCCTTACCACTGTCCTTAATGCCCTTTGCTCGTGTTCGTTTCGGTTGCGCTTGTCTCTCAAATCGTTGTAGATGATTTCAATGTCCATTATATCATGGTTTGCAAAATCAGCTTCAGAGAAGGAATACGTTTTACCATCTTCTCTTTGGACAGTGAAAACCGGGTACTCGACTTGATAGATTCTTGCAGTGTCAATTTTCAGAATCCCGACAACCCTGTGCCTTGAGACCACTTCAGTTGGAGGTAAAGCTCTCATCCTCAGGATATGGAGATACACTCTAACCTGAGCAGGGTCCATTTCCATCACGAGATGAATGTGTGCCAAATCGTCAGGTTTTGCTTCCTTGCGGAAGATCTTCTCCATAGTTTCCTCAAGATATGGCACACGAATCTGCTGATTTACCCATTTGGATTTGCTTTCCGTCAACATTCTTTTCCACCGAATCTGATGAGGTAGCAGTCTTGGTTCGTTTTGTTCCCTTAAAGCATAGTTCCTTGCTGTAGGCCTCAAGTTCACATAGTCTTGCTCTTGGAGTACTGGTTCGTATGGATCTCGGAACCAGTTTCGTATTGAGTTGCGCAGACCTTGAACATCAACTCGTTCTTCATTTTGTTCGGGTTCGGGTTCGGCAGATTCGGCTGGTTCGGCTGTACTCTCGAGTTCGATATCCGCAGGCTTTTCAACCGTTGGTGTATCGTCCTCTTGAGTTGTTGTAATGCGTTGCCTTTGTTGGGTAGTTTAAGCGGGTGGTCTTGAAGCTGATGCAGCAGTTGCTCTTGGTCGTGATCTTGCCGTTTGGCGTGTCTCCCCCTCAGGACGAGTTGGAGCGGAGCCCGGTCGTCTTGGTGAGGTCTGGATGTAGATGCACGAACGGCCGGACGGCAAGACTCTTGGATTTCGGTGCGTAGAGCAGTAATAGCACCCAAGATGTCATCTGTTTGGCGCTGTTGGGCGGTCTTCAAGTCAGTGAGCTGTTGGTCAATGTGGGCACGGAAGACATCGAACTCATGACGAGTGACAGTGGGGATCTGAAGGTTTCGGCGAAGAAGACCCTCAAGCGAATCCTCCGGTTGGCCGGTTGCATTGGATTCGGCTAGCAGATTAGCATACAGCATCGACATGAGTTCATCGGTGTTATACTCATATCGATGTGGGGAATGGGGTCGATCTTCGGGGGGTGATGGTGGCGGAGGAGAGCGGCTGGTGCTAGGACGGCTTGAGCTTGGCTGTGAAGGGTCGGCTTGAAGAGGAGTCGGTTCTTTAAGGCGCGCGGCTTCATGAATTTGGCCATGAAGGCTTCCCTTTCGGCTGTCATTAAGGCAACATGTTCAGCAAGGGTGTCTCTTGCCCTCTGTAAGTGAGCGGCAATGATCAATTCGCCTTCCGGGGGTATATTGAACGACGGAGATGGGGTTGCTGTATGGGTAACACCGGGATCACTTAGATTGCCCGTTGACATAACAGTTGATTCAACTGTATGACCTACGTTCAGCATTGGCATAGATTTAGCGCTGGTAGGATTTCCTCCCAATCCTCGTGGAATGACCAGAATGGACATCACTATGGGAGTTCCGATTGGGCCACGGAGGCTCGCAGTGTGTGTAGACGCGTGTCCCCTAGCGGGCTCTAGACTCGATGTGCATACAAACGAAGTCGAAGCAGGTGAGCTACTGCCTCTTGTTTCAATAGTTATGCCTCCCAAGTGGAGGGGAGCTAGATAAGGTGCTAGACTCACAAGTATCTTTGAAACTGTTGGCTTTTGGGAGCCTTCAGAGTGGCTAGGGGGGGCGTGCAATTGCGCTGCTAGGTCCACAGCGACTTGTCCACTAGTCATACCCAACGAATGAGTAGGGCTAGTTGACTCGGTTACCTGGTTGGGGAATACTGGTGTCTCGCTCTCTATCGTTTTTCTCGTCCCATCACTCACGCTCTCACTTTCTTTTTCAACTAATACTCCCTCCTCTCTCCTTATTTCTCCAGTAAAAGGCTCGGTGAAAATGTCGGATATTGAGGTAGAGACATGATCGGTTTCAAAATCAAAGGGGTCATTTGGCTCATCAGGTTCTTCAGTTGTTGCAGCACGATGGTCATCGGTATTCGATGCAGAGTCGGATAGAGCTGGTTATGTGCCAATGCGACTTAGCGCTTGTTCTTCGATAGTAGTGGTTCGCTGTCGGCGGGATAAGGGTTGAGAGTCAGATTCATCTTCATCAGACGATGAAGGTCGGGGGCGAATGCGGTTCTTGCTAACGAGCATTTTGATGCGCGGGGTAGATCTGGAAGTAGAGGCAGCTCGAGGGTTGGTGGGTGGTGGGATGGGGATGGATGGGGCAGCAGATGTTGGTATTGGCTGATCAGGTGCACCGCCCTCGTCATTTCCCCTCATTATACGCTCATCACCCTGTTCAGGATCCCCATGATCCTGAACCTGCTCATCTATTCTAGGACCCTCTTCCTGCACAAGATGTTCCTCATTTAAGTGTAGAAACTTCAGTGAGTTGGTTGGTCCTAAGGGTGATCCGGCTCGTCTAGGGATGGCAGGTCGGGAAGTCATCATGGCATGGATAAAAAGTTGAAGAAACCGTTGAAAAGGTACGAAGGCACGATCGCGATAGTTGGACTTGTCTTCCACTAGCTGCACAAAATCCGTCCATAGGAGCATCGCGTAGTCATAATGACGGTTGAAAGCGATGCCGTGAAAAATTCGAAGAACCGCAGTGCTGGCCTTGTCCATGCCTGTGTGCTTGCTAGTCAGACATCGATTGACGATGGTGAATAGCATGAACCAAATCTGAGGCAGGTACATCCTTTTGAACTGGCCGGGGCTTGTGAATGGTTCAGGGGATTCATACCCAAGGGCTAGGATGTCGGCAACCAGCTATTGGTCGGTTGCAAAGGCGTCATATGGGTGTTCGGCTGTGGCGAGCGATAGGCGGAGGATGCGGCGAATCCTAGATGGAGTTAAGCGGGTGACAAAGTCATCGATTTGAGCAGTGAAATGATGGTCACCTTCGTCCAGATGGTATGTCAGTGTGTACCAGAATTGCTGGAGGTAGAAAAGGGGTACCCGCTAGTCCAGTGCAAAGGCATAACAAAGCGGATGTCGTTGAAGGATGTCGAGGATGACTTGGTGTTCTAGAGTGATACCAAAGTCTAGACGGTGGTTGTTCGGTTTGATTTTTCGAAGATGTGCTCTAGGCATCAATATGTCATCCCGGTTAGCCGCGTTGATGCTTGGTTCTATGGAGCGTTCGGAAGGCATTGAGTGTTCATCATCTGAATGGTTCGGATCATTCATGGCTGCCATTGCTTGCTGAAATAAGACAGTTAGGCAAACCAAATGTAAAGTTAGTGTATTGAGCCTAAAAAAAATGCTAAGTCTTTTTGTCGAGTCCCATTGGGTCGATAACAAATGTTATCGAGTGCAATGGGATCGAGGAAAAATGTGTTGTCGAGTTAAAGAGGATCGACAAAAAGACTTGTAGAAAAAAATAAGAACAAACCTGTGGAAGGGATGTCGAGTCATTGAGAATCGAGAAGTACAAGTTATCGAGTGCTAAAGGGTCGATGAAAATACTTAAAAACTTTTTAGAGGGTTATCGATCCCTTTAGACTCGATAAGCATTCAAATAGCATGTTGTCGATTCTATGAGGCTCGATGAAAAGACTTGGAAAATCTAAGGGCATGTTTATCGATCCAAATGCATTCGATAAAAAAACAATTTGAACAGTTTAGAGCATGTTATCGAACCAAAGGGACTCGATAAAAATACTTAGGGATTTTCATCGATTGATAGAAAGTCGATAAAAAAGGTTATCGAGTTCTAAGGGCTCGATAAAAATACTTAGTAGTTTAATCAATCCTTGGGGGGTCGATAAAAATTGTGATCGAGTCCTAAGGGCTATATGAGAGTGTTATCGAGCTCTAAGAGTGCGATAAAAAGACTTAGTGAGGACGAAGGTGTTCTTGGTCAGATAAGAATGGCTCGATAAAAACTCAAAGGATCATATACGACTCGATAAAAACTCATAAACCAGTCGAAAAATTCTAAGTGCTCAGATTCCAAAAAGGGCCTAAAACTAAGGCAAAATCTTATTACTAGGTGCGATTAGTGATAGGGAACATTATTAGTAAAGCACTTAAGACTAAAAACCATTATCTACCCACGATTTTGACTGATGAACAGTCAAAATCGGAAAACCTATACTAAACCCCAAAACCGAACAGTCTCCCCATAGAAATCGAAGCATGCAATGGATAAAAGACATATGTGCAAGAATTAAAGATGATAAGGGGAGAAATACGAACCTGGTGGTGCTTTCGGATCTGAAAAACTCGAAGTTTTGAGAATTTGATCTTGGATTGCCAAGAACTTGAAGGGTTTTTCAGAGAGAAAGAGGGAAATTCAAACTTGTGAGAGAAGGTTCTGTGAGAGTGGGGCCCAATTACTTTAAATAGTGGTCATCGGGTGATGACACGTGGCAGTGTGTGATAGGGCCGATGAAAAATTTCTTTTATCGAGATGACGATTGGGGAGGTTATCGAGCCAGGATGGTTCGACAATCCTATTGTTGTCGGGCCCTTAGGGGCCGAGAACCTGACTTAATTTAATTTTTTTTTTTGATTAAAACAGTAAAAATATAAGGCTCCCCCTTAAGGTGTGCAAACAGTATTGTGCTCCCCCAAGGAATGTGAATAAATAGACAGAAAACGTACCTTGTTGCTCCCCCTTGAACGATGAACCATGGTGATACACACAGCGAGGTAGAAAGAAAAATGAAAGAAAGATTGAAAATACGGAACTGTAAGATAAAGGTCAAAATCTAAAAAAATGAGAACCCAAGTGTTATGCTGATTGACTCGAAGAGTAAATGTGCATAAACCCTTGGATAGACGTTTTTGAGGATTTTGAGACACACTGATTTGTGATAATCAGGTTTTAAGATTGAGCACTCCCAACTTGGATACTAAGAACTGGAATCGTTTTTCATCCAGTGCCTTGGTAAACAAGTCGGCAAGCTAAAGTTCCGTATTAACAAAATATAGTTCAATGGTACCTCTTTCGACGTGATCCTTGATGAAGTGATATCGAACGTTGATGTGCTTTGTCTTCGTGTGTTGAACCGGGTTGCTTGAAATGGCTATGGCGCTTTTGGAGTCACAGTTGATAGGAATCTTGTTGAACCAGAAGCCATAGTCTTTGAGTTGAGTGCGCATCCACAGTACTTGCGAGCAGCAGCTTGCGGCAGCGATATATTCGTCTTCCGCGGTAGATGTGGAGACGCAAGCTTGCTTCTTGGAGGACCAGCTGACCAATTTGTCTCCGAGGAATTGAATGTGGCCCGAAGTGCTTTTGCGATCGAGCATGCATCCGGCGTGATCCGAATCTGAAAAGGCAGTTAGCTCGAAACCCGTATTCTTGGGATACCATAGGCCAAGATTAGGTGTACCTTTAAAATACCGGAAAATCCGTTTGATCGCACTAAGATGAGATTCCTTTGGAGATGCTTGATATCTCGCGCATAGACATGTGGCAAACATTATGTCTGGACGACTAGCCGTAAGATACATGAGAGAACCAACCATGCCCCGGTAATTTTTAGAATCCACATCTTTTTCCGAAGGATCAGCGTGTAGTTTTGAACCCGGGGACATGGGTGTACCAATCGGAGAACATGACGTCATGTTGTATTTACACAACATATCCGAGATGTATTTTGATTGGTTGATGAATATTCCCGTAGAAAATTGTTTAATTTGAAGACCAAGGAAAATATTCATCATTCCCATCATGCTCATGTTAAATTTTGCAATCATGAGTTCAGAGAACTCTTTGCATTGTTGTGGGTTAGTCGAACCGAAGATGATGTCGTCCACGTAGACTTGAATGAGCATAATGTCACCTTTGTCCTTTTTAATGAAAAGAGTTGGATCAATCTTACCTTTGGAGTATCCATTTTTCACTAAGTAGGTTGACAGACTATCGTACCAAGCGCGCGGGGCTTGCTTCAAGCCATAGAGGGCCTTGTCCAGAATATAGACATGATCTGGTTTGGAGGAGTCGACAAACCCGTCGGGTTGAAAGACATAGACTTCTTCACGTAGGACACCGTTTAAGAAGGCCGTCTTGACGTCCATTTGGGAAACGACAAAGTTCTTATGTGCCACGTAAGCCAAGAACATTCGGATTGCTTCAATGCGGGCGATGGGTGCAAATTTTTCGTCGTAGTCAATGCCTTCTTGTTGACGGTATCCTTTGGCGACAAGTCTAGCTTTGTTGCGTATAACGACTCCATCTTCATCTTGCTTGTTCTTGAATATCCATTTCGTGCCGATAATGGTTTTGTTCCGTGGACGGGGAACAAGGCGCCATACTTTCAGGCTCTCAAATTGATTGAGTTCTTCTTGCATGGCCACAATCCAATCGGGATCATTCATTGCTTCGAGAATGGATGTGGGTTCGATCTTGCTTATAAAAGAGGAGAACATGCAATCATTGGCCGAGGCAGAACGCGTTGTAACTGGTCGGTTCAGATCTCCGATAATTTGTTCAACATGATGAGAGCGGGTCCATTTGGTTGTATGAGGAAGCGGTTGAAATGCATTTGGATCCGGGGTGTCATCTTGATAAGAACCTAACGGATGATCTTGAAGAGATTCCAAGGTTGGTGCCACGTTTGATGATCTTGTGGCACTTGTGACATCCGTAGGGGTCGAAGTGGATGGTGGGGGAGAGGATGTCGATTCCGAAGAATTTGGTTGAACAACCGGTTGAGGTTCAGGTGGAACGAGAGGAGCATCCGATGAAATAGTTTGATCGGGAGGAGTAGTTGTAGATGTGCTTGGAGATGCAGCAGTTGAGACAGTTTCCGTTGTAATTGGCGGTCCGGAAAGATTCTAGGTCTCAGCAATCTCCAAGGTAGGGGGGGAATCTGGAGAGAAGTATCAGTGGATGGTCCAAAGTAATCCGAGTAGAAGTACGCGAATAAGTCATCCAGATTTGACATGGCGGTTTTGGACGTTGAAGGTTCAGCGGGGTTGGGAGCAGGTTCCGAACGAATGTGATCAGAAGCTAATATGCCGGTGAGTGCGGGTCCAGAACTGTCGTGTTCAGGAGCCATTTCGGCGTTTGGATCGAATTGAACATTAACGCTTTCAGTGACGCAACGTGCGTGTTTTATGTAGACCCGATAAGACGATGCGTTTGGTGAGTATCCGAGAAACTAAGTTTCATCGGCTTTCGGCTTGAGTTTCCCACGATCTTCCTTTTCATTTAGTACAAAGCAACGAGTGCCAAACGATCGAAGATGCTCGATGGAAGGAACACGATCGTAGACCAAGTGATAAGGTGTCTTGTTGAAGCGTTTGTTGATGATGGAGCGGTTTTGAGTGTATCATGTTGTGTTGATAGCTTCGGCCCAAAGGTGGAGAGGAAGCTTTGAGAAAGTAAGCATAGTGCGAGCGGCTTCAACTAGAGTTCGATTTCGGCGTTCGACCACACCGTTTTGTTGCGGAGTGCGAGCTGCAGAGAACGTGTGGGTTATACCAACCGATTCGAGGTAACCGTCAAGGGTACAGTTTTTGAATTCAGTTCCATTATCGGTGCGGATGGTTTGTGCAGTAAGTTCTAGCTTAACTTGGATGGCTTTGAGAAACGTGATGATGGTGGGGGGTTTCATCCTTTGATTGAAGGAACTTTACCCATGTGAATCGAGAGATATCGTCCACCATTACTAGAACATACTTTTTACCATGTATGCTTTGAGTCCGCATTGGGCCGCACAAGTCCATATGAATGAGTTGAAGAGGTCGAGTTGTGCTGTGAACTAACTTGGGTTTGTGAGAGACCTTCTTCATCTTTCCCATCTCTCATGCGTCACAGAGATGCGATTTGTCGAATTTAACAGTTGGGAGGCCGGCGACTAATCCTTGGATGGAGAGGCGATTGATGTTCTTGAAGTTCAAGTGAGATAAGCGACGATGCCATAAACTGGTCTTTGGACTAGAAACGTTTGATAGTAGACAAACACTTGAGGGGGCGTTTACTTGGGAAAGATCGATCGTGTAGAGGTTGGACTTGCGTGTGCCGGTTAGAAGCTCCTTACCATCAAACGTGCGAACACAACATCTATCGGGTCTGAAATTTACTTCGAGTTGCTTGTCACAGAATTTTCCAATGCTCAACAGGTTGTGGCTTAGCCCTTGTACATAAGAGACGTTGGAAATGGTGATGTTGTTTTGAATCGGTGCCAAGTGATTGTTGCCAAATTTGACGAATCTGCCCTTCTTTTCAGTGTAGTTAGCAAGCAGCTCCTTTTGTCCGGTCATGTGTTTGGAGCATCCGTAATCTAAGTACCACACATGACCGATCTGCACAAAATCAGGCAGATTTAGGTACCCATTTGTAAATGGGTCCATCATGGTTAGTTGACATTGCACCCTTGGGTACCCACTTGTGGTGAGACTTATGGGCGTTAGTCATTTGATTTCTCAGACCCGATTTAGAAATGGATGATGAATGATAAATTTGTGATTAAATGAATTATGCATGTCCGGAAAATAACCATAACCATAATCAATAGGAGGTTTAAGAACAAAATCATCCACACCGCAATTAGAACAACAAATTTTATTACGAGAAAATTTGATTAATGTCTAAAAGAATGAATTTGATAAGGAAAACGAAATCTAGAATTGTTTCTTTTGACATTAGAATGTAAAAACTTGTCTTCTTTGCGGGGTGTTTGCTTTGTAGTATGTGTGCCCTTTTTGACCCAAACCGACTTGGTTTCTAAAGTATGAAGCGCTGAAACATTGAAAGGAACACGGTTAGTATGGTTTTTGAAGACATGATTGGTTTTCGTTTGTTTAGAAGTGGTTTGATTTTGACTCGTGGAACACTCCGTTGGTTCAGTAGGCAATGAAATTGATTCCATAGGTTGTTTACCTTTGTCTAAAAACTCCGTGTGCTTTGGAAGTACATGATTGAAGTCAAACTCATCACACATGTCATTTAAGTACTCGTCCGATTCAAGTGAAGATTGGTTAGAAAGGGCATCTAATTCAACATTGATTTGTTCGTCGGAATAGGAACATTTTTGTTTTGGAAGATTGGAATTTGGGTCCATTTTAAACAACTCTTCGCAATTATCTAAATAATTGCTAACGAAGGCTTTACAAGTTGAAATGTTTGACATAGTATCATTTTCATGAGTTTTGTTCAATTGTAAAGTTTCGTTCTCAAGTTGTTGTATTTTAAATAAAAATGATTCCTTTTCCTTTTCCGCCAAAGAACGTTCAGATTCCAACACTCGTTCGAGTTGAATAATTTTCTTTTCTAAAAATAGAGTGGGAATGTACGATTTACATTCAGGAATCTTGTTTTGAAGTTCTTCGGCTGAATATGATGGAAAGTAGTTGTTTGGAAGAGATTCACTTGAAGATTCCTCTTCTACTATTTGAGGATAGCATAAAGGTATTTGAAAATAGTTTTTGTTTTGTCTCTTCCAATCTTCTCTTTCCTCAACACTAGGGTCCTACCTCATAAATTGAATTTGGTAATCTGGACCAAGGTTCAGATATTCGAATTTGTAAATCGTCGGAGTATTATAGATAGCCTTTGCTAAGTGTTTCGGGTTTTCAAAACCTAATCCGGCTTTAGAGCTTAAATATTTCGGTGCATTTAAGTGAATAGTGTGTTCAGTTTGACCAAGCTTATAAAGTTTTAATTCCACATTTTTGAGTTTTTCTAATAGATCTTGTCTTTGAAAACTGACAAAGTCAAATTTTGATGAAAATTTGGCAGTCTCATTCCTAGATGATTGAAGTTGAAGTGTGAGATCAGATATTTGTTGTCGAAAAAGATCATTTTCTTCTTTTAAAACCATTTTCTCCGTTTCGAGATTGTGTGCTATACTTTGAGAATTGACAAGGTCGGTTTGCATAAGAAGCAATTGTTTATGATTATTTTCTAGGCTTGCTTCTAAATTGGAAACCAAGAGTTTCTCGGTTTTCAATTTGGAGTGTAATTCCTTTAATTGACACATTAAATGATACATTTGAGATACAAAAGACTCATAGTCAGAAGGGCTTACTTCGGGTGTGTAGTCGGAAGCGTGAGAAGGAGTGTCATCAGAGTAAGCCATCAAGCTGAAATGTGCTTGAGTATCCCCTTCCATGTCATCTTCATCATCTTGATTAAGCCATTGATCATCTTCAGCTAGAAGAACTTTACCGGCTTCTTTTTGTTTAGACAACATCAGTTTGTAAGTGAAGTAGTTGGAGTTCTTCACTATTAGCTTCTTGCATTCCCTTGCATAGTGACCAGATTTGCCGCAGTTGTAGTACAGGATTCTCTCACCCTTGAACTTGTCTTCTGGCTTGGGTGTCGGTCATGGTTCTTCTCTTCTTGGTTTTGGTTCAAATAGGGCCTTTCGCTCATGATTATTAGATCCCGAGGCATACCTTTGTTGGTTGGGATTCGAGCAACGTGAGAACTTTTGTTGAAAAGATCTCGTAAGGAAGGCCAGTTGTTGTTGAAGTTTGGCAATTTCGGGATCATAGTCAAAATCTTCGTCTTCTAGTTCGGGAAACATCTCTTGAGGAGTGGAAGAGGAATCTTTAGCCATCAATGCGATTGGATCTGGGTTCTTCTTTGAATTTAACCCCATTAGTTCGAGAACCTCCTCTTCGTCTTGTTGAAGGGTTTCATAGACTTCATGAAGATCAAGGTCAGCAAGATATTTGTTGTGTTTGATTTGATTAGCAAACCGGCGCCATTCCGGTTGAAGATTGCTAACAAATTTAACGTTGTTTTCGATCTTGGTCTTACAAATTTCGTTCTTGCTTAGTTCGTTTACCAGTTGTACAAAACGGGTATACGTGTTCGTAAGAC
Source organism: Silybum marianum (assembly GCA_036898165.1). Classification (NCBI taxonomy): domain Eukaryota; kingdom Viridiplantae; phylum Streptophyta; class Magnoliopsida; order Asterales; family Asteraceae; genus Silybum; species Silybum marianum. The sequence goes on from CM072534.1 coordinate 8,248,812, forward strand.
TTTCTCCATCTTTTGCCTTGAATTCTTCATACTGAGAGATGCAGTTGGTGATTTTGAGTTGTGTGCCAATCTTCGTTCCAAGCATGAACTTCGCTATGACCTCCCACATTTCTTTAACTTTTGGCTATTAATGCTCATATAGATTTCATTTGGGAGGCTCATAAGTAGATAAGAACGGGCAAGTTGGTCACCTCTCATTATCCTCTTCTCGTTTGCATCCCATGTACTTTTGAGTTTAACTTCCCTTCGTGCGAGCGTAGGAGGAGTATGGTTTGGCATAGCCGGAAACTCCTGATAAAAAATTGGAGGAGGACCTTCTTTGATTGAACGCATGATCTCATCGGCAAAGTCATGGCGTTCAACGAAATCAAGGAATCTATCCTTCCATTGAGAATATTCTCCCGGGAAGAGAATTGGAGGTTTGGTGTCTGATCCAATAGCCATTGCTTCACGGGTGGTCATTGTACTTTTTGGGTGGACCTCGATCAATGAGTTTTTAAAAATTTCTGAGTTGTCTCGCGAAACAGTAGGTTTTTCTCGAGAGACAAAGGAGGGCGATAAAATTATCGATTTAGGATTTTTATCGGGTGTGAGGTGCTCGATGAAAATTGTTATCGGGTGACAAAGGATCGATAATAAATGTTATCGAGTGAACAAGGCTCGATAAAAATTGTTGTCGAATTAAATACACTCGATATAAATTGTTATCGAGTGAACAAGACTCGATAATAATTGTTGTCGAATGAAATTTTCTCGATAATAACTCGATATAACTTTGATTAAAGAATTTTATCGAATACTGACCACTCGATCAAACTTTTTCTCGATTCAATAGGACTCGACAAAAAAAATACTTTAATTCTGAGTTTTCTGTGATTGATAAACCAGAAAACAAAAACACAGTGTTCTTGACTAAAAAGAACTAGTCTTTTTATGGACAAGACTGTCTGGGTTTTCGAGTTTCTTATTTGTTCAATTACGGAAATTATCAAGATTACGAGAATTTATGATTTTACTAAGGAAATCTTTAGTAAGAAAAGCTGCAGGAGTCACAAGTTCCTGAGTTTTCTTATGTAAAGATATTCAAAAGTAAAAAAATAAACTAAAGTAATTTTAATTAAACAGATTTAAATATTTTATGTAGGGGTCGATAAAAATTCAAGATTTTAAGCAGTTGAATCGATAAAAATTCAATCAACAGAAGAGAGATTCGAGAAAAATTCAATGATCAGATATGAGGTAGTCGACAATAATCAGTATGATGTTTTATCGGGTAAAGCATGAAACAGTAGGACTCGACAAAAAATTCGATGAACAACAGAATTTGCAGAAATTGAAAAAAGTACCTTCTGTTTCGTGGTTTGCTCAGAAAATCGTAAAAACTCGTGATCTCAGGCTCTGATACCACTTGTTGATCCCATTATAATAAGCACAATGACAATAAACAGTTAATAACAAAGTAATATGACACGAACAATGATTAAAGAACTTACGTAGTCATATATCTCTTGTTGGTATGATAATCGAGTACAATGTAATTCACGGTTTCAGCTCTCTCTCTAAGTAATATGAATCGACTAGCTCTAAAAGAAAAACCCTAACGTTCTATTTATATTGCTAGGTCTAATCTAATCAAGGAAACAAAGAGTTTAAGGAATTATAAACTTCCTTTTACAATTAAGCATATCTTTTCCTTATTTTGTCACAATTAAATAATAATAGAACTAACATGTCATCTAGGGTTTCTCTTTGAAAAGATGAAATGTGTATAAGAAATGGTTTTAAAACACTCTTATGAGTTTTATGTCAAGAAATATGATACTTGAAACTAAATGCTATTTTGACCTAATTTTGGGAATAAGGTTTTGGAAACAAGGAATTTATCGTACAAAGATTTTGTATTGAATATTGACTAGTACATTGGAACGAATGTATGTAATGTCTAGACTAGTGTAATGGATCCATAGGCACAATAGTCGATCTTATATTGGGGATGGGGCAAGTAATAGATCCTGGATAGGGGTTGAGCTTGTTCAGTTGGGTATTGAGTAATAGATCCTGGATAGGGGTTGAACTCTTTATCCGTAAGCCGGAGATTTCTATCCGTTCGAGCTTACTGATTTACTGATTTCTATCGATATGAATTGCGGGTCGCCCACGTATGGTTTCTCCCTCAATTGCGTTTTTTTAGGTGTAAATCGCGCGTAAAAGAAAAAGGAAGTTTTCCTCAAAAGAAGTAAAGCGTATCTTTTAGGTGTAAATCGTGGAAGAAAAGAAAAAGAGATGTTTTGGAAAAGCTTTGGTTAAATGTTTATTTACCGCTTTCGAAGTTTAAATGACTTTTCTATATTTCGAACTGTTTGTTCTCACTAGGCTTTAAGCCTAACACTTTTTCTTAAAATGACATGTATATCAAGTGATCAAGCTCGTGGGCTTGAAGGGTGAGTGAAGCTAGGTGTCGCTAGTGGCATCCTTTTTGAAGTGCACCTTCGTGTGTATAAATGAGTTACATAGAAGCACATTTGAGGATTTAGAGACACCCGAACTTATTCTGTATTCTAAAGTTTGTATAGATTAATAGGTTGTCGTCTAGTATCCCTTTGAAGTTGTAAACTCTCTAACTTCTCCCCATCTTTATGGGTGATGTTTATTTTATTGAAGTTATTTCCGCATTATATTTTGGTTTAAACTAACTCCCATTTTTAGGGGTGTTACAACTAAACTTATTTTCCTTTTGACAGATCTCTGATTGCGAAAATTTCTGAAAACTGACATACCACCAACTTTAAATCTTAGCTCATGAACCCTTCTTTCTGAATGTAGAGCAGACTGAACAATCTTAAAACTTGTTGTACCATCCTTATTCTTCTTTGAGTTTCTTCATTTTGATGTGGAACTAGTTCAAAACCTTGTTCCTCTGTAACTTCTTATTGTTTCTCTATAACCTCTTCTTTATGAAATGGAACAATTTCCAAACTTTGATTTTCTACATTATCATCATCTTTCAAAATTAACTTTCTCTTTACATTAGGAAAAATGTCTTCGTCATTAGTTTCATCATATGAGTTTAAAAGTTCCTCATCAAAATTGGAAGAACTCCAAACTTCTTGATCAAAAACAATATTTACGTCTTTAGTGTCATCACCTATTTACAAACTTTTCTGTTTCTTAAGAGGTATTCTTTAAAACTTCTTCTGTTGCAGAACTGCACAGATTAAAACTTCTGTATCACAATTTGCATTAACGTTATCACTGGCTGAAACATTTTCTGGCAACTTCTTCATCTGCAATAATTTCATCCACTTTGAAAGTATCATTCAAACAAGATAAACCTTCTAACCTTATCACCAGCACTAACAGGATCTTCGCTAGAAGTTAATAACTGCATAACATGCATTTGGCATTATTATGCACCTCATGGGATTCGAACCCAACACCTGCTATGATACCAATTGAAAGTTCCCATATACTGATTTAGATCAAGAATGTAAAAGTAAACAATCAAGAACATAAAAATTTGGATCAAGGAAGTCGAAACGTCATTGATCTTTATGATTATGAATACAAGATCGGTAGAAGGAAATCTATACAGTGATCGTATAAATATTATGAAAACAGATCTAACTAACTTCTATTTATACTAGAACAGACATGATAAAGCTACAATATATACATGACAACCCTATTACAAATAAACATGTGTTCTAGTATCATAGCTCAAGTCTTCGTTTATGAGAAGTTTAGATCTGCAAATCTTCGAAGTCTCTAACTCTGAATTAGTTAATTCAGAGTTATTCTCGAACTCTATATATATTGATCTCTGAAAGACTTAACACTTAGTCATTTCTTCACTCTATCTGAACTCTAAATCTGGACTTTTGATCTCTGAAGAACATCTCTTCAGAGTTTACACTTAGCCGAAACTTCCAGACTTCAGAATCTGAACACTAACTCTTCAGAATTTTTACTTGTATAATTTCAAGCAACTTTCCAGAACTTACAAATCACGTCCATTCTTTTTGCATAAAATAGCCAATAAACTGCAAGCCAATGCTGCAAGAGACTTTTCCTTGTGGTTTCTGACATTTCTGACGCATCCGGATGAAAAGTGGACCCATCACAAAAATAAATTGAGACATTGTAGCTTGCGGAACCACTATATTTATTCCTTTTTTTACTTCTTTTTCCATGTCCAAGATAACCCCAAGGAGTTGTGGGTTTTTTTTTCTACCAATTGGGGCAATGACACGTGTTAACGCACAAAAAACACGTCAAAACCATACCTTATGGCACTGCAAGGACATGTCGCTACTTGTGGAACCACAAAAACATGTCGCAACTTGCGACACCGCAAGAAAAAAGGTCTTGCGACATTGACTTACAGATTTTTTGACTATGTTATGAAAAACAAGTTTAAAAATAGCTTAAAGGTAAAACTTTGTATCCCATGTGGCTGTTTATGACAATAACCCTTTTTTATGGAACACTTTGTGTGCTATAAACAATCCAACAAGACAATTTTTTTAATCCTATTGGATTGTCCAAATTCAAGGATAGAAATAATTAATTATACCGGACAATTTTTAAGATGCATATGTTAATAATAAAACATTCATGTTTCATAAAATATTTTATTAAAACAAAATGTGTCTTAGTTTTTTTTATTACACTATTTATTAAATTGTTTTTATTATGTTTTGACGTTTGTTTGATAATAAATCGATCGATGACAAAGATTTAACGACCATTTGTAGATTCACCCTTGTTTGTGGGACTGTTTGGTAGCTTTGGTTGGTTTTTTGTTGTCCGGTTAGTCATGGTTGGGTTTCGTTACGTCTGCTTTAGTTTGGTTCCGGGTTTCCACGAAGTGTTTTAGCGTTCTTTTTGTCAAATGTTGGCTTGTTTTTTGCTTCTTGCAAAATTTGTTGGATTTGTTTTCTTCTATAGAAGCCTTTTTCTTTTAATATCATTGTCTTGCCTTTAAAATTCGATTGGTGATTCATTTTTTATTTTGGACAAACTATTCATCCTTTTTTTTGTGAAGTTTGAAATATCTGATTCAAATTTTCTAGTTGAAGGTATCATACTTCATACTGAATCGATCGATTATCATTAGTAATTACAAAAACATGTCAAAAAGAACACTTTATTTAAAAAGAATTCTACTATACTTACTATTAAATAATCAAAGAAATAATGTCTTAAAAAAATTATATATTAATACCATATAAATTAAAACGTTAAATAGTCATACCTGGAGACCCCGGATAATCGAAGGTCTTGTGTGGCAAGACCACGACACATCTTAGAATTGGCCATGAAAACACCTAAAACCGATTATGTGTTTAAAACAACCTATTTTATTATGATGTCATTACACCCGATGGCGGATGTAGTTAGTAGGGACTAGGGAGTGGGGGAAGGGACCCCATTAAAACAAAAAAAACCTTTTTTACAAGGGTTAAAATTATTTTTTTATCTTTTCACTTACTTCTTACTTGGCCCCCAGTAAATATTTGCATGGGACCTCACAACTCTATCCGACTATTGCCGACTCTAAAAAAGTACTTTGAAATCAACCAAAAAACATCTAGCAGTCAATAAAAAAAACTGAAAAAATCTTTCGAAATTGACAAAAACAATTAAAAATCTCTCGAAACAGTGTAATTAGGCAAAAAAATCACGTTGAATGACCTTACAGTTTTTAGTTTACCTTAAAGATGACCCAGTTAAATAAAATTTTTAGATTCACCACTGGTTACATTCACGTTGCAAAAGGCATGGCGATGGCAATACAAAATATTAATTTCTTTGCTTAATTCGGTTTTTTTTCTTAAATAGTTTTATTTATAAAAAGCCTTTTCATTTCTATTTTCAAGAATTATACATTTATAAATATTAAATGAAAATAAAAAGATTGGGACCAAAATGATGGCCGACCTTTATAAATATACTCAATTTGTGATGCCTTTTTTAGTAGACGATTAGGAGAGATGCCATGCCAAGCTTCCACCTCATAAATAACCATCATTATACCTAAAGATACCTATATTTACTTGATAATATTTAGGTTAATTAAAACGTTCAACAATCTAAATAGGAAACTCGAGGGAGCCTAACTTAGATTTAGAAAATCGTATGCTTTTATGAAACCATGTGATATGGCTCGAATCCGTAGTGAATCCTATTTCCTATAAAGACAATTGTTAATTGAATCCAATTTTTCCTATTATTTCCGGTATCCGAATTCTATGGTCTAGGAGGAAATATTATAAACTCATTTTTGGGGCTAAAAAACTCGATATGTAAATAGAGTGAAAGATACAATTGCTTTACAGGTAAGGTAATGTAACTAACTTGGAAAGTGGAATTCGAAATTTGAAGGAAAGAAACATTTACGTCAATATACATATAAAGTTAAATACAATTTGATAAAATGAATTTTTAACACTTAACTTCTCTTCTGCTCTTACCTTTATATCCTTTACCACTTAAATCCTAACTTTTATTCTTGTCGATTTCGTCTTCATATCTCAAATTTATTTAAAACATATAAAATTTAGACATCAAACCCACAAAATCATAATTAAATTAGCTATATTAGGCCTACTGAATAAATAAAAAATTGGATATAGATCTAGTCTGATTCAAACCCATAAAATGATCGCTTATGTTATTGACAAAACCAATGTATAAAATCCTATAAGATGATGGACATGATAGTTATAGATGGATTTTTGTGGTTAAAGAAAGATACTTTTTTCCACTAAGCTAAATATATATATGGATTATGGTGTTCAATTTGAAAATGATTTTTGCCATGCTTTACACAGAAGCATGAAAGTTTTTTTAGTGGCGAAAAGTCTCAAAAGAATCAATTAATCTCATTTTAGCCTACTTTAATTGTTGGTCAAGTTTTTCACTTATTAAATCATAAAGTTAGGGTTTATAAACTAATATATTAATTCTTTTAAAAGTTGAGACCGATCTTTTTCACTTTTGAAGAGAACCATTTTCATCTCAAGTTAATTAAATATAATCTAATGTTGTTGAATATTTTATTGTACATATATGTATATGTATATTAACAGACGATATATATGTGTGTTAGGAGAGTCAATTTTTTTAATATCTCACGTTGGTTGGAAAAGACAACAAAGGTTGCCTTATAAATGACTCCTCTATCAGATGGGTTTTAAAACCGTAAGTCCAAATGTGTGGACAATATCTAATATAGTTGACTCCAGATGTTACAGATGGTATCACAGCCAGAAATCAGACTGGTGTGCCAGCGAGGACGTTGGGCTTCCAGGGGGTTGGATTGTAATATCCCACATTGGTTGGGAAGAGGAACAAAATGTTGTCTTATAAAGGACTTGATACCTCATCGACGCGTTTTTAAAACCGTGAGTCCAGGTATATGATCAAACGAATAATATCTGGTAAGATTGCTCTAACATATTACAAATTTCGATTGATTAAAATCCCAAAAAGTAAAATAAGTACCAAAACAAATTCAAGTATTTACACCAAGGCTTTTAGTTTTGACCTTTTGATCAAAAACTGTGTTTTATATTCGGTTTTTATTTTATCTTATTATTGAAACCTTAAACTAGAATGTATTATAAATAAATACATATTATTTTCACTGTGAAAATAACGTTATATATTAAAATTTTAATGAGAAAAATGATTTTGAATGGCTTAAAATTAGGATATAAATATATATACATAGTAAGAGAGATCTTGAAAGAGAGAGAGAGGTGATAATTTCAAATGAAATGATTGTCAACTTACAAGAAGTGTGAATAGAACCAAATCAGATGTGATTTTCAGAACGTTCAGAATGGTTGCATTGACTAGCCATTGCACAGGAGAGTTTTCATGCGACCTTTAATTGTCCTTGTCGTTCTGAATGTGCTGTAAATCACCATTCTTGTATTTTTCGTAATTTGATTGTTTTCTCTCTCTCTCTCTCTCTCTCTTTCTCTCTCTCTCTCTCTCTCTCTTTCTCAAGGTTACAATCTAATGCAAAAAAAAATATAAAGATGATTTTTTCATGCTTTTTTTTCCCATCAGAAACTATAATTTAAGATATTATTTTACATATGATTGAGTTTTTGAAGGAGACTTGACTTGCCTCCGTGTTTGTTTATCCATTTTTGCTAGAAGATCAAGAAGATAATGCTTGATGTCATTAGTATCTGATTTTTGTGGAAGCTTTTGCATTTCTCTAAAAGCAGAACCAATGGAGGTACCGAAGTTTTGAGCAGAATGACTCATATAAGATTGATGAGAATTGAACTGAGGTTCGATGGTATCTAGAGATTCCGAAGCCAAACCCATAGAAGTACCTATGCTCTTTTGAAGCTTCACTTTTTCATCCATTGTGATTTGAGTTCGATTATTCGTGTTAGACCTATTTAGCCCCTAAATATATGGAACTTGCTTAAAGTAATTATGTTTTAGGATTTTGGTAGGTTTATGGACATGGGTTAATTACTTGTAAATGGACCCTGAAATAGGTGTCTAGGGTTTATTTCTCTTGGTGATTCTAAAGAATACACACACATAGTAGGTGAGCATATAAGAGTTGAGTTTTTCATAGTATCGTCTATTCTCTATTTCCCCCCTCTATCTAAACCAAAGCATATGAGACAAGATTTATGTACAATTGTCCGAATCTAATGCACATGGTCTCATCTTGGATGAGTTGCAGCCGATGTTGGGTTGATAGTGCATCAGATTTGGGTTATAACATTTGATGGGAATAAAACGGGTTGTGATTAGGTTGTGATCTAAAGAAGAGGAATGGAGCTAACCATACTTCTTGAGAGAAATGTTCACTTTTTGAAGTATGTTCTGATTAGGTTTGTTCTTCACTAGCAGATGATGAGGATGATAAGAAAATGATCTACGAAGATGTAGCTGGTGATATACTGGTTGATTGAGCTTGTATACCAATATCACTGATGCCATGGAACCAGTAAACCATGGATACCTTGCAAAAGAGCTATTAGACAAGTTTTATCCTCCCCCTTAGATGACTGTATGTATTCATCGAAGTGTGTAGGTAAATGTGATGGTGAGGCTATTGGAGTAGTGATCAAGGTGGTTTGGATATCGGGTGGATCCTTGTTTACACCACTATCCAACAAGGATGTAGTGGTAGATTTGATTAGTTCTCTCATTTGTACAATAATACCCTTTTGAGAGGGTACCCAGGAGATGGTTAGGCGATCAGATGCCAAGGACTCAGATTAGCGAATTTGAATATATGTAAACTTTTGACAGTCTTTGATAGTGATCTTCTTTTAGTCTTTTGGGATGATTGAGTGTTTTTTTAAAGATCTCAACTTGGTTAAAGATTGTAACTTCCATTTTTGTTGGGAACTGTACAGACTTGGGTAGATTTCAAAGGTTCTTTTGAGACCATAGTCTTTATTGAATTATCTATGGCAGTAGCTACCAAGGAAGTTATGTGAGAATCTGATACACCTTTAGTGCTTATATCAGATTTCTTACTTTTCTTTTGTTGTCCTTGAAGAAGGTGATAGAGAAAAGATTTTTTTGGTTCTCTTTTCTAACAAAGAGGAAATTTTGGCCAATAAAAATTTCCTAGTTGTTTCTCTATCCGAAGGAGAGTCCAAATTGGTCATAGAGATTTGGCGAAAGAAATCATACCTATAGCCATTGGTGGTTCCGATGAAAGGGTCTTCTTTTCAGAGGTGATGTGGTTGATCTCCAGTGTTGATTTCCCAGATTGCCTTGGCATTTTATCTCCAAGTTTTTTGCTGATAAGAAGATCCAAAAAACGAACAAAAGGGACACGAGCTTTCTTTTTTCTCCTTAGGGGGATTTTTCTCAGTAATTCATCAAAGCATTATTTTCCAAAATTGATGTTCCTTTGGAAAATAAGAGCACAAGACAGTCGAGTGACATTGGTAGGACATTGATCATATATGCTAACTTTGGAGCTAAGAAATTGAACTAGATGGGTAAAAAGTAATGCCAGACTCTTGACATGTTTTTTAGAAGAATGGTTTCAATGACTTTAGCATCCTTTTCACTTGATCGATATCCAGAATCTAAAGAATTTCTTCAAGTTCTTGTCAGAACACAAATCATCATAAACATTGGATGAGGATGATGGAAGTTTAAGAACTTTAGCGACATCATCAGCGGTGACGATCACATCATTGTCTGTGAGGTCAAAGGCGGTGATTTGTCAAGTCATTGACCAACATCTTCCTAAATCGAAATGTGAAGCTGATTGCTACGCTATAAAGGAATAAGTTGCATCTTCTCCATCAGCAATCACCTTTGGGGTCATGGTAAGCGCTTGGGTCCTAACATGATCGAATCATCTTCCTTTGAGTGAACACATGAGCACTAGAAGTTATCTGGAAGAAATGTGCTCATTTGTGACGGCGAGGGAGAGATTGTGAGAGTGTGCTTGAGAGGACTCTTGGCCAAGAAATCAACCATATTATAATGATCAGATGATCACATGCTTTTCCAGATAAACAATGAAGCGATGAGGAAATTTTCATGTCTTCAAATGATATGGCATATCCAGTAACTTTGGTAGTCTTTGAATGTTATGATACAAAGATTCTTGAAAGAAAGTTAAAGAAGATGGAGAAGAAGGTATAGGGTTTTAGAGGTGGTGAAGAGAATATTGTGGGTTTAAGGTATTTATATTTGAAAAGAGAAAGAAAGATAATTATGAGGTTGAGGCAGATTAGAAAGATTGTAGCGGTTGAGAAGATAGTTTAATTTAACCGATTCCCCACGATTGAATTGACAGTTCTTAATAATAAAAGAAATAAATATGGTATATAATTATCTTTAGAGCACATCAGATTCCTGAATCTGACAACTTTGAGGATTGAAGAAATTAAGAGTCGGAGGTTTACTTGGATTGACAACATAAAATCCGAGAGGCTGTCATCTACCAAATGAGACAAATGTTCATTTGATGAACTTATGAGAAACAAATTTGAAGGGTTAAGAGTCATCGGATATCAAAATTTGTGTGGTAAATAAATCCGAATGACTAAAGACCTCTTTTCAACATTACATTAATGCTTTCTTTTCTTTAATCTCAACTTGCATTTGTCCCTCTTTTCCATCCCCAACTTGCATGTGTGGGACATCCACATCAACTATCTTAATTTTGTTTTGATACGAATTATGAGGAATCTGATAAAATAGAGAGCTATCATCGGATGTGAGTATCAAATCCGAAGGATTAATGAGAAATCCGATAAGATAGCGATGTCTCAAATACTGAGACATGAAAGAAAGACAAATCTGAAGGAATGTGAAGAATATGATAAGATGAATTTTTGAGAGAAGAGATAGATGACTTTTCCTGACACATATTTTTAGCTGAGAATAACAACCAATCATAGAAGTAAAGCTTGAGAGTGACATTGTCCCTTCTTCTAAAGGAAATTAGTTCCTTGGTACCCACCTTTTGATAGGTTCTCTTGGTTTTGAAAATTATTCGAGAGGTCTTCTATGTTATCATGAGGACAGCCCTTTGTAGAGTGAGAGATATTTCCACAGTTGAAGCATTTTCTAGAAAAATATCTTTCAAACTTGTTAACTTAATTTTGAAATTTCTGAAATTAAGGATTCCTTTTTGGAAGATGGGATAAAGGAACTGTAGATGTTTTTGGTCCAAGAATGCCCTTTTCATATGTCCTTTTTGGGATGAAATAGAGTAATATTTTTATCTTTTTGGAAAACGTGTTTTTGTGTGGGAAAAGAGAAAGATCCAACGTTTCACACTCATTTTTCATATCACACAATGTCACTCCATTTTTATAGGAGGCATGAACAAAACCATTTAACACTTTCTTATTGAAGAATCACAAGAGTGATGTTGAGAATAAGAGGATCTTCCAGAAAAGGTAAAATCATGTGAAACAATGTTGGAGTCTTTTGATGCAGAAGAGAAAAGAAAACCTAATCCATGTCTATTATTTGGAATCTGGTAGTTTAGAGTTCTCATGTTATCTGGAGAGGCTTAATTCTAGCTTTTTGCTTGCAAGATCTTGTAAAAGAAGACGTGTTTCATTGTTAGTGCATTTGCAAGTGATTTTTAGATCTTCCACCTCATGTTGGAATTTGTCAAACTCTATGAGTTTTTGAAAATAATCAGACAATTCAACAATTAATTCTTTCACTTTCTTTTCATCTTTTTCTTTAGATTCAAGAACATTGGTCATTGTCACATACATGCGAACATAGGATGAGAGAGAGACATGAACCTGTTTGTTTGAGGAAAGATGAGTCTTTTCTGATGATGAACCAGTAAGATAGATCTTGTCAGAATCTGGTGGTTTGAGAGATGAGCCATAAAACAAAGATTTGCTTTATTTTCTTTCTCATTAGATGAAGAACCAGATTCTACCCAACCATGTTATTAGACCATCATTCATTTGTCTTTTCTTTGAGACCTCTTTGGTTTAAACTTATCCCCTTGATTTTCATCCCGTCATTTTTTATAATAAGATTGTAAAGCTTTTAAAGATGAAGAGGGATTTGACTTTTTGTATCTGCAATCAATAGCAAAGTATCATTTATTTCCAAAGTTGAAACAAACATCATTAGATTTATCATGAGTGGATAAGCCTTGATTGACAAATGATGGCCTCTTTGAGAATCTTCCTTTTGACCTTCTTTAAAAGCTGTTTTTTCTTTCAACTTTATTTATATTAGAAACAACTAAAGAAAGAAAGTCACCAATGTCTTGCATAGATAAATCTTTGGTCTAATTATCAGAATATTCATTGAGATAAGAGGAAGATTTATCATTATGATCATCAGAGATGTCAAAATCTGTGTCATAAAAAAGCATTTAACATAGATCCTATTGTCTTAGATTCCGAGGAAACAAAAGCAATATTTGTACTTTTTGGTTCCTGAAAAACATTTCTCTTTCGAACTTTAGTTTGCTCATAATTATATAAAGTTCCATAAAGAGTAGTTAAAGGCATGTGATGAAGATCCTTAGAAGTTTTTAAGCAAACATTTATATTTTCCCTAGAGTCAGGTAAATAATCAATTAATTTGCATAGTACTTCAGCATTATCAAAAACTTTATCATGTACCTTTAGATCATTTAGAAGAGAGTTGAAAATTATAGACATCTTCAAGAGACTCATTTTTGTGGCATACAATCAACTCATATTGTTTAATGAGACTAATTCTTTTGCTTTGTTTTACTTATGATGTTTCTTCATGTAGAACAATGAGAGTGTTCCACATGTCTCTTGCAAAGGAAAGATTCATGATAGAATGATAGACACGATATGGAAGAGACAAAGGACTCATCGTTCTATCATATGTGTCAACTGAAACTTTCTTCGTATCTTCTTCCCACCATAGATCTGAAGATTTGATTATTTGTCTTCCAGATTCAGTAACTTGGTCATTTTCATCTCTGATACTAGGAAGTTTAGGGTTTGAGAATGTGAGGTATTTGGTTGTCAATACCTTCAAGAAAGAGTGACATCCGACTTTCCAAAGAGAGAATATATCTTTTTGAAAAACGAAGAGGTTTGGTAAGAGAGCCATTATCATTAGTTGTGGAAGACATTTCGGATCTACTTTATGAGCTTAAACAAACTGCTCTGATACCACTTGCTGGTCATGGGAAGCGGTGATTTACATATGAAGTGTTTGTAGAAGGGGGAGGGGTTGAATACAAACACAACCGTTTTTCATTTCTTTAATCCTAGATTCTATATTTTGTATAAAACAAAGAATTACAGATTACTTGAGGAAGCTAAGACCTGTGATCCTAAACAATCTGATTTTGACAAATTTTCTAAAACTAAAAGTGAGAGGGGGGAAGTTCTCTTTCAGATCCGAGAACTAATGAAATTCTTCAAAGGATGATGCCCATTTTGTTTACGAAACACTAACATATATGTTATTTCAAAATGAATGAGTAACATTGAATGACAAGGGTGACCTTTTATAGCAACCATTGCATTAAATGCTAATTGTCCAACTTTAATGCGTGTCTTTTTTTGATTAGCTGATCCATGCATCCTAGTACTCTTCATTTCATCCTTTGAGTTTGATGTAGACACTTTGTTAACTTGCTCCGTCTTTCTATATGACAATGGAATAGTAAAGTATGTAGTATACCAATAAAACGGTGTTTTTGTACTTGTTTAGGATGACATGTTTTACATGTTCTCATGCTAAGAAGAAAGTAGGAGAGTTGGTGAGACAAACTTGCTGGCCAAGTTTGTACTTAAAATTCGGTTTTCTAGTAGTGTTATTTGTCAAACTACTAGTTGACTTTATATTTATTGATCTTCTTTTTGGCTAGATAACAAACCAATTCCCTTTGGTGACGATCTTGACCATACGTCAACTAATCTTCGATTTTGTTGAAGGTATTTTGCTCTTGGATCAATACGGATAGTTAAAAGACTTTTATAAGTAAAAATCTTATCTTCTCCTATATCCAAAATATAAGTTGTATGTATATCGGATATCCAACTATAGAAACTTTATGATGATGCTTCATCCGATATATGGGATAACTTGGTATAAATTAGAACAACATAATTTGTAACATTCTTTCAAGAAAACCAATCAAAATTTAATGATCGGATGACAGTTTTGACAAGAAATTAGTTTTACCAAGGATCCGATGATTAATATATTTGAATCTAAACAACAGGTTCGAATATACTAAGGTGAGACTATATCCGATGAATGAGGCTCATCGGATATGTTTCTAACAAAACAAGAATATTCCTTCTTAAGTGTGTGATCGGATGCTATCAGTATTATTATTAATTTCGATGGTTGAGACCAACAACATGAAACTTGAATTTATATATAGGGGTGGGTTCAAATGAAAACCGAGTTTTGGTTGTGAACGTGATGACAAAGGAGAGCGTGACTCGTTTCCTCTTGATAACGCTAAATATTGACGTTACTATAATATCACTTTCTATTATAGTTTAGCTCATTTTCCAAGCAAACAAAGCGTTTTTCTAACAGTTTGTGGCAAGTTTGTACAAGAATCATTTTATTAAAAGAAACATAAGAATCCTGAGATTTATGGCTGAAATGCAAGATTTTATAGTTTTTTTGAATGGAGAATTACGAGCCCAACTGTCATTCCCGAAACCAAATCGGATGTGAAACGAAGAAGAGACAGGAACAAACAGTGAGTTAGGCGAGAAACCCCGCGGGCTCCAAGCCGCGACATTCTTCAGACACGGGCGACCAATCCCGCGGCCTAGCCATAGGAAAGGTCACTGGACCTTCTGTTTCGTGGACTTTAGCCTCATCTAGCTAGGGTTGAAGGCATCTATCAATTTTTTTTCAGAAACGTGACACTGGAGGCAGTTTTGGGGAGATCCTTGGTGGATTTTGGAGGAGAAAAACACAACAATCGACATCGGGAGTATAGATCTGACGCATATTCGTTGACTGTTGGTGGAGATTCATCATCAAAAGGGGTTTTTTAATTGTGTTTCTGTTGGTCCCAATAAGGGTCTACAAGAGTTCAATAAATAGTAAACAATTTGTAGAAGGGGGGGGGGTTGAATACAAACACACAGATTTTGGTTTTTAAATGAGTTTATTTAACATAAACAAATTTATAGTTACAAGCGGAATAAGAACAAGTTTAAAACCTATTCTATTGTAACTCAGAAACACTAAGTTTGATGCACAAGAAGAAGGAAGGAAGAACTCAAGAGGGTTTAGGCTAGAAAGAAGCATGCATTAAGATGAAGAACATATCTCCATCTTATTTATACCCGTTTGCATTTGATGCAAGACAAAAGGTACATGCCACGTGTCAAGCTTGGATAGGAAGTTTGTCCTTGCAAATAAGACAACCATGCTTTTGGCCGAATATGAACAGTACCGTATCAGATATGATGGGGACATAAGAGACAATTCGTACGTCCTTTTCTGACAAGGTATTAGGTTTGACTTTTGTGCATCGAGGATAAGATCAATCTTTAATCTTGTAAGGGAAGCTTCATTTGATCGCTGATTCTGAATTTTCAAGGAGGAATCTTCAGTATCGTTGAGGCTTCACAAGACTTCACACTTTGATTAGATAATCGCTGCTATCACTGAACCGCTTCAGTTCACTTAGCTGATTATCTCTTTCTTCAGCTAGGGTCTTCGACTTTCGCGGAATGGTCTTCTGGTGTGATAGCTGATCTTCAGATCTTCAGAGATAAGCTTGCCGTTCCTTGATCTTCAGCGATCCTATCGTTGAATATTAACAGAAGCTTATACAATGGAATTTCACTAAGTATACAAAAGGAATCATATTCAAATCATTGAGAGGAGTTATGATCAACAATCTCCCCCTATTTGATTATGATTAAGCAACATAGGAAAATTGCTTTAAGAAACTAGTAAGGACTTAGGAAACATTTAAAGAAAATTTTCTAAGTACTAATCTGTAAAGTCTTTTTCAGCTAGTCTACTATCTGAATTGAGTTTCATTTATAAGGATATGAAAGCACAATTTTTACAAGTATATAAGCATAAAGTACATTCACTGATTGAATTTTCAGAGTGAAAGATCAGTGAGTGAAGATAGTTTAAAAGAAAATAGAACTCTTATGTTCATTGTCCCTTTTACTGTTTTCAGGGATCTTTTCAGTACTAGGATGGAGTAAAGTACTCTGATTGAATTTCATTAACTATAATCTGAAGAAATTACAGGGAAATGAAATTACAACAATAAAAGTAAAGTACTTGTACACTGAAGAAATATTACAAAGGAAATAGAAATCTATAACTAATCAGAGATATTCTCGTTTCGTCTTTGTAACTCATCCTCATAAAGCGTCTTCTGTTGATTCATCAGAGGGGTATCTGACCAGCAGCGCCAAAGCATGATCTTTATGAGAGATGATGGGGCCTTGCGAATCTCTTGGTTTCTGAAGAGTCCTAAGAACCCTTCATTATCCAAGAATACCATACCAGGTTCAGGCAGTGAGATGATTTCATCTTCTTCATATATTCGGTCTTGAGGGAGAGAGGTACAAAGCATTGAGATATCAGGGAGCTCAAGATGACCAAGAATGCTTTGATAATGAAATTTAGTTTCATGCTCATTCTTAGAACTTGAACTACCTTCAGCAGTTGATCTTTTCTTCTTAGATGATTCAGGGAGAAGGGGAACTTGCACATGTTGTGATATCCTTTGTAGCAACTGATCCAGTACTCTGTCCACCACATCCTTGAATTTGGATTTGGAACCCTGAATGGCGTCTCTGATTTCTAACCATTCAGCGTATCTATAAATCCTTAAGAACTTGGCTTCTTCTCTCTCTGTTCTGTTCGTCCTTGTCATTCTTATATATACCTTTAGACCACCTCTGTTGGAGTGTCTCCCTTGGATAGTTACATGAATGATTTTGGCTTCAGATCTTCGAAATTTCAGTCTGTCAGTGCACCAGTCAAGTTCTTTGTCTTTCTGCATTGTGGCTTCAGCGGACAGTGCACTTAGAATCTTTTTTGAGCAAGGATTGGATCTACATTCAAATTTTCTTGTACAAGTTCTCTCTGTACAAGAGCTTCAGCGACCCTTTCACTCTTTTTCAGTTGTTCCTTGGCCGCCTTGTCTTTTGCAGAGTCTTCCCTGAGCAATTTTCTTGCTAAAGCAAGATCATTCTCAGTTTGCTTTATTTTCTCATCTCTGATTCTTTGTGCTTCCAATGCTTGTTCTCTCTCTTCGCTCGACAGAAAGTAGAATTCATCTAACATCCTTATTGGTACAGCGTCAATGGGTCCAACTTGCGGCACCCTTATTCTTCTAGCTTCGAATTCTCTAAGGAATTTTATTCGCCTTTCTTCTTCTTCAGGCTTGCTTATTATTGGCTTTTGAACGCGACGCCTGGGAATGAGGCCCTCTTATTCTTCAGAGTTAGTTTCTATTATATACATAAACTGCTCTTCAGAGGAAGGTTCCTTCCATGAAGTTGAGTCCTTTGGGGGACGGGGATCACTGAGGGAAGGAGAGGAGGAAAAATAATTGTCAGAGAGAGTTTTTGTAGGTGAAGGAGGTGTGGGGGTTTCAGAGAGAGGTGTTATATAAGGGATAAGAGGAAGAGATACCTCATGAGTTCTCCCCCTCAGATATTGGGATAGTGTCATCCAGATCTACCACTTCTTTTCTCTTTGCCTGAGGGACCAGATTGTCCCTGAGAGAGATGTGGTCCGACCCCCAACGGCTCTTGATGAGCGACTCCAGGCCTTGAAAATTTGAAGTGCTCTAAGGCACTTCCAATGTTATCGTCGTCATCATCATCCATTCCCTCATAATGAGGGATAGGGTCTTCTTCTTCTTCGTCTTCTTCTTCTTCTTCATCATCTTCATCTTCAGCAGTCATCCCTTCAGGGAGGGATGATCCCGTCTGCTGGATGTAGGGAGAAATCTTCTCTCCAGGGAACCTCTAGTTATGCTCCGAGATGAGTTCATCTGCAAACTCTTTGGCACATCTCACCCCATCGATGTTATCAGGAGGTAGACAATGCACCATCAGAGTTCGAACATTGGTCTGAACGTCCTTAAGCTTCGTATCATTATCCTGAAGCGTAGTCCGATCAGCATTAGTGAAGGAGGAACCAGCCTCAAAGAGCTTGGTGAGCATTTGCATCATGTCGGATTGAGTCTTTTGAATAGACTCAAGAACGTTCGCTTGAGCAGTGACCTTTTGATCCAAGATGGACAAGGTCTGATGAAGGGCCCTGTTGTCTTCCTTTAGAGAGAAAACGTCAGTGATGAGGTTACTGACGTTGGTCAGGATCGCTGGTGTCCCAATGACGCATTTGAAGATGAGTTCAGCGACGTCTGAAGGTTGTCCATCCTGGCCCTAGTGAGAGCACATTCCCTGACCAAACAGTCACCTGCAGGGAATGTAGGGTTGGGAAGGACAGTTGGAGGTAGCTCAGTAACTGGAGTGGGAAGCTTGGGAGCCGCCATCTCGATCTTGACCTTTCTGAGCTTTGCAGCACTGGGATGGTCCTAAGGAGACTTTCCCATGTCCTTGCTGATGGAAGGAGCACTGGTGGTGGTGGTTGTCGTTGTCGTTGAGGAGAAGGGAGGAGCGACACCTAATGATAACATAGACAAAGTAGCCAAAAATACATCTGGATCAGATGATGGATGAAAAAGTTTATTTTTCTCCTTGAGAGTGTCATGAGGATCACTCTCAGGGACTACATTTGCAGAGATAGTGTCTTGAGGATCACTGACCAGTGTCTTAGAGTATCTGAGAGAGATACTCTGCGGTCCTTTTAAATTGGCCTTCCAAAACTCAGATTGCCTAAACAATATTGAGGTTTGGACTGCGTACATTTCAGCATTGTCAGTGATAGGGACAACTATCGCTGAGTCATGTGCTGAGGTGAGGACCAAAGAAGAGGAGATAGAAGAAGATGAGAAGGCTGTGAAAGTAGTACCTGATCCCGGCTTCAGCAGAGCTGGCTATAACACCCTCAGTGACTGAAGTCCCTGAAGATGGAGGTAGTGCTGATGAAGCAACAGCGGATGTAAAAACTGTTGAAGTGGTTGCGGCTGCAGTTGGTGTTGGTAGTACACCGAAATCAGAGAGGGTGGTCTTTTGAGAGACCAACTTCTTTGGTTTCTTGGATGCGATGGTATTTTTATGACCATCAGAAGGTTGTTTCCTCTTGGTAGCAGCAACAGCAGCAGTGTCCGGGATGCTCGTTGTTGGGTTGGGCAGCGAGGTAGACACAGAGAGAGGGGCCCCAATCACTTTAAGCATATAGGGCGTGAAAGGGGCATCACCTGGACGTTCTTCAATGTCTAGGGACTTCTTCCCTACTACGGAGAAGGAGTGATCGCCGACCTTCGGGTATTCTTCCCCGAAGGAAACCTCCATAATGGTTATGAAGAAGCGAGGGTAGGGGATGACAGGGTGTCTGGTTGCGGCGCTGATGCGACTGACCATGTCGCTGAAGATGTAGTCAGCGTAATTGAGGTTGTGGCCAGTGCAGAGGGAATAAACAAGATCTTGAAAGTGCTTGCTCGCTTGGTCATGCGAGCCGATCTTCGACCCAAGGCATTGGATCACCTGGGTGAAGGTATATTGCCAGCGAGCAGGTAGCCTTTTCTTTTCTACCTTGGAGCCCACTGTCTTCAGAGTAGGATTCTCCCAAGCATATCCAATAC
The DNA here is from genome assembly GCA_036898165.1 of Silybum marianum. Classification (NCBI taxonomy): domain Eukaryota; kingdom Viridiplantae; phylum Streptophyta; class Magnoliopsida; order Asterales; family Asteraceae; genus Silybum; species Silybum marianum. Next base: position 8,269,024 of record CM072534.1, read on the forward strand.
AATCCAAGAATGCGTCGATTTGCATCTTGGTGGGTTCAGCGCCCCATTGTTGATTCTTTGCGCGTACAGGGAGACGAAGAGCCTTCCTGACAAACCCAGCAGTGAAAGAAAAGAAACCAAGATCTGGAATCTTGAAACCAATAGCAGGGAGCTCGGTTCCCTTGTCTGTCGTCAGCGTGGTACAGTGAGCCGTGTACCAGAGAGCTTGGAGATGAGAGGAGATGCCCACTGGGTTGTGGACGAAAGCGTACATCAGCGGGCACGCTTTTATGAAGGAAGCTCCTTCAGCGAAGTGAGGGCGGTCAGCAGGGATATCCACCAATGCAATGTAATTGCATGACCTGAAGACGGCTTTTTCCATAGGAAAGTGGCAGGTTGCTGCAGCGATCAAAATGTTGTCTTCAGCAACAGAGGTTGCAGCGGTCTTACTTGCAGATGCCATTTCTGTAGTAAAAATGGGAGCACCAAAAAGATAAATCATGGTTTTATACATCAATGTATAAACCAGAGTTTGGTATAAAGAGTAACAAATGTAAGATTCAAGGAAACAAGTATTTTGATGAACAAAATCAAAATGCTTGTTATAAAAGCAATAAAAATTAGAAGATTAATAAAAAATGAGAAGATAAATAAAAATGGATAAAACTTTTAAGAATAAAGTCTTCTGTTCTAAGGAAAGAACTTAGAACAGGGTTTTTGATAATAGAAAACTTTTTAACGTTTAATCCAGATTAGTTTTATTTTCTTTTATTTAAAACATGTTTTTACACCATATTAAAAGATTTAAGGAGAAGAGAATGTGAAACAAGAAGTTTCCAGTCTTAAGTAAAGGTTTAGATCAAACCTTAGTTGATTTTGAGAAGGAAAAACACAAGTGCATGTTCTTGGTGAAAACTTGAAGATTCAAAGGTTCTTTTGCCTTTTTGGAGAGTTATGAAAGAGGAAGGAATCAAGTAAGGCAAAAGAATTGCTTAAATAGCAAGAGGAGAGAGAAAGGAAGGAGTGCTAAACGACGGTTTTAGCTTTTTGAAAAAGAAATGATGACCTGACGCACGTTCCAAGAAAGGAGTTGATATGGAAACGTCGCGGTCCGTCGTGTGTCAGAAAAAGGTCTGACGTGTCTTTTTTATTATTTTTGAAAAGATTATAATGATAATTATCCATAAGGAAGGTTAATCATTATTAATTTAAATTTAAAAAAAATCTTCATCACTGATAATAAAGGATTGTCAGTGAAGGGTTTTAGTTTTTAGAGATTCATTCTATGATGGGAAAAGTTATCAAAGAGTGATAAGGATTAGAAGATAATACCTGAGGAGATAACACGGATATCGCTGAATCAGAGTTCAGTAAATGGAAAGTTTGAAGGCTTTATTTGTATCCCTTGTTGTTAGTCACTGAATAAAAAATTATTCAGCGTTCAACATACCAAGTTCGTTGATAAGTAGATTGAATCTAGTTTCATCAAGAGGCTTGGTGAAAATATCAGCGAGCTGATATTCAGTGGGCACAAAATGAAGCTCAACTTTACCATTCATCACATGATCTCTGATAAAGTGATATCGGATCTCAATGTGCTTGGTTTTGGAGTGAAGTACAGGGGTGTTAGCAATTGCAATAACACTAGTACTATCACAATAGATAGGAATTTTAGAGAGCTTGAGATCATAGTCTCTGAGTTGATTTCTCATCCAAAGGATTTGAGCACAACAACTACTAGCGGCTACATATTCAGCTTCAGCGGTGAAGGTGGACACTGATTTTTGCTTTTTATTTGTCCAACTAATTAACTTTCCACCTAGTAGCTGACACCCACCAGTGGTGCTCTTTCTATCTATCTTACAGCCTGCAAAATCACTGTCAGAATAACCAATAAGATCAAATCCTGAGCCTTTGGGATACCAAAGACCTAGATTTGGAGTTCCTTTCAGATATCTGAAGATTCGCTTTACAGCGACTAGATGCGATTAGTTCAGCTTGATACCGAGCACAGAGACATGTAGAATACATGATGTCTGGCCTGCTCGCTGTAAGGTATAGCAGAGATCCAATCATCCCTCGATAGGCAGTGACTGGTTTCCCATTGGGATCTTTGTTCAACGTCAGAGGAGGCGCCATAGGGGTCTTCATCGTTGAGCATTGATTCATGTCGAATTTATTCAGCATGTCTTTAACATATTTGCTTTGACAAATAAAGATTCCTTTGTCAGATTGCTTAATCAGCAAACCTAGAAAATATGTTAGTTCACCCAACATACTCATTTTATATTGTTTTCGCATTCTTGCAGCGAAACGAGTACACAGTTTGGGTCTTGTGGAACCAAAGATAATGTCATCAACATATATCTGAGCGAGTATAGTATGACCTTTATATTTTCTAAAAAACAGGGTTTGGTCAATTTTTCCACGAACAAATTTTTCTTTAAGAAGAAATTTAGAAATGGTATCATACCAAGCTCTAGGAGCTTGTTTTAACCCGTAAATAGCTTTTTCAAGTTTAAAAACATAATCAGGATGGTTAGTGTCTGAGAAACCAGGGGGTTGTTCAACATAAACTTCCTCGTTGAGTTTTCCATTTAGAAAAGCACTTTTAACATCCATTTGAAAAACTTTAAAGTTTTTATGGGCAGCATAAGCTAAAAAGAGTCTTATGGCTTCTTAACGAGCAACAGGTGCAAATGTCTCATCATAGTCAATTCCTTCTTCCTGTCTATAACCTTGAGCAACAAGTCTAGCCTTATTGCGAATTATAGTCCCGTTTTCATCTAGCTTATTTCTGAAAACCCATTTGGTTCCTATGACAGTTTTATCAGAGGATCTAGGAACAAGATTCCAAACTTTATTTCTACGAAATTCAGTTAGTTCTTCTTGCATAGCTGAAACCCAGCTAGGATCAAAGATAGCTTGATCTATCTTTTTAGGTTCAGAGAGAGAAATGAAGTTAACATAAAGACGGATATTACCTGTGCCTCTACGTGTTTTGATACCTGCATTGGGATCACCAATAATTTGATTTATTGTATGATTTGCAGTCCATCACTGAGCTGGTGGTTGAGGAGAGAGATCAACAGTAGATTCAGCGACTTGTTCTTTAGTTTCTGGAATAGGACTTGTTGTTTCAGCAACAGGTACTTCATTTAGAATCAATTCAGGGGATTGATTTTCAGATATAGTTTGGTTGTTCACTGAGGAATTTCCAAGAGAGGAGTCAGCAACAGGAATCTGATTTAGAGGAGTAACATTCATCCCTGAAGATGGATGATTGTCACCTGAAGGATTTACAAGGATTTCATCATCACATTCTTCAGCAGGAGGTTGATTGCTGAAATATGTTTCAGGTTCCCCATAATGAGATTTCATCCAAGCATTCAATTCTTCATCATCCTCATAAGAATGAGAAGCATGAATGGGACGAGATTCATCAAAGTTAACATGCATGGATTCTTCAACATGTTGTCTTCTTCTGTTGAAGACTCTGAAGGATTTAGATACAGAGGAATATCCAAGAAATATACCATCATCAGCTTTTGGATCAAATTTACCCAAATGATCTCTGTCATTCAGAATGTAACATCTACATCCAAAAATGTGGAAATATTTCAGAGTAGGTATTCTCCCATGAAACAATTCACATGGGGTCTTCTTAAATCGCTTAACTATCAGGGATCGACTTTGAGTGAAGCACGCTGTACTGACTGCTTCAGCCCAGAACTGAGTAGGTAGATGCGATTCGCTGAGCATTGAGTGAGCCGCTTCAATGATAGTACGATTTCTTCTTTCAGCAACACCATTTTGCAGAGGAGTTCTCACTGATGAGAAGTTGTGAGAGATGCCTTTTTCTTCAAAGAAGTTTACCAGAGTACTGTTTTTGAATTCAGTACCATGATCACTTCTTATGGAACGAACAATTAGATTGTTCAACACTTCCATTCTTTTGATAAAAGAAATTATCATTTCAGGGGTATCACTTTTGGATCGAAGGAAGAACACCCATGTGTATCTGGAGTATTCATCAACAATCACTAAAGTATATTTCTTCCTAGAAATAGATTGGACATTGACAGGTCCAAATAGATCCATATGGAGTAGCTGAAGAGGAGTGGTCACTGAAGAAATTTGCTTCGACCTGAAGGAGGCTTTTGTCAGCTTTCCCTTTTCACACGCTGAACAAAGAGATTCCTTTGTAAATGTATGATTTGGGAGGTCTCTGACTAGATCTTTTTGAGACAATTCATTTATTGTCTTAAAGTTGAGATGAGAGAGTCTTTTATGCCATAACCAGTTTATGTTAGTGGATGCTTTAGAGATAAAGCACATGTTCTCAGAGTGAGAACTATTCATATTTATGACATATACATTTTCCACTCTTTTGCCTGTAAGGGCAAGCTTATCATTTCCGTCAGTGACAACACATCTATTCTTTAAGAATAGGACTTTGAAGTCTTTGTCACATAACTGACTAACGCTCAAGAAATTGTGCTTTAGTCCCTCAACATAGGCAACTCGAGAGAACGATGTGGCTTCGTTGGATAGAATTCCATAACCTTTAGTGTATCCGTTGCTAGTTCCACCAAAGGTCATTGATGGACCAGCTTCTTCATTTTAATCAGAGAGCAGAGATTTTCTGCCAGTCATATGCCTTGAGCATCCGCCATCAAGATACCAGATACCTTTGGCACTCTGAATACAACAAGAGATTAATTGTTTAAAGGTACTCATATTACTATGGGTCCTGCTTGGTTAGATAGAGGATTGGCGGAGGAGCTACTAGCTGAAGAACTCTCTTCAGTGGATATCTTCACCTTTGGTGGTTTTCCAACCTTGGTGGATTTCACTCTCGCTGATTTATCAGCTTGAGCTACTTTCTTTCCATGAGATAGTTTATCAGCTCTAGTAGCATTAGGACATTTACTTGCAATGCGGGTAGTTTCACCACAGTGATAGCACTTCCTATATTTATAGGATTTGGAATTCAGAGAGAAAATAGGAACCTTCTCAGAAACAGGACCAAGAATTCCTTTATCCATAGTCCTTGGAGGTATGACAACCTTTTCAGGGGTAGGAGTGAGATCAACCTTAATTCTGGGGGTTGGTCTCTGAGAAAATTCAGAGACCTTCTTCCCAGATTTAGGATTTTATCTGAGGATTTCTTGTACCTGTTCTGAGTGATCTTATTCTTAGGAACATGGTCAAGAAACTCGTTCTTGATCACCTTCTTAGAATTTATCACATGCAACTTTTCTTTAGAAGAAGGGGAAGAAGTTGAAGAAGAAGGATCAGGGATGGAAGAGACGAACATTCCAAATTTGAGCATGGAACGATCATTCTCTGATTCTTCCTTTTCAGGGTTATAGCCTAACCCACTTCTAGTTTTCATAGGTATTTGGGCATTGATGATCTCATTGACTTTATCAGAAGCCTTACACCATCCTTCGATGGTTGCCTTTTCAGACTTGAGATCAGCGATAGCCTTTTCTCTATCAGCGATAGCTTGCTGCTTCTCAATGCTTATGGTTTGATTTGCAAAAACTTGGTCCTTAAGAGTTTCCTCTATTTTAGAAACTTCTTTGATTCTTATGTGGCAATTTTTTAATTGCTCAGAGAGATCAGTGTTAATTTTCTCAGCCTTAATCTTTCCATTTAAAGCATTATAAAAATCAATAGTCATAGCATCAAGAGCTGACAAGTTGTCACTTTCAGAAGGTAAAGAGAGAGTGGAGGTTGTTACCTGAGTAGAAGGGGACTCAGAGGAAGAAGTTTCAGTTGCATCTTCAGTGTCCTCTATTCTTGCCATTAGACAGAGGAAGGCAAGATCTTCTTCATCTGAACCAGACTCTTCAGAGGTCTTGGCCCAGTCATCTTCAGCGTCCCAATCAACTTCTTCAGCGATAAGTCCTTTGCCTTTTTGCTGGTGTTTCTTCAGATCCTTGTCTGGGAGGTGGTGGGAGCTGCAACTTTCTTTGACCTGCATTCACTAGCAAAGTGACCCTTTCGCTGACAGTTGAAGCATATCGCTGAGGCTTTCTCAGCGGGCAACGTTTTTTGCTTTTCAGAGTCAGAGAGGTTAGAAGGTTTTCAAAAGTTGCTTTTTCTAGCGAATCTTTTAAAATTGTTAGTTAAGAGGGCTAGAGAGTTATCAAACTCAGAGATGTCAGCATCAGTGAGTTGATCTTCTGAATCAGTTTGACCTAATTCAGTTATGGAGGTGATAGTAGAAGAAGAAACATTTTTAGGAGGAGTTGCCTCTGAAGTCACAAGTGCCAAAGAAGTACTTTTGGCACCTTTGAGGTTATTAATGAGGTTCTTCCTCAGAAGTTGAGATTGTTCCTCATTTAAGAGCATTCCATATAACGCACTTAAGGACAAGGTTTCAAGATTCTTTGACAGCTTTAGACATGTAGTGCACACTGCCCATTGATCGGGTAGTGCCTCCATGAATTTTGTCAGTATTTTAGCATTTGAATACACTCTGTCGATTGATTTAAGATCAATCAACAAACAGTTGAAACGTTGGTGAATTTGAGAAAGAGATTCACCTTTTTGATACATAAAGCTCTCATATTTTCTTACAAGGTTTATGCATCTAGTGACTTTAACCTCAGAAGTTCCTTCATATTGGATACATAGAGTATCCCACATGGCCTTAGAAGTCCTCATTTTCATAACAGAATGATATACTTCATCTGGTAAAGTCATTGCTATTATAGATCTAGCTTTAGAATCAATAGCAATTTCTTTCTTATCTTCTTCAGTCCATCTGTTAGGAGTTTTCACGATACTCCTTTCAGGGATGGCTGGAGTAGTAGTGGTAGCAGGAACACTAGCTACTATGGTTGTAGGAACAAATGGTCCATTTTCTAGATAGTAGGGAATCTTTGGGTCAGATCCTTCTAGAAATAGAGACATTCTTTCCTTCCATAATGGAAAGTTATCATGGCTAAATCTGGGAGGTTTAGCTAAAGACCCATTATCATTGTAGTTCGTATTAGGGTTTGACATTTTCAAATAGTTTTAAAAAAAATATTTTAAAGATTTAAGAAGCAAAAACTGCTCTGATACCAGTTGTTGGTCCCAATAAGGGTCTACAAGAGTTCAATAAATAGTAAACAGTTTGTAGAAGGGGGGGGGATTGAATACAAACACACAGATTTTGGTTTTTAAATGAGTTTATTTAACATAAACAAATTTACAGTTACAAGCGGAATAAGAACAAGTTTAAAACCTATTCTATTGTAACTCAGAAACACTAAGTTTAATGCAAAAGAAGAAGGAAGGAAGAATTCAAGAGGGTTTAGGCTAGAAAGAAGCATGCATTAAGATAAAGAACATATCTCCATCTTATTTATACCCGTTTGCATTTGATGCAAGACAAAAGGTACATGCCACGTGTCAAGCTTGGATAGGAATCTTGTCCTTGCAAATAAGACAGCCATGCTTTTGGCCGAATATGAACAGTACCATATCAGATATGATGGGGACATAAGAGACAATTCGTACGTCCTTTTCTGACAAGGTATTAGGTTTGACTTTTGTGCATCGAGGATAAGATCAATCTTTAATCTTATAAGGGAAGCTTCATTTGATCGCTTATTCTGAATCTTCAAAGAGGAATCTTCAGTATCGCTGAGGCTTCACAAGACTTCACACTTTGATTAGATAATCTCTGCTATCGCTGAACCGCTTCAGTTCACTTAGCTGATTATCTCTTTCTTCAACTAGGGTCTTCGACTTTCGCTGAATGGTCTTTTGGTGTGATAGCTGATCTTCAGAGATAAGCTTGTTGTTCCTTGATCTTCAGCGATCGCTGATGGTAATCAGCGTGTGCTATCGCTGAATATTAACATAAGCTTATACAATGGAATTTCACTAAGTATACAAAAGGAATCATATTCAAATCATCGAGAGGAGTTATGATCAACAGTTTCAGATTAGCTTGAAAACAATTTGTAAACCTTTTAGATCTTACATTTCTTCTGTATTTTCTACCACCCCCAATATGAAATAATTTTTATATGTTGGGGGTTGGATGACTTTTGGGTTGTAAACATATGAACACGTAATTTATGATTTTTATTAGACTTTTCAATAAATGAAGCATATGAATTTTTTATTAATGTCGTTGTGAGCCTGATTAACTTACAATTGATAATGAAACATATTAATTTGTGATTAATCTTGTTGTGATCCTGATCAACTTACAACTGATCTAATTGTTTTAAATTAATTTCGAAATAAATAAGTTTTTAATAGATTGATGATTCGTATGTCTAAGATGAGAACTTGGATAGAGATATACCAATTAAAACTTGGGACTGTTTTACAATCTTTTTCTTAATCAATTTGTTAACTTGTATGTTGAATCGAGAGATGAAATATCCCTGTTCAGGAATAAGTCCGTCATTACTCAAGTGAGAGACAGAGAGAGAGAATGACTATAATTTTCAAGATTGTGTGTTCATTTGTTTGAAATACTCTAATAATTATTGTGTTTGAAATGTTCTATGTGAACCACATTAGAACACTAACCCTCAACTGCTTTTCCCCTTATATAATTCCCAGTGTTTACTCTTGTTTTTCCAAGATCTTGTTTAGTATTTAGTTGTTACTCTAAACCAATCAATCCAAATTTCAATCGTCCAGTTAATAGTGGTTTTAGTCATTTTGATAGTCAGTACCTAGTTCTTTGGTTCGATACTCGTACTTACGTACTTAATACTTGCTTCAACACCGTACACTTGCGGTTAGATTAAGGGGGGTGTAAACCCGCTTCTCAAGTTTTTTGCCCCATTGTCGGGAACTAGTTTTGCACTGATAGCACTAGCAGCTATAAACATTATTACATTGGATATTTTATTTTTTAGTAAATTATATTTACTCTGGGTTAATAATCCTCTTTATTTTGTTCTACATGTACTGATTGGTGTATGGCAAGAAGTTCACAAAGCACACGTTTAGAGCCATACAACCCAGAGATCTAAATGACTGCACGCTAGTTGAAAAAAGAAGCCAAAGCTCGAAAGCTAAGAACAGTGAATGGAGAAAAGACTCCACCGGATCAACAACTAGAACCACAACCACAACTACGTCCACAACCATAGCCACAACCACAACCAGGTATTCCCATAAAGAATTTCACAAATCAAACTATTAAAGTAACTACTACGGAAGTACGGTTGCCTACTAGCTGAGCCGCTACTTATGAGATAAAGCCTGGTACCATTCAATTGGTACAACAGAGACAGTTTGGAAGATTTCCTACCGAAGACCCTCATAACCACATCCGCTCTTTCGAACAAATCTGCAATACCTTCAGAATGAACAGAGTCTCGGAATTTTCTTTGCAAGATAAGGCTCTTATTTAGATCTAGGATATAACGCAGCGAATCACTACATGGGATCAGATGTCGGCCGCTTTCCTTCAAAAATCCTTTCCATCTAGTCGTACTGCCCAATTGATGTTAGATATCACCCATTTTTACCAATGCGATTCGGAATATTTTTATGAAGCATGGGAGAGATACAAAGACATGTTGAGAAAGTGCCCTCATCACGGACTCCGTGGATGGATGGTTATTCAGACTTTCTTTAGTGGCCTTTATCCTCAGCATAAAAATGATGTCACTGCTGCAGCTGGGGGCGCCTTGATGAATGAAACCTATGAGGAGGCAATTGAACTTATTGAAAATATCTCAGAGCATACTTACGCCACTCCAAGGTCCTCGGTCAAAAAGGTAGTGAGTTCCCAAGAAGTCGATGAATTAAAGGCAATGAAAACCCAAATAGTTGCCCTCACTAATCAGATGAATGGTTGCTCAATTCAATCATCACCTTAGTTGGATGCGGGTAAACCGGAGTACTATTCCTCTTCTCACGAGCCTCATAATGTAGAGCAAGTACAGTTCTTACAAAACATAAACCGTCCTCGAAATGATGCATTCTCCAATACCTACAATGAGGGGTGGAAGAAGCATCCCGACCTCTCTTGGAGTCAACCCAAGGAGAACACGGGACACCAACAACAGTACTCAGTTAACAATTACTCTTCTTCTTCCAAACCTAACAATGTTTACCGTCCACCAAGATATTACCAAAAGAGAGCTGGAGAGGCACTTGCTCAAGAGAAGAAGTCAGGAATTGAGGAGATGAAGATGAAGTTCATGAAAAAAAATGGACACTAATGTTGGAGAACTATCATCTACAGTCAGGACATTATCTTCTATAGTGGGGAATATAAAAGCAGCAACAGATCAAAATACAGCATTAATTCAAGTTCTGGAAAGACAATTTGGGTAATTAGCTGAAACTGAATCGATCCCCAGGGAAATTGCCAAGTCATATGCAGAGAAAGCCACATGAATTCAAAGCCATTTAGTTGCAAAGTGGAAGAGAGTTGATTCGAGACCCCCACGCGAGAGCCAATGATAGAGGAGACCGAAATGGAACATGTTGAAGAGGAGAAGATGAACGAGTGATAACACCATTTTTTCTGTTATTCTAGTACCACTTTCCGTGTAGTTCAACTCGTTTTCCAAGAAAACGAAGCGTTTTTCTAACAGTTTAATGCAAGTTTGTACAGGAATAAACTTATCAAGAGAGATAGAATAAATATGAGATTTTGAGCTTAACTGCAAAAGCTTATGGTATGCTCGGTTAGAGAATTCAACGATGAGTCCAAAGACACTTTCCGGATCCAAATCGGAGATAAAACAGAGTAGTTATGGGCAAAACAGTGGCCAAGTCTGGTTGCGTCACTAGTTAGGTTGCTGCCTGGTTTGGAATTCTCGGGCTAGTTAGTTCGTTAGTTATAACAAACGCCCTAACTAGTAAACACCACTGGAGTATTATTTTAACACCTTTTTATCTAGGGTTAAAGGAGATTCAACATTCTATATCTTGTAGGACGGCTAGGGGCGTTCTTGGGGAAGACTTTTCTTCAAGAACATGACAGATTGAGGCAACGAACCCATCATGACGCATTCCATCAACGGAGATCGATCCATCGTTTCTGGGAACTGTGATTCTAGGGGAGTTCTTACGAATTTTAGATTTCTGCTCGAGAGACTTTGATTTAGATTCATGAATTTATTTATTGTTTTGTTTATCTGTACCCCCAACATGAACTAATCTCTAGATGTTGGGGTTGGGTTAATTGTGGGTGTAAGCATATGAATGCATATTACTGGGATTTTTTGTTAGAATTTCTAAATTAATGAAACATATGATTTTTGTTTATAATGTTGTTACGAGTCCGATCAACTTTCAATTGATTTATTCATTTTGAATTAAATTCGAGAGAATTAATTTATAACTTGGATTGAAAACATATGCCTAAGGTGAGAACTTGGGTAGAGATATACCAATTAAATCTTAGTACGGTATTGCAGTCTTGTTCCAAAAAAAAAATTGTTTACATACGTCAACATCGAGAGATAAAACAACAGGAACAAAACCTATTATGACTCGAACGAGTATAACAAGGTTTTAGTGCTTGTGTATTGATTAAGTGGAATGTCTGATTTAATTCCAATATATGTATTCCATGTGAAACCCACTAGAATCCTAAAACTCCCAACTGATTTAATTTCCAACTTTTTGTTCTCCGAAATTGTTCAAGGCTTTCTTTCGTTTAGTTAATTAGTCAATCAACCAATCATCCAATTTTGATCATCCAACTAATAGTAATTATAGTCATTGTGTTATTTAGTCTCTAGTTCCTTTGTTTCGATACTCGTATTTATCGTACACTATTGCTTGATTCGACTCGTACACTTACGGATAGATTTAGGGGGGTGTAAACCCGCCTATCAACGAGGAGATCGAGATGGAGAGCACTTCCAAGGAAGAGGAATCAAAGAAGAAGGAGAAAGAGCCAGATCTCACACCTTCAAAGTCAACAGGTAAGCCATATGCACCTAGAGTACCATGTCCAAATAGATTAAAAGCTCATAGGGATGGTGTTCAATATGTTAAATTTCTTGAAGTATTTAAAAACTTCATATTAACATTCCTTTTGCAGATGCATTACCACAGATGCTTTCCTGTGTGAAATTTTTGAAAGACATCCTCTCTAACAAGAGGAAGATCGAGGAACACGCCACAGTTGTAATTACTGAAGAGTGTAGTGCCATCATTTAGAACAAATTTCATCATAAAATGAAGGATCTAGGGAGTTTCACTATCCCTGTTCAAATTTGAAATTTTAAATTTGGAAAAGCATGATGTGATTTAGGTGCAAGTATTGACTTAATGCCTTTATGTATTTTCAGGAGGCTCGGATTGGGAGAACTGCAATCAACTAGTGATACTTTGCAACTCGCTGACAGATCCATCAAATACCCACATGGAGTGATTGAAGACGTGCTCGTGAAAGTGGAGAAACTCTACTTCCCAGTCGATTTCGTTATAATAGACATGGATGAATACAAGAAAGTTCTAATCATCCTTGGTCGACCATTTTCAGCTACCATCGGGGGCATTGATAGACGTGAAGGTTGGCAAGTTGACATTAAGAGTAGGAGACGAACAAGAAGTTTTCGATGTATTTCGAGTGGAAAAGAATAGATTAGAGAACGATCAATGTTACCAGGTCGATATATTGGAAACTATATTATAGGACACTTGTAATCGACAGAGCACTGATGATCAATTGGAAAACACGTTGACTAGTATTGGATTTGATCAAGAGAGTGAATGTGTAATGCAACAGAATGAATTACCTGCATACAAGAAACCATATAGACCCGTGATAGAAGAGTTGGGAGATCCAATTGCAAAATCTCAACCATCATCAAAAGTATCACCACAACTTGAGCTCAAACAACTACCAACACATCTATAGTATGCTTATTTAGGTGAGAAAGAGACACTACCGGTCATCATATCATCTCACCTAAAACCCGAAAAGAAACAAAAGTTACTGAAAGTTTTGCGGGAACATTGATCAGCAATTAGGTGGACGATAACAAATATCAAGGGATAAAGTTCGGTTTTCTGTACTCACCGAATTAATCTTGAGGAGCATCACCGACCGGTAGTTCAACCTAAACGCAGAATAAACCCAACGTGAAGGAGATGGTTCGAAAGGAGGTGTTAAAACTTCTAGATGTTGGGATTATTTATGTCGTTCCAAATATCCCATGGGTTAGCCCGGTACAGGTGGTACCCAAAAATTAGGGGGGGGGGATTATAGTGGTTCGAAATAAAAATAATGAATTAATACCCTCCCGGAAGGTCACCGGATGGAGAGTTTGCATCGACTATGCAAACTCAATGACACTACGAAGAAGGATCACTTTCCCCTCCCATTCATTGATCAGATGTTAGAGCGCCTCTCCGGTCATGCCTACTACTGTTTTCTTGATGGATATTCGGGTACAACAAAATTATAATAGCCCCGGAAGATCGAGACAAAACCACCTTCACATGTCCGTATGGGACATTTACTTATAGGAGGATGCCATTTTGACATGGTTGAATGGACGATAGAGACTTTCATAGATGACTTCTCAGTTTTTGGAGATTCATACGACATGTTCCTCAACCATCTTAAAAAGGTCCTCCAAATATGCCAAGACACAAGCCTCATACTCAATTGAGAGTAATGTCATTTCATGGAAACTGAAGGCATTGTGTTGGGACATAAAGTCTCAAAAGATGGTATAAAGGCCGATAAGGTGAAGGTTGCGGTGATAAAGAATCTTCCCTACCTGACTTCAATCAAGGCAGTGAGAAGTTTTTTGGGACACGCCAGATTCTACCACCAGTTCATAAAGGATTTCTCTAAAATCACTAAACCTCATTGCAATTTATTACTTAAAGATACAAAATTTTTGTTCACTACTGACTGTATGATTGCTTTTGACAGGTTGAAAAAGGAGCATACGTCAGCACTAATCCTCACCGCACCAGATTGGTCCCTCCCATTCAAATTAATGTGCGATGCAAGTGACACGGCCATCGGAGAAGTTTTGGCACAAAGAAAAGAGAAAAAGTGGCACGTCATATACTATGCAATTAAGACCTTCGAAGAGGCTCAAATCGTATCTAGTCGGGTCAAAGATCGTCTTCTATACCGACCATTCAGCGTTGAAGTATTTGATATCCAAGAAAGACGCCAAACCAAGGCTTATTCGATGGGTGTTGTTATTGCAAGAGTTTGACATAGAAATTCAGGACAAGAAGGGGTTAGAAAACACAGTGGTTGACCATATCTCGAGACTTGAAAATGAGAGACAAAGCGAGAAAGTTGATAGACCAATCAACAAATCGTTTCCAGACGAGCAATTATTCACAGTGAGTTCTTACGATTCATGTTTCGCCGATTTTGTGAACTACTTGGTAAGCAACTTTACACAGTATGGGTTGAATTCACATCAGCGCCGTAAGTTGTTCGCTATTGCCAAACTATACTTCTGGGATGAACCATACCTCTCAAACAAGTGTGGATATAGAATGATCAGACGGTGTGTACCCAATGAGGAAAAGGAAGAAATGGTGACTCATTGCTATACACTTGAGTGTGGAGGAAATTTCTGTACTGAGAGAACAGTGGCAAAAATATTACACTCGGGATTTTTCTGGCCACCTATGTTCAAGGACTCTCGGGGTTTATAGCACGGTGTGATAGATTCCAGAGTGTAATGAATATCTCAAAGAGAGATGAGATGTCGATGCATATCTTCTTGGAATGCGAGTTGTTTGACGTATGGGGCATTGACTTCACAGGACCGTTTCCTGCATCTAGTAGGAACGAATGTATCTTAGTCACTATCGACTATGTGGCCAAGTGGGTGGAAGCCATTGCACTCCGACCAACGATCAAAGGTTGATAAATTTCCTACGGAAGCATATTTTTACAAGGTCCGGGGTTCCAAGGGCACTGACCAGTGATGGTGGTAGTCATTTCTGCAACCGGTACCGAGAAGCAGTCTTGAAGAAATACTCGGTTAAACATAAGTCACCACACCGTACCATCCACAAGCCAACGGCCTTGTCGAAGTTTTCAATCGAGGATTTAAGCAAATTCTAGAGAAGACAGTAAATTCATCGCAAAAGGATTGGTCATCTCGACTGGACGGCTCCTTGTGGGCCTACCGCACTGCCTAAAAAACACCGATCGACATGACTCTGTATCGCTTGGTTTTTGGTAAATCGTGCCATCTATTAGTTGAACTCAAGCATAAGGCATATTTGGCCATGAAACAGTTGAATATTGGATCCGAAGGCTACAGGACAACGTCGAATGTTACAGATGAACGAGCTAGAGGAACTACGTCAAGATGCTTACGAGAATGTGGCAATTTACAAGGAGAGGACGAAACTCTTCCATGACAAGGGGATTCATGAAAAGGTACTAATACCGGGCATGAAAGTCTTATTATTTAACTCACATTTTCGACTTTTTTCAGGTAAACTCATGTCAATGTAGTCCGACCAACCCTTTCACTGTAGTCAACATGACACCTTTTGGCACAGTCGAGTTAAGAGGAGCAGATGGAACAACATTCAGTGTGAACGGACAGAGAGTGAAATCGTACCTGGGAAATGAACCGGCGATAACGGACGTCGTGCATTTCCAAGATCCGGACAAGTAAGAACCAAAAGGTCGGGCCGTAACCTTAAACACAACGTTGGGTGGGAGGCAACCCATCGAGTTTGTTTTCTTTTATTTGTTTAAGTATTTTTAGTGCTTTAATTTGGTTTAGATTGTTTAGTTTGTTTATACTTAAATTTTTGAGCAAATTTGTGCAGTTTTATGTTCAAAATAGTGGGTCACGCTACCAATCCTGCAGCCTAGCCGCGTGAAAAGGCTCGGGACCTTCTGCTTGTTTTCCCGAGAAAAATCCTACGAGCACAAAAGTCACAGCAAATGATAAGGGGCAAGAAATCCCGCTGCCTAGCCCACGAGAAAACCCACAGGACCTTCTGTTTCGTATTAACCAGCAGTCGTCGAGGTTTTTCTAAAACCCAATTCTACTCCATTTCGAATTCCCTCTCCAAAATCTTCAAAAATCAATGGTGTGTGGTAAGTGTTGGTCGATTTCAAGCATTTTTCTTCCTATTCAACTTCAAGATACATTTAGGGTACGTTTTTCTTCATCTACTCCCTTTGCTCTCCATGGTTTGAGGATTTTTGGGTCAGATCTGATAAGTTTAAAACTTGGGTCTCGTTGTTCACAAGTGTTCAAAATCTTTCATCCCTAGATATCTTTGAATGTGTATTTGTGAATTGTTCTGAATAACTTCATGTTTTACCTTTGCTTATACTTGGAATAGACATTGTTAGTGTTAGGACCATAAGTCCTAAGTTTAGAAAGTTTTATAAAGAAGGAAACGAGTAATATTCTATATGTGTTAAAGATCTTATGCGCTTGGGCTTTTATTGTAATAGACACCTACTATATAAAGGAGTCTATGGTAAAGGATTCGTTAATAAGAGTCGTTTAATTTAGTTTCGCGTTTGTAGTTCGATAAGAAAGCTTTCAATAAAACATTCGACTCAATGATTTGCATATGATTTCTCGTTGATCTTGTTGATTCGGACCTAACAAGTGGTATCAGAGCCGAAATCAAATCCATCTGATTTGATACGATTATCAAGTTCAGCAAGATCAAGGTATTATCGAGCATTATTTTTTTCTTATTATGCATCTTTTTGAAAGTTCGGGACTGTATATTCGACTTTTCTGATTTAATGGTGTTTTTTGATCTGGAAGTCTTATTATTGTGTTCGAATTGAATATCCATGTGTTCTATATCGATTTCATCTTGTTGCTTAAACTGGATTCATCGTTTGAAGTTTCTTGCTCATCAAGTTCATATTAGTAAAATGATCTGGTCTGATCTGCAAATCGTTGGATATTCGAAATTACCTGGGATAGAGGCAAGGGTTAAAACGAACAAAACTCTAACCGCGTATCAAGAGAAACCCTTCACCCGATATATTTTTATGTCGAGTCCCCTTGTCCCGACATCTGACCTTATCGACTCATATTGGCCCTAGCATGATCCAAGTTCTACATTCCAAGCTTGGCTCGACATAATAATTCCTCGACTCGGTATCACCCGACTTCTTTTGGTTATCGGGTCACTCTTCCCTATGTTACCCGAGAAGAATGTTGCTCAAACCTATGTTACCCGAGAAGAATGTTGCTCGAACCTATGTCACCCGACAAGATGGTTCCTCGGACCTTTGCCACTTCTCGGACCTATGCTTCTCGGACCCATGTTCTCGGATCACAATGACTCGAGATTCTCACTTGTCGCATCTTGAAGACCCGACATCCATGAATGTCGCATTCCTACATCCGAGAACTTCGTGCAGATCCTGACCAAAGCTTATTTCAACAACCACGGTTAAGTTTCAACCTAAGATTCCTTATGGTGTCAAAAGAAAATATTCAAGAGCCCTGCATCACTTTTTCATATAGAGGATTCGTTAATGAGAGTTGTTTAATTTAGTTTCGCGTTTGTAGTTCGATAAGAAATCTTTCAATAAAACATTTGACTCAATGATTTGCATATGATTCCTCGTTGATCTTGTTGATTCGACCTAACAGTTAGATGTTAGGGTTTGGTAACGTTTGAAAAACAATCAAATTTAGGGGAAATCATTCTTGCAAATCTCTTGTTAAATGTTGATTGAACTCTAATATGAAGTGTTAACATTTGTTTCAAATGTTCTTATTCAATGCATGTTGTGGATTTTTTTTTTTGACATCGAAAACATTGTCAATATGTGGGATTTTCTTGAGGGTAATCAAAACCTAGTTCACAAACTAGGTTTCGAGTTACCCAATTTTGTTATTTAGACATATTTAAACCTAGGCAACAACCTAGGTTTGGGGTGTTGGTTTGAGATTTTGGGTCCTAATGCTATACAACAAACCTACACTTTAATGTAGGTTTAGGGTTAATATCGAATATCTTTTTGAGTGTGATTTAGGCCAGTTATGTGAAGTACAAAAATTTGTAATTCTATTTGCATAATCGTTGGTACAATGGCCCGGACCCACGCAAACACTCAACGATGATAGGCCGATTATGAGAATCTGAAACGGCCACAAAAAGAAAGAATAGCCAGATGCCCTAACCACAATGCACCCGCACATGAAAAGCATATGCCTGCAAAAATATGCAAGGTATTCGCAGAAAAAGGCCTTTGTCTTGTTGGCTTATCCGAGGAGTCACAGGTTCCATCCATGATTGCCCATCAATAATGGAACCAATACATCCGCTTGCCTCCACGGTATGACGAGCAGCTAGTTAAATAATTCTATAGAGATATGGTACCTGCCGCATACTGTGACCAATACATTCTGACTGTCCGAGGTGTTCCTGTCCGGATTTCGATTTAGGATATCAATACCTATCACGGCACGCCGAATCGGACAAAGCTAAGCTTGTACTATGGGATCACCAACGACGCAGCCTTTCACCGTATCTTAAGCCCAACTAATGCAAGTTCTCTCAAGCGAAATGGTAATGAAGAGTGGAACACATAAGGCAATTTGATATTGAAAAGCGAACTACACATTGATCTAGATTTTCTGATGCTCTTCGTGAAATGCAGTCTCCGATGTTGCATGGATACTGTACTCGCTGCAACACAATCTACCAATAGACATTAGTCATTTAATTTGGTTGGAAATTATTGATGCAGGTAATAGTCTGGATGGAGCTCTTCACTTTTTGTGCTTGATTACACACTTCTGTCGTAAGGCGGGAGTATGTATTAGAGATCTTCATACACCCATGACAGATTTCGTGCTCTCACACTACAATATCCAAGTTCGTACGCACGCAAATTAAAGCAAAGTATTAATGACGAAATGGCATAATGGAGAGCTCAGAGAGATGCAGCCGCACTTGCTCGAGAGGGAAGCCAAAGTGAGGACGAGTACCAAGATGAAGATAATGACCCGATGAGAGACGAGGAGATTGCACGTTCACCACATCAGCATGACTTGGGACGGGATGCACCTGAATGGGCCAGAGTATTGTCCCAGCAGTTCAATACGGCACTATCTGGATTTGGGACTTTGGTCAACACGAGATTTGCTGAAGTTCATGACATAATGGATGGAATAGTCACTGCGCTCCAGCAACATGTGATCGATATGGGACCTTCAACACGAAGACCGGAGACACGCGTAAGGAGATGACCCAACACCGCGTCTGCATCGACATCCCGCTCTCAGCCTGAATGATCTATTTGGTTTGAAGTTCTCCTACTTTTGCTTTAGATTTTATAACTTTTACTCAAGTTGGATGACTGTACTTAAATTTTAACCCCTTAATTCGCATGATTCTGATCTTTATTGTCTATATGTTATGTATTAACCATATTTGCACATTGGGGACAATCTGTGGGTAAGGTTTGGGGTTGCTTACATGGGCGCACATAGCAGCATATCAATATGTCTATTTTTGCACTGTTTTGAGAACATTTAAGCGGTGATATAGTTTTGAGGGTTAATTGTCCCAATTGCATGACTAAGAGACATTAGTAGAGACCATTTGAGAGATTTTGAGTCGATACACTTAGTGAATTTTTTTTAGAGATATGAATTGTGTTCTATTTTTCGACAAACATCGCTTTGGTTCAAGTATGATTATAGCATGATCTCACTATTTTCTTGCATTGAGTGGTAAAGACGTTCATCAGGATATGTAATAGTATCTTTTTACCAATTGCGTGGACCTTAAGAAATGATCTCAGGCATTATGTGTTGATTTTCATTGGAAATTTTAGTTAACTTCTCTATCACTTTGATTGTGTGCTCCTTAGCTCATTTGCAGCCAAACTCTGAATTAATATACGTTTCACACCCCATATTAAACCTTTTGCCTAGTTATTAGCCAACCTTTTTCTGAAAGTGTCTTACAGTGTATAAATGGTTAGTAAAATAAAGAGGTAGGAGAGGAAAAGTCGGACCCGAAAAGGGACATGCAGCTGCAAAAAAAATATTATTT
Organism: Silybum marianum; assembly: GCA_036898165.1. NCBI lineage: Eukaryota > Viridiplantae > Streptophyta > Magnoliopsida > Asterales > Asteraceae > Silybum > Silybum marianum. The sequence continues at coordinate 8,288,998 of CM072534.1, forward strand.
TTATTTTTATTTTTATTGGGCTTGGTAAAGAATGAAAGGAATCAAGAGAGGCATTAAGCATGAAGAACACATTAGAAAGTGTAGGGATTGAACTTGAAAGTGAAATGGGAAAAGAGAGAATGGTTAATAGACCATTCATCTTGTAAGACACTCAGAATCCTTGTTCCCTAATTAACCTCCGTTTATCAACCACCACCCTCGGGCCCATTACAACCCAATAAAGACCTGGATGATCTTTTGGAAAATGTAATTACGATAAATGGATGTCTACTGATATTCCTTGTTTTACTATGTGATTCCTTCTTGAGATCAACTTTGCTTACATTTTGTGCATTATTCATATTGATATTCATGCATATATAACTTGAGTTTTATTGAACATAACTTCCTACTGCATGAGTTGTTTGGCCAAAAAGCCTAGGAATTGAGCATATTTGAGAGTATCCCGTGAGGTAGGGTCGAAGCGAAATCCTCTCCAAAAGTGTGTTTAGTCAGTTTGAACTCATTATGGTGTCAGTGTTTTTAGTTCAATCCTCGATGCTTACTTTTTAACTATCTTCAATAAGAGTATAATTGAGATGTCAAGTTTTACACTTATCGTACTATGACACAGTTGTTACATCATATACGTACACCCGTGTGACTCATCATGCGAATTGCAACTTGCTTTTGAACTATTCTTGTCTTTATATTTCGCTAACTTGCTTGGGGATAAGCAAAGCTCGGTTTGGGGTTGTTGATAACGTTAATTTTGGTGTTATTATAATACCACTTTCTATTATAGTTTAGCTCGTTTTTTAAGCAAACAAAGTGCTTTTCTAACTATTTGTAGCAAGTTTGTACAGTAATCGTTTTATCAAGAGAAACATAAGAATCATGAGATTTATGGCTAAAATGTAAGAATTTATAGTCTTTTTGAATGGAGGATTCAACTACGAGCCCAACAGTTATTCCCCGCGCCAAATTGGATGTGAAACGAAGAAGTGACAGGACTAAATAGTGAGTTAGGCGAGGATTGATGATTCGTATGCCTAAGGTGAGAACTTGGATAGAGATATACCAATTGAACCTTGGACTGTTTTACAATCTTTTTCTTAATTAATTCGTGAACTTGTATGTTGAAATCGAGAGATGAAATATCCTTGTTCAAGAATAAGGCAGTCGTTACTCGAGAGATAGTGACTGTAATTTTCAAGATTGTGTGTTCGTTTGTTAGAAATACTCTTATAATTATTGTGTTTGAAATGTTCTATGTGAACCCATTAGAACTCCAACCCTCAACTCCTTTTCTCCTGATATAATTCCCAGTGTTTACTCTCTTTTATTTTCAATCGTCCAGTTAATAGTGGTTATAGTCATTGTGATACTCGGTACCTAGTTATTTGGTTCGATACTCGTACTTATGCACTTATTACTTGATTCGACACCGTACACTTGCAGTTAGATGAACGGGGGTGTAAACCCTCTTATCACCTCTACGTCCACGTGTTATTCATCATGAATGGATCATAAGCATGTGTTATTCATATTGAATGCTTTATTATTCATATCGAATAGTGTGTCATTCAGTATGAATTGTTTATGAACTTCACCTTCGTTATTTATACTGAATGGGACACTTGTCGCACTCTCCTTTGTCCTCAGTAATGCTAAATGAGTTCACATTTAAACTTTCTTCTCTCTTATAGAGAGAGAGGGGGGAGAGGAAAGTTCAAATGTGAACTCATTTTTTATTGGGAACGTGAGGAAATGAGAGGTTGACACGTGTCCTAGGTGTCCACATTAAGTATGAATAACGAAGATGAAGTTCATATGATACATACATATATATATATATATATTGAGAGAGAGAGAGAGAGGGAAAAAAAAAATTCAAATACGAACTCGTTTTTTATCGCGAACGTGAGGACAAAGAAGAGTGCGACATGTGTCTCATTCAGTAGGAATAACGAATGGAATTCAATATTAATGACGAAGGTGAAGTTCATAAACTATCCATACTGAATTATACAACATTCAGTATCAATAACACAACATTCAATATGAATAAACACGATCATGATCCATTCATAATGAATAACACGTGGACGTAGGGGATACGTTTCATGCTCTCCTTTGACCTCACGTTCACAATCAAAACTCGGTTTTCATTTGCACCTACCCATATATATATATATATATAGAGAGAGAGAGAGAGAGAGAGGAAGGTTCAAATGAGAATTTTACATATTTAAAGGAATAAAAGAACACCCTTAGAACTACATATGATGTGGGTCCCACACAATAAAAAATCATATCTGATTCAATGGTGACAACATATGATGTGGGTCCTACACAATAAAAAAATCATATCTGATTCGATGGTGGGCCCCATTGAATCAGATATGATTTTTTTATTGTGTAGGACCCACATCATACGTGGTTCTAAAAGGAGTTCATTTGTTCCTTTAAAGAGCGGTGGTTCAAATGCAAAATGCGGTAGTTCAATATCTCGTATGATCTCTCCCCTATATATATATATAGAGAGAGAGAGAGAGAGAGGAAAGTTCAAATGCGAACTCAAATTTGGTTGTTAACATGAGAACAAATGAGAGCGTGACATGTTTCTGAATATGACACGTGTCGCTCTCTCATTTGTCCTCACGTTCACAACCAAATTTGAGTTCTCATTTGAACTCGCCCCTATATATATATATATATACATATATATAAACACAAACACTTGGAGAGTTTATTACAACTTTTATAAAAAACTTTCCCAAATATAAACTCTTTCAATAAAGGGCTAATCAAATGAAAACTCGGTAGTTTCTGTCTTTCTAATAACCGTGGGATTGAATGTGAACCATTCATTTAATTAATTGGGTTTTTTTTAATCAAACATAAAAAATTAATTTAGTAATTTTGTTTTGTGACAACTTATCTATCCAATATAATAAAAAGTCATTACTCATAAATCCTTAATTGAGTCCCTAATAATCATTTATAAAAATAGTTCATTTCTTGAAAAATTTAAACAAAATTGAAAATAACCATGCGAGTTCAAAACTTTTGACTCTCTCTCTCTCTCTCTCTCTCTCTCTCTCTCTCTCTCTCTCTCTCTCTCTCTCTCTCTCTCTCTCTCTCTCTCTCTCTCTCTCTCTCTCTCTCTCTCTCTCTCTCTCTCTCTCTCTCTCACACACACACTCACTTATGATCAACAATTCTTGATCCATGAAACTCCGACTAACATTGGTGTATATAATATTCCATTCCCTACATGCTTTTCTCCTTCTATATCGAATTTCCAATTAACCATTATCCTAGCCGTCAAACACCAACAAACACTAGGGTACAAAAAAATTTGGCCTTCACATGCTTTTCTCCTCTCTCGATCTTGCTACCAATCAGCCATCGACCATGTCATTGCCCAGATCTCTATGTAGATGTCGATGATGTACTATAATCTAAATCATGTCAAAGACCTCGATGATGACTATAAACCAGATCTCGAAGAAACCCAGATTGAAACTCCGATTATTTGAAGTATATCACAATATGTAATTTCGTTATTTTCGTTGTTTTATTAAGTGCATCATAATGTGTATTTTCAAAGTGCATCATAATAAGTATTTTCAAAGCAAAAGTGTATCACAATATGTATTTTTGTTGTTTTAAGAGTGTATCACAATGTGCATCTTCTTATATATATCTTGGATATCACACTGAGTATTGTTGGTATGTTTTTTTTACTTTAACAATCTCAACGTTTTTTAGGCATCACAGTGTGTATCTTATGTTCACATGGTATTTGTCGGAATAAACTTCATTGGAATATATCACAGTGTGTATCCAAAAAAAAATATCTAAAATGCTTTTGGATTAAAATTTTAAGTTAAAATTGTCAAAACTATTAATTTTTTAATTTATCTTTTGATTTATGTTTGACATTGGATTTCATGGTTTTCACACATTTACTGGTAAGTTTAAAAGAAAAGACAACCAATTTACGAAGGGCGAGAACCAATGTAAAATAGATAATCCATTAATTAAAAAACTGTAGATGAAAAATGAAAAATATTTTTAGAAAATTAATATAATTACCATTTTCAATAGGAAAGATCCTTAAAATCTCCTTATATCTTTTAGAGTTATATATATATTTTTAATTTTAATTAATTCATAATTTTTTATCAACTTTTGTATAAATTATTTTTCTATAAAAAGAAATTCATAATTTTCATCAAATATCAAATATGATATCAACAATAAATATATTTTTTATACATATTACATATAATAATATACATCTGAATATAAGGGATGAATTAATACAAAAAAAACTAAAAACGTAAATATACATAATGACATACGATTAACAAAAATATCTATAATTATTGCTTATGATTGATACAATCAGCGAACAAATTACACATGATAAAAACTTATAATCAAGTTGTTACAGATTTATTTTTGTGATGAAATCGGTTTATTAAGGACTATTAGAAATCGATTTGGAAAACAAAATGAATTCCGATTTATTAGGAATTATCACCACAGTTACAAATAATGTTATCTTTTTTAATTTAATTTAATAATGTCTTATTTTATTTATTTATTAAATAAAGTATTCATTCTCACGTTCTTGCAAACTAGTTTATTTCTCGGATAATTACATATTTATATAAATATATAGGAAAGTTCAAATGCGAACTCAAATGTAGGTGTGAACATGAGAACAAATGAGAGCGCGACACGCGTCCCATTCAGTCTGAATAACGAACGTGAAGTTCACTCATTATTCAGTATGAATAACATGTATTCAGAGTGAATAACACAACATTCAGTCTGAATATATTCAGACTGAATGGGACACATATCACGCGCTCCTTTGTCCTCATGTTCATAACTAAACTTGAGTTCGCATTTGAACGCGCTCCTCTATATATATATATATATATATATATATAGGGGAGGTATCATACGAGAACCCCCCCCTTTTAATGGAATAAAGGAAAACTTTGTGGACCACATATGATGTGGGTCCCACATAATATTAAATCATTTCTGATTTAATATTATATCAGAAATAATTTAATATTATGTGGGATCCACATCATATGTGGTCCACAAGGTGTTCCTTTATTCCTTTAAATTTACAAAGTTCTCATTTGAACCTTCCTCTCTCTCTCTTTCTCTCTCTCTCTCTCTATATATATATATATATATATATATAGGGTTGCGATCACGTGAGACCACCCTGTTTCTGTGAGACTCGTGAGACCACCCTTTTACACTTGAAACTTCACAGCAAAAACATTGTGAAGGTAAAAAAAATATGATGGGTTCACGTGAGACCAGCCTGTTTCCGTGAGATCCGTTGGAAACCCGTGAAACCACTTTTTTACTCTTGAAAACTTCACAGCAAAAACACTGTGAAGGTAAAAAAAAAATCTGAACCTTCAAAGCAAAAACACTGTGAAGGTTACCTTCACAGCAAAAACACTATGTAGGTTACTTTCATAGCAAAAAATCTAAACCTTCATAGTATTTTTGATGTGAAGTTTCAAGTGTAAAAGGATGATCTCACGGGTCTCACGGAAACAGGGTGGTCTCACGTGATCCCAAGTCTATATATATATATATATATATATAGGGGAGGGATCATATGAGAACACTACCAATTTAAAGAAACAAAGGAACTCATTTGGGACCACATATGATGTGGGTCCCACATAATATTAAATCATTTATGATTTAATATTAAATCATATTAAATCATAAATGATTTAATATTATGTGGGACCCACATCATATGTGATCCACAATAGCCCCTTTGTTCCTTTAAAAATGCAAAGTTCTCATTTGAACCTTCCTATATATATATATAGGGGTTGGGTTCGGTGAAAAAGAGAGTTATGGTGAAAAACGTAAGAAATAATCTCCACCGTTGGATGCACATTAGGATGAGATGCACCGAGATTAGGTGCACCGAGATGCACCAGATCAACTCTCTTCTATGGCGCAATTCATGGGTGGGTATGATATTAAAAGTGATCAACGGCACATACCAATTCTTACGCTTCTCACCTTAACTCTACTTATTACACGATCCTATACCTATATATAGGGGAGGGTTCAAATGAGAACTCAAACTTGGTTGTGAACGTGAGGACAAATGAGAGCGTGACACGCGTCATATTCAAACTACATAATAAAGGAAATATTCAGACCAAATAATAGTGTTATTCAGTCTTAATAATACTGAATGTAGTATTATTCAATCTGAATATTTGCTTTATTATTCAGTCTGAATATTTGCTTTATTATTCAGTCTGAATAATACTACATTCAGACACGTGTCGCGCTCCCATTCGTCCTTACATTCACAACCAGATTTGAGTTCGCATTTGATTTTCCTATATATATGTGGTTCACAATGTGTTCATTTATTCCTTTAAATTTACAAAGTTCTCATTTAAACCTTCCTCTATATATATATATGCATATATATATATATAGGGTTAGGTTCAAATGTGAACTCAATTTTGGCTGTGAACGTGAGGACGAATCTCAGCCACACATCTTCGGTTATGGTGGACGGGATCACGGAGGATTGACGCGATTCATGGGAGGGTGGAGATTATTAAAGGAGGGGAACCAGGTCAAAGCAGTCTTTATTGACTGGATAAGTGGCTGAGATTCGTCCCCACGTTCATATTTGAACTTTCCTATATATATATATATATATAATAGAATGGTGTATGAAATGCATTAATGTGAAATGGGCACAAAAACCCTTTTCAACTACATTTTGGGCCACTTCATAAATATTTTCTTATCCTACTCCAAGCATATGCATATCAAATTATTTGGTTTTGATGGTAACGTATCCACATCAAATTAATGAATGCCATCAGATTCTACATATCAATTCTCTGTATTTATATTCACATTTATTTATAAATTGATATTTCTTTTGAAACAGGCACACAATAAATCAAATTTGGATTCTTCCAGATATATCAATTGAAAAATACACAAAGTAATTCATAAAACAAAAATATTGATTCATTAGATGTAGATCTTGACCCATGTTTGTAAAATTAAATACTATAAAATTAGAAGTTATATATATATATAGAAAGAACTTCAGTGAAAAATCTTAAAAAAACTGAATAACGTCATGGGGGCCCTCCATCTGGACAGTATGCATTTGTGCATACACGTAATTGAACCTGGTTTTTTTTCTATGCAATAGTGTATATTATGCATTAGTGCATATGCACAAATGCACTTACAAATTACAGTATACGTTTGTGCATGTCGTTTAGATGGAGGGCTCCATGCTGTTTCTTCGTTTTTTTTTATATTTTCCTCTGAACCTAACCTTATACATATATATATATATAAGTATATATATATATATATATAGAGAGAGAGAGAGAGAGAGAGAGTTCAAATGAGAACTAAATTTTGATTGTAATGTGAGAATAAATGAGAACGCGATACGTGTCATATTCAGACTGAATAATATATACTACATTCAGTCTGAATATTTTCCTTCATTATTCAGTCTGAATATGATACGTGTCGCGCTCTCATATGTTCTTACGTTCACAACCAAATTTGAGTTCTCATTTGAACCGGCCCCTATATATATATATATACACACACACACACACACACACAGAGAGAGAGAGAGAGAGAGAGAAAATTAGGTTCATACAAGAATGAAAAATTCGCGAGCATACAAGAATGGTCATTCATGTACAAAATCATACATATTTGTACTAAATCACCCATGATTACGGGTGAGTTTTTCAATACCACTTAAGTGGCCAGCCGCCCGCTCTAGTTAGTGCAAAATCACATATGATTTTGAACTGTTTTTTATTTTCTTAAATAGGTCTCATATGAACCTATCCCTATGTATATATATATATAGGATTTCTAAACTATCCTTATTTTTTTATATATTATTAACTTTAATTACCTAAAATTGAATACCTTAATCTTAGGTATATTTTTATCTATAAAAACACAAAAATAAGATTTCAAACTATAACTGACATGGGTTTTTTTATTAATTGTAAAATTGATAGTTCTAAAAAGGTGTGTTTTAACTTAAAATCTTGAATTTAACAATGAAAGCCATTAACATGAGATGAGATGTAAACTCAATTGATGTATATTGGTTCGTATAAAATGCAAACAAACAATTGTTTGAGACAAAGGATGTCAATCTATATATGAAAGATATATGCATCATATAACGTCTTTGATGGTGTAGCAAATTGCCAATATTCTTTATTAAAAAATATACGCTAAATAGTATTTACTTAAAAACCAATATTGATTGATTTTACGTCTATGAATACTCAAACAGTTGTTTTACATAAGCTATTAATATTTTGTGTACTCAATTTTATTTTTGAATTTTAGTAATATTTTTTGTACTCAAATTTATTTTTGAATTTTAGCAATATTTTTTTAACTCAATTTTATTTTTGATACTAAAATTCATTTATTGAAGATATACTAATTGAGAACTCTCTTTTAATAAACTCCCAAGGTCTATACAAGTCAGGAACGGACCAAACAACTAACTAACCCTGATTAGCACTCGTTACACCATTTAATCGTGGTGTAAGAAATTTTGATACATTCCACCAAAAAATCCCAATAAAATTATCAAAAGTACCTTCATAAATGTTGAGAAGAAACATATTTTCTGGTCCCAAAGTTAGATAAAATTGGCAAAAATATTGAAACATTAAAGCCAAGATGTTATGGTTACAATACATGTTGTTGGGGGTGTGGTTCATTTATGGGTTTTAAAGTGACGTTGGGTGGTGGTGGCTTTATTGTCTAAAGCTAACAAAATGGGCCTATTTTCACTTGTAGCATTTAATGTTTTGATGTTGAAGCTTTTTTAAGAGTGCAAAAAGTTTGAGGGGTGTAAAAGGAATGTTTTGTAACTACTTTGAGTGAAGTCCAAAAGAAACCATATTCCACTATTTCCCCCACTACATTCTCTATTAAGCAATTAGGTACTTCATGTTTTCATTGTTGACTTTACAATCCTTTAAGTTTCCAAACGACAATATGCGTTGATGACAATGAGCTGGCTTATTTCTACAAACCTGACACCCGGCCCGTAAGTTCCTTTAATAATGATAATCAACTTAAAACTTATCGTTAACATTATGTGTATTTTTTTGATTTTTAAAAGTAATAAAAGCATATAGATGATTTTTATGGATTTTATATATTGTAACATATCGAGGAAATTTTTATCTGTTGGTCACAACATCTTCCCAAACCAATTTGTCTCGAACAACCTTTTGTTTCCTATATAGTTGATTTATTGTATATTTTCCTTAAACATTATCAACTGATTAAAGTTATTAATGTTGTCTTAGTCACCTTCTTCACAAATTTTATGTTCGCAATGCCATATGTTTCTCAGCCTCAACGCATCTTAAAGTTCGAAAGTTCCCATTCATCCTGACAACCTTATGTTGCCGAAACAGTTGATATTCCAAATCTGTCGATACGAATAATAATCTTAGGCAAAAACCATCTTTATTTGAACAATTGAGCAAAAATCGTTATATATGTCGATTCTCATCGTAATTCCAAATTAACACGTCTTTGATTTAGCCACAACCATATTAAACTCGCATCATATTTTTCATTTTCACATCTTCCATTTCAATGATTCAACACCTATAAAGTAAAAATAACTATTTTACATGATGAACATATAAATTGATTAAAAAAATTGTGATCCAATCTTGCATATTCATTATCCATATTTTATGATTTGGTAATCGTTATCCCCAACTTTATAAAATTGAAGTGTATATACCATGTTACCTTTACATAATTTGGTCACATTAAAACCACCTTTAATTTTCAAAGTGCATTATTTAAGATGGTTTTAACAAAAAAAACTGTAAAACACTAACAAATTTTATTAGTTTTTAGGTCAGTTTGATAGTTTTAGTAACAATTTTTTAAAATTCAATAATCGAATTGAAAATAAGGTGAAAATATGTTCTAATCTACATCCAAATATAAAATATATATAGTATGATTCTCGTTAAATAAAAATAGAAGAAATTCAAACCATTTTGGATGATTATTCAGGGGGGAAAGTATGGGGGGAAAGCAAAAGATGAAAACTTTACGAAACTTTGAGGTTTTCTATTGACCATTTTGAAACTTAAAGGACTGGCATCAAATTTATTAACCTTCTACCTTTTTGTAGCAATGGGCTACCATTTGTTTCCGTTATCTTGGTATTTAGCACTTTTGGCCTAACAAACATTAGGTTTCTAGATAAGTTAATATGACTCTTGATCTATACATATGTGTATATATATATATTGGGAAGTTCTTCTACATCCCAGTTAAAAATTACATCTCGTACATCTCAATTAAAACCTCCCACTATATATTGAATTTCATAACATTCTCCATTTTATAATATATTTCATATCATTTATGATCAAATGGAACAAGTTCATTATGAAAAAAAAATGGATAAAAAGTTGTGAAAATCAGAAAATATAAAATGTTATGAAATTCACTGTAATATTTCATAACATTTTATATGTTCTGATTTTCATAACTTTTTATGCATTTTTTTTCATAACGAGCTTGTTCCATTTGATCCTAAATGATATGAAATGTATTATGAAATGGAGAATGTTATGAAATGGATCATGAAATGGACGGTTTTGATTGGGGTGCACGGGGTGTAACTTTTAACTGAGGTGTAGAAGAACCGGACTATATATATATATAGAAAGAAAATCATGCGAAAACGGTAATAATTTACAAAAATGTAAGGACAATCCTCAGCAAATCATTTTGTACATAAAAATTTTCATGTACAAAATCACGTATTATTCATGTACAAAATCACATATGATTCACATATAAAAATCATATATGATTAGCCGAGACTTTTCCCGCCGCAAAAGTCGCGTGTGTCATGTTTGATGTTAGTACAAAATCACATATAATTTTGTACATGAAAAAAAATTCATGTACAAAATGATAGGCTGAGGATTGTCCTCGCATTCTCGTAACTTGTTACCGTCCTTGCATGAACCCGTCTATACACACACACACACATATATATATATATATATATATATAGATGGAGGGTCAAACGAGAACACCTCCATTTTACGAGAACGCAAGAAGACCCTTATCACATGTGATAATACACGTGAGACCTGGTGGTGTAGAGACGACGTATCCTGGGACTTAGGTCACCCCAAAGGTTGTTTGCATCTATGATTTAGTATCACATGTGATGGTCTTGATGGATTATAGTATCACATCAAGAACATCCTTATCACATGTGATAATACATGTGACGGGACTTAGTGGTGTAAGGGAGACTTGGCCCGTAACATAGATTACGTTAAAAGTCGTCCACGTCTCTGATTTATTATCACATGTATATCCTATGAGATAGAATAATAGTATCACATGTGATTTTCTATAGTAAAAGGGTATTCTCGCGTTCTCGTAAAATGGGGGTGTTCTCGTTTGAACCCTTCCCTATATATATATATATATATGTGTGTGTGTGTGCATGAGATCGTGTGAGAATAAGGGTAAGATGAGAAGCGTAAGAAGGGATCTGGACCCTTGATCAATTTTAATCCCATACCCACCCATGAATTGCGTTTTAGAATGGGAGTTGACCCGGTGCATCTCGTTGCATCTCATCCTAATGTACATCCAAGGGTGGAGTTCCCTTTCTTACACTTCTCACTTTAACTCTTCTTCTTACCTGAACCCAACCCTATATGTATGTATGTATGTATGTATGTATATACATACATACATACATATATATATACATACATATATAGAGGAAGGTTCAAATGAGAACTTTGCATTTTTAAAAGAACAAAGGAACAATTGTGGATCACATATGATGTGGGTCCCACATAGTATTAAATCATTTATGATTTAATATGATTAAAAATTAAATCATAAATGATTTAATATTATGTGGGACTCACATCATATGTGGTCATAAATGAGTTCCTTTGTTCTTTTAAATTTGTAGTGTTCTCGTATGATCCCTCCCCTACATATATATATATATATATATATATATATAGAGAGAGAGAGAGAGAAAGATTTATGCGAGAATCATAACAATTTAAAAAAACAAGAATTTTTTTTAATGTATAAAATCTCATGTGATTTTCTACTAACATCAAAAAATGTAATTTTGTAGTAACATCAAAAATCACATTTGATTTTATACTAACATCAAAATCACATATGATTTGGTACGTGAAACATATATGAGTTTGTACATAACAAAGTTTTTCTTGTTTTCTTAAATTGTTAATATTCTCGTATGAACCTGCCTATATATGTATAGGGACGGGTTCAAATGAGAACTCAAATTTGGCCTTATATATATGTGTGTCTTAGACTTTTTCTTTAAAGTATATAATATTTATATAAAACAATTTGAATAAATAAACCCACACACCTTCTCACATTTGGTGAGGTTTGAACCTCTGGCCTCCTAAAAAGTCAAAGACTCACATACCGCTAGGTCAAAGACCCTTTGCTAGGTGTTTTCGACCTTGCTATTAGATAAAAGACTCAAAGAAGCCATAAGCAATAGCAAAAAACGATGTGACCATTTAATTTTTTTAAGTTTTTTTCTCCAATGTAACTAATTAATATATTTTTAGGTCCTTATTATCTACTAATTTTTGGGTTCTTGTTATATACTAAAAAATTGGCCTTTTTTATCTACTATTATTTTGAACCACTACTGTATATTTAATAAGTGAGCCCCTAATCTTTTTTGGGTCCTGGATAGATGCCCACTTCGCCCGTCCGAAAACGACCTTGCTAGCTATGTTTCTTAAGCTGATATCTTATCAGAAATAGGACTGTATGGGCCAATTATTCTTAAGAGACCATGTAGGAGGAGAGATTTGTGGTTTTGTTTTGTTGGTAACTTTTACTTTATTATAACTTGAAACCTTGTGTTTGAAGGAGGTCATTTAAAGGAAAAACTCAGTAATTTGTGATAACCGTGAGATCCAATCTCAATTATAAATTAAGAAATTAATAATTTTGCTAATATTGTCTTAAAAATTTAATTAAACGACATTTAGGTGTTTTAATTTTTTTTATCTCAACTCTTTCCAATGACCACTATGTGAACATAAGATACACACTGTTATACCTAAAAAACTTCGACATTGTTAAAGAAAAAATACATACAAATAACACTCACTGTGATACCCACGATACATACAAGAAGATGCACATTGTGAAACACTTGGTAAAACAACAAAAATAACAAAATTACAAATTGTGATACACTTTGCTTCAAAAATACATAGAGTGATGCACTTAAAAAATACACACTATGATGCACTTAATAAAACAACGAAAAGACATGTGACACACTTCAAAAATACACAGTGTGATACATATAACCAGAGTTGCAATCGATCTGGGTTTCTTCGAGATCTGAGTTATGGTCTCTATCAAGGTTTCTGACAAGATTTGGGTTATAACATATCATCGAGGTCCACATAGAGATTATGGCGACGACGTGGTCAATGGTTGATTGGAATCGAGATCGAGAGAGGAGAAAGGCACATGAAGGTCGAAGTTTCTTATATGTCAACATTAGTGTTCGACAACAACAACAATGGTTGGTCGGAAATTATATATAAAAGGAGAAAAGCATGTAGGGGTCAGAATCTTGTATACATCGATATTAATCGGAGTATGACGATGGTTGATTGGAAGAGAGAGAGAGAGAGAGAGAGAGAGAGAGAGAGAGAGAGAGAGAGAGAGAGAGAGAGAGAGAGAGAGAGAGAGATTTTTACACCCGTCTCATGGTTATTTTCATATTTGGTTCAATTTTATTAAAAAACGAAATACTTTCTTAATGATTATGAGGGAATCAATTTAAGAAAATTTGTGACTAATGACTTTCCTATTCTAATGGATAGAGTTGTCAGAAACAAAATTATTAAATTATTCTTTTATATTTAATAAAAAAAAGTTAATTAAATCAAATGAGTGGTTCATATTGAATTTCATTATTATCACAAATCACTGAATTCTCATTTGATCAGATCCTAGTTTTTGAAAGTGATTATTTTTTTGAAAGCTAAAAGTTGTAATAGATAATTGAAGTGTTTGTGTTCATACGACAACTTCTTAGTTATTCGTATCAAAATAAAGACCAATTGAATTATAACTGAAAGTTAAGAAGAAAAAAAAGAGGACCTATTACGACGATCAATCTTGACCAAGCTTAAAATAGGACGAACAAATTAATTAAAATTAGATCAAATAATTAAGGACCAATTATAACAAACCATACCTAAATTGAATTACTAACCCTCATTTAGAGGTTATAAACATGTTTTATTCTTATAATCTGAAGTATATTTATGTTGTAGTTGAACTTGCTTTCAATAATTCTTAAAAACATTTCAAATGTTTTTTTTACCATGCTAAATGACAAATTCAGTTTTTTTTTGACATTTGTGTACATTATTGTAACAATTTTACCTGGTTTTACAGTAACAAATATTATAACATTACATAACATTATCACCTTTTTAAATATGCACATGTTATGTGTAGTGTTTATGTTGGTCTAAGGGCACTATAACAAAATCTATATTATAGAATGCCAACAGTATTTTGGTGATAGGCTGTTTTTATAGGAATAAACAATTGTGTTTTCTATTTTAAAACATTATAATCGCTTTAAATGACACTTTTGGACGTTTTAATGAGTTTTAGGATATTCTTAAAGTATAAGTCGTATTAACTATTTTATGTGGACAGTTGATTCTGTAAACATGTTTTCAAATTTCAAATAATGTCCTAGTAAAAAAAATAGAACACTTTATTTCAAAAGTATTCTAAAAACTTGTTAAGACGTCAAAAATGTCTTATAAATCTATTGGAACATTTTCACACAGAACATACAATTGTTTGGTCACATAAAGTTAAACTTTATAAAACAGTTATCATGACAATTAAATATTTTGAACGTCTTATAAACCTAGTTTTGTTGTAATAAATTTTTAAGACTATATGTGTAGTGATAGCCAATACTCCAATAGGTATTAGTTTGGGCTCACTTTCTTGGGGCTGGCCATGAAAAATAGAAGTCCTGAAATCTAATAGATGCATTCTGTTTTGGGCCACTTATTGGGCTCATTCATGCCGATTATATATGTAATTTAAACTATCTTTTTTTATTTTGCGAATAAAAATTAAATCCAAAACAAAATTGATAGAAGAGGACTAACGATTTAATCTATTACATTTCTACGGTTTTTATTGTTTAAGTTATAGAACAAACTAAACGACATCAAGAAGCATTACAATGATAAATGCATGTCTTGGAATTCCGTTTGAAAAACATGTCCGATATTGATATTCCATAAGAATTTTGTAAACAAGACAAATTCACGATCACTTATGCATTTATATACTTTAGTTTATATATAAGGGTCGGTACAAACAAGAAACTAATTTTTTATGAGAAGATGAGACGTTTCAGTATCATATATAATCACATGCATAATCCACAAACTTAATCATATATGATTAAGTGTCTATGTGTTGTCAATGTAACATGTGTTTAATTATATATAATTAAACACACCCAAATGAGTGTATTCATATACGATATAAAAATTCTTGCCTTCTGCATTATCCCCCCATATCTCTCTCTCTCTCTCTCTCTCTCTCTTTCTCTATATATATATATATGTGTGTGTGTGTGTGTGTGGGGATTTTGATGGAACTAAAAGGAATTGGAATGGATAATTGCTTTGACCAAATTCCAAATCTTAGAATTTAAATAGAATAACTTCCAAATTCTACAATATTTGCAAACCAGATAAATGTTTAGTCACCTCAGAAAAACGCAATAGAGTTCAAAACATCTCGTAATTTTCTTTAGAACAACAAAGTTAAACATATTTATGACATTTGACACAACATAAGCATAAAAACGCAAATGTTTCACATTTATATATAAACTAGAAGACGTACCCGCTGCAATGCAGCAGAATTTAAATATTTCATCAACATTAACTTTAGAAGTTTTGAACTCTTTTACAGTATCAAATTATCTATCGTTATGAACTTATAGATCGGCATCCCACTACAACAGGACCACCCATTACCGACAGAAAAATCCGTCGCTAAAGGCAGATTCTGTCGGAAATCCGTCGGTAAAGTCCATGGGAAAATGGCTCGTATGTAAAGGTTTTACCGACGGATTTCCGATGGAAACCTGTACCGACGGATTTTTCGGCGGACACCTTTACCGACGGATTCTGACGGACTGATTTACCTACAGATTTCCGACGGAGTCTTTACCGACGAAAATTAATAAAAAATAAAAAATCTATTTAGTATTACCGACGAAAATTAATTAAAAATAAAAAATCTATTTAGTATTACCGACGGATGTTCTGTCGGTAATGTAGTATTTTTTCCAAAAAAGAATATTTAAAAAAACTAATTTTCTGTTTATTAGTACACTGTATCATGTATATCAATTTTCTAAAATTACATTCAATCAACAAAAATCATATATAAGGAATGCAACTTCCGTCGGTTAGAAATTAACTTATATCGATAAGAAAACGAATTAATCCAAAAGATTATAAAAACAATTACCAACATCAATTCGATCATGTCTTTTACAAACTCGATTCGCAATGACGATAAGAAAACAATTTCATTCAACCAACATTCAAATACATCCCAATGAAAAATCCCATATGAATCTATAAAAAATATTGAAATTAATCTAAGAACAATCTCTCTCTATGTACGAAATGAAACAAGAACGTGTTTTGGACTGTGAAATTGATGATGGTTGTTTCTTGTCTATCACCCAAAACCATGTAAAACTCTATCAAGTCATCTCGTTTCTTTGTTGCTGTCCAACAGCTCCAATCACGCCCCAAAATGGCCGCCGTTGAAAATGCAACTTAATGAGATTAATGGCATATAAATGCAATGGTACTTTGTAATAAAGAGACTAAGGGCCTGTTTGTTAGCAGCTTAATGCGCTTAATGAGACTTGCAACATATTTAGTCAGCTATATATGAGTCCAAACAAAAACCATCTCTATTTATACAGAAAAAATAATCCACATGTTTAAAAAGTGTATGACACATGAAAAGTCAATCTACAATGTTTGTTAGAAGCTTAATGAGATTAATGGCAAATAAATGAAATGGTACTTTGTAATAAAGAGACTAAGAGGTTGTTTGTTAGCAGCTTAATGAGCTTAATGAAACTCACAACTTATTTAGTTAGTTATATATGAGTCCAAACAAAAAGCTTCTCTATTTATACAAAAATGTATATAGGCACGCATACACACATGCACACAAATACGTATATATACAACACATACATACACACATAGTAATACGTATAACATTAGGTGTATACACATGTATACATACACATACACACATCTACACATAACGAATTATACAAAATAAATCAAGTTAAAGGTTAAACGAATAAGAAAAACTTGAAAAATCGAAAAAATTACAAAAATCTGTCGGAAATTACCGACGGAATTGAAATCCGTCGGTAATTTCCGATAGATTATTTTTATTTTATTTTTTTTATTTCTATAAACGGATCCGTCGGAAATTACCGACGGATTTTTTCCGTCGGTAAAATCCGTCGAAAATGCCCTTTTTCTAGTAGTGTGCATTATTTTTATAAAACTTAAGAATAATACCAAAGGACCTCTGGCCTAGCGGTATCGGGGTTTTTACATCATCCTCAAGGTCTCGGGTTTGAGCCTTGGGAGTGGTGGTTTTCCTGAAAATGGTGGAGTAGTGGGGGTTTATCCCCTAAGGTGAAGGTTCGGGTCCCGCATACTGCCCATATGGATGTCGCTGTGGGTCTGAATCACTAACTACTAAATTGCCGTTAAAAAAAAAAACTTAAGAATAATCTTAGAGCAAACTACGATTTTCGTTTTCGTCCTTGTGGTTTGGTACTTATAACGAATTTCATCCCTGTAGTTTAAAAACTGCTTTTTTCTCCTCGTGGTTTGCATTTTGTTGCTTTTTTCGTCCCTTAAGCTAACTCCGTTACAAAAATTCGTTAAGTAAGTGATGGTCTTTTTTTTACCATGTCTTTAACAAATATCATTCTCGTCTTTCAGACTACAAGGACCAAACATGTAATTTTCCATTAACTAACAATTTTCTTTATTTTACATTTTGTAATCCATCAGTTCAAAGAAAAAATTACTTTTATAAATATAAAGAGATAGATCTGTGAATGAGTCAAGGAACACCCACTGCAACCACCTATCGTCGGCGATCACACCCTCTCACCGGCAGCCACCAATAATCTCCGGTATCCACCACCTCTTGCCGGCATCGACCACCTCTCGCCGGTAGCCACCACCTCTTGCCGGCAGTGACCTCCTATCCCCAACATCGACCACCTCTTGCCGGCAGCGACCCTCGCCGGCAGCCACAACTCCAGCAGCGACCACCACTTGCCGCCAGGGACCACCACTCCTCTTGATCTTCGTTTTCTTCGTCTAACAAAGATGGATCTATGGATTCTTTATTTGAGTTTCATTTTCTAGGGTTTCAGGCATTTCGATTGGGTTTTCTGCATCTGGTTAAGGGTTTCAGGCATTTCGATGGATCTATGGTTAAAGGTTTTCTAGGGAAGAAATTGATTGAAAAAATTGATAGAACTACTAATTTGTAAAGATGAGATTTGATTTAGAGTTAGAGTTTTTAGAGTTAGGGTTTTTTATTGTTCTTGATTTTTTGATTTTGAGTTAGGTTTTGGATGAATTGGATTGATTTGATTTTGAGTTTAAGACTTATAATTGCTTCTAATTTTAAGCTTGTGTTTGTTGTTCTTGATTTTCAGTTAGGATTTTCTTAGTGGAGAAGATGAAGATTTAAAAAAAAAATATTATATATAATATTGTGTTTATTGTTCTTGATTTTTAGTAGGGTTTTTTAATGGAGAAGATGAAGATTTAAAAAAATATATTTATTATATATAATATAATGATACAAATTTGGTCCTTAGATATGTCAATTTTATAGAGTTAGTTCTCTATCTTCATTTATTATAAAAAAAGCTAGATGCTCCTCACTTAACATAGCTTTTTTAACTTTATTAGGATGAAGGACGAAAAACGTTATGAAATACAAACTATAAGGACGAAAAAAGCAATTTTTAAACCATAGGGACGAAAATCGTTATAAATACCAAACCATAGGGACGAAAATTGTAGTTTACTCATAATCTTAATTTAAAAAAACAAAATAACACATTTATGACTCATTTGATTTGTCAAAATGTTTTTTTAATAATTTGAATTTTGTGGAAAGATTTGGAATCTTTGGTGTGTTTGGTTTGTAGGACTTGGAATAAAATTGAATTTCATTGTTAATTAATTTTTACAAATATTTGTAATTTTTAAAAATCTAAACAACAAGTCAATAACCACTCTTTACAATATACTATAGATATAGATAGATAAAGGTGTAAACTGAAAAACTAAAAATAATAAATTAAGTTTTAATAATAATTGGACACTTGTTTATCATTTTTAATGATGTTATTAAATCAATAAATAATCAATATGGTGTCCATTTTGAATGTATTGAAGAGGACAATTATAACCGTATAGTTTATAAAATAGAAAACGTTTTTATTTAATATGTTTTTGTTAATATACGATTATGTATATTAATATGAACATTGTGTTAAATGAAAAATAAAAGATATAAACATTAGTTAAATAACTAAAATGTATAAACTGTAAATTTTAAAATTAATTCACTACGTATTTATGTTATTTGATAATATGACTAAGTCCAAAAATATTTTATATTGGGCTCATTTCGAAGATATTAACAAGACGATTATAATGATATCATTTATAAATAAAGAAACATATTTTTTTAATTTAATTTGATTTATATACGATTATTTATTTTAATATGATAGAAATGTAAAATGAAAAATAAAATAGTAAGAGATATGGATGAAATTTAAAAAACTAATTATAGTATATAGATAAGGGTGCAAAATAAAAAGGTAAACAAATTAAATAAATAACTATAAGGCATAAAATGTAATTTTTTTAAAAATAACTCATTCATGTATATAATAATATGATTAAATTGAAATATTCAATATTGAACTTATTTTAAAGGTATTCACGACACGATTATAATGGTATAATTCATAAAAATAGAAACTTATTTTTTAATTGTACTATCATATATATATATATATATAGGGTTGATTTCCGTTACAAACCACGTCAATTCGTACAAACTGTACAAACCGTATTCAACCAATTTTTTTTTTAATTTTTTCAGTTTTTCTTAATTGTTAGGTTGATTAGTCAATAATATATGAAAAAATTTCATCAATAATACATGAAGGTTGGTGAATCAAGAATATGTGAAACAAGATTCATCAAATTGAGAGTTCCATGAATCAATTCATTTTCATGTAGAAAGAAAAATAATTTCATGAAGAAAATAATTATATGAAACAAATTCATCATATTAAACACTTTCATGAAAAAAAATTATTCAAAAAAAAATGAAACACGAGGTTTGTACGGTTTGTACGAATTGACGTGGTTTGTATTTGAAATCTCTCCTATATATATACACGATTATTTAGGTTAATATTATAAAGGTACAAAATGAAAATTGAAAAAGTAAAACATATAAAAGAAATTAAATAACTAATTATAAGGATGTAAAGTGTAACTTAAAAATTTAAAATAATGTGATTTATGTTAAAGGAGAAAGTAAATAGAACAACAAGAAAGAGAGAAGAAATGTATGATTCTCATTAATCATAAGCCCTTTAAATAGGGATGAGATACAAGTAGATAACTACAAGAGATAATAGTTCTAACATATCTCTAATATGTTTATCTCTATCTATATCGTCATATCCATTAGACGATGGCACATTTATCCTACAACACTTCCCCTTGTGCCGAGTCAAAGGAGTGATGGTGCACAACTGTTGCCTCGTTAAAACCTTACGCCAAAATAAAAACCAGTGGGAAAAATAAAAATAGGACGAAGGAAAGAGTACAACGCACCAGTTTATTTGCATTACATAGACTTTTCCTTTAGTCTAATAATCTCTCAGATTCTTACATTAATCATGAGAGTTAAGAAAACAAAATGGTATATAAACTGTTGCCTCACTAAAACCTTACACCAAGGAACAAAACCCAATGGGAAAAATAAAACCTTGGATGAAGGAAAGAGCACAACATACCAATACTACACATATAGTAGACTCCCCCTTTTGTCTGCTACTCCCCCTGATTTGTACATTAATCAAGGGAGTTTGGAAAGTCTCAGTATTCCAATACTTTCTATATGTTTCCCAAATATGATTTTAGTTAATGATTTGGTAACCAAGTATGTCACATTCTCCTCGCATTTTGCTTGATTCACTCAAATATATATGAGAGTTTGTTATTGCTGATTGTATATAAACTTAAAGCATAACATATTTTGTGTTATCACCCTTATCCATTTTAGGATTGAGCTTTTTGTATGAGTCAAACAGATAGTTAATATCAGCAAAGACATATCAAGACAATATTTTATGTTTTTCTATAAGGGCTGGTACTTTTGTCTTTCACATTCAACGTAGGTATTGAAATTCCATTATCAATCCTATTTTACTCTTTGTAAGGAAAGTATAAGCCCACATCAATGGTTCCAAAAGATTAATTTGATATCATTCTAATGATGTTGCGTTGGCGCTGAGCTAAATCTAGCTAACGAGTTCATTGAGAGATACAAAATACGGTCAAGTGTATTGTTCTAAGTACAATAATGCGCCTATTGCACTCAAATAGGGAATTCCAGCTCCCAAAGCCTCTTCGTCATCATCCTTCAAACGAAATGGATCTTTCCTTTTATCCAACACTTCGACCGATCATGGGAGTGCTAGCCGGATGCGCTTTGCCCATATTAAATCGCCTGATTATTTTCTAGACATATGCGATTAGTGAATTAATATCACAAACTCGGTGTCCTAAATTAAATAGATACATAAAACCAAGTTTTTCCTAGATCTTTCATCTCAAATTCAGATTTTGAATAGAATAAAGTTTCTCTTATTTCATCAAGAGTATTTATTATGTTCATTACATCGACATATAGAGTTATGATTGAACATCTGGAACTCGTTTTCTTTATAAATACGCACGGGAACAGTTCATCGTTCTTATATCCCTTCCCAATGAAGTATTCACTTAGGCAGGTATGCATATCCGCCTATGAGCGTTTCAATTTCATGGAAAACGCATTATGTGGTTTCTACTAATATAATGTCATCAAACACTTTTATGTATCTCTTAATCTAGATCCCCATAGAGATATGTAGTAACCACATTCATGAGCTGCATTTCCCGTCCTTCAGAAATTACTCGGCTAATTAATTAGCAGAACGTTATAACGTCCATCACGAGAGAGCAAGTCTTCTCGTCATCAATCCATGGCGTTGTGAGAAACCTTACGCCAAAGGAGAGTCTTATACATCATGACTTAATTATTCTCATTACGCTTTTATGAGAAATAAATTATCTATGTCTTACGGGCTTTACACTTGGTGGGTTAGCACTACCGTACCAAATACCCGTGTATTTGTCAAATGTAATTATCCTGGATTGCTTCTATTAGGTCAATTTGCTCTTTGTTGACATTTTTCAACTGAGCATGGTTCGATGTCATAGTGCTCTATCATCTCACGAGCAACAATATATGTGAATATCATCAATGAGTATGTACGATCTGTCCATCGACTTGTATGCACTTTCATAATTCATTTGAGATTTATTTGATCTCTGGAATCAAATATTAACTTCGGAGCGTCCTCCAGTAATGATTCATAGACATAGTTTTAGTCAGAGATAATCTCATGAGAGGTTTATGTATTGATGATTAATGGTTGTGCCTTACTCACCTTTTCCTTTAGATGAGTATTTATCGAACCAAGTAGCCTCCCCCATTTCCTTTTGGGAGCCACGACCTCAACCACACCTCCACCATGTGTGATTGCAACGCACTTTCCAATGGCGTTGTGCCCTTATTTAGGGACTTTTAACCTTGCGGGTATATTTGCAGCTGGTATATGTGATCTCGTCACTTCATTAAACGTATCAGGTATCGAGTCTGATTCGTTTGACTTCAACTTTACATTGTGAAGTTTGGGGATCAAAATGAGACATATTGGGAATATTCTATGACACTTCCAGTCGTTCCCATGGAAAATCATTTTTCCTATCTCCCCCTAACGACGGGAAGCCTGTCTCATCAAAGTGACAACTCGCTAACTTAGCGGTAAAGAGATCACCCGTCAAGGATTCTAATTAGCGGAAAATTGTTGGGGATTCATATCCAACATATATTGAATTTTTTTTAAGGACCCATTTGGGTGCGCTGTGGGGGCGCAATTGGCACATATACTACACAACCAAACATGCATAAATGAAAAATATCAGGCTTATATCCAGTTACCAACTGGTACGCATGATACTGGTTGGCTAGTAGTGGGTCTAAAAACAAATGAGTAAGGCTGCATGTAATATTTGCATAACCCCATGAAATGCGGGTAAATTGGTGCGCATAACCAATGCCCTATATATCATCTATATTCTCTTGATGACAACTTTTATGAGATCATTTTATATATACACATGGGGTATAGGAAACTCTACATTGATCCGAATATATATATATATATATACAATAATTATCAATTCCTTGTGATGTAAATTCTCTAGCATTCCAAGTCATGTAGACTTGATGAGATAGTTAGGGTGGTGAGCCCTTGAATGTATAACTAGTGCTAGAGTGCAACACCTTATGTGGACAATAATACGATGTGCGTTCATCGTGTCGAAACCAGAACCATAAAATACTTCAATGGCCCGCACTCTGGTTGTTTATGTCCATTACCTTGTATTCGTTGTAAGAATGGAATATTTTTGTATTACCTTTAGGATAGTCTCATTCTTGTCTTAGCTACGAATTAGGGTATACAAAAGTTTTAGGTATGACATATTATGATAGTGGTGTTGCATCTTGTGCTGCAGAAGTCAACAATTGTAATTTGGTTAATTGCTTTATTTTGCCTTTCACTCGAAAGATAGTGTGTTTACATGTATTTTTCAATACATGGATCATTATGTCATAACCATGTGTCCCACAAGGTCATTTTGCAACATATATGTGTAATTGTCCCAAAGTTCTTTATTGGTGACATAATATGATTTGATGACCTAAGTAATTCACTAGTGTGACACATTTATTTCTCTAATATACGTTCCTTTCATATCATTAGAGTTGATGTACATATATACCCATTTCCATTCTTATAATACGATTTCCAATTAATATGAATATTTTAACATGGTTCTCATTAATATAGTCTTTAATGACTATTAATCTTGTACTAACAAGAAAATGACAGTTCATCGTCTAAGTATTTTGGTTGGAGGAGTAAATATTAGTCTATCTTCTAAGATTGTGTGAGATTTCCCACAAAAACACTCAAGTTCTCCTCGATACATTCCTACACAGAATGGAGAATATTGAGAGTTTCGTATTTGTAATTTGGATGTATTTCTTTACATCTATAATGGTTAATATTTGGTTTTTCATCAGCAAATGAAATTAATTTAATACTTAAAATAATTTTTCAAATAAACTTATGCTCAATCAATCTTAAATTAATCCGATATAGTTCATTTCAACTTGTTCCTTTTTTTTATGAGCAATTATTATTGCATTTTTCTTCTTATATTGTCCATTATCTTTTGGGCAGTAGTTGTATTTCTACTCCGAAAATTGTAAAACCCTTTTCGACTCTTGTCATGACCTTTACCATTTCCATAGTTTTGTCCATGGGGTTATAGATGTCACCTATGTGGAATTGTCTTTAACTCACTGTCCTTTAGAGTTGTTCCACCTCTACACTTTCATTATTGACCATGAGAATTTTCTTTGTCCCAACATATTTAGTGATCTGAAATAACCTTGTTATATCTCTCAACCACTTACACTAGGTTGATGAATTTGTCTAAAGGTTATACTCTAGCTCACATTGGTTCATTAATATGATTACTGTTATATGAAAGGTGAAAATCTTCTATGAGTTCCTTGTCATGAAGATTGAGATGTATTTTGAGCACAACATTTCTTTGTTGAAGTCAGTCATTTTCTTGTAATCGAGTGGGTTTCATTCCAATGTTTGATTAGTTTGGAAAGTACATGGTACTAGATACTCCTGATTTTTCTTTTCAGGGTGTCCCACTGTTCTTAGGGGATTCTAGTTAATGGTATTCCATATGAAGGTTGTGACTAATGTATCGTCTCAAAAAAATCTCAAGATATTTACATGTATTTTAACAGGTGACTTTTAGGGTCAATATGTTTTGATGAGTTTTGTCTATCTTATGGTACTCAAGTTCTTTCGAGTCCAGGTGGTTGTAAATAATGGAATATATGATTTTTCAAAATCATGTTCTATAATTATGTTATGCATGAGATTTCATTATCATAATATTATTGGATTTTTGTATTTTTAAAATTTTAAAGTTTTGTTGATAGTAGTTCATCAATATTTCAATATTCGAAAATAGATCGCAAAGACACTTTTAGATTTCCAGGTAGGAGGGGAATCACGTGGATTACTTAAGTCCCTTCAACCTTAGGGTTATTTACACCCGTTTGACAAAACCTTTCGGTGTAATGCAATTATTTCGTTTCATGAAATACATGAATAACATTAATATTATCAGAGATTTTGACATAAAGTCGAATTTTTATTTTTAACATCTTAATAGTATTTTAAAGGCTTTTGGTAAAAAACCAAAGTACATAAGGGTAGGAAGTGTAACTTCGATTTATTAATTAAGATTGGAATTATGAGTAGGAACTCATAAGATGATGATGATCATAATAATAGATAATCGTATCATAATAATAATAATAGAAAGAACAAGCATAAATAATACGAAATGTTTAAAATAAGTGCTATTAATTTAAATACTATTAAAAAATAGTATATAATAATATAAGTAATTACTATGTATAAATTGAAATTAAATATAATAGTAAATAAACCAACTACATAGGCTTAATGTGATTTAAGCAATAAAGCCTAAACTGTGAAACATAAAACACAAGTCAATCCAATTAAACAATATTTAAACAAAAGTGATCTAAGGTTCTCATATAGTCATGCATACCAATATGATGAATATTTAAGTTAGCCATTTAAATATACGAATATTGTAAATTAATTGAGAATGTCTAAATATATAATGATATGTTAAAAACAATAAAAGTTATACTAATCCAACTAAAATTAAATGAGTTAAAGTCAAAAATTAAAATAACCAGTCGTCTAATTATTATTTAAATTAGCCTAAAAATAGGACTGATAAATCTTATTAAATAAAAATAATTAAACATAGTTAATATAAACAAATAAATAAATAAATTATAGATTAAATTGGTTTTAGATAAAGACATAAATAAATAATCATTTTGATAATTCAATATAAATCAAAAACTCATTAAAAAAAAAGTTCAAAAATCAATTTACTAAAAAAAATTGGTCATCGAAAAAATAAACATTAATTTTTTTTTACTTTTTTTTTATAAAGACAAACGTGATCCAAATTTTTTTTGATTTTTTTAATGTATTTTTTTTACGGCTAATAAAAAGAAACCAAAATATTTAATTTAGATAATTACTAAAATCATAATGGATCTCATTCTTAAAAAAAAATCGTAAATACCTATTTTGTTAATTTGATTATTCCAATCAAAAATTGATTTTTGATATTAATAGTGAAAATATAACAAAAATATTTTCTAGATGAAATCATAAACTATATTTAATGTTAATATGATAGCAAAATACTCACATACAAAATAAAAAACTTAAACATGCTTACTTGAATTAACGTAATGGGAAATAAGCCATTGAAGAGTGTCGGACAACGAACGGAACAACCATTAAGGGCAAAGTTAACATAAAAACGTACCTTAAATCGATGTTGATATCGTAAAAACCTTAGCTTCATGTCTTGACCAATTTCTCTTTTGGCGGAGCAACGTGCTGATAACGTGTTAAAGGAGAAAGTAAATAGAACAACAAAAAAGAGAGAAGAAATATATGATTCTCATTAATCATAAGCCCTTTAAATAGGGATGAGATACAAGTAGATAACTACAAGAGACAATGGTTCTAACCTATCTCTAATATGTTTAACTCTATCTATATCGTCATATCCATTAGACGATGGCACATTTATCCTACAACAATTTATAAATTTATATATGAACCTTAAGAGGTTTATGTAAAATTGTAAATCTTTAGATGTTGTACCTTGCATAAGGAATAATGTACATCTTAAAAACATAAACTTAACCATTTATATAATAGTAAGTATATATATATATATATATATATATATATATATATATATATATATATATAGGGGAGGGATCATATGAGAACACTACCAATTTAAAGGAACAAAGGAATTCATTTGGGACCACATATGATGTGGGTCCCACATAATATTAAATCATAAATTGTTTAATATGATTTAATATTAAATCATAAATGATTTAATATTATATGGGACCCACATCATATGTGATCCACAATAGTCCCTTTGTTCCTTTGAAAATGCAAAGTTCTCATTTGAACCTTCCTCTCTCTCTCTCTCTCTCTCTCTCTCTCTATATATATATATATATATATATATATGTAGGGGAGATTTCAAATACAAACCACGTCAATTCGTACAAACCGTACAAACCGCGTGTTTCATTGTTTTTTTAAATAATTTTTTTTCATGAAATTGTTTAATATGATGAATTTGTTTCATATAATTCTTTTCTTCATGAAATTATTTTTCTTTCTACATGAAAATGAATTGATTCATGAAACTCTCAATTTGATGAATCTTGTTTCACATATTCTTGATTCACCAACCTTCATGTATTCTTGATGAAATTTTTTCATATATTATTGACTAATCAACCCTAATAATTAAGAAAGAGTGAAAAAAAAAAAAAAATATTGGTTGCATGCGGTTTGTACGAATTGACGTGGTTTGTAACGAAAATCAACCCTATATATATGTATATATATATAGGGAAGGGTTCAAATAAGAACATCCCAATTTAAAAGAACAAAGGGACTCTTTGGGACCAGATATGATGTGAGTCCCACCAATAAAAAAATCATATCTGATTCAATGGGGCCCACCATTGATAATCAAATATGATTTTTTATTGGTAGGAGTCGCATCATATGTGGTCCCAAATGAATCCCTTTGTTCTTTTAAATTTACAAAGTTCTAGTTTGAACCTCTTCATACATATATATATATATATATGATGTGGGTCTCACATAATATTAAAGGAATAAAGAAACACCTTGTGCACCACATATGATGTGGGTCTCACATAATATTAAATTATTTCTGATTTAATATTAAATTAGAAATGATTTAATATTATGTGGGAGCCACATCATATGTGGTCCACAAACGGTTCCTTTATTTCTTTAAAAAGGGCTGGTTCTCGTATGATCCTTCCCCTATATATATATATATATATATATATATATATATATGCGGGTTCATGCAAGGACGATACTAATTTACGAGAACAATTCTCAGCCAATCATTTTGTACATGAAAATTTTTTCATGTACAAAATCATATGTGATTTTGTACTAGCATAAAAATGACACGCGCGACTTTTTCTGTGGGGCTACATCGCGGGAAAAGTCGCGGCTAATCATATATGATTTTGTACGTGAATCATATGTGATTTTGTAAATGAAAAATTTCATGTACAAAATGATTGGCTGAAGATTGTTCTTGCATTCTTGTAAATTGTTATGGTGAACCTTTTTATATCTATCTATCTATCCATATAATATATAGAGGAAGGTTCAAATGAGAACTTTAAATTTTTAAAGGAACAAAGGGACAATTGTGGATCACATATGATGTGGGTCCCACATAATATTAAATCATTTATGATTTAATATGATTTAATATTAAATCATAAATGATTTAATATTATGTGGGACCCACATCATATGTGGTCCACAATTTGTTTCCTTGTTTCTTTAAGGAGGGGTGGTTCTCATTTTATCCCTCCCCTATATATATATATACATATATACATAGAGGAAGGTTCAAATGAGAACTTTGCATTTTTAAAAGAACAAATGGACTATTGTGGATCACATATGATGTGGGTCTCACATAATATTAAATCATAGATGATTTAATACGATTTAATATTATGGGGGACCCATATCATATGTGGTTTCAAATGAGTTCCTTTGTTCCTTTAAATTGGTAGTGTTCTCATATGATCATTCCCCTATATATATATATATATATATATAGAGCCTTGATCTTATACAAACTCTTTCTTATGTACAAACTATGCAAACTAAAAAACATGAGGGGTAGTTGCGTAATTTTACATATGTTATTTTAATTATTGTTTATATGTTTTTGGTTTTGTTATTATTTAAAAGAATACGGTTATGGATGCAGTTAACCATTTTTTTAAAGATTCTGCATTAATTTATTTATTAATTATTTAAATTGCAGTTTCTTCAATGAAGCACAAGTTACTTAAACTGCAGGTTTTATATTTTCTTTTTATTTGTTTTTTGTTTTTGGTTGATTCAAATTGTTCCACCGAAAATTTGTGTTTTTTTTGCTTTCATTTTTGATGGATGAAGGTTTCATATATGATTTGCTTCATTCGGAAAATTATGATCATGAACTGTGTCCAGACGACGATGTAAATCAACAATCAAATACCGAAAATCATGTTCATAACAACGTCGAAAGTTCTGTGGCTGATGATGATATGCAATTCTCCATTGCACCATTAACAGGTTGGTTGATTACCATCTCCGGATGAATTTTTTTGAAAGTAATGGTGTCTTCTGTCATTGGTGTATATAAATAAATTATGAATTCTTTATTTGAGCCTTTGTTGTATCGAATTTGAAATATTTAAGTATTTACAATGGTTGTGACTGTTTAATAATGACATACTTCATGTGTTAACATGTGTTTCATATCATAATATCATCATCAGACTATTGCTCGTTGGTTTTTGAATTTTTTTCCAAAAACTTATTTAGAATTAGTTAATATCATATGGATCAGTTTTTTGAATTAAAAATTATGATTGGATTAAACTTGCGAAATTTAATGTTTTTTCATACAACGTTCAATCATAATTTTAAACTTGATGTACGTAGGTGAACCAAACGACACCGGCAAGGTTGTGGAATCCCCGGGAGGACGAAATTATTGGGTTCCATTAGTG
This sequence comes from Silybum marianum, assembly GCA_036898165.1. Classification (NCBI taxonomy): domain Eukaryota; kingdom Viridiplantae; phylum Streptophyta; class Magnoliopsida; order Asterales; family Asteraceae; genus Silybum; species Silybum marianum. The sequence continues at coordinate 8,319,490 of CM072534.1, forward strand.
GATGATCATAATAAAATAGGTGCTGATTCAGAATATGAGACAATCGAGATAGCAGAGAACGCATACATGAATTACGCGAAAGAAGTTGGGTTTAATGTAAGGAAATCCAACCGGAAAATGAATCCGAAGAAAATGGTACAAAATAGATATTTGGTATGTAGCAAGGAGGGTGTCGCAAGCAAGAAGGAGTACAACTCATTGGATGAAGGAGGTGGCAAAGGACGTTTCCGAAACTCGAATGTTATAAGATCTCAATGTAAAGCAGGAATTAAATTCAAGCTAATAAAAGGATCACAACGTTATAGGGTGTATAAGTTCGAGGAGAAACACAACCATCCATTGTTTAATTCTGAAGATAGGTCTTTGTCAAGATGTAAAAGGCAAATGCAATATACTGATTACCGGTATATATACAACGCATCATCTGCTAGCATCGGAGCTTCGAAAATGCACATTATTCAGACTGCTTCGAAAGGTGGGTATGAGTACATGGGTGCGACGTCAGTTGACTACCGGAATGCTAGGCGAGACATGCATAAATTTGTTGCAAACAAAGATGCGCAAATGCTCGTTAACTTGTTAACCAACCGTAGGCGTACAGTTCCTTCTTTTTATTTTGAATATTTGTGTAAAGGTCGTGAACTTCAGGCAATTTTTTGGGTTGATGAAATTTCTCTGTTGAACTACAAGGAATTCGGGGATACTGTCTCATTCGATGCCACATTTCGTACAAACAGGTAAAATTATTATGTTTAATTATCTTATAATATATTTTTTGGTTTCATTTTTAAAGACATTTTCGATTCAAATTACCCTGTTGTTTTGTAGGCATTCTATGATTTTCATACCATTCACAACTATAGACAACCATAAAAAGTCGGTTGTAGTTGGTTCCGCATTGGTTAGTCATGAGGATATTGACACCTTTAAATGGTTGTTCCAAGCGTTTCTGAAAGCTCATGGCAAACAACCGGTTTTTGTTATAACCGATCAGTGCCCTGCCATGAAACAAGCCATCCCTTTCGTATTTACGGAGTCGAAACATAGGTTATGCATGTGGCATATTATGAAGAAGCTGCCCAACAAGGTTAGTGAATCAACACATGTAGACGTTTTTCCTTACTTTCGTTTTCCGTATTAGTTTTACTGCATTATTATATTACATACATTGTGTTTCGTTTATTTGTTACAAATAAGATCCGATTTAGAGAGTAATAAACAATTTCACAATAGGTTTAACAAGCTCGTTTGGAACACCCACATTACACCAGAAATGTTTGAGATTAAATGGAATGAAATTATAGAGGAATACTCATTACAAAAAAATGATTGGCTGAACGATATGTTCAAGATAAGACATTCTTGGATCCCTGCATATTACATAGACGATCCCATGTCGGGGTTGATGAAAACAACCTCGAGATCAGAAAGTTCAAATGCCTTTTTTAGAATTTATGCCAACTATTGCAACGATCTGGTTAAATTTCTGCATGCATTCGACGGTGCAATTGAACGTCAAAGAAACAACCATCGATGCCTAGAATTTGTGACACGGAACACATTTCCAAGGTGTGTAACTCCCTTGTTATTAGAAAGACATGCGTCCGAAATTTATACACGTAAGATGTTTTTTGATGTTCAAAAGGAGATTCGGAAAGCTGTATGGTTTTGTGGGAAGGAATTAGTTTCAAATGATGGTGCTTCCAAATGCTTTAATGTATTTCACAAAAACGAGAATTCTATGACAAAAGAAACATACAAGGTGAGATTTTTTAAACTCTTTGATTATTAATTCAGGGTTCCGGTGTTTCCCATAAATATGTTTACGTTTTGATTAGTTCGAATTTCTGTCAATATTAAATTGTAAGTCATTCATGGTATAAATGATGGGTCGTTATCATGTAGTTGCCACTTCTTCATACGACATGGGATAACGTGTCGTCATATGTTTAAAGTTATGATTAACATCGATTTTTCAAAGATTCCAGAATCCCTTATTTGTCGTAGGTGGACTCGTTCATTAGTACCTGTTGAAATTCAGGCTGCACGAGCAAGGTATGGTGAAGTTGACATTGATAAGGAACGTCTGATAAACGAAATATACGCCCAGGTTGATTTGTTAATTAGTCGTCTACGAAGTGATATGGATAAGTTGAAGAAATTACATGAAACTTTTGAAAAATTGAAAGCTGATTACGATGTTAGTACCACCGCAAGCTGTCCAGCGAAAGATAAGGATGAAGCATTGAAGGAGACATACGGTGTTGAAGTTCCTGAGAACGTTGACATTCTACCTCCATCCGGACTTCGATATAGGGTTGTGGATCTAGGAAACGAATGATAGGTGCAAGGGAGAAGGCTGTCAAAGAAAGTAAGAAGCCAAAGCGTATGTGCAGCTATTGCAAAAACATGTCTAACCATGATACTCGAAATTGTCCAGCTCGGGTTAAAGATTGACTTTGATGGTAGTTTGTGCATGTTATAGGCATATGAAATGAGGGTCTTTGTTGTATATTGGAATATTACGAAACTACTAAACATTATGTTTGTTTTGTGTTCATTATGTTGATTAATGTTCGTATTACGTTTTTTGATATGTCATGAATATTGATGTCTGGGTTTTAGTTTCACATAATCTGGATTTAATTTTATGTTCTTTAAGACTATCGAGTATGTAGACGATTTATTTTTGGGTTGCCCATTTAATTAGGCCATCAATAACGGTTGTTTGTTGTGTTAATTAACTTATGAAAAACTAATTTCACGATTTCTTTGGGCATTACTTCCGTGTGTTTATCATTTAGAATATCATTTTAACTATTTTACACTATACTTGTGTGTGTTAATATATTGTATGTAGGTCTGAACTGTTGTTTGTTGCGTATGGACCACATAACACAATTTATGTAGTTGAGATGCAAATTGAATCTTATGAAAATGAAATAAAACTCTAACTCGAGTAGAGTTGATTGTGTGCCAAGATTAATGGATTGTGATGATGATTGAAACGAGTTACGAATTAGCCATTACATGAAGACATGAAATTAGATTAAACAAAACAAAGCCATTCATGACATTGAAACACAAAAAAACAAACCATCCAGTCAGAGCTTAAGGTTACTAACAAGTTTGATGAAAAAAAAAAACAAAAGCGTATCTACATCCTAATTTAAAACCACTTCACCTATCTACTTTCAAACTTGTTACCATTTAAAGGTTCATCTTACAAGTCTTTGTGCACGAGTTTCATTTGCCCTCTTGAGAAGTAGTTCCTTTGTGTTGTCATCAAGCTCAATGAATGTTAGAAACTCCGATTCTACGAACGGGTGTCTTTTGTTTGTTTCACATGTGATAATTTTAGACACGTACTTCTTCCTAAGACTGGAAATCTGTCTTGATTGTGTGTAGCCATCCTTGACAAACCTTGTGGTCCAACCGCGTGTACCACCTCCCATATATGTTTCCATATGCCTCATTAAAAACACTCCGCTATCAACTGTGTTGTTTGTAGTTTGCCAACCCATTACAAATCTATTTTTTTCCATCCTGTGGAAAGCTTTTCTAGCTGGGTTCCCAATACTATTCAAATAGTGCACCATCATTTGTTGCTGCAGTTTGTAGTAACGTCAGCAAATGATTTTATATCAAAATTCAAAGAACACAACTTCACTTACCAATATGTACACATCGTAGTCGTACAAATCGTCTAGCTCCAATTCAAAATATGCGTTGTCTAATATCTCTATTGCCATTTTTTTGAAGTTAAATACAACACAATAATGATGTGCTTTCATTGACATGAGAATAAAAACCTACAAAATCAATTTAGGGGGATTTTTGTAAACGAAAGGCATTCATATGAATGTGATGTAAGGTTAAGTTTGTCACAGAAGTTGTTACCAAATCAAGGTTCTTCAAATTATATTCTTCTGAGTTGAAGCTCGCAATACGGTGAAGATTTGTCATGAAGGTAGCAAATCGTCGTTTAAATGTGTGCATGTCGTACAGCTCAACACCCATATCCTGACATCAAATAAATAATCAAACCCATAGAGTGTCATAATAACTTCTCATTTGACGTGTGTGAAACTAACATCGACTATATTGGTTACCATAATTCCAGATTTGAAGAAAAACCTCCTTGGTGAATCGCGACTTCGAAACCTTTCTTCATAGTTTAACACATCAGCCCATCCGTCGATGACACCACGAAGCACATGCATATCCCCACCCAAACTCTCCATTTCGTCTCGTGTAATGGTTTGCCCTGAATTGCTGAATACAGAATGTCCCTGCAACTCAAATAAATGAGGTGTTTAATGTCCTAGTAATCTGTAGTAACAAGATTCTCAAAAATTAAAAAAGCTCATACATACCTTGGATTGCCGAAAGCAGATGTCACCCATGCATTCAACTTTTTCTCTTCAATGATAAGAAGCTGTCCAATCGTTACCTGTCTTTTATAGTATGGAGATCGAATTTTATCGCCTATCTTTATAGCTCTTTTATTTTGATCAACTAGTTGATCACATTCCTCTAATTTCTTTTTACCCTTTTCCTTTTCCATTTTAGAATCACACTGAATGTCCTGGCTAAATCCAAGACTAAAGCTTGGGAGGTCGAACGAATGCCGTGCATTCGATGGTGGAGTTGTGTAATCATCGTTAACCATATTCGATTTGTTGTTTGCGTCTGTTTCGTTGTCGCAAGTTTGGGTCTTCTTATGAACCGAATCGTCTATTATAACACCATGGTTTTGTCTAACAACGACTGGTGACAGACACTGAATTTCCTCAAGTGGACTCCTTTCGTCAAAGTTTAACCTGGTTGGTGTAATGGTTTCCATCATATTTTCCTCATCTGCATCTGAAAGTCCAACATCGTCACTGCTGTTGTTGTCGTCGTTCACACCCGATGTCCCAGCCTCAAAGTCATTTGAATACTTAGATTGGTTATCAAATTCTGATTTGAGAAGCGTGCGTAGGTTCTCTTTGAAGTCCCGGAATAAATCATCATTCGGAAATCGTTTAATTGCTTCGTCAATTGCAATCTCTGCCTCCCATTTTGTAGTCACCATAAGGGTAATCTTCGTATTGATTTTCTCAGTGTACTTCTGTGGTTTTAGATATTAAAATACATAAAATGCTTATTGAATAGGATAAAGTAAAAGTAGTGTTACCCTCTTTAAAAGTGCTTCTTGATCTTCCTCATACTGACGGAGTTCTGCGTCATTATCTGGATCTGTTTCCATTGATTGAGGATCCTCAGCTACCCTCAACTCTGCCATTTCTAGCCCTCCACTTTTTAACCCACATCTTTGCCTTTCCCTTAAAAGTTCCATTGTCCATTCGTTGATAGGTTTTAGCATCCTTGGCACTTGCACCTCCTCACAAACCGTCTTTTGAACATACAATAACTGTGAAGTTCAAATTTTAAATTAAACATATTATGGACTTCAAATTAGCGTATTTCATAGTAATATAGAATTAAATTAAAAAACATAATTATTACTGTGAGAAAAGTTAATGGTCCGTTGTAGAAGCTTTTGTAGGTGTCCCGTCTCCATTTACTTTTGCTACGCCTTACGCACTCGTATATATATCTACTCCAGTTTATCCTACGAATCATGTCAACACTAGATATTTTGTACAAGAAGTTTATGTTACACGAACCTGTGCTACAACATTCTCCGAGCAAGTTAACAACCAAACTAAGGAAACTAATTTTGAATAGATGTGATGCGTTGGTAGAAGATACAATAGAATTCATAACATCTGTTGGCCTTGGTCTGTCCTTTTTAACATAACTCTTCCATTCAGAAATCAACCTCATGCTTCTATTATCAACATCGAGTTTGACAAGGTCTAATCCAATCTTTGGAAGTCCCAGAATATCGTGAACCATGCTTTCATTAAGAACTATATTACGGTCCCCCACTCGCAAAAACATGTTTGTCGTGTCAAGATTGTCAACAACAAAGAATCCTAGTTTTGTTGGGATGTCATCCACAGTCATTCCCAACAAAGAACCAAAACCAGTCTGCTTTACTGCCTCTTTTTGCTCGGGATTTAAGTTCTTAATGGTGTTGAATAATGTTACTGGAGATGTTCGGGTCCTTATACCGTCAACTGTTCGCGATTTCTTAATGTTACATCCCTCCTTCTTTACATTGCCCCTTTTTGGTGTCTTTTCTGTGCTCCTTTTCTTTTTACCACTTTTGGGATGTGGTTTTCCATCTTTACAATACCAAAAAAAAGGGTCAATAAGAAATAGTTAAAAAAACAAAAATTAATAGCAATTTAAATGCTCAGAAATACCGAACCTTGCATAAATGGTTGCTCAACTTGAAAGTCATCATCACTAGCTGTTATGCGTATAACCTCTGTGTTCATGACATTTTCAAATAATTCAATAGGTGTGCTGGATTAATCTACATCGTATAATCATGTTCATACCTTCTTCATCTGTGTGCTTGACACTTGAAAACGAAACTTTCTTGACATCATTGCGAGTTCTTCGTTTATTTCCATCACTATGGTTTGAAGGCGAAATTTCATGTTGTTCTGGTGTGTACAGTGGATCAACACATCCTGCAACAACACGGCATAGACTATCTAATGAAATAAGTTATTGTTCAATGAAACAATTACCATGCATTTACTCAAACAACCGAATACAGGTTTTATTGATTTCTTACCCATTGTTGGTCTCTTCAATCGTTCACTCGGTTTTGATGGTTTCTTTAAAATTCCTTTGATACCTGCACAGGTTAACAGTTTCATACATGCTTTACCAACTAAAACGTGTTCTTATAAAAATACTTTCAACTGTAAATGAAATTCTGATTATGAATTAGGTCCAACTACCTGATGACCCTTCACTGATGCTAGACTGGATGTTGACTACATCCTTGGTTTGATTCGACACTCGTACACCTACTGCTAAACATATTAAGAACAATTATTTAACGTTAGATGACAGTAGTTGCTCTAATCAATTAATAACTACGTTTAAAACTCAAAAATCCAAATACAAATACCTGAAGTTGTACGATCCTTGTTAACCGTTGTTGTAATGTCATCATCGACGAATGATGTCCTTTGCCTCTTTCCTGTTACGCACATTCAAAATGGTTTATAATAATGAAATTAACCATAATTAGACAAACCTCTATTTTAAGTGAATCTGTTTCATGTTAATATGATACCTATTGGTTCGCTACTAGCTGGAATATCAATTGTAACAACATCAACCTTGTTGCATTCTCTTGGTGTAGGACCTGCACATATTTCAACATTTACTAATCTGCCATTGTTAATAATCTTTTCATTTTCGAAAGCTGATTTACCTGTTGAAGTCCCAATACTAGCACTTTGAATAGCAGCCACATCTTTATTATTGGTTCCCATCCCGTCTTGATCTGTACGCAATTACAATTATCGTTATAAAAATACATTACTGTTCCTTTGTAGAATGCTTTAATATTAACTAATAAAGTTTGTTATGTAATTTAATGAACTATTGGTGATGTCAGGGACGCCGTTTTTTTCCAAAAACTATTGTCTTTTGACGAAATGATACGCTCATAACTATAGCCAATAAATCATCTGTATTATCAATATCTCCAGGATTTAGTTAAATTGCATGATTTGTGTCTGAGAACTTCTATCTAAGATTAATTACTTTCCGAACTGTGTTTGTTTAATGCACAATTACTTTAAATTTAATTATGTTGGATTTTGAAAATATTCCCATCAATTGACCAAATTCATATGCTTATAACCAGTTATGCAACTTTGTTGACCATATATGATCACTGTTATTTCAAATACATATACCTATGAAAACCCTTTTTTCATATGGTGACAACCATTCATACACTTATGCAAACCCCCAATTCATAAGGTCTTACAAACTCTGCTATAACTTTTTACCCATTTTTTGATGTTCTCATTAACTCAGACTCAAAACACAAAGACATGTAGATCACATATAAGCCATGTTTACAAAAACAATTTCAAATGATTCTAACTATCACCTACTTTCAGTAAGATTTCAATGTATCCAAAAAATTGCCAAAAAAAGTCCATACCTGCATGCGACTGACTGTTGATGCCTTTACTAACACATTTACCTATTTTTGCTAACATAATTTCATTTAATGACATCGCTCTTTTCCTGATTGATGATTTTGTGTGCTTCACCGATTGCACACCTCCCTCAGCCGGCATTGTCTCAATACCTGTTCTTGATGATGAAATAAGAACATACTAAACACTTTCAAACCAAAAATTAAGTTCGAGAAGTAAACCTTTTGGTTGAATAGTTATCATATTTCCGTCTTCATCCAAAGGGGTGTCCGGGTCATTCGTAAATTTTGAGAACGAAGTGAGAAGTCGTATACGATCACTGCTTCTTCTACTACCTAATTTAACATCAACAAACAGTCAGTGCATAGGAACACATAAATGACACTTGATGCTGCACCTGAAATTTTTTTAACATCGGAATGAAAAATACCTGGGTTTCCGGCCATCGATTACACTTGATAAGCGTTGATTTCAGAATGAATGAGAACTAACTGCATTCGTGTTCAAAACTCCGATGACTATCGACGACCGGCGATTTCGGATTTCGTGTGGGGTGTCGTGCAGAACAATCCCTAAACTTCCGTCAAAATTTAATTATGAATAAAATAAAAATTCGGGATTCATATATGCCGCATTCCCATTTGAACCCTCGCTCTTTTGAAATATTTACTGCCTTGCCATTAATTCTATTATTAAAAAGAAATTATAATAGCTTTAAATTCCCACCGTCAGATTGTGTAATCAACGGCTGAAGATGGTTTGCATAGTTTGTATGTTATGCAGAGTTTGTATAAGATCAAGGCTCTATATATATATATATAGAGAGAGAGAGAGGAATGTTCAAATGAGAACTTTGCATTTTTAAAAGAACAAAGGGACAATTGTGGATCACATATGATGTGGGTCCCACATAATATTAAATCATTTATGATTTAATATTAAATCATAAATGATTTAATATTAAATCATAAATGATTTAATATTATGTGGGACCCACATCATATGTGGTCCCAAATGAGTTCCTTTAAATAGTTAGTGTTCTCGTATGATCCCTCCCCTATATATATATATATATATAGAGTAAGGTTCAAATGAGAAATTTGTAAATCTAAAGGAATAAAGGGACAATTCTGGACCACATATGATGTGGGTCCCACATAATATTAAATATTAGCTTATATTCAAACACATAATTTTAGCTTATATTCAGTCTGAATATAAGCATAACATTTTATGCTTATATTCAGACTGAATATAAGCTACAATTATACAAACACATATTTTAGCTTATATTCAGACTGAATATAAACTACAATTATTCAAACACATAATTTTAGTTTATATTCAAACTGAATATAAGCTACAATTATACAAACCCATAATTGTAGCTTATATTCAGTTTGAATATAAGCATAACATTTTATGCTTATATTCAGAAACTTCCTGTGATAAAATGATGAACAATCATATTAAAAGGGAAAAAACATTTGAATAACATTCTTACACTTTATCAAGAAAAAGAATCTGGATCTGAAAATGAAAAGACTTGTGATTCAAAAGAGGAACACAAAACAAAAACAAACTTGTGCGAAAATTTATTTTGGGGAAGATGATGAAGAAATTTGGGGCGGAAGTAAAATTTCTTTTAGGGAAGATGATGAAGAAATTTGGGGAAGATGATGAAGAAATTTGAGTAAGATTATGAAGAAATTTGGAGAAGAAGATGATGCCTGGTTTTTATTTAAATCGTCAGGTTATATTTAGGATTTAAGCCATGACCTAAGTTTTCCACTTATTTACAAAAATGCCACCGCGAATTTTCTCCCTTGTATTTTGATCTGATTTAAAATGGATGGTTGTGATTCGTCCTCATGTTCACAATCAAAGATACGTTCACATTTGAACCCACCCCTATATATATATATATATATATATATATATATATATATATATATATATATATATATATATATATATCTTGAGAGCACGTATCGATTTCTCGTTAAGCGATATTATGGGCATGGATCGAAAGCAAAGAACCATAACAATAGAAAAAACAGATTTTCACCTTCACCGGAGTTCAAAAACATCACCTCCACCACCACCCACACGCCGCCTATATTTTCCACACACATCATGCTTTCTCTCCATAAACTTAACCTCGATTTCAAATTACCCTCATACAATAATCATCATCTTTTCTAATAATCTTAACGTTTTGAATTTGAAAAAATAAAAATTTCGAATCCAAAAGATCAGAGGTTAATTTGAGCGAAAAATGGCATCATCGTCATCATTATTATCGGGGCCGGAACGCAGTAAATCATCGGTGATAGAATCGATCAAAGGGCGTTCTTTGTCTGGATATAGGATTTCGAGAGGTGAGTTGAGGCGGAAGATGACGATGCCTGCGTATTTACGACTTGCTATCCGTGACGCCATTGCCGCTAAAAGCATCGATGCCGGAAAACGATATTATGGCGGTACAAGTCTCTGTATGGTCGAGAATTGTGATGGTGAAAAATGTGCTCTCGGCACCCCGGAATCCCCGGTGATTGTTTTCGTTAATTCTAAGAGCGGTGGTCGCCAAGGCTATGTGCTTAAATCTAAATTGCAGGATTTAATGGGGGAAGAACAGGTTTTTATTTATTTATTTATAAAATTTCTATATCTGTTTCATGCACACATTGTATAGCATGCATCAAAAATCAATATTGATATGTGTTCTATGTTACCATATTCACACCGAGACTACTGCAATAAAATTAGGTTAATTTGTAGCCATTAAACTGCACCCATCAAACAATAGAGGATTCTTTGTAATAAGTTTATAAGATGTTTCTAAACATCGTAATACGTTTTTTGGGATATTTTTAATCAAACATAAAACGTCGAATTAACTATTTTATAAGGCAAAAAAATGTCTTATAAAAAGCTGACGTAACACTTTTGTATGGAATGTGTAGTAAAGAACTTGTTAAGACGCATAAGCCTATAAACTTATCACAACATGCACCGAGCTTCTATTCCATCAACAAAAGTTATTCCAGCAACAACTCTTAGTGTAACATAACTAGGACCGTCAACTCCAACTGTCCTTATAGGCGAAAGCCACCTCAAATGTTTTATTGTTTGGTCCCATGGATGGACCCAACTAAGGGCAGATGGTGGCACGAAGTTAAAAAATGTACGTTTATGAAGGTGCAATGTATCGTTTTAGAAGGTGCAACTGTATGATATCCAAAACTTCAAGAAGGTGACCGTACCTCGTAATCAACCAAAAAAACTCGAAAAAACCCCTTCAAAATCGATAAAAAATAGCTTTAAAATCGTTTGAAATCAAGAAAAAAAACTTTAAAATATCTTGAAACGGTGGAATCAAACCAAAAACACATCGAGTGATATTGAATGTTAGTAAATACATGAAGACACGCTTAAAAAAACCCTGATTTTGTTAATAATTTTTTATTTATATTACATGGTGCCACCCATATAAATTTGTTTTTAGGTCGATTGCAGTTTGGTCCTATAAACTTTTAACTATTGGGACGCCTAGAAGTTGTTGGTGTCCTCTAACCCAATTTTATTGTAATGTCACTATTCACTACCCTCACTTTTAAATACTCTTTACTACCAAAATCGCACGTATATTGTTGTCATGACGCCTAACCTCTTAGAGGCAATAAGTGTTTAGTTACCCGGTAACTAAGAGGCGGAAAGTGTTTACTAAACGTTTCCTAAGATTAACAAAACAAACTAAATACATTTTATAATTTGATCTTGAATGCAAAATAAGTTCGTTTCTTGTTGGTTGCAGGTTTTGGACCTTCAAACTGTGAAGCCTCATGAATTTGTTGATTATGGATTGGCTTGCCTTGAAAACTTTGCTGCCCTTGGAGACTCTTGTGCCAAAGAAACTCGTGAAAGGTTACGCATCGTGGTATGCTAACTCATGATCGATCCGTCATTGCATATTTCACGTTAAATACAAAAGTGTGTTTATATGACAATTATCAAAAGTGTCATATAAAGAAGTTCCAATTGTAGAACACTATATTTAAAAAGTGTCTTCAAAGTATGCCCAAATGCTTCCTATCAAGTTTAATGTAATACGTTTACATATGGGGTTAGGTTCTGGGGAAAACACCAAAAATAAAAAACCGCAACACTGGGAGCCCTCCCTTTGGACGGTATGCAGTTTTCTCTTATTTTTATAGCATGTTCCCCTGAACCTCCCTATTTACATATGACCTATGATTATTTGGCCCTACTTAAAATTCCTGTAAAGCTAGCTTATTAGTCTAGTCCATTTGGATATAATGGGTGTCTTATAAAGGATTTTGTTGTAGTGTTTACATCGATATTTTCTGTAAGACATGATGTAATGATATTTGGATGGAAATAGGTAGCAGGAGGTGATGGTACGGTGGGTTGGGTCCTTGGGTGTCTCGGAGAGCTTAATAAACAAGGGCGAGATCCTGTTCCGCCAACAGCGATTATACCTCTTGGTACAGGAAACGACTTATCCAGGAGTTTTGGTTGGGTAATCTTATATATCATTTCCTTATACTTTGAGTTTTCTGATCTTTTTCAGTTTTCCTATTAAGATGCTGTTTTGTTCTGACTTATTTTCTAGGGTGGTTCGTTTCCTTTCAACTGGAGAACTGCCATTAAGAAGACTCTTGATAGGGCTCTTAGTGCTCCAGTTTGCCGTTTGGATAGGTGAGCGTATACCATCGTATATAAAGTTAATTTCAAAATGTTTGCATTTGGTTCATTAATTATTAATTAGGACCAAATAACTTGTGGTTTGCTAGCTAGAGAACTTCAAGTGATCCCATTTAATGACATGCTTTTGGCTCTATCTTATTATCTACTAGTTGGCATCTGGTGATATCAATGCCTGCTGGTGCAGAATTGGATACTCCTTATGCCTTAAAGCATACAGAAGAGGTCATCCTTGATCAGGTTGGGAATGTAACTGTGTGTGTATATATATATATATAGTCAGGCCGGTCAGGAAAACCCCAAAAAAATGAAAATTTGAGGAGCACCCAATAACCCTTCATCTACAGTACGATATACACATGTGCATACCGAACAAGTTACTTATATGCATATGTGCACACAATGGTTATTAGGATGTTCCTGTGTTCAAGGGAAAACAACAAAAAAAATGAAAAACTGAGGAACACCCTTGTAACCGTTCATCTGTATGCACATGTGCATACATTGAATTTGTAAGCATATGCATAACATGCATACGTGCATAAAAACCAAGAAACAACTTCAATTACTTGTATACACATGTGCATAACCGTCCAAATTAATGAATGATTACATGGGTGTTCAGTTTTTCATTTTCATGGGGGTTTTCCCCTTAACCTCCGTCTATACTCGTATATGCATTATAGCTTGAGTAACAGTTGAATCTTGATGGGTTTGTTTTCAGGATTTAGAAAATGCAGGCCGATTGCCTGAACAAGTTTCTTGCTACCAAGGAGTATTCTACAACTATTTTAGCATAGGTGTGCTATTCCTTTTATTCTGCAACTTAACCTTTTAGGAGCTTTTTTAGAGTTATAACTTTACAATCTATTTAACTACAATTATACTATTAATGCTTTCACCTACGAACATTTCCCTGGGAAATCCATCGCTAGAAGGTGATTCGTCATAAAAACGTCATAAAAGTTGGTGGTTAATTTGTTGGTGGGTAAATAAAAACACTGACAGATTACCCATGGGTAATCTGTTGGTATTTTCTTGAAAACATCGGTTTTACCGGAACCATTAGTATTTCCCGGGTGATCCATGGTAATCACCCAAGGAAAATTTCCTGGGTGAAAGTCATTTTTCTTGTAGTGAATTCATAAAAAACTTACCAACCAACTTTCATGTGTTGTACATGTTAAAATGCGGTGTTTATACGGTGTCTTTTCATATCAGGACTGTTTTTAAACCTCACATGACAAAATAGTCCTAAACGTTTCCATCTGAAACAAGGTATATAAGAAAGTTGGGTTTGTAAATGATTATGCGCCTGTTATTAAACTAAAAAAAGAACCAATTGGTCAAGTACATGCATAATTCTTAGAGATTTTGTTCAAGATAGTTTATTCACAAATAGTTGTCAGTCTGAATCTTGATCAACTTTGTCTGTTTATATGCTTTCTGCATATAGGAATGGATGCCCAAGTGGCTTATAGTTTCCATAACCTACGGAATGAGAAACCTTATCTTGCACAAGGTCCTATCGCAAACAAGGTCTGAATTCGAGTTGGCTTTTTGTATACAACCTGCAGATTCCTTTAATATATGAACATTTATCACTAAAACAAAATCAACTTCATAGGATGCCAAATATGTTTAAATGTGTTATAAACTTCTTTACAAGACTTAAGTTTAGAGGATCAAACAGTTGTGTGTCAAATCTAAATATGTCACAATAGGATGTTAAAACGTATTTGGACATCCTAATAAATATATAGGATCAAGTGTCCTATTAGCTTTTTTATATGAGCACATCATTTTATAACACATTTGTGTATATAAGATACCTTTTTTTTAATGTTATATAAATAGACTATAAAACGCTTTATTTCAAAATGGTCTTTAATTAAAACATGTTAGGAGGTCTAGAAGCCTTCTTGTAACACATTTGCATAAAACACAAAATTGTTTGGTCCTCCTATACACTTAAATATGAAGTAGTCTATTAAGATATTTACACATATTTAACATCCTATAATTAAATTCGATTTTGTTGTAGCGTGTTCTAATGGAATTGAAGGATACATGTTAGGAGTTGACACCTTATCTAAAATTTTCTGGCTCTCTTTCATCACAGATAATTTACTCCGGTTACAGCTGCAAACAAGGTTGGTTTTTCACGCCTTGTATCGCTGACCCGAGCTTGAGGTAAAAATTTCTTTCTATATGAATCCTGATTGTAGTTTTGTTCAAAAATAACCACCGTAAGTGTGATTTTCAAACATAACTAGAAGTTAAATGGTTAGAAGACCAATAAATTCACCCTTGTTTGTTCCATTTCACACAAAAATCTTCATCAACACAACATTAACCAATAAGATTATAGGACGCTTTTTGCCAAGTTTTTTAAGATTCTTTTTGAATAAAGTGTCGTATTAGCTACTTTGTAGGACATTATTTGAAAAATTGACCAACAAACACAAGTGTCCTATAAAAAGATGAGTTTATAGGATACTTGTAACAAGTATCTTATAATATGACACTTTATTTTTAAAGAAGTACTAAAAAACTTGTTACAATGCCAAGAAAGTGTCTTGTACACTTTTAGACATGACACTTTATTATTTTGTCCTATAAACTTAAGTCCTATTAAGCACTCTATTAAGACAATTAAACACTTTAGGCGTCCTATAAAACTAACAAATTTTGTTAGTGAAGGCTTTCAAAAGTAGTTATATTTATGTATCAATCTATAAAACAAATGATTGAGTAAAAGGGATGTTGTTTCTGATGAATGTAGAGGGCTGAAGAACATTTTAAGGCTGCATATTAAAAGGTTAAACAGCCCAAAATGGGAGTTGCTTCATTTTCCATCAAGGTAAAATCAACTTATTGCTCACTACAACAGATTCGGCTTTAATAGGACACCAAGTATATCTGAATGTCCTAATAAGACTTCAATTTATAAGGACCAAACAACTGTACCTATTTCTAAAGGTATTTTACAAAGGTGTTACAATAAGTTTATATAATGTTTTTGAGCGTCTCAACAAGTTTTTTAGGACATTATTGAAATAAACTGTTATATTAGTCTTTTCTTTATGATGCTATTTGAAAAAGTTTCATGAAAAACTATAAAAATATGTGCTTGTTGGACATTTCTCATAAACGATTTTATAAAAAGGCTAATAGAACACTATTCTTCAAAAGTATTATAAAAAACTTGTAAGGATATCCAAAAACATTCTATAAATTAATTATTGTAATACCTTTTACATACGATGTACATTTGTTTGGTTCTATAAACTTAACACCTATAAAACAGTCTACTAGACATATTTGGAGTCCTATAAAGTGACTTCTAATGTGTGTTTAAAAGAAGGAATCAATGGAGACTTGCTTATTTAAAGAGGAGTGATATATAAATATTTGAGTAATGTTGCAGTGTTAGGTCTATAGTAGCTTTGAATCTTCATAGTTATGCAAGTGGAAGGAATCCATGGGGTAACTTGAAGCCAGAATACTTGGAAAAGGTAATATTTGTTCATCAGATGCAGTGAACATAATGATTACGATGTCGGAACCTCATTTAGCTTTTGTTCATCGTGTTTTATTTTTTGAATTCGAATGCAGAAAGGTTTCGTTGAGGCCAAATCAGATGATGGTCTGTTGGAGATTTTCGGCTTCAAACAAGGATGGCATGCATCATTCGTTATGGTCGATCTAATTTCAGCAAAACACATTGCACAGGTAAACCAAACATTTTTTTCTTCAACTCACACTACATTTTTTTTGGCTTTATAAGATGATGAAGATATCTAAATATGCTAACAGAATGCTTGGACTTAAGTTTATAGGACATTAATGATAAATAAATGTATTGATGAACTGTTTTATTGGACTTAAGTTTATACAACGCCAATGAGGGTTGGGTTCCAGTGAAAAGAAGAATTATGCTGAGAAACGTAAGAAGGGATCTCCACAATATGCACATTAGGATGGGATGCACCGAGATGATATGCATTGAGATGCACCGAATCGATCCTCGTATGAAGCGCAATTCATGGGTGGGTTTGAGATTAAAGGTGATCAAGGATTCACATCCCTTCTTACGCTTCTCACCTTAACTCAACTTCTCAACTTCTCACACGATCTTGCTCCACGCCAATGATATCTAAATATTCGAATAAATTGTTTTAATGGACTTAAGTTTATAGGACCAAACAATTGCATGTCCCATATAAATGTGTTATAACATCATGTTACGACGTATTGGGTATCCTAACAAGTTTTCTACAACTCTTTTTTATATAAAGTGTCATATTAGCTACTTTTTAGGACATTTTTTAGAAGTTCCTATGTTCACATCTTGTACAGGACACTTGTTTTCATACAACATTTTTCAAATAATGTCACATATTATATATATATATAGAGAGAGAGAGAAAGAGAGTGAGTGAGTCAGAGAGAGAGAGAGAGAGAGAGAGACTCGGGTTTAAGGAAAACCACAAAAAATGAAAAATTAAAGAATGCTCTAATAACTATTCATTTGTCTGATATGCACATGCGCATAAAATGCACACGTGCATAGAAAAATAAAACATCTTCAATTACTTTTATGCATATGTCCTAATAGTTTTTTGTGTTTTCTCTGAGTAGTCTCTCTCTCTCTATATATATATATATAGATAGATACACTAGTAGGATGCGTTATTACAAAATTGTGCTAAAAATTGTAAGAGACACCTAAAAGTGTAATATCAACTTCTTGTAACACATTTATATATGGGATGCACAATTGTTTGGTCCTATAAACTAAAGTCCTATTAAGCAAGTCTATTAGGACAATTAGACATAAGATAGCGTCCTATAAAACCGATTTTATTGTATGTATAACATTGGGGTGAGCTTTTTCTTTTCAACTTTTCATCATGGTCGGTTGCTGAAATCAGGCGTCACAAATTCGATTCGAGTTAAGGGGCGGAGCATGGAAAGAAGGTTTCATGCAAATAGATGGAGAACCATGGAAACAACCCATGAACAATGAGTATTCAACATTTCTAGATGTCAAGAGGGTACCATTTCAGTCTATTATGCTTCAAGGGGAGAACAACTCTTGAAGGATATATATATGCCTTTTATTTGGCAGGCAAAAGGGGCTTGATATATAGTTCTATGAATAGAAGTCATTGAAGCTTGATCGGCTAGTTGTAATATGAGGTATTTTATGGGTCGATCTTGAAAACGAGATGGAACTTGAGTCGAGAAATCGTTATTCGAGTATGTATGTAACTGGTTGGTTTGGTTGGTATTTAACTGTAAATTATGGTACAAAAAATATTCAAAAGATGAAGAGTTATTTCAAAGATTATTTTATGACACATGGTAATGGTTATTGCATTGCACCTCCTATATTCTTATTTTTTGTTGGTGATTTTAGTGTCTTAAAGTGTCTTAGTGTAGTTGTGATTTACATGGAATTGATTAGTTGATAAGGCAAATATAACTTGAGTAAGGAGGCATGGAGTGTATATTCACAAAGGTTGCCTCTATCACATTTAGATCATCAAAAGGCAAGGTACCCTCTATCACCTTTAGATCACCAAAAGGCAAGGTGCTAAGGGGAGCGCCCTTGGCGGTATTTCCATGGATATTATAGGGAGAAGTAGGGGTGTTAAAAAAAACCCGTTAGACCGCTTAAACCGGTTGAACCAAGTCAAACCAGACCGTTTTGACGGTTTGAGCGGACCGCCAAAAAATATATTAATTGTATTTTTTTTTCATGTTGTAGGTTTGACTTTTATTGTACTATTAAAAAGAATTCGTCAAAAACATTTTGTATTTCTATTTTTCATTTCAAAATTGGCAAAATTCTAAAATCCTTCACGAATCAAATTTTAAATCGTAGTTCGTCTTGCTCAATGTCTGTCCAAAATTCCAACCATCGTTGGTGGATTTGTTTAACTTTTTTTCATTTGTTCAATGTCTTTTTATAATTTTGGAGATAAACGTTTTTTTTTTTTATAATTTTGTATACAATTTTCTAATAGTGCAATATTTATAGAAAATTTATTTTAGATATAGATGTCATTTTTTTTAGTTTAAATCTCATAAGAGGCCCAAACAGCCTAAACCGGTCAGACCAGACCGTTTTTTTGTGATCCAGTTTGACCGAATTGATCACTTCCAAACCGCTCAGTTTGAAAATTTACTAAACTGCCATTGCGGTTTGAGGGGTTAAACCAGCCGGATCGTGAACACCCCTAGGGAGAAGTTCTTGTGAAATTTGACTTTCTGAATATACTAAGGGGATGTTTGGTTTGGTGAAAATGGTTTCGAGAGATTTGAATTTTTTTGGAAGGACCAGGAATCATAGAGATGTTTGGTTTGATGGAATAGTTTTGAAGGA
Source organism: Silybum marianum (assembly GCA_036898165.1). Lineage (NCBI taxonomy): Eukaryota > Viridiplantae > Streptophyta > Magnoliopsida > Asterales > Asteraceae > Silybum > Silybum marianum. Next base: position 8,338,702 of record CM072534.1, read on the forward strand.
TTTGGATTTTGTGAAATGATTTGGAATTGTAGGGATTTGGATTTGAAATGATGAAACCTTTGGAGTACGTGTTCAATTTGTAATGAAATTGAATTATATTCTTTATAAATAATTTATAAATAATTATAAAAATAATTAAATTACATTTTTTATTAATTGATTATTACAAAATAAACATATTTTTAAACATTATTACATATAAATCTTATTAAATCTCATAAAATACCAACCTCCCCCGTGAGATTTCAGTATCTTAAGTTTGTGGGATTTCATTGTGTAACATCCTCAAATTTGAAAATAGTGACTAATTTAAAATTTACAATGTTACATCAATTGAAGGATAAACCTCTTCTTATTAATCAATAATTGAGTTTCCTCTAATAACAATTCTATATAAACCTTGACAAAAGATAGACCAAGTCTTATACTATGACATAATTACGGTCGGGTGTTACTAAATCCAAGAAGAGTCGCTATATCCGAATGCAAAAAATGTCACCAAATAGCTAGATTTTTAATATGCCACTTTCTAGTACTCAAGCCTAAACGTGTCGCTAGTACAAACCCCAAGGAGAACCTGATAAACATGCCGACAAATGAAAAAGGTAGGTTTAACGCCTGGTGCGCTCAAGAGTTTATAACATATTTATAATCGACAGAAATCGAAAGACCGCTGGATTAAATAATAACTTCTCAAATAGAAAAACTTCATTATAAAAGCAACATCTTTCCCAAACTCATCATTTTTGTAATAAAGGTTTTAACTCAAAATACCGTAGCAACGAAAGCTTTAAATAGAAATACCGGTTCAAATACGAACTCTACACCCTTACTCACTCAAAACGTGAACAAGTTTAAATGCTTCAAACATCAAAATATGGACAAAACTCCATTTTCTTGAATACCAAAATGTGATCAAGTCTCAATGATCCAATAATATAAATTATGAATATTACTTCATACTCTAAAAATGTCATCGAAAATAATGGATAAGACTCTATATCCAAAACAACACCTTTCGGTGACGGGGGAGACCCGATTTACCACTAGTCGTGACGGGACATAAAGGTAGGCCACGAACCAATGCTATAAAGTGTCACATAAAGGGCTGGTAGCCATTGACATCAACCAAAGCCAGTATTATAGTCAATTGTGCACATAAGCTCTTGTCCCAATAATTATACTATTTATCACAATGCCTATTCCGAGTTAGTGAAAGGATGTATAGAAATTACACAATTTATCACATTGCCTATTTCCAATTATAAGTGAGAAAATACAATCTTTCACATAAATAAGGGATGAGTTGGAAATTACACATAATTTATCACAATGCTTATTCCCAATAAAACAAGAAGCTTAAGGAAACTCAAGTTGTACGGCTTAAGAATCTCATCCCTTATATGCACTATTAAACCGGCTTATATGCCTATGGATCCATTGCATTCTAGCCATAAAATTACATGACACTAAATAAATGACTAACGCACCCAAAATCTGTAATATATCAAATAAATATGCCATTATTGCAAATAACTCTAAAAGCTCGATGCATAACGATTTAATTAGGACAAGTGTCCTCAAGACTCATTTTAGTCAAGAACCGAGTTAAAGCATAAGAACTCAACACTTAAGTGTGTACTCAAAATAAGCATCGTGGTTGAGACAAACCACTTTCCAAATAAAATTATACTCATGTATTTGAAAATACCTCATCATGTATTTTTCAATAGTTTATAAATCAAAATACTCCCGAAAATGCATAATACCAAATAATCTTCATTTATAAAATAAAACATGTAAAACAACTCATATTTATGTTTCATTTATCAAAATGTCTAAGAAGCCAAACATAAGCATTTTTCAAGATTTATAAAACCTCTTTATATCAAATATACACATTTCATCAAAATACTCATGCATTTAATAAATAACAAGTAAGACATGTTAATACTTCAAAATGGACATTTTTGACATGCACTCCGTTTTCACAAAACAACTTGAACTCATCTTTCTAGATTTAGGCTAAATCTAGGTTTTACCCCAAAAGCTTCCTTTAAAGAAAAGTCTAGATCTGCAAGCATCCATCACTAGAAACCTTATCTAGTTCATAAACAACCTAAATACACCAAGAATAACTCTACAGAATTAGATCTATATGAACCCTAGTAAAAAACCTCAAATCCATTAAAATGGTCAAAACTATAAAATAAGGAAGATGGTTCAAAAATAAACTTCTAGAGAACTAAAAAGAAAGGTTTTGACAACGAAAAATGTCTAAAAGAGTTGGAATAACTTACAAATGCAATTTGAAGAAAACCCCCCACGATTGGTCAACAATGGTGGAAGAAGAGAGGAGAAGATGAAGACTTGAACTTTGATCCATGCTTGAAATCTCGAGGCTAGATGACGAAGAAATACTTTAGAAATGGTTGGGGAAAGGGAAGTGCTCCAAGAGTTGGGTTGGGAGAGAAAAATGGAAGAAAACGATTTTGGGAAAGTAATATGGAAAGATCCGGTGCCATCCCTAAAAATAGGGTTTACTGTTCAAAATAATGGACTTCCGCAACCTAGGCCACGAACCCAAGTCGCGCGTGTAGGGGAGGAGCTGCGAAATACAGAGACACGCTACCCCTGCCGCGACCCTAGGTACATTTTTTGGCCCCGAGGATACATTTTTTCGGCACAATAAGCTGCTTTTTATTATATAAGCCGCAAATTTCAACACCAATTTATCCGCTAAGGATTCCAACCTTAAAAATACCACTTAGGGTTATTTAACTATTCAAAAACAACCCACTTATATTTATTTACAAAATCCTAAAATCTGGGGTGCTACACATTACTGTGATTCGTATTTCTTGGGATTTTGCAAAATTTGTATGTAATAATGTTTTAAAATATGTTAAGATCATTCATAATAATCAATTAATAAAACAATAATTTAATTGTTTACATAACTATTTATAATTTGTTTTTATAGAAAATGAAACTCAATTCGATTTCAAATACTACAAACCAAACACACGAAAGATTTCAAATCCAAATCCCTCTGATTTCAAATCCTTCCACGAAATCCAAATCTCTCTAAATCTCTATCAAACCAATCTGAACCACCGCCAACCACCACTGTTCTGAACCATCACCAACGACAACCGTTCTAAATCATTACTCACCACGGCCAACCACCATCGATCTGAACCACCACATTACTAGAATATCGAACATTACCGACGGAAATTACCCGACGATAATTTCTGACGGATTTCCGACAGTTTTCCGACGAACCTGATAAAAAAATAAAAAAATAATAGTAATCCATCGGAACTTAGAAACAAATTTCACCCGTAGCTAATTTCCGACTGATTTTTAATTTGAATTTTTGAATTTTTTTAATTACAGAAATCCGTCAGAAATTAGTGACGAATTTGAATTCTGTCGCTAATTCCGACAGATTTTCGATGGATTTTTGTATTTTTTTTTGAGTTTTCAAGTTTTTCTTATTCGTATGACCTTTAACGTGATTTATTTTGTATAATTTGTTATGTGTACATGTGTATAAGTATATGTATATGTATGCATGTGTGTGTCGTATATGTTACTTGATTGTACGTATATATATGTATATGTATCCATGTGTGTGTGTGTCGTATATGTTACTTGATTATACGTATAGTGTGCATGTATGCGTTGTATACCTATTTGTATGCACACATGCTTATGTAGGATCTTATATGCCCACATCATATGAAAACACTTCTGACGTCAAATGAACTTATGAGGGTCACACGCATAAGAGTGTAGTAGATCACGAATTAACCAAGATGGTTAAAAACCGATAAAAGTTACAAGTTGTAAAGTGTGAAGTATTATTCTAGTAGAATAATAATAAAAGTGTGTGAAATATAATTATGATAATTATATGATTTAATTATTAAGATAATAATTAAATTAGAATAAAAGCCCAAAGGCTTAAGGTAATGTTTATCTAAAGTCCAAAAGGTAAATTAATTATTAAGTTAATAATTAATTAGTTTATTTTAATTGGGTAATGATGCCCCATAAGGTTTAATTAATGCCCGATCCACGATTCAGGAGAAAAGTATAAATAGGCATGTTGCCTCATTTAGATCATAACACAATTGAGAATTTCTTGAGAGTTAAGAAAATTATCTCCTCTCCTCTCCTCTCTCTTTAATCGATGCACACACACACCAAGAAAAATCGATTTTTTTTGGTGTTCTTCGGGTATTCGGGTTAGCAACCATTCGTGATCGGATCATACAAGCGTGGATACTGCTAGAGGAAATCTAGATCTCTTACGCTCCGTGTTAATCAACCACTACATTCATTGGGGTTTCATGCTAAACACCCAATGGTTGTGATCTTTAATCCTTTAAGTTGTTAGTAACGGATCCGGGCTAATAGGGTTTTGCCCGTTATTGTTTTGTTTCCGCTGCATGTTTATGATCCCGATGAAACCCTATAGCCTATACGTTTTTATGTGTCTATATGTAGGTATATGTGTACTAATAGTCGTTAAAGGCCATCAAGGTCCATTGCAGTTCATTAAGAGTCGTCAAAGTCAATCAAGGGCCATTGTAGTTCATTAAGAGTCGTTAAAGCCCATCAAGGTCCATTGTAGTTCATTAAGAGTCGTTAATGGTCAGAGAGTGGGGCATTGAATAAGGATCATGTATAGTTTGACGACCAGGACTGGACGCCGCTGAAGAGACACTATCCAGACTAGATCCCCCAAGAGCACTAGGATGATACGATCGACCGGGTATGTACGATTTATTTCTTTGTAACGGGTTGTTGTAGTTTCTATATTGATTTTTATCTTTTATGTCTTAACAGGTGTGGAATGGCGATGTATTTAGGCGTTAGTCTATGGTCAATTAGGTCAATCGTGCCTCCGACTATGGGGGGATGTCCTCCAGGCACACCAGATGATCTATTAGTACGCTTCAACATCGGGAACAGATGGTATTCTTTCATCTACTATATTAATTATATATAATTTATTATGAATTTGTTTTCTACTTACAAGTGAAGTTGTATATTGTAGAAAGAAGCATGGAATCGTGACCCCACCATCAGTAAGATTTTTGACAGGATATACTGTAGGAACAGGAAGCTAGTTCCGGGTGCGACCTGACCGCCCACAGAATCTTTGTTATATACGTTACTCCGAACTCGGCTGAGGCGGCGGTAAGTTCAGTTTTTGTACCAGATTTACTTTGCTTTATAGGATTGGCTAGTTCTATAGGATATATGACTATTAATTAGTTTCAGATGTCGTTGTTGTGCAGATGATATGTGTAACTATTATAGTTGCATTTTATTATTTAAAACATGTAATGGATATGTTCCAATTACAGCTGTATTGATGTTGAATTGTCTATAAGTATTAGTCAGCAAAATTTTGTTTTGGTTTTTGTAGACGTCATTTGTTAAGACTAAAGATGAGGAATACGCTGAGGCTGATCCGAGCACCATTATTTCTGACATAGAGGCACAGTTGTGGGAGCGTGCTGTCGGAGGACCGCGTAAGGGCCACATTTACGGATTTGGTAACACTTAGGGGGTCTCGGCTGCTGCAACCGGTCATCCCGTCGCCAATTCCAGCAGGGCCTCGGATAGTACTCGTGATGCGGAGGTACGTTTCATATGGTTGTAATACATGCACGTATATTGTTTTTAATAATTATCGCTTAACATTGTTATTTGTCAAATGTGAAACAATTTAAGATACAGATGCGTGCTGAAAAGCTGGAGGAAGAAGAGAGAAAGAGAGAAGCACTCGACCGTGTACAGAAGGAGCAAGCAGAACAACTTGCTAGGCAAGACGAGGCGATGCAATGACAATATGAGGAGATGCGACGCCAGAGAGATTTGGCAAAGCAGTTTGAGGCATTCATGTCGCTTTATAGGATGCAGCCTCCCCGGGTCCTGATCCTTCCTAGTTGTAGGATAACTTGTTAGAATTTAAGATATAATTTTGTAATTATAATTTATAATTTTATCGCAAACAGTCTAATTTTTAATTTATTTTTAAAATCTGGGCAGAAATTTGTACAAGAAATTAGTTTTTTTAATATTAAAAAAAACACACATTTCCGACGGATTATCGACGGATTATCCGTCGGAAACATTAAACAATTTATATTTTTTTTTATAAAATCCGGTGGAAATCCGTTGATAAAGGCCGTTGGAAAGCCGTCGGTGAAGGTCCGTCGAAAAAATCCGTCGATGATACCTTTACCACGATCCACTTTCGACGACTTATCACCGACGGATTTCTGAAGGATTCTTCCATTACCGTCGGATTTGGCCGTCGGTAATGAGCTTTTCCTTTGTAGTACCGCCGACCACCGCCGTTCTGAACCACCACTGATCTCACCTACTACTGACCACCACCAATCTGAACCACCGTTAGGAACCACATTCTACCACGGTCATAAAAGGGGGTTTCTTAGGCCATTTATCGTTTATTCATTCCAATTCTAAAGCTGCAATCTACCAACCAAACAGTCAAATTCCAAATCATTTAGCAGATTCCATTCCAATTCATTCGACCCAAACGCACGGTCAATTTCTATTCCAATTCTTTCAAAGTCAAATTCTTTTGACATATTCCATTCATACAGAAAACATTCTCCAAACCAAACGCCCCCTTAGAGATTGGAATTTAGAATCTTTGATATGTTTGATTTGTAAAATTTCGAATGAAGTTGAATTTCATTCAGAAGCCTCTGGGTTCACATTCATAAACTCTGACTTCTCCTCAAAAGCTTTTAATTCTAAAATACCTTCTGATACACGTTTGATCTTTTCCACAAGTAGTTATCAATTAACCACCTAACTAACGTATAATCCTCGACCTCTTTATAAATACATGGAACATTGAAATCTGACTGTATAAATTACTCGATTTTACAACCTTTAAATTTTGAGTGATCGTTTGGATTATCCCAATACATAACTCATGATACCAAAGACAATAATGGTCGAACTAGTATACTTGGAAAGCTAATATATACACCATCCAACTGCCAATTTGATTGAGCAAGGAACCCTTGATATCTAACATTTTTAATGATTTTATTTTATAGTATCATTAAAACAGCTCCAACAAAGTCTCTAAAATACAGAAAATGAGAATTTTGTGGTGATTTTTTGCTACAAATCTACAACAAAATAACAAATTCTTATTTAAAATGGAGAAAATATGTGAGAAATGATAAAATTATCCAAATATAGAGAACTATCCAAAAAATAATTATATTGAAGACAAATATTATCTTTTTATTGTTTTCATGAATAATATTTTTTGGAATTAAATGCCCAGGAGAAAAAATATGATATATTTGAATGATATATATATATATATAGGGTTTGGGTTCACGTGAGACCAACCTATTTTCGTGAGACCACCTTTCTACTGAGCATTTAATTCAACTGTAAAATGGTTCATATCTTTTTACCTTCACAATGTTTTTCTGTAAAGTTTCAAGTGTAAAAATGTGGTCTCACGGAAACAGGCTGGTCCCACGTGATCCCAAGTCTCTCTCTCTCTCTCTCTCTATATATATATATATATATATATAAAGAGAGAGAGAGAGAGAGGCGGGTTCATGCGAGGACGGTAACAATTTACGAGAATGCGAGGACAATCCTCAACTAATCATTTGGTACATGAAATTTTTTTCATGTACAAAATCATATGTGATTTTGTACTAGCATCAAAAATGACACACACGACTTTTGCCGCAGGAAAAGTCTCGGCCAATCATATATGATTTTATATGTGAATCATATGTGATTTTTTACATCAAAAATTTCATGTACAAAATGATAGGCTGTGGATTGTCCTTGCATTCTCGTAAATTGTTACCATCCTCGCATGAACCTCTTTATATATAGGGGCGGGTTCATACGAGGACGGAAACAATTTACGAGAATGCGAGGAGCTTTTTTCATATAGAAGATCACATGTGATTTCGCACTAAGTATAGCGGGCGACTTTTGGGGTCACTTAAGTCGCATGGAAAGTCGCTCGCATCATTTATGATTTTGTACATGAATCATGTGTGATTTTATACATGAAAAATTTCATGTTCAAAATGATTGGCTGAGGATTCTCCTCGCATTCTCGTAAATTGGTACCGTCCTTGCATGAACCTCATCATTGAATCAGATATGATTTAATACTATGTGGGACCCACATCATATGTGGTCTATAAAGTGTTTCTTTGTTCTTTTAAATAGAGGGTGTTCTTGTATGATCCCTCCCCTATATATATATAGATATATGTATATATAAGGTCAGGTTCAAGGGAAAACACTAAAAAAACAGAAAACTGAAGAACACTCTGGGAGCCTTCCATCTGGATGGTACGCACTAATGCATACCGGTAATTTGTAACATGCATTTGTGAATATGCATCAATGCATAGGTAAAGATAGAAACATTGGTGCATAACGTCCAGATGGAAGGCTCTCAGAGTGTTTTTCAGTTTTCTCTTTATATATATATATATAGATAGATAAATAGATAGATAGATAGATAGGGTAGATATACAAACCAATCAAATGTGATTCAACACCTGGATCCACAAAATAATGATTGTGAATATGATTGTGATTTTTTTATTTATCAAAAGTGTATTTAGAAAAAAATTGATTATATAAAACTTAATAAAAAAAATTGTGAATTAAATTATTTATCAAAATTATTAATGATTTTACATTAACGGGTAGTCAACGAGACATGCAAGGGATGCATGCGACTTTGAAACCATGGGGCAAGTCGCAGGAAATCATTTATGATTTTGTTCGTGATGTTAGTATAAAATCATTAATGATTGGATAATTCTTTTATTTTCTTAAATAAGTTTAATTCTCATATGAATCTAATTATATATATATATATATGTGTGTGTGTATGTCTGTGTGTGTGTGTGTGTGTTGGGGGGGGGGCATTTCAATTACAAATCAGTTAATTCGTACAAACCGTATAAATTCCATGGTTCTATTGTTTTATTGAATTAAGTTGTTTAATGGAAGTGTTTAATATGATAAAATTGTTTCATATACTTTTTTTTATTCATGGTTTCATTGTTTTATTGAATAAAATTGTTTAGTGAAAATGTTTAATCGACCCTCATGTATTTTTGATGAATTTTTTTTCATATATTATTTGACTAGTCAACCCTCATAATTAAGAAAAAGTGAAAAATATTAGAAAAAATGATTGGTCGAATGAAGTTTGTAATATATATATATATATAGAGAAAGAGAGACAGGTTCAGGAGAAAACGCTAAAAAAGAGAAAACTGAAGAACACCCTGAGAGTCCGTCATCTGGACGGTATTTTTTTTCTATGCATCAATGTATAAATATGCATTAGTGCATATGCACAAATTCATATAAGCGATTGGAGCTCCTTTTTTTCTATGCATCATTAATGCATTAATGCATAAATATGCATTAGTGCATATGCACAAATGCATGTTACCAGATGGCGGCCTCCCAGGGTGTTATTCAGTTTTCTCATTTTTTTAACGTTTTCTCCTGAACCTCCCTCTCTCTCTCTCTCTATATATATATATATATAGGGTTGGTTCCGGTTAGAAGTGAAGTTATAGCGAGAAACGTAGGAAGAGATCTCCACCCTTGGATACATATATAGGATGAAATGCACCGAGATGCACCAGATCAATTCTTTTTTAAGACGCAATTCATGAGTGGGAATGTGATTAAAAGTGATCAAGGGTTCAGATTCCTTCTTACGATTCTCATCATAACTCTTCTTCTCACATGATCCTATATATATATATATATATATATAAAATCAGGTTCAAGGGAAAATGCAAAAAAAAAAACTGAAGAATACCCTAGGAGCCTTCCATCTGGGTAATACATACCGGTAATTTGTAACATGCATTTGTGAATATGCATCAATGCATATGTAATGATAGAATCATTGGTGCATATGAACAAAAAACGTTTGTATGCATTACTGCATACCGTCCAGATGGAATGCTTCCAGGATGTTTTTTAGTTTTCTTTTTTTTAGGGTTTTCCGTTGAACCTCCCTATATATATAGATATATATATAGGAGAGATATACAAACCAAACAAATGTGATTCAAAACGTGGATCCACAATATATATGATTGTGATTTCTTTTATTTATCAAAAGTGTATTTAGAAAAAAAATGATTATATAAAACTTAATAAAAACAAATTGTGAATTAATTAAAATTAAAAATAAATAAATCTAAAAGATATATATATATATATATATATAATGAGATTTTTAAGGATTTATCCAATTTAAAATGATAATTATCCTAAGTTTTTTAAAAAAATTAATGAAAAATATTATTTATATTTTCTTCTCGCATTCTCGTAAATTAGTTTAATTTTTCGCATGATACTTACTCTTTCTATATATATAATGAACATGAAAGCTGAATGGAAAGAAATACAAGAAGAACATGAAATGAAGAAGAATATTGTGATAAAATGGTTATATGTTTGCTACATGATCACATGATGTACTTCATGAAATTCTTAATGAAACCGTTAAATTGGAATGCTTTTGTCAAAATAAACACGAGTAAGAAAACAAAACAAGGGCCAGTATGATCCATGGAACCAACCTAGCTTAACCTAACTAATTGGACCCCTTTTTAACGTGTCAATTTGAGCTATCCGGTTGACACCCATTGCTCATTTTGTTCTAATATTTAATCCAACAAATCTAACCTGCTTTGTCACACTTGTACTTTCAACCTTGATGATATTATTTTACAAATTTCAATTGTTTTAACCACTCCACTTAAAAGGCCATTTTTTATATCGACCATATATCTCTAATTTTCTTAGTAATGACATAAGCCTTATTTAGTTTATTTTTCAAAGTTAATTGTTATTTAAATACATAAAACATATTTGTACAATAACAAAACTTTATAAACCAAGATCAATAAAGTACTTTATAATATCAAAGAACAAATTAATAAATTAAATAAGGTACATAACAAATATTCTCACCAATATAAAAATTTATCAAAATAGAAATAGTTTTATTTTAGGAGTATTTATTGTTTAACCACTCCACTCAAATGCTTGCTATAACTATCATGTGTTAAAAAACCATCAAAATTATAATATCCAAAGGATAATGTAATGTAAAGGCAGTCTTTTACCATCTTTCTCTATAATATCATTCAATATTTATAAATTTAAAATACTATAACTTAATTGTGTGGAATATTCTAAAATGCTTTCAAAATATTTTTTTAATCAAACCCCAAAATATATGGAAAATAAGTCATATTTAGAGATAATATTGAATAATCCAACATTATGAGAGTGTAAAATACAACTATGGTGGTAACCCACATCATCAATGAGTTGGTTTAAGCTTTGCTAAAACACTTGTTATTTTATTAAGATGGTGGAAATCTCACTTTATTAACAAATTCTGTGGATTTTACTTAACGTTTTAAATCATCGGTTGATTCCTAAGAAATCTACAAAAATGTAAAAGTATAGATACAGTTTGTTAAAAGAGGTGGATGAATACAAACACCATTTTTTTAGTTTTAAATTAGTTTATATAAATAATCAGATGTTCAAGTAAAGATTAAGTATGTATGAAGATGAAGATAAGGTTATTCATCTATTATTAAGTTCATGCACAAGATATGGAAGAGAAATAATCAGAGGTTCAAGTAAAGATTAAGTATGTATGAAGATGAAGATAAGGTTATTCATCTATTATACCCAATGCATTAAATGCAGGTCAGAGGGTACATGTCACGTGTTAAGCATCCACTGAAACCTTGTCCTTTATTCATAAAGCAACCATATTTTTAGCCGAATATGAAGAATAACCCTATCAGAGTTGGTAAGCACGTGGGAGGCAATAAAGTAACTCCGCACGTACTATGTGACATGGGTATGGGAAGATTGACATTCGTGCATCGAGGATAAGATCAACTTTAATCTTGTTGAGCACGCTTCATTTGATCGCTGACACTTAAGGTCTCAAGGAGGATCCCTTCAAGTATCACTGAGGCATACACAAGATCTCACACTTTATGTAGACGATTGTTGCTATCACTGAACCGCTCTAGATCACGAGTTGATTGTCTCTTTCTTCTGCTAGGTCTTTGACTATGGCTGAAGGTTCTTTTGGTGTGAATATTGTCTTCAGGTCTTCTAGGTTTAGATAGTGTCTCTGATGGTTTCAATGATCACTGAGGGTAATCAGTATTTGCTCTCGTTGAATCTAAACAATAACTAAAACTAAGATTTTCACTAAGTATAAGAGGAATCATAATTAAATCATCGAAGGAACTTGGATCAACAATGTCCCCCTATTTGATTATGATTAAGGAATATAGGAAGTTTGCTTGAAATGGTCAGTAAGGCTATAAGATTTACAAAGTATAAATCCTAAAGACTAACCTGTGAGATCTTTTTCAGCTTTTACACTATCTGAATTGTGTTTCATTTATAAGGGTATAAAAACATAATTTATTACAAATGTTGAAAACTAACAAATCGTATTCACTGATAAATGTAAGAAAGAATGTTATTAGTGAATGTAAAGATTTTTTATGATCAGCACTCATAAGTTCCTTGTCCCTTATTACTGTTTTAGGGATGTTTTCAGCACTAGATGGAGTAAAGTACTTCTTTGAATTTCATTAACTGATAAATCCGAGGAATTACATCGGAAAATGAAATAAAAAAATAAGTAAAGTACATTATATTGAATATTACAACCAAAACTTAGGTTCTAGAGCCTTGAGAGGCAGCCTTTCTTCTAAGTATCTCTCTATCGATTCTTCTTCTCTAAAGTCTTAGACCATCGTTTTTATCCGTGCAGTAGTAGTAGAGAATCTTGAGAAGTTTGGTTGGAGCAAGAGTGATCTTTTTATTTCTGAAGTGCCTTATCTCTCCATTGATATCTAGAAAGGTCATCTCTACTTCTAGATGACTAATAACTAATTTCACCGTCTTCATATTTTGATGTCTTCAGGCAGGGATGTGTTGAGCATGGAGATGTTAGATACCTCCAGATGAGCGAAGAGGCTGGCGAAGTCAAATTTGGTTTCATGTTCATTCCTATGCGAAGGACCTTCTTCAGTGTCGGACTTTCCCTTCTTTTTGTATATTTTTTGGGAAGAAGAGGTACGGTTACATATCGAGATATTCTTTCCAAGAGCTGATTCAGGTATTCTTCAACTACGCATTTGAACTAAGATTTCGACTTATGAATGCAGTCTATGATCTCTAACCATTCTGAGAATCCAAAGAACTTGAGAAAAAGAGGTTGTTCAGATCTTTGATGGGTGCCTCTGAAGATGTTGACCGATATATTGGGACCACTTCTAGATGATCGTCCAAAGATGATCACACTTGTGATCTTTCGCTGATCAACACGAGTGTTTACCCGGTTTCTACATCATTCAAGATCCTCGTTTTTCTTAGATGTTTTATTCTGAAGGTCTTTGTTCGCAGCGAGTAGAATTTGTTCCTGAGATCTTAAAGGATTCGTTATCCTAGAGTTAGAGTTTTCTAACTCTTTCTTCGCTATTGCCTCAGTGACTTTGAGGCTTTCTTAAGATTCTTTTACTTGCGCATCTCTTAGTCGTTGAGTTTTCAGGGTTTTTTTTCTTTCTGAGGGTGAAAGGAAGGAAAATTCTTCTACGTCAGTATTTAAAGTTGTAGTGGCTTCAGGACCAGAGGTACGAAGAGGAATTTTTTACTCTGGTCCTATCAACCTCCTTTATTAACTGATCCCTCCTAGCTTCTTCTTTGGGTTCAAGTATAGTTTCTTTATGTACATGCCTAGGGATTAGCCCTTCTTCTTCCACGTCCGATTAAGATATGTACAGGAACAGGTCCGCTTCAGAAGTTTTACTCGGGAAGGGCATCACGTTTGGGGACATAGTGAGCTGAGCATGGGAGAAGATGTAAAAGGTTCATGGTTAGTGATTTCTTCAATACTTCGAAAAGTGGATGTATTGGCATGAATTATGAGAGGTGGTAGAAAAGAGATAGATTGGGGTTCGGAGATGGGAGTGTATAAAGCAAGCGGAAGTCTTACTTCTATATTTTCAGGCTTCCCCTCTCTATCTAGTAAAATCCGCAGGTTGTCGTATTGAGATACTTGCTTGTTCTTCCCTAAAGGAGTAGGCTCTTGATTAGGAGGGGTCTATTCCCCAAGGGTTCCTTGACTACTAGGCCAGTTAAAGCACCTGTTCTTACTGCCAAGAAGAAGGAAAGAGGATCAGAGGAGTCGTCATCATCATCCTCATCCCTGAGATTGTATGAGAGACCTTCTTCTTCTTCTTCTTCTTCTTCTTCTTCTTCTTCTTCTTCTTCGGAATTATAAAAAGCCGCTTCTTCTTCTTCTTCTTCTTCCTCTTCTTCCTCTTCTTCCTCTTCTTCCTCCTCTTCTTCCTCCTCTTCTTCCTCCTCCTCTTCTTCCTCCTCCTCTTCTTCCTCCTCCTCTTCTTCCTCTTCCTCTTCCGTCTTCCTCTTCTTCTTCCTCCTCTTCTTCTTCTTCCTCTTCTTCTTCTTCGTCTTCTTCTTCTTCTTCTTCTTCTTCTAAGATGAGCTTAGAGTTGAGCTCCGAATTTCTTCGCTCAAACTCCTGAGCACGAGCTATTATATGCTCTTCCACCTCCTTGTCAACTTTCTCCCCCTCTTTGTTACCGTCGGGGAGAGTATGCACCATCAGGATGTTCACTTTCTCCCTGATGGCCTCCAAAGACTCAGAATGTCTCTTCTGAACCAACACTAGTTGATTCAAGGAGGGAGTAGAGATAACAGGGGCCTTCAGTTGTTGGAGAATTTCAGATAATGTCTCCCCCTATTTGTCTATCTTACCACCCAGAGAAGTGATGGCGAAGTTATTTTGCGCAATAGCGCTCTTCAGAGATTTGACCTCTGTCTGAAGCTCAGGTACTCCAGAAACCCGATTGAAGATCTACTTTGCTGATATTTGAAGATTGCCGACCTTTTTGTTGATCAGGGAGGCTTCACACACTAGATGATCCAGGGCAGGGAACTGGAACATAGCGGAAGGAGTTTCAAGAGAGACCTTTGGGATCTCAGTCTTCATTTTCGGCATTGTCTTCTTTTGGATCTTCTCCATCTTTAATGATGGCATCTTCTGAGAAGGTACATCAGATACACCTGTAGGTAACAAAGATAAATGAGCCAAGAAAACCTCAGGGTTAGAAGAAAGAAGTTTGTTGGATGAGTCTTTATGCACGGGTTCCTTGAGAGTATCTGAAGGATTACTCTCAGGGTTAGAACTTTCAACGGATGTGTCTTGAGGATCACATACCCGTCTCTGCGAATGTTTCTGAGAAACATTTTCAGGTCTTGTGGATGCTGCTTTCCAATTATCAGATTTTCGAAACAATTATGATAACTGAATAGTACGTTTCTCAACCTCTTCAGATATGGGGACTACCATATCTGAATCGTTGGTCGATGTGTGGGCCAAAGAAGAATAGATGAAGAGAGAAGAGAAAGTAGTGAAAGTAATACTTGTATCAACTTCAGCAGAGCTGGTTACTATTGGCTCAGGGACCTTGGTCAGCTGAGGTGGGGGTAGAGCTGATGAAACAAAAACGGTGTCAGAGATCGTTGTCGTGGTTGAGGTAGGAGGAGGCGTTGGTAGTACGCCAAAATAAGAGATAAGCGTCTGTTGAGAGACGGTTGTCCTTGGCTTCTGAGAAGGGTTTTATTTGTTGTGGACTTTTTGCATTCATTAGTGGTTGGATTCTTTCTTTTCAGGGTTGTGAAAGGAGTGGTATTGAGGTTAATCACTGGTGGATTGTGTAGTGACTTAGATACCGTATCTACCACAAAAGTAGGAGCAACTGTAGTAGCGAGGGTGTGGGACCCCTGATGATGTCTAACATGCCAGGGAAGAGAGAGGCATCTCCCTCTCTAAGGTGTGCTCTAGGGACTTTTTCCCTATTTGTGAGAATCATTGAGTGCCCTTCTTTGGGCATCACCTATTTGTGAGAATCGTTGACCATGCTCATGAAGCGTGGGTAAGGGATACTCTTCTCCCTTTGCTTCTTCTCGAATCGCTTCTTGAGGTCATCGAAGATGATCTTGTATAGTTCAGATTGCGACCATGGCAGGCAGAGAGCGTAACGTTGATGAACTTTTTGCTTGCTTGTTCCTGACCTCCGGTCTTAGTGCCTAAGCACTTATGATATGAGAGAAGAGGTATTGCCACAAAGCAGGCATTCAAATTTTGTCGATTTTGGTAAGGGCCTTCTTGATCTCATCACTATTCTCCTTTGTAAGCCAGTCATAGCCTATCTGATCAACACTACTAGAAAACAGAGCATTACCGACGGATCTAATTAAACAAAGTAAATAACAATAATCCGTCGGAAATCAATCAGAACTTATCGACGGAATTGAAATTCGTCGGTAATTTCCGTCGGAATTTTTAATGTTAATTTTAACTTTTAACTTTTTTAATTACAAGATCCGTCGGAAATTACCGACGCATTTTTGTATTTTTTTCGATTTTTCATGTTTTTTTATCCGTATGATTTATTTTGTATAATTCTTTATGTGTAGATGTATATGTATGCATTTGAGTGTAGTGTATGTTACTTGATTGTACGTTCATATGTATATGTATCCATTGCGAGTAGTATATGTATATAAATGTGTATACATATAATGTTATACGTATACTATACATATATGCGTTGTATACGTATTTGTGTGCATGTATGTCTATTTACATTTGTATGTGTCTATATCTACGTATATGTGTACAAAGAGTCGTTAGACCCCATCAACACCCATTGTTATTCATTAAGAGTCGTTAAAACCCATCTAGGACCATTGTAGTTCATTAATAGTCGTTAAAGCCCATCAAGTTCCATTATTGTTTGTTAATAGTCGTTAAATCCCATCAAGGCCCATTGTTGTTCGTTAAGAGTCGTTAAATTCTATCAAGTTCCATGGGTGTTTGTTAAGATTTGTTAAATCCCACCAGGGCCAATGGTTGTTCCTTAAGAGTCGTTAAAGCCCATCAACGCCCATTATTGTTCGTTATGAGTCGCTAATTCCCATCAAGGACCATTGTTGTTCGTTAAGAGTCTTTAAATCCCATCTAGGCCCATTGTAGTTCGTTAAAAGTTGTTAAAGCTCATCAAGGCCCATTGTGTTCCTTAAGAGTCGTTAAATCCCACCAAGGCCCATTGTAGTTCATGAAGAGTCGTTAAAGCCCATCAAGCCCCATCAAGACCCATTATGGTTCGTTAAGAGTTGTTAAAGCCCATCAAGGCCCATTGTTGTTCACTAAAAGTCGTTAAAGCCCATCAAAGCCCATTGTGGTTCATTAATAATCATCAAACCCATCAAGACCCATTGATATATATATATATATATAGGGGCATTCAAATACATCCCCTCAAGATTATACAACCAATGCAACATATACATTAACAAACATGTATGGTGAATCCTATAGATTTACATACACAATGACATATGGGTCGTTAAAGTCCATCAAGACCCATTTATAGTTCATTACATAGATACATAAAAACAAATTTTAACTAGCTTAAAAAAATTGGATTATAATAGATTCAGCCGAACTCAAAAAATTTAAAATTTGATATTTATTAACAAATTAAAGAGCATAATCAAAAGCAATACATTTAAACTTTCCCAATTTTTTTAATATTTGATATTTAGTAACAAATTAAAGAGCACAATCAAAATCAACATTAGATTAAAATTTCCCAAAATATTTCCATCTTTTTTCCCCTCTTCTTTTTTCTTTTTTTCTTTTTCCGGTTACCCCCTGAAACCTAATACCCTATCCATGCCTCATGATATTCCATCCACGCCTCCATCTGAAGATCGACAACCTTCATCTGAAAATCGAAGGTAACATTCCCACAATACCTTCATCTAAAAATCAAAGCATCCCTCTGAAAATCGGCATCTTCAAAACAATATGTGTATTTTTCGGTTTTGCTCACTGATTTGTTTTGTTTATAATATGTGTATTTATTTTGTTTTCTGGTTTCAATTTATGATTTGTTTTCTGATTTTTAGGGCAGGAACAAGTGTTCTTCATACGAGTCTGTGTTACCTTATAACGATTTCAATCACCAATGGGTAAACAATGTAAGTACTCCTTGATCTTTTGAAAAAGTTGTTTGATCTATTATTCGTCTATAGCAAGTGATACACATTTATTTAACAGCATAAGTGTTGATCCCATAATATCAAGTACAAAACAGAAACACAGATTAATGCAGTAAAAACATAAAGCAATTAAGCTCAAGAATGATCTTTCTCTCTCTCTCTCTCTATTTGAAGTACAAAACAAAACAATGACCCTAAGGTCTCTATATATACTAGAGAGTTTAACCTAAATAAGGAATGTTTAGAGTTTAAGGTTAACTAAAATTTCCTTAATTACAAAAGCTTATCTATTCCTTTTTTTACACTTTTGGCACAATCTTTCAAGGATCCTACAAAACTAGGATTCCTAACAATCTCCCCCTATTGTGTCAAAGTGCGTCTTCATCTTCTTAGTTCGAACATTCCTTCAAATCGGCGTAGAGTTTGGCGATATATCAGTCTTTTGTCGATCAAATAATCCTTTTAAGAATATTCTCTCTTTGTTCATGCTTCAACTGTCTTGGATTCTTTTTCATGTCAGCACTTATCTCAGCTAGATAACCTGTTCTATATAGCATACCATTCGAGTAAGCAGCAACTTCAGTGAATCTGAGAAATATTTTCTCTCCAGTTGATTTTAAGTATATCACAACAAAAGAGGGAGCATGCAGAAAAGTAAGAACGTGGAGTTTGTCAAGTCCCGGAATACTCTGATTCGGCTTATTCAGATATACCTTCTTTTGCTTGCTTTTAATACCTCTTTGTGGATCATGAAGATAACTGAACCTTAACTCTTTTTGTACGTGTTTAACAATTGCTCGTAGGGCCCTTTGCTCATCAATATTTCTCTTTGGCTTGTCTCGCAGATCCATGTACATCTCCTCCATATCAATCACATCAATATTGGCAAAGTCAGCTTTGGTAAAATAGTATTCTTTTCTATTTTCTGGCAACACTTGGAAAGATGGAAACTTCACATGTAACCACTTTTTATAACTGATTTCTTTTATTCCTACTATCTTGTGTCGAGACATAACCCTTTCAGGAGGTTGGGCTTTTAGCTTTAACAACCACACGTACTCTTTGGTTTGTTTCGGGTTCACATCCATGACTTGATGAATGTGAGATAAATCTTCTTCGCTTTTCTTCTCGACAAATATTTTGTTCATTGTTTCTTCAAGATAAGGAACTCTGATTTGTTGATTTGCCCATTTGGAGGTTCTTTCTTTCGGAATTCTTTCCCATCTAATCTGATGTGGCAACAAATCTGTAACAACTGGAGATCCAGGTTGATAAGCAGGATTTGCATGTTGTAAGTGTACATAGTCTTCTTCACCAAGTGCAGAAGCATAAGATCTTTGAACCAATTATGAACTTGAACTCTTAAATTCTGAACGTTGACTAGTTCATCCGTGTTTCATTCAGGTTCTTCTGGGTGAGAAGCACTTCCAGCTTCAAAATCTGTCGTAGGCTTTTCAACCGTTGGCTGATCTTGTTGTTGAATGACGGGAGTAGGATCAGTTTGTTGACGTGATTTAGTACCCGCTGCTGATCTAGGAGCTTGTGGAGTTCTTGTTCTAACCGACGGTTGAGCCCTGGTGACTTGGCGACGTGTCTCCCCCTCAGGGCGATTGGGACCGGAATCCGGATCGTCCTGACCAGATAGACGGCGTTTGAGATGTTCCGCCGGTTGACAAGATTGCTGAATCTCTAGTCGTAATGCTTCGGTAGCTCCAAGCATACATTGTTCCATCTTCTTGTTGTTGCTTTCCATGGTATCTAACCGTTCATCGACATGAGCTCTAAATACATGAGCTCTGAATACATCAAACTCATGACAAGTGACTGTCGGAATTTGTAGATTTCGGCGGAGAAGGCCCGTTAGATCATCTTCAGGGAGACTTCTTCCCTCCGTAAGTAAATCTGCAAGTAGCAAAGACATCAGTTCAACCCTATTGAACTGAGATTGTCCGGGGGGTGAGGGTGGTGTTGGATTACGTGGAGGTTGGGGATGCAAAGATTCTTTAGAGTCGGAAGAGAATAACGGAGGTGAAGATCGACTTTTACTTGGGCGAGAACTACTTGCAATTGAAGGGCGTGACCTGGCATGAGCAGTTAGTTAAGCCTTGACGGGATAAGAGTTGCACGTGAGCTTCTTGCTGATCAACTACCCGTGCTTGAGTGTCAGTAGTTGCGGTGAACGGTGGTACCTGAAATGGGAAAATCGGGGTCACGTAGAGCACCCTTTGTCACCGTAGTTGACTCAACTCTGGGACCTACATTCAGCTGTGGCAGTGATGTAGCGTTGGTAGGATTTCCTCCAAATCCTCGTGAAATATCGGGAACCGACACCACTATCAGAGTTCCGTCCGAGCCACGGAGACTGTCGGAGTGAAATTACGCCTATGTCCTAGGAGGATCTAGACTCGATGT
This sequence comes from Silybum marianum, assembly GCA_036898165.1. NCBI lineage: Eukaryota > Viridiplantae > Streptophyta > Magnoliopsida > Asterales > Asteraceae > Silybum > Silybum marianum. The sequence continues at coordinate 8,359,351 of CM072534.1, forward strand.
GGAGAGAAATGAAGTCGAAGTAGGTGAGATACTACTTCTATTTTCTTTAGTTATGCCTCCCGAAAGGAGGGGAACTAGAGTAGGAGCTAAACTCACAAGTAGTACTGAAACCGTAGACTGTTGTGAGTCTACCGAGTGGCTGGGTGGGCCGTGCACTTGTGTTGCTGGGTCCACAACGTCTTGTCCAATGTGTGTACTCAACGGATGAGTATCCACATGAGACTCGGTTACCCGACTGGTGTTTGAGGGTATCTCACTCTCTTGCATATTTTTCTCTCCTTCACACAAGCTCACCTGTTCTTTTTCAACTATGTATCCCTCCGCTCTCCTTATATCTCCTTTATGTGGTAGAATTGGATTAGGTTCAGGTATTGGATTAGGTTCAGGTATTGGATCAGGTTGGAAAGTAAAATATTGACCACCTTCCAATGATGTATTTTCAGAAGAGGATTCTTGGATGGATGGTTGTCAGCCAATCCGGGTCAATGCATCATCGGAAGTAGTGATTCGTCGTTGCTGTCTTGGCCGAAGATCTGCAGAACTGTCTTCAAGCTCAAGGTTTGTATCAGATTCGGATGAAGAAGGTGGGGGCATGACTTGGTTGCGATTTACTAGCCTTTTTACTCGCTGTCATTTTACAGGTGGGCGAGGTGTCGTTTCAAATGTTGGTTGGGTCGGTGGCTGAATTTGGATGGATGGGGTGGGAATAGGTTGGTTTGGAGGTGGAATGGGGATTATCGGGGTGGAGGTAGTTTGGATATGCGGATCAGATGCACCCCCCTCGTCATTTCCCCTCACTTCGTCTCTTCTCTCAACACCCTGCTCAGGATCCCCTTGATCCTGAACCTGCTCAGCTACTATTGGACCCTCACCCAACTCAATATTTTCCTCACGGTTTGGCTCGTGGGCAGGCTCCACCGGAATATGGGGAGCCATTAAGCCGAGTCTCTCCCTATACTTTATCACACTGGGTGCATTCTGATTCGCTAAGGCTAACAGGGCTTCAGGTATAGGCATAACATATTGAAAGTGTGTATCATTTATATTTAGGAATGTTGGACATAAGAAGGGCCAAGAGGCGAACCTGCTCTTCTGGGGATTACTGGATTTGACTGCATCATGGAGTGAACGATCAGTTGGAGAAATCGCTGGTATGGTAGAAACTTCTTTGCGTGACCATTGGCTTTTTGGTTGACGTACTCGACTAGATCCACCCAGATTAGCGCCCCTTAGTCGTAGTTGCGACTGTGGATGATTCCATGAAAGATGCGAAGAGTCGCTATACTTGCGCGGTCCATCCCGGTGTGTTTGCCGGTTCGACATTGATTGACCAAGGAGAATAGTGTAAACCAGATCTGAGGTAAGAACATACGCTTGAATTGGCCGACCAAATTGAGGACTTTGGTGAAACCGAGAGCTCGAATATCCCGACATAGTTCCTCTTCTGACACCGGAGCATCATATACTTCTAAGACCGGCAGTTGTAAGATGGTGCGAAACCGAGACAGTGTCAAGCGTGCCGTGAAATCATCGATCCGTGCCGTGAAATGGTGATTTGCCTCGACCGGATGGTAATTCATAGTGTACCAGAATTGTTGCAAGTAGAAGATCGGGACCCGGTGTTCTAGGATGAAGGCAAATCGAAGTGGATGGCGCATAAGTATCTCCATGATGACTTGATGCTCCAACGTCATGCTCATGTCTAGGCGATGGTTGTTGTGTTGTAAGTCTTTCCGCTCCACAGATGGCATGAGCACATCGTCTCGATTGGGAAGATGAATTCTTGGTTCAGTGGAGCTTTCAGAAGGTAGCGGATGTTCATCATCTGAAATATTCGGGTCTTGAATGGTGGCCATGAGACCTGAAAAGTGGAGTTAGCAAATGATTGAAATAAGTCAGGTTTGAGCATAGAGAGGAATCTGATGAGGTATGTCGGGTCAAGCATGGTGCCGTGATACCCGATATTCCTGACAGATGTCGGATCATAGAAACACTGAAGTTTGTCGATTGAAATGTGATGTGGTTTGATGTCGAGTAACATTTCAAGTGAGGATATCGGGTCTAAGGGAGCCGACATAGATGTATGTCGGGTCTTATAGATGCGATATATGAACTTAAGGATACTGTATCTCGGGTCTTTCATAAAGTTTACTTGACATATAGAGAACTTTGACCATGTCGGGTTAGAGAGAGCCGATAAAATATATGTAAACACAAACATGGCTAAATAGTATCATGCGATAAACCTCCTAAGTCAAGGTTGAACATTTTGTCGAGTTAGTGTGATGCGATATAGGTTTGTGAGTGTCTCAACAAAATGACTTAGGCCCATTGTAGTTCATGAAGAGTCGTTAAAGCCCATCAAGCCCCATCAAGACCCATTATGGTTCGTTAAGAGTTGTTAAAGCCCATCAAGGCCCATTGTTGTTCACTAACAGTCGTTAAAGCCCATCAAAGCCCATTGTGGTTCATTAATAATCATCAAAACCATCAAGACCCATTGATATATATATATATATATATATATATATATATATATACAGGGGCATTCAAATACATCCCCTCAAGATTATACAACCAATGCAACGTATACATTAACAAACATGTATGGTGAATCCTATAGATTTACATACACAATGACATATGGGTCGTTAAAGTCCATCAAGACCCATTTATAGTTCATTATATAGATACATAAATACAAATTTTAACTAGCTTAAAAAAAGTTGATCATAATAGATTAAGACCAACTGAAAAAATTTAAAATTTGATATTTATTAACAAATTAAAGAGCATAATCAAAAGCAATACATTTAAAATTTCCCAATTTTTTTAATATTTGATATTTAGTAACAAATTAAAGAGCACAATCAAAATCAACATTAGATTAAAATTTCCCAAAATATTTCTATCTTTTTTTCCCTCTTCTTTTTTCTTTTTTTCTTTTTCGGTTACCCCCTGAAACCTAATACCCTATCCATGCCTCATGATATTCCATCCACACCTCCATCTGAAGATCGACAACCTTCATCTGAAAATCGAAGGTAAGAGAGGAATCTGATGAGATATGTCGGGTCAAGCATGGTGCCGTGATACCCGATATTCCTGACAGATGTCGGATCATAGAAACACTAAAGTTTGTCGATTGAAATGTGATGTGGTTTGATGTCGAGTAACATTTCAAGTGAGGATATCGGGTCTAAGGGAGCCGACATAGATGTATGTCGGGTCTTATAGATGCGATATATGAACTTAAGGACACTGTATCTCGGGTCTTTCATAAAGTTTACTTGACATATAGAGAACTTTGACCATGTCGAGTTAGAGAGAGCCGATAAAAATTATGTAAACACAAACATGGCTAAATAGTATCATGCGATAAACCTCCTAAGTCAAGGTTGAACATTTTTTGTTGAGTTAGTGTGATGCGACATAGGTTCGTGAGTGTGTCCACAAAATGACTTAGGCATTGTTGAATGACAGTGATTGGAGTTTGTCGACTCAAAAGAACCCAATAAAAACACTTAAGCAACATATAAGAATACCTTAGGTGATTTTGTCGAGTCAATGGGACCCGACAAATATTCATATGAATCGAAAAAACCCTAAGTGAATGACAGTCGACCCTAACACCCAGAAACACATGTTTGAGTTGTTTTTAAGCCTAGATTAAGCAACTATGGTGATCGATGAACATAATAAAGCAATTTTGTGATATTTATTCAGTCCAGAATCAAGAAAAACCAAGAAAATCGGAAAACCCACGGGTTTTATCCTATTTGGGAACCGAACAGTTTAGCATCAAATCGAAGTGCATGCATTGGTTAAAACATGAATTCGCAAGAATTAAAGTTGATCTAGGATAGGCTACGAACCTGGTGGTGTATTTAGATTTCCAAAATTCGAAGAATCTGAAAATCGATCGAGATGGCTGTGTTCTTGAGGTGTTTAGAGGGAAAATGGATGAGAATGAATTTGAAAAGATGAACAGTGAAGTGGGGCCTAATGTTTAAATAGTGGGCCCTTGAACACGTGGCATGAAGTGTTTGGGACACGTCAAGAAAAGTGGAACATGTCGAGTCTTGAGAACTCGACATCCAGGTTTGTCGGTTTCGTGACATGGAATAAAAAAACTTTGTCGGGTGTGTATCATTCGACAAAAGCCGTTTGTCGGGTCCTATAGACGCGACAAAAAATATGACACTTTAAAAAATTTCTTAATTTTTTTTTAAATAAAATCGCCCCCCCTTAAATGATGCCTAAGATAAGAAACCTTAGCCCCCCCTATTAAGATGTGAGTTAAGTAAAACTTACCTTAGCGCTTCCCCTCGGAATCAAAATTGGTAACGAAACAATTTGAAATTTTGTTAGTAGCACACGATTCAAAATAAAAGACAAGAACGAAGTAAAACAAAAGAAAAGACAGAACTTGATTATTAAACTTTACAAAATGAGAAGTCAGATAAAGTGAACATTCATCTGTAGGGGTGAATGTGCATTATTATCTGACTGGACGTTTTGTACAGATTAATATAAAAGATTTGGATTTTAAGTGCGTAAATTGAGCATGCCTAACTTGGACACTAGGAATTGGAATCGTTTTTCATCCAATGCCTTTGTGAACAAGTCGGCAAGCTGTAGTTCTGTATTGACAAAGTAAAGTTTGATCGTACCTCGTGCGACGTGGTCTTTAATGAAGTGGTACCTTACATCTATGTGTTTCGTCTTTGTGTGTTGAACCGGATTGCTCAATATGGCAATTGCACTTTTTGAGTCGCAATAGATCGGAATCTTATTAAACTAGAAGCCATAGTCTTTGAGTTGTGTGCGCATCCACATGACTTGAGAGCAGCAACTTGCGGCAGCAATGTATTCGGCTTCCACAGTCGAAGTGGATACACATGTTTGTTTCTTCGAAGACCAGCTCACCAGTTTGTCTCCAAAGAACTGAATATGGCCCGTCGTGCTCTTTTGATCCTGCATGCAACCGACATGACCAACATCTGAAAAGGCAGTTAATTCGAACCCCGTATCCTTAAGATACCATAGGCCAAGATCAGTAGTACCTTTTAAATAACGAAAAACACGTTTAACTGCACTAAGGTGGGATTCTTTAGGAGATGATTGATATCGAGCACAAATACATGTAGCAAACATTATGTCCGGTCGACGAGCCGTTAAGTACATTAACAAACCCACCATTCCCCGATATGTCTTGAGATCTACCCCTTTTCCCAAGGGATCGGCGTGTAGTTTTGAACACGGAGACATGGGAGTCCCAATTGGAGTACATGTCGTCATGTTATATTTGCGTAACATATCGAAGATGTATTTCGATTGGTTAATGAATATTCCCATTGAAAATTGTTTTACTTGAGGACCAAGGAAAAAATTCATTACTCCCATCATGCTCATGTTGAACTTTGCCGTCATGAGTTCGGAGAAATGTTTGCATTGTTGAGGGTTCGTCGAGCCGAAAATAATATCATCTACATAAATCTGAATAAGCATAATATCTTTACCTTCATTTTTAATGAACAAAGTGGGATCGATATTACCTTTCGAGTACCCATTTTTCACCAAGTATTGAGACAGACTATCATACTATGCACGAGGAGCTTGCTTGAGTCCATATAGTGCTTTGTCGAGGATATAGACGTGATTGGGCTTCGAAGCATTGACAAAACCATCCGGCTGTGAGACGTATACTTCTTCTCGGAGAACACCATTCAAAAAAGTGGTCTTGACATTCATTTGAAAAACTACGAAGCTTTTATGTGCGGCGTATGCCAAGAAGATTCAAATGGCTTCTATACGTGCAACCGGGGCAAAGGTTTCGTCAAAGTCAATACCTTCTTGTTGTCGATAGCCTTTGGCAACAAGTCGTGCTTTGTTGCGTATGACAATTCCGTCCTCGTCTTGTTTATTCTTGAAGATCCACTTGGTTCCAATAATTGTCTTGTGCTGAGGTCGGGGAACGAGGCGCCATACTTTCAGGCTTTCAAACTGATTGAGTTCTTCTTGCATGGCGACAATCCAATCGGGATCAGACATGGCTTCTTGAATGGTTTTCGGTTCAATTTTGCTTAAGAAGGATGAGAATAAACATTCATTGGCCGAGGCAGACCGTGTTGTGACAGGATTGGAAGGGTCACCAATGATCTGGTTGGGTGGGTGAGATCGAATCCATTTGGTTGTATGAGGAAGTGGTTGAACAGTCATGGTTCCGGAATTTTCATCCACATGTTGACCAAGGGGAAGATCTTGTATAGATTCTAGGGCTGGTGAAACGTCAGTAGAAAGTTCCCTTGAAGTGGTAGGCGGTTGAGTTGTGGAGGATAATGGTTCCGGATTTGATGTGGTTTGAGGGGTTGTTTCGGTTAATGGTGTTTGGAGGGTTTGAGCGACTTCACTTGGAATGGGTAGGCTTGGTTGAGTGATGGGAGCAACGACAGTAGGGTTGGTCGAATTTGGAGTTGCAACAGTTGAGACATTGTTCTCGAGATTTGGATTTGGAGAACTAGTGGGGGTCTCAGGAACTTCCAACGTTGGGGGGGGGGGGCACAGTGGTTGTCTCGGAATCAGTTCCGAAGTATTCGGTGTTGATGTGCTGGAACAAATTATCCAAATCGGATGGTGTAATATGAGAAGTTGAAGTTTGATTTGGAGTAGTCGGGCTATGAGCAGGTTCCGAACTGAGGTGTTTGGAAGCTAATACACTAGTGATAATCGGTTCGGTACTATGAGGTTCAAAATTCATTTCAGCTTTTGTGTCGAAGTGGATATTGGCACTTTCGGTGACGCACCTGCATTTTTCATGTAAACTCTAAACGCAGAGGTATTTGGCGAGTAACCCAGAAAATAGGCTTCATCGGATTTGGGTTGTAGCTTCCCAAGATTGATGTTATCATTCATAACAAAATATCGTCCGCCAAATGTATGAAGATGATGGAGGGAAGGAATTCTTTTGTTGATTAGCTCATACGGTGTCTTGTTGAACCTTTTGTTGATAATCGACCGGTTTTGAGTGTAGCATGCGGTATGAATGGCTTCGGCCCAGAGATGATATGGAAGTTTGGAATAAGCGAGCATTGTACGAGCTGCTTCGACTAACGTACGGTTACGGCATTCCATGACACCATTCTGTTGGGGAGTTCTTGGTGCAGAAAACGTATGAGTGATACCCACATAAGTGAAATAGGTGTCAAGCGTGCGGTTTTTGAACTTGGTGCCATTATCTGTACGAATCGTTTGGACAAAAAACTCCTGTCTAACTTGAATGTTCTTCAAAATTGCAATAATTGTGTCGGGAGCTTCGTCCTTAGATCGAAGAAAGTTAACCCATGTGTAAGAAGAATAAGCATCCACCATCACGAGAATATACTTCTTTTCGTGGATGCTTTGAGTTCTCATGGGACCACATAAGTCCATGTGTATCAGTTAAAGAGGACGAGTCGTGTTGTGTTCTAATTTCGGTTTGTGAGACGCCTTCTTCATCTTGCCCATTTCGCAAGCACCACATAAGTGTGACTTCTCGAATTTCATCTTTGGTAAACCGGAGACTAACCCTCCACTTGCGAGTTTACTAATATGTTTGAAGTTCAAGTGGGTAGTCTGTGATGCCATAACCAGTTTTTCTCTTTGTCCACCTTCGAGAGAAGACAGATGTCAGTGGGTGGTTTAACCTTTGACAGATCAATGGTGTAAATGTTAGACTTGCGGGTTCCAGTGATCAACTCTTGACCTTCGTATGTTCTAACACAACATCTTTCGGAGCAGAAATTTACTTCAAGTTCCTTGTCACAGAATTGACAGATACTTAGTAAATTGTGACCAAGTCCTTTGACATAAGAGACTTTTGAGATCGTAAGATTATCATTGACAATATCGCCATATCCTTCGATAGGTGAGAAATGATTGTTCCCAAACCGTACCGATCCGCCTCGTTTTTCAATGTAATTGGCAAGAAGCTCCTTTTTTCCGGTCATGTGCTTGGAGCATCCAGAATCTAAGTACCACACATGACCAACCTGCAAAGATTAAGCAAACTTAGGTACCCATTTGTAAATGGTCCTTCAGGGTTAGTTGGCTTGGCAACCTTTGGTACCAAAGTGAGTTGGGGGGTTTCGGCACCGAAGTCAAGGGCCTCTTGGGAACCCACTTATAAACAGGTTTATAATGAAATGAATTTTCCTAATTCAAATTGTAAGAATTATGCACATCATAAAAACGATTATAACCATAAGCATTCAGACGCACAAAGGCATTCACACCACAATTTGAGCAACATATTTTATTTCAAGAAAATTGAATCAAATGTTTGTACAAATAAATAGTAGATGGAATATGAAATTTGTGACTATTCCTAGGAACATTGAAAAAACTAGATTTATTGTGGGGGAATGACTTTGATACGCCTTTGCCTTTTTCGACCCAGACTTGTGTTGTCTTTAAAGAACGTAGAGCTGAAACAATAACAGGAGCTGTATGAGCAGGAGTAATTTGAGGAATAATTTGTGAAGGTGTCTTTGTTTGAGATGATTCGGGTTTTGAAAAACTTGTGGAACATTCATTTTCAAAGTTGAAAAGATACAAAGAGTCAATCGGCTTCTTGCCTTTATCAATACACTCCCCAAGACTTGGAAGATCGGGATTGAAATCAAAAACATCAACAGATACATTTTTAGGATCCAAGAAGTTATGTTTAGAAGAATCTGTGCTTTCAAGTTCATCCAACTCTTTATCCATTTGTTCACGAGTGAGGGAAGATATATGTTTAGGAGGACAATAATTAGGATCAAGTTTGAAGTAGGATTCACAATCATCCAAGTATGAGCTAACAAATGCTTTACATGAAGAGATGTTTGATTCTGTTTCAATCCTGAGTTTTGATTGTAAAGCGTTGTTTTCTAATAAAAGGATTTTCGTGATTAAAGCCTCCTTTTCCCTTTCCGATGAAGAACGTTCAGTTTCCAACCTTTTCTAATTGAACGATTTTATTTTCTAAAAATAAGGTGGGAATATAAGGTTTATAATTTGGAGGTTCGACCTGAAGTTCTTCCTCGGTATAGGAAGGAAAATAATTTTTCGGAAGAGTATCTTTTGATGAAACCTTTTCTATATCCGTCGGATAGCCAAAAGGAATTTGATGGAACTTTTTGTTCTTCCTATTCCAGTCTTCTCTCAACTTTAGGATGAGACTTCATAAATTGAATTTTAAAATCTGGACCAAGGTCTAGATATTCAAATTTATAAAGGGTTGGTGTATTGTAAAGGGCCTTTGCCAAACATGTAGGATTGTTAAAACCTAGGCCGGCTTTTGAACATAACTCCCAGGTGCGTTTAAATGAATTGTTTGTTCTGTTTGTCCTATCTTATACAATTTAACTTCCAAGGTCTTGATTTTGTTTAAAAGATCGTCCTTTTGAGTGGTGACAAATTTTACTTTAGAAGACAAAACTTCGATCTCATTTTCGTAATTGTTAAATTGTTTTGTGAGCTCGGAGTTTTGTTGTTTGAGTTTAGCATTCTCGGTTGTTAAAAAATTGTTTTTGGTTTGAAGGTTAATAGTCTCACTTTGATAGTTGGCTATGAGTTGGTTATGATTGTTTTCTAGACGTGCCTCTAATTTGGAAACTGAGAGTTTCTCGGTTTTCAACTTAGAGTTAAGATCTTGTAATTGAGTGTTTAATAAATTCATTTGAGAAATAAAGTGCTCATAGTCATAATGACTTACCTTGGGTGAGTAGTCGGAAGCGTTGGTCGATGAGCCGTCATCATTAGGATCAGTGTAAGCCATCAAACTGAAATGAGCTTGAATTTATTCGTTCGGTTCATCGTCGTCGTGATGTAGAAAGTGATCGTCTTCCGCCATTAGTACTTTACCGGCTTCCTCTTGTTTGGCAAGCATGAGTTTGTACGTGAAATAGTTGGCATTTTTGACCACGGGTTTCTTGCATTCACGAGCGTAATGGTCCGTTTTTCCACAGTTATAACACAAACTCTTTTCGCCCTTGAATTTATCCTCAGTTTTAATCGATGGGCGGGTATCTTCTTTCCTTGGTTTTGGCTCGAAAATGGCTTTTCGTTCGAAGTTTTTGGGTCCCGAAACATAGCGTAATTGATTGTTATTCGGACGACGAGAGAACTTACGTTGAAAGGATTGGGTGAGAAAAGCCAGTTGTTGCTGAAATTGGGCTATCTCGGGATCGTCATATTCTTCCTCTTCCAAATCCGGAATGTTCTCTTGAGGTATGCATCGAGTCGGAAACTTTTCTTCATTAGCTACTAGGGCGTTCGGTTCGGGAGTCTTTTTGACTTTACGCTTTTCTTCCATAACTTCGAGAACTTCCGCTTCATCTTGTTGTAAAGTCTCATATACCTCGTGAAGGTCGAGTTCAGCGAGAAATTTGTTGTGTTTGATTTGATTGGCAAATCGGCGCCATTCAGGTCGAAGATTACTGACAAATTTCACATTGTTCTCGATATTAGACTTACGGATCTCGTTCTTACTGAGTTTGTTGATTAGATAAACGAGGAATGTAAGTGTCAGTGAGACGTTCATCTTCCTTGGCCTTGAACTCCTCATACTGAGTGATACAATTTGTAATCTTTAATTGAGTATCGATTTTCGTGTCGAGCATGTATTTTTCGATTTGCTCCCACATGCCTTTGGTTGTTCTTTTATGACTATCTATACTCATGTAGATTTCATTAGGAATGTTGAGTAGTAGATACGAACGAGCAAGTTGATCACCTTTTGCTATTTTAGTTTCATCGTCAGTGTAAGACTTCTTTGATTTTATTTCTCGTCTTGATTCGACTGGTGGATCAGCGTTTTGCATGGCGGGAGTATTGTGGTATAAGACGGGCGGAGGGCCTTCCTTAATGGAGCGCATGATTTGTTCAGCAAGATCGTGTCTTTCAACAAAATCCAGAAAATGATCTTTCCATTGTGGATATTCCCCTCGGAAGAGAAGAAAACGATCTTTCCATTGTGGATTTTATTCAGGTCTCGATCAGGAAGTTTTGAAAAAAATCTGAGATTTCGCGAAAGTAAGGTTTTATCTCGGGTGCCTATTCTGAGTGTGTTTATCGGGTCTTAAGGATGCGATATCATGTTGATCATAACTCCTCTCAGTGATTTGAATATGATTCCTTTTTTACACTAAGTGAAATTCCTTTGTTTGAGTTTAAGTTCAAATTCAGCGATAAGCATACGCTGACTGCCATCGGCGATCGCTGGAGTTCAAGGAACCTTAAGCTTAACTCTGAAGATCTAAAGATCAGCTATCACCGAATTACCATTCAGCGAAAGTCAAAGACCAAGCTGAAGAAAGAGATAATCAGCTACGTGACCTGAAGAGGTTCAGCGGTAGCAAAGATTATCTATCCAAATGTGAAGTCTTGTGAAGCCTCAGCGATACTGAAAGTTCATCCTTGAAGATTCAGTCTCAGCAATCAAGTGAAGCTTCTCATACAATATTAAACGTTGGCCTTATCCTCGATGCACAAAAGACAAACCCCATACTATGTCAGAAAAGGACGTACGAATTGTCTCTTATGTCCCCATCATATCTGATATGGTACTGTTCATATGCCGCCAAAAACATGGTTGTATTCTGAATAAAGGACAAGTCTCCTATGGATGCTTGCCACGTTGCACATACCTTTTGTCTTGCATAAAATGCAAACGAGTATAAATAAGATGAAGATGTCTTTTTCATCTGTGTGCATGCTACCTTCTGTCTTAAACCTTCTATATTCCTTCTTAATTCTTTCTTGTGCATCAATCTTAGTGATTTCTTAGTTACAATAAAATAGGTTTAAACTTGTTCTAATTCCGCTTGTAACTGTAAATTTGTTTATGCAATATAAACTAATTTAAAAACCAAAAATCTATGTGTTTGTATTCAAACCCCCGCCCCTCTACAAAATGTTTCTATATCCAAGAATTCTTGTAGACTCCTTTGGGACCAACAATTGGTATCAGAGCAGTGTGTTCTCTATCTTTAAAATATTTTCTTTCTAAACTATTTTAAAAATGTCAAACCCTAATACAAACTATAATGACAATGGATCTTTAGCTAAACCTCCAAGATTTAGCCATGATAATTTCCCATTGTGGAGGGAAAGAATGTGTCTGTTTCTAGAAGGATCAGACCAAAGATCCCTTACTATATAGAAAACGGATCATTTGTTCCTATAACTATTGTAGTTGGTGTTTCTGCCACCACTACTACACCAGCCATCCCTGAAAGGAGTATCATTAAAACTCCTAATCCATGGACTGAAGAAGATAAGAAAGAAATTGCTATTGACTCAAAAGCCAGATCTATAATAGCAATGTCCCTCCCTGCTGAAGTCTATTACGCAGTAATGAAAATGAGGACTTTTAAAGCCATGTGGGATACTCTATGTATTCAATATGAAGGAACATCTGGGGTACAAATCACTAGAAGTATTAATCTAGTAAGACAGTATGAAAGCTTAATGCATCATAAAGGTGAAACTCTTTCTCAACTTCACCAGCGTTTTAACTGCTTGTTGATTGATTTAAAAACAGTCAACATACACTATTCTAACGCTGAAATTCTGACAAAGTTCATGGAGGCACTACCCGAACAATGGGCAGTGTACACTACATGTCTGAAATTGTCACAGAATCTTGAAACTCTTTCTTTAAGTGCTTTGTATGGAATGCTCTTAAATGAAAGCAATCCCAAGTTTTGAGGAAAAACCTCATCAATGAACTCAAGGGTGCCAAACGTACTTCTTTGCCACTCGTGTCTTCAGAGGTAAATCCATTAAAAAATGCCTCCTCCTCTACTATTACTTCCATCACTGAATTAGGTCAAACTGATTCAGAAGATCAACTCACTGATGCTGACATCTCTGAGTTCGATAACTCTCTGGCTCTGTTAACTAATAACTTTAAAAGATTCGCCAGAAAGAGCAACTTTAGAAGAACACCGACTCTCGCTGACTCTGATAAATTGAAGACTATGCCCGCTGAGAAAGCCTCAACCATATGCTACAATTGTCTGCGAAAGGGTCACTTCGCTAGTGAATGTAGATCCAAGAAAGTTGCAGCCCCCACTACCTCGCTGACCTCTGATAAGAAAGAGAAGTATTTAAAATTAAAAAACAAATACAAAGATCTGAAGAAAAAACAGCCAAAAGGCAAAGGTCTTGTAGCTGAAGAAGTTGATTGGGATGATGAAGGTGACTGAGCTAAAACCACTGATGAGTCAGGCACAGATGAAGAATTTCTTGCCTTCTTATGTCTGATGGCAAGAATAGAAGACACTGAAGAAGTATCTGAAACTTCTTCCTCTGAGTCCCCTTCTGCTCAGGTATCCATTCCTTCTATCTCCTTAATATCTGAAAATGATAACTTATCTGCGGTTGATGCTATGACTGTTGATTTTTACAATGCTTTAAATGGAAAAATCAAAGCTGAGAAAATTAACCCTGATTTATCTAAACAATTAAAAAATTGTCATCTAAAAATCAAAGAACTTTCAAAGATTGAAAGAGAAAAGGCAATTAGCATCGAGAAGCAGCAAAGCTATCGCTGAAAGAGAAAAGGCCATCGTTGATCTCAAATCTGAAAAGGCTACCATCGAAGATGGTGCAAAGCCTCTGACAAAGTAAATGAGATCATCAATGCCCATATCCCTATGAAAGTAAGAAGTGGGTTAGGCTTTAACCTCGAAAAGGAAGAATCAGAGAAAGATCGTTCCATGCTTAAATTTGGAATGTTTGTCTCCTCTATCCCTGATCCCTCCTCTTCGTCTCAGAGACCTCAATCTAATGAGAAGGCTCCTGTGTTAAAGACAAGATTCTTGACCAGGTTCCTAGAAATAAAAATGTTCAGAAGAAGAACAAGAAATCTTCTACCTCCTCAGAGAGCAATCCTAAACCTGGGAGAAAAATCTCTGAATTCTCTCAGAGATCAACCCCCAGAATAAAGATTGATCTCACTCCTGTTCCTGAAAAGGTTGTTATACCTCCAAGAACAACTGATAAAGGAATTCTTGGTCCTATTCTTGACAAAATCCCTTCTATCTCTCTAAAATCTTTGAATTGCAAACCTTACAAATATAGGAAGTGCTATCACTGTGGTGAAACTACCCTAATTGCAAGTAAGTGTCCTAATGCTACTAAAGCTGACAAACTAGCTCATTGAAAGAAAGTAGCTCAAGCTGATAAATCAGCAAGAGTGAAATCCACCAAGGTTGCAAAACCAACAAAGGTGAAGATATCCACTGAAGAAAGTTCTTCAGCAAGTAGCTCCTCCGCCACTACTTCCACTAACAAAGTAGGACCTATAGTAATATGGGTACCTTCAAACATTTAATCTCTTTGTTGAATGCAGAGTGCTAAAGGTATCTGGTATCTCGATGGCGAATGCTCAAGGCACATGACTGGCAGAAAATCTCTGCTCTCTGACTACAAAAAAGAAGTTGGTCCATCAGTGACTTTTGGTGGAAATGGCAAAGGAGACACTAAAGGCTATGGAATCTTATCCAATGGAGCCACCTCGTTTAGTCGGGTTGCCTAAGTTGAAGGACTAAAGCACAATCTCTTAAGCGTTAGTCAGCTATGTGACAAAGATTTCAAAGTTCTATTCCTAAGGAATAAATGTGATGTCACTGAATGCAATGATGAGCTTGCCTTAACAGGAAAAAGAGTTGAAAATGTATACGTAATCAATATGAATAGTTCTCACTCTGAGAACGTGTGCTTTATCTCTACAGCATCCTCTGATGTAAATTGGTTATGGCATAAAAGACTCTCTCATCTCAAATTTAAGACAATTAATGAACTATCTCAAAAGGAATTCGTCAGAGATCTCCCAAAGCATCTTTCAGATCTAAACAAGTTTCTTCAGTAACCTTACCACTTCAACTACACCATATGGATCTCTTTGGACCTGTCAATGTCCAATCTATATCTGGAAAGAAATACACTCTTGTGATTTTTGATGAATATTCCATATACAATTGGGTATTCTTTGTTCGAACCAAAAGTGACACCCCTGATATGATAATCTCTTTTATCAAAAGGATGGAAGTTCTGAACAATCTGACTGTTCGTTCCATGAGAAGTGATCATGGTACTGAATTCAAGAACAATACTCTGATAAATTTCTTTGATGAAAAAGGTATCTCTCACAACTTCTCTTTAATGAGAACTCCTCAGCAAAACGGTGTTGCTGAAAGAAGAAACCAAACTATCATTGAAGCAGCTCGCTCAATGCTCAGCGAATCACGCCTTCCAACTTAATTCTGGGCCGAAGCAGTCAATACAGCATGCTTTACTCAAAATCGATCCCTGATTGTGAAGCGATTTAAGAAAACCCCTTATGAATTATTTCATGGAAGAAGACCTAATCTAAAGTATCTTCACATCTTTGGATGCAAATTCTACATTTTGAATGACAGAGATCATTTGGGAAAGTTCAATCCAAAAGCTGATGAAGGAATTTTTCTTGGGTATTCTTCTATATCTAAGTCTTTTAGAATCTTCAACAAACGAAGACAACATGTTGAAGAATCCATGCATGTCAATTTTGATGAATCTCGTACTACCCCCACTTTTCCTATCCCTGAAGAAGACGAAGAATTGAATGCTTGGATGAAGTCTCACTATCGGGAACCTGAAACTTATTTCAACAATCAACCTCAAGATGAATTAGGTGAAGATGAAATCCCTAAAATACCTACTAACAGTGATCCATCTTCAGGGATCAGTGTTACTCCTCTCAATCAGATTTCTCCTTCTGATGCATCTTCTGGAAAATCCTCAGTGAATATTCAAGCTTCATCCTCTGCAAATCAATCCTCTGAGTCTCCTCAATTGATTTTGAATGATGATGTACCTGTTGCTGAAACAACAAATAGCATCCGTGAAGAAGAAGAATTAGTCGCTGAATCTGCGGTTGATCTTTCTCCTCAACCACCAGCTCGGCGATGGACTGCAAATCATCCAATAAATCAGATTATTGGTGATCCTAATGCAGGTATCAAAACGCGTAGAGGTACAGGTAATATATGTCTCTATGTTAATTTCATCTCTCTCTCTGAACCTAAAAAGATAGATCAAGCTATCTCTGATCCTAGCTGGATTTCAGCTATGCAAGAAGAACTAACTGAGTTTCGTAGAAACAAAGTTTGGAATCTTGTTCCTAGACCCTCTAATAAAACTGTGATTGAGACCAAATGGGTATTTAGAAATAAACTAGATGAAAACGGGATTGTTATTCGCAATAAGGCTAGACTTGTCGCTCAAGGATACAGACAGGAAGAAGGTATTGATTACGATGAAACCTTTGCACCTGTAGCTCGATTAGAAGCTATAAGACTTTTCTTAGCTTATGCTTCCCATAAAGACTTCAAAGTTTTTCAAATGGATGTTAAAAGTGGTTTTCTAAATGGGAAACTCAGCGAGGAAGTTTATGTTGAACAACCCCCTGGTTTCTCAGACCCCAACCATCCTGGTTATGTTTTCAAACCTGAAAAAACTCTTTACGGGTTAAAACAAGCCCCTAGAGCTTGGTATGATACTCTTTCTAAATTTCTTCTTAAAGAAAAATTCATTCCAGGAAAAATTGACCAAACTCTCTTTTTAAGAAAGTATAAAGGTCGTACTATACTCGCTCAAATATATGTCGATGACATTATCTTTGGTTCCACAGGACCCAAATTATGCACTCGTTTCGCTGCAAGAATGCAAAAGCAATATAAAATGAGTATGATGGGTGAACTAACGTACTTTCTAGGTGTGCAGATAAAACAATCTGACAAAGAATTCTTTATTTGTCAAAGCAAATACATTAAAGACATGCTGAACAAGTTTGATATGAATCAATGCTCAGCGATGAAGACTCCTATGGCTCCTCCTCTAACACTGAATAAGGACCCTAATGGGAAACCTGTAAATGTCACCGCCTATCGAGGGATGATTGGGTCTCTGCTATATCTTACAGCGTGTAGACCTGATATCATGTATTCTACTTGTCTCTGTGCTCGGTATCAAGTTGAACCGAAGGAATCTCATCTCATCACTGTAAAGCAAATCTTCAAATACCTGAAAGGAACTCCTAATCTGGGTCTTTGGTATCCCAAAGGCTCAGGGTTCGATATAATTGGTTATCTGATAGTGATTTTGCAGGTTGCAAGATAGACAGAAAGAGCACCACTGGTGGGTGTCAGCTACTAGGTGGTAAATTAATTAGTTGGACAAGTAAAAAGCAAAATTATGTGTCCACCTCCACCGCTGAAGCTGAATACGTAGCCGCTGGAAGTTGTTGTGCTCAAATCCTTTGGATGAGAAATCAACTCAGAGACTATGATCTCATGCTCTCCAAAATCCCTATTTATTGTGCTAGTACTAGTGCTATTGAAATTGCCAACAACCTTGTACTTCACTCGAAAACCAAGCACATTGAGATTCGATATCACTTTATCAGAGAGAATGTTATGAATGGTGAAATTGAACTTCATTTTGTACCCACTGAATATCAGCTCGCTGATCTTTTCACTAAGCCTTTTGATGAAACTAGATTCAATCTACTCATCAGCGAACTTGGTATGTTGAAAGTTGAATAATTCTTACTCAGCGAACAACAAACACTGATACAAATAAAGTCCTCTATTACCATTCGTTGAACTCTGACTCAGCAATATCTGTCCTATCTCACTCAGGTATTATCTTCTCAAACCTTTCCGCTCCCTAATGTTTCTTTAATCAGGGAATGAATCTGAAACCATAAAACTCATCACTGACAATCTTTTATTGTTTTTGATGAATATTTTAAAAGATAATGATTAATCTTTCCAAATGGATAATTATGATTATAATTTTTTTAAATAAGAAAATGACACGTCAAACCTTTTCTGACACAAGACGGACCATGACGTTTCCCTTCCAATTCCTTTCTAGGGACGTGCGCCATGTCATCATTTCTTTTTCAAAAAGCTAAAACCTTCGTTTAGCTATCCGTTTCTCTCTCCTCATGCTATTTAAGCAAATCCTTGCCTCATTTCTCTCTTTACGCTGTCAACATTTCCAAAAGGCAAGAATTCTCTCAGCTTCTTAAAGTTTTCTCAAGAACACCAAGAACACGCACTTGTGCGTTTTTCCTCTCGAACTTCACTAAGGTTTGATCTAAACCTTACACATTAATCTGGAAACATCTTGTTTCACTTCTCTTTTCTTTTCTTAAAATGAAAACAAAAATCTAGGGTAAATAAAATAAAAATCTGGATTAAACTTCAAAACCCTTCAAAACCCTGTTCTAAGTCTTTTCCTTAAGAACATAATTTTTTTTTGTTTAATCCATCTTTTATATTCTATACCTATTTTTTAAATATACCAAACTTTTTAAAAACATTTGGTATTTTTATTTTTATTTGCTTTTTTTATCACAGGTATTTTGATCTTGTTCATCGAAACACTTGTTTCTTTTCCTTACATTTGGTATTCGTTATACCAAAATCTGGTTTATACATTTTGTATTAAACCATGATTTTTCTATTTGGTGTTCCTATCTATGCTACAGCAATGGCCTCTTCAAGCAAGGTTGCTGAAACAACTCTCGTCTCTGACACGCTAGTTGCTACTGCAGTGTGCCACTTCCCTCTGGAACAAGCCATATTCAAGTCCTGCAACTACCTTGCACTCGTGGACATCCCTGATGAACGTCCACAATTCGCTGAAGGCGCAAAATTCATCAAGGCGTGCCCACTGATGTATGCATTCGTGCATAATCCAATTGGCATCTCCTCTCATCTTCAAACCCTATGGTACACGGCTCACTGTACCACCTGCACCACTGACAAGGGCAAGGAACTCCCTGCTATTGGCTTTACCATTCCCACTCTCAGCCACTTCGCCTTCACTTCTAGTTTCTTGAGGCAGGTTCTTCGCCTCCCTACTCGTGGCAAGAATGAGAAGTGGGCCGCTGAACCTATAAAGCAGCAGATCGACTCCTTCCTCGACTCCATTGGCTACGCATGGGAAAACGCCTCCCTGAAGACCGTGGGATCCAAGCTGGGAAAGAAGCGCTTACCTGCTTGCTGGCAGTATATCTTCACCCAGGTCATTCAGTGCCTGGGCTCCAAGACTGGCTCACATGATCAAGCCAGTAAACATTTTCAAGATATGGGCTTCGCTCTCTGCACGGGCTACAAGTTGAATTTCGCTAATTACATATTCATTGATATGTACAGCAGGGTGAAAACCGCAAACAGACACTATGTCATCCCCTACCCCAGATTCTTCGCAACAATCATGGAACATGCTTTCGGGGATGCTCCCTTTATACCATACATGCCGACGATCATTGGAGCTACTGCTTCCATAATGCTTTCGGGGATGCTCCCTTTATACCATACATGTTGAGGAACGTCCAGGTGATGCTCCCTTTATACCATACATGCTGACGATCATTGGAGCTACTGCTTCCATGTCCAGCTCACTGAAAAAACCCATTAGTGAGTATCCCTGACACTTCAGCCCCCAAGAGGAAACTACTAACCGATGGTCACAAAAAGACCGACGCAACCAAGCTAAAGAAGCCAAGGGTGGTAGTCTCTCAACAGACCACTCAATCTCATTCTGGTGTACTACCAACACCATCAACTGCCCCAGCTACTTCAACGGTTTTCTCCTCCGTTGTTGCTTCTTCAGCACTACCAACCCATTCAACGACTACGGTCACTGAAAGTGTCTTAGTCAGCTCCGCTGAAGCTGTATCAGGTAATACTTTGACAGCCTTCTACTCTTCTTCTATCCCCTCTTCTTTGGTCCCCACATCAACATATGATTCAGAGATAGTTGTCCCTATCTCTGATGATGTTGAAACGCACGCAGTCCAAGTCTCAGTGTTGTTTAGGCACCCTGAGTTTTGGAAGGCCAGTAACACAAGACCTCAGAATGTCCCTCACAGGCATTCTAAGACACTGGCTAGTTTAATCCTCATGACACTACCTCAGCACCAGTGGTCCCTGAGAGTAATCCTCATGATGCTCTGAAGGGTTATAACATACCTTCTCATCCGTCATCTAACCCAGAGCTCTTTTTGGCTGCTCTGTCTATGTTATCAACAGGTACCCCTCCTCTCTTCACCACAGCGACAACTACCACTACCAACAAGGCTGCTGCTGCTCCTCTCAGCAAGGACAAAGGGAAATCCCCTCAGCAACCATGGACTTGTTTCAGCAACAGGTACTTCATTTAGAATCAATTCAGGGGATTGATTTTCAGATATAGTTTGGTTATTCACTGAGGAATTTCCAAGAGAGGAATCGGCAACAGGAATCTGATTCAGAGGAGTAACATTCATCCCTAAAGATGGATGATTGTCACTTGAAGAATTTACAGGGATTTCATCATCACATTCTTCAGCAGGAGGTTGATTGCTGAAATAAGTTTCAGGTTCCCCATAATGAGATTTCATCCAGGCATTCAATTCTTCATCATCCTCATGAGAATGAGATGCATGAATGGGACGAGATTCCTCAAAGTTAACGTGCATGGATTTTTCAACATGCTATCTTCTTTTGTTGAAGACTCTAAAGGATTTAGATACGGTGGAGTATCCAAGAAATATACCATCATCAGCTTTTGGATCAAATTTACCCAAATGATCTCTGTCATTCAGAATGTAACATCTACATCAAAAAATGTGGAAATATTTCAGAGTAGGTCTTCTCCCATGAAATAGTTCATAGAAGGTCTTCTTAAATCGTTTAACTATCAGGGATCGATTTTGAGTGAAGCACGCTGTACTAACTGCTTCGGCCCAGAACTAAGTGGGTAGATGCGATTCGCTGGGCATTGAGCGAGTCGCTTCGATGATAGTACGATTTCTTCTTTCAGCAACACCATTTTGCTGAGGGGTTCTTTTACTGAGGAGAAGTTGTGAGAGATACCTCTTTCTTCAAAGAAGTTTACCAGAGTATTGTTTTTAAATTCAGTGCCATGATCACTTCTTATGCAACGAACAATTAGATTGTTCAAAACTTCCATCCTTTTGATAGAAGAAATTATCATTTCAGGGGTATCACTTTTGGATCGAAGGAAGGACACCCATATGAATCTGGAGTATTCATCAACAATCACTAAAGTGTATTTCTTTCCAGAGATAGATTGGACATTGACAGGTCCAAATAGATCCATGTGGAGTAGCTGAAGAGGAGTAGTCACTGAAGAAACTTGCTTTGACCTGAAGGAGGCTTTTGTCAGCTTTCCCTTCTCACACGCTGAACAAAGAGATTCCTTTGTAAAGGTATGATTTGGGAGGTCTCTGACTAGGTCTTTTTAAGACAATTCATTTATTGTCTTAAAGTTGAGGTGAGAGAGTCTTTTATGCCATAACCAATTTATGTCTGTGGATGCTTTAGAGATAAAGCACATGTTCTCAGAGTGAGAACTATTCATATTTATGACATATACATTTTCCACTCTTTTGCCTGTAAGGGCAAGCTTATCATTTCCGTCAGTGACAGCACATCTATTCTTTAAGAATAGAACTTTGAAGTCTTTGTCACATAACTGACTAACGCTCAAGAGATTGTGCTTTAGTCCCTCAACGTATGCAACATGAGAAAACGATGTGGCTCCGTTGGATAGAATTCCATAACCTTTAGTGTATCCTTTGCCATTTCCACCAAAGGTCACTGATAGACCAACTTCTTCTTTGTAATCAGAGAGCAGAGATTTTCTGCCAGTCATGTGCCTTGGGCATCCGCTATCAAGATACCAGATACCTTTGGCACTCTGCATACAACAAAAGATTAATTGTTTAAAGGTACCCATATTACTATGGGTCCTGCTTGGTTAGATATAGGATTGGCGAAGGAGCTACTAGCTGAAGAACTCTCTTCAGTGGATATCTTCACCTTTGATGGTTTTGCAACCTTGGTAGATTTCACTCTCGCTGATTTATCAGCTTGAGCTACTTTCTTTCCATGAGCTAGTTTATCAGCTCTAGTAGCATTTGGACATTTGTTTGCAATGTGGGTAGTTTCACCACAGTAATAGCATTTCCTATACTTAAAGGGTTTGGAAATCAGAGAGGGAACAGGAAAATTTTCAGGGATAGGTCCAAGAATTCCTTTATCCATGGTCCTTGGAGGTATAACAACCTTTTCAGGGGTAGGAGTGAGATCGATTTTAATTCTGGGGGTTGGTCTCTGAGAAAAGTCAGGGACCTTCTTCCCAGTTTTAGAAGTTTTCTCTGAGGACTTCTTGTTCCTAACTTGAGTTTTCTTATTTTTTGGAACTTGATTAAGAAACTCATTCTTGATCACTTTCTTAGAATTAAACACAGAAAGCTTCTCTTTAGCAGAGGAAAAAGAAGTTGAAGAAGAAGGATCAGGGATAGAAGAGACAAACAATCCAAATTTGAGCATGGAACGATCATTCTCTGATTCTTCCTTTTCAGGGTTATAGCCTAACCCACTTCTTACTTTCATAGGTATTTGAGCATTGATGATCTCATTTACTTTGTCAGAAGCCTTACACCATCCTTCGATGGTTGCCTTTTGAGACTTGAGATCAGCGATAGCCTTTTCCCTATCAGCGATAGCTTGTTGTTTCTCGATGCTTATTGTTTGATTTGCAAAGACTTGGTCCTTGAGAGATTCCTCAATTTTAGAAAGTTCTTTGATTCTTATATGGCAATTTTTTAATTGTTCAGATAAGTCAGTGTTAATTCTCTCGGCCTTAATTTTTCCATTTAAAGCATCGTAAAAATCAACAGTCATAGCATCAAGAGCCGGCAAGTTATCACCTTCAGAAGGTAAAGAGATAGAAGGAATAGTTACCTGAGTAGAAGGAGACTCATAGGAAGAAGTTTCAGTGAATTCTTCAGCGTCCTCAATTCTTGCCATTAGACAAAGGAAGGCAAGATCTTCATCTGAACCAGACTCTTCAGAGGTCCTGGCCCAGTCATCTTCAGCATCCCAGTCAACTTCTTCAGCGACAAGGCCTTTGCCTTTTTGCTGGTGTTTCTTCATATCCTTGTATTGGTTTTTCAATTTCAAATAATTCTCCTTTTTATCAGAGGTCTGGGAGGTAGTGGGAGCTGCAACTTTCTTCGACCTGCATTCACTGGCAAAGTGACCCTTTCGCTGACA